>CM077229.1:1470019-2165019 GCA_039654775.1 Spinibarbus caldwelli | reverse complement strand
TACATTTTTATTCGTACATTTGTTTGTTTATATATTTACATTTATAGTATTTTTATAATTTTATATTTTATTTTATATAGTTTTATATATATTTTATATATTTATTTGTATATTTGTTTATATTTAAATAAATAGTATATTTATTTGTTTTTATTTATAATTTTGTATTTTAATTTTTTTTTTTTTCAGATATTTATTTATATATTTATATAATATCCAATGAAATTATTTATATATTTATATAATATCATCCAATGACATTAAATTATATACCGTATTGCGTTCAAGATATACCTTTTGGAAAAGGCTTTTTGAAAACCAAATCTTGTTTTATTAAGAGAGACATTTTTTCTTAAATTATTTTCATATTGCATATTTTTTCCTATTTTAATTTTTGTTTTGAATGCATGGTAAATACTGGCAAAATGTACCAACAATCACATTCGAAATATACACTTTTTGATATATCATAAAAATAACAGGCAGCCCATCTGAATTATGTAACAATTAGGCTATCCATCTCATAGTAGCCTAGCAAAATTTCATTATTAGTAGAAGTGAAATCTTATTGTAGCCTTCAAATCTGGGTAGGCTACTGTCTTACGTTTTAAAATTACTTACAGAGAAAGTTTGTTCCCATCAGGCTAACATGACAGTCACGACTCATGCTGCTGTAAGCTTTTCTTTTTCTTTTGTTTTCACTCACGATCTTCTAACATTAACACATTACATTACTTATTTCTTGGAACACTCGCTTTATGTGTTTTTGGCGCCACCTATTGTTGTGGGTGTATTATTGACATGTCAAAGTCTAGACCCTGAATATAAGACGACCGCGTTTTTTTCAGATGTAGTTCCAAGAAAAAAACATTCTTATATTCAGGTCAATAAGGTTATTGACCTGAACTAACTCAAACTTAAAGTGCCCCTATTATGCCATTTTTAAGGTTGCTAATATTGTTTTATGAGTCTCCTAAAACAGGTTTATATGCATGCAAGGCCAAAAAACACTTTAGTTCCCTCTAGAGCTTTCACGAGACATCACAGAGACATTTTTCCGTTATGGGAACTCCTTCCCTTCCAACCTTTCCTGAAGTCCTATTGGCTCACGCCAGTCCAAATGACTGGCCATTTGTCGCAAAATATGCAAATGCATGCAAATACTGACGAGCTCGAGAGGCAGTATAAAATGCAGTGCGCACGAAAATACGTCAGAATCTTCTCCTTCACTTTGCTGAACAACCTAAGAATATGGCTTATAAATTATTTACAGCTCACAGTTTCGCTCATCAGAGGGCAGTGCCTGGATTGCCGCTCCTCTGCAGCGTTCAGGTGAGTATGACATTTTTCTTCAGATGACAGATGAGTCCATCTGCCCTCGATCAATGGTGGACCTTAAAGTCTCTGGTGATGAGCTCATGCTGACTAAATGTCCGCATTACTCTCTACCCATCGAACCTGCAGGACATCAGCCTGGCTTTTCACGTCCCCCTTCCATGGCGGAGCGGAGAGCCGAGTGCAGATACTGGAGCTCGCCGCAGATGCCGCACGGCCCACTGTCTAAGCGTGCAGCCCCCTACCTCAGAGCGGCATTCTGCCATGTGCAAAGCACAGTCACTTTGGCTCCTCACTCATTCACACGATACCAGCCCCACATCAGCGGCTGCTGTGTGTAGAGGACACCCTCTCATTCACATGATACCAGCCCCACATCAGCAGCTGCTGTGTGTAGAGGACACCCTCTCATTCACATGATACCAGGCCCACATCAGCGGCTGCTGTGTGTAGAGGACTCCGCTCTCTCACTCATTCAAGGCGATATGCAGCCCCCGTTTCAGTGCGGCGACCTGCTATGAACAGAGGATTAGGCACTTCAGTCGCTCATCCCCCGCCTCAGAGTGGCAGTGAGTCAGTCACCTGATGTCCCTGTGCAGAAAAGCGCGCAAAGGCGAGGAGTCACCTGATGCTCCTGCGTGGAAAAGCGTGCGAAGGCGAGGAATCGTCTATGCCCCGGTGCGCGTCCTATCAGCCTTCCAGATTTTGTTGGACTATTATGTCAGTTGTTAACGCCCCTACGAAGTGGTGCTCAACTAGGTCGTATAGCCGTTCACAGTCTGTAGTGACAGGCACAGATGCTGCCCACACCGGTTAAAAAGCGTGCCAAAGCTATGAGCAAAGAGGTGCCATGGCCAGCGGAGGAGCCCGTGCCGTGACTCCCATCAGCCGCCAAGCCGTCGCCCTGACAGCCCCGAGAGGAGGGAAGAGTGCGCGAAAAGCCCCCCAGCCCCCCAAAAGCCGCAAGCTGTCTGAAAATTGTTCAAATTTGTTTTTGATGAGTGTGTGTTCATTAAAAAGGCATACATTTGCACAAAAGAGCTCTTTCCCCCTTACTCAATGCAGTGCCGCTCGTCCCGCCTCAGAGCGGTGCAGAGCCGCTGCCCACACAGGTTATAGTCACGCAGCACTTGCCGGCGCATACAACGACCAAGCTGCTAAAGCCGCTATGTCAGTTCCTGAGCGCGTGGAAAACTATTCCGGGAATCTCACACTGGTTACTCGGTGTGATAGAGCGTGGGTATCCCCATCAATTCAGATGCAGACCACCCCGTTTCAATGGCGTGGTACAGTCTCTAACGTTGCCTCGAAATGCCCTGGTTCTGAGACAAGAGGTATGCAGCCTGCTCGACAAAGGAGCGATAGAACGAGTCCCTCCGAGTGAGCTGGACAGCGGGTTTTACAGCCGCTATTTTGTGTTGCCCAAGAGAGATGGAGGACTCCGCCCGATTCAAGATCTCAGGCCCATCAACAGAGCGCTCTGCAAGCATCCGTTCAGGATGATAACGCTGAAACAGATCCTGGTGCAAATTCGCCCCCCGGGGACTGGTTGATTCCATGGATTTAAAGGACACGTACTTTCACATTCAGATGCACCACACTGCATCACAGACGCTTTCTGAGATTTGCTTTCGAGGGCACAGCGTACCAGTACTGTGTTCTCCCGTTTGGGCTGGTTTTGGCCCGCGCTCTTTCTCAAGATGCATGGACACAGCTCTCTCCCCCCTCAGAGCGAGTGGGATGTGGGTTCTCAGTTATTTGGATGACTGGCTGATCTTAGCTCAGTCATGGGACACACTAGCCAGTCATATAGACAAACTGCTTTGTCACTTGAAATCCATAGGGCTATGTGTGAACATGCAGAAGAGCATTCTCGCCCCGAGTCAGTCTATAACATATCTGGGAGGGTGCTTCGACTTGGTGAAGATGCAGGCTTGCCTCTCTCGGGAGCGCTCGGCAGCCATTTTGTCTTCCCTGCACCATTTCAGACTGGGCAGCTCTGTTCACTTGAAGGAATTTCAGAGGCTGCTGGGACTCATGGCAGCGACATCAGTGGTATGTCATCTGGGTTTACTACACATGCGCCCGCTGCAGTTTTGGCTGAAATCTCGAGTCCCATGGACGGCGTGGACTTCGGGCCGTTTGCGCATTGTGGTCTTCCACGGCTGCATCAAAGCTCTGAGGCCGTAGCGTAACCCAGATCTCTTCAGTCGGGGGTTTCCCTGGGGTTGGTGACGTCGCAAGTCGTGGTCACGACAGACGCATCGACTCGTGGCTGGGGAGCAGTGTGCGAGGGCATGCTGGCTTCGGGGCTATGGTAAGAACCTCAGAGCTGGTGGCACATAAACCGCTTGGAACTGGAAACAGTGTTCTTAGCTCTAAAGGATTTTCGGCCGCAGCTGGAACAGCGACATGTACTGATACGCACCGACAACATGTCTGTGGTTTCATACATAAATCACCAAGGAGGCATGCAAGGCTCTGTACAAGCAGGCAGCGAAACTCCTGCTATGGGCAGACCGTCACTTTCTCTCCTTTAGAGCAGCGCACATCCCCGGTAGAGTGTGTAACATCCCCGGCTGAGTGTGTAACTTGTACAGGCTGCTTGTAGCCTCTCTCACGGCGGGATTGAATATCGTTCCCATAACGGAGAAATGTCTCCGTGATGTCTCGTGAAAGCTCGAGAGTAACCTCGGTTCCCTGAGAGCGGGAACGAGACATCACGGAGGTCGCCGTGTTCGCTGCTCGACCAGCTATAGCGGCGTTCAGTATCAGATTCTGGCGTATTGTCGCGTGCACTGCATTTTATACTGCCTCTCGAGCTCGTCAGTATTTGCATGCATTTGCATACTTCGCGACAATTGGCCAGTCATTTGGACTGGCGTGAGCCAATAGGACCTCAGGAAAGGTTAGAAGGGAAGGAGTTCCCATAACGGAGAAATGTCTCTGTGATGTCTAGTTCCCGCTCTCAGGGAACAGAGGTTACGACAGTAACCGGAGACGTTTTCTCAAAAAATAGATTGAATTTTACCTCATTTCTAAATGATTCATAAACCACTCGTGCGAAGCAGTTCGAAGAATCAGTCTCTCTAAACCCCTCCTTTCTGTGAGCCCTCACTGCTGTGGTTGGTCAGATGCTGCAGTCCTTTGTGATTGGTCTGCCACGTACAGCGCGTCGGAAACGAAACGCCCATTGCCATAACGGAATGACAGCCCGGGAGACTTAATACATAGAAAAGATGGTATCGATTGTTCCATACCAATTCAAGCCGGAGTCTGATGATGAAATGGTTGAAGTGGCTGATCGACAAGAAACTGATTCGCCTCTGTGTTGTAAACTTCAACATTATATAATGCATTACACTGTGTAAACCAAAGTAGTGCGCCAACCTTTTCCATTACTCCAACTAATAAGGCAGACAGACAGTCAAGCTGCATCAGTCGACAAATTTTTAGACTACAGTGGGTCTACAGCTGAACAACAGAACTACAGAAGCATGAGGTAGAGTTTCAGAGGAGCAAGCAGGCCCAAATAAACTGGGCATTGATCCATCTTTTAAGAGCAAGCGTTTAAGAGCAAGTGAATCCCGCGTTGAACTCCCCGAGATTGGAAAAGCAGTCGTCAGTAAAATGATGGGAACACAAGATTGGAATTGTACTGCTGAGGTGGTGTTGAACAAATGAATGTTAACCTCTGATTCTTTGTAGCTTCATCTTTTGGAAGTGAAAATAAAACAAATTTACTCTCACAGCGTAGGATACAGCGTCTTGTCGACATGATGTTAACCACATGGAAATTTTACTGTGTTCGTGGGCGGGCAAGTTGTTCGCGACATAAAACGTGGGCGGACATTATGCAGATGTGTTACTTTGTGACGTAGAGCCGTAACAGAATAAGATTTGAATTCTTGAGGACTCGTTTAGGCGATTGCGAGCCAACTCTTTGTTTTGATAGACAATAACTTTATTTATCGTGCACTGTCAGCTTCTCAAGTCTGCAGGTAGTTTATGTTCACATACAGCTACATGACACACTGCATAAAAGGTAATATTCGAAAAGGCATAATAGGGGCAATTTAAGCAGTCGTAACAAACTTCTTCAGAGTCCATTGGTTTTCTGATAAGAAAGTTTGCTTTCATTTGTTGTTGCTCTATCAGACGTCAGTCTTTGAGTGTGTGAAGCGCCTGTGACCGGAGAGGAGAGTGTGTGTGTGTGTGTTGATTCACAGAGGTGTTAATCCTCTCTGACCTGTAGCTGCTTGTCCTCTCCTCGTTCCCATCGGTCGTGTTCGCAGTATCCCGTGTGATGGCGTTCGAATCATAGGAGATCACAGAGGACAGATGAGAATATGTCTGAAGCGCAGACTCGTATCAGTGATGTAACAGCTGGCAGAGAATGTAATGAGTCATATATCACTGCCACAGGGCTTGATTTACTTCACCCTATGAAGACCAGAGCGACATGAGGAATAAACTACAGCAGACTGCACTCACTGCATACTGCTGCTGTAGTATAGTTTACTTTTTCAATTTGTCATACCAGTTTTGATTAGTTTTCATTCTAGTTTTAGTTTAAGCTTCAGTTTCGGTATATTTAGTTATTTTATTTGAATTTATTTTATTTTTAGGGCTGTCAAGGATGACACGTCAACTAACAATTTAACAAATGTTATTTATGTTATTGTATATATTTTATTTTAGATATATTTTATATATTATTTATTTTATACGTATTTATATTTATATGGGGGTGGAGTTAGGGGGTGTGCCTGAAGCGTAAATCTGTATTCAGAACGGCAAGGAAAACAAATAACGATTGCCAACGGCTGCCTGTTACATTACAGTATATAAAGTTTCACTTACCACTTAAACAGACATAGCAAGGAGAGATGACTGAAGCTGGTCGCACACTGGACGAGAAGAGCAGCGCCACATCGCGTCGCGCCATTTCTTTAAAATTCAAACACATTTTCTATGAGCGTACGCACACCGGTGGCGCCATTCAGCTTGATGGCGAATGATTTGCAGATCCCGAGCACAACTGACAAACATCTAATCTTGTAAAATGTTTGGTAAGTACTGCCGCTCCATAGTATAAACAGAGTTTGTGCGATCGTGAAAGTGAAACTAAAAAGCGATCGCGCAAAAAGCAGTTTCATTGCCAGGCATAATAGCGGCTCCCTGATGCCCACAATTTAGGCTATATACAATATAATTATCCAGTGATATAACTGCGAGAGAAAGTAGGCTACTGAAATATATATTTTCCTCCCATCTCGTATTTATTCCCTTTTGGGGTCCCGTAGTACACCTCTTTTCTTTCTAAACACGGTACTGGGATGCGGCGGATTGCGGGGGGGCATGGAATCACGATGCCTGGCTCAACATCGTGATGTGTATCAGCCATCGGCGATGGACGATGACATCGTCTATTGGCCCAACCCTAATGGCAGCAGAGGAGTGCTTATTGGCTTATTAGTCATTCATTTCCACTTTTTGCTTTGTATTTTGAAATGATAAAATCACTCCATTTTTTTTCTCCATTCTGTCACAGAGGGAGTTTTGGTTCCTTGCCGCTGTCGCCTCTGGCATGCTCAGTTGGGGACACTTAATTTCTAGCGATTATCGTCAATTTGATTTCATAGATACTATTTAAACTAAACTGAGCTAGACAATGACATCTCTGAATTCAATAATGAAATGCCTTTAACTGAAAATTGAGTGTTTAATCTTATTATTATACATTACTGACACTCTATCCTCCAATTTGATACTGTTAAGTGCTTTGACACAATCTGTATTGTTAAAAGCGCTATATAAATAAAGGTGACTTGACTTGACACTATTATAAAATATCAAATCACCAAGAAATCAATTTTTTTTCAAAGTTTTGCTCTTTTTTGTGTATGAAGTAAGAAAAGTCACAAAGTGCCTTGAAAAACGAACTTTTCTTCAATTTGTGACTGAATTATCCATAAAGAGTGTTCCTTTTATAATCACTGAAGTTATCGGTCAGTTATATATATAATAAGAATAATAGTAATTTTAATAAGAGTAGAATAAAATTTTGCACATTACTGTTGCTAATAAAAGTAAATTTTGTATGCTTCCCAACTCAAGCTAAGTGCTTTACTGTCAAATGTGTATCACCAAGAAATAAATGTATAATATTATTAGTAACTGCACTTATTATTGCAAAACAATAGTAATTTTACGATTAAATTATCTTTATTTTTAATACCACCCACACCACCACCCCAGCGCTACCAAATCTGCTCCTGGCGCCACCATCTGTATAAGTTAGTGGCACTGGTGCCACTGCTCTCAAATGTTAGTCTGGAGCCCTGATAATAATATAGTACATAATGTATATACAATTTAAGAAAAATAAAAAATAAGTGTGTGTGTATATATACACACACACACACACACATACATTACAGATCCATAACTTTAATATATATTTTAATAAATATCCATAACTTAATAGAATATTCATCTCAATATTTAAATGTCTGTCTGTCTATCTATCTATCTATCTATCTATCTATAGATCCATCTGTTTATCTGATTTTTTTTTGTGTATATTTATTTTTAATTATAAAAAATATTTATTTATTTATATTAATGTATAATGTATAAAATTATATATTTAAAATATAAAAAATAAAATGTATATATTATAAATAATAATGGTAATTTTAATATATAGCTTAGCAGCTCTTCAATCTCCCATACTGTCTTGTGTAATGTTGTCTTGTCTTGTTGATTCTTGTAATAGTAGCAAGAGATAATCAGAGAGAATGTATTTGTATTTGTACAGCTGTATTTTCTCTTTCTTTCAAGCCTATGTCATTAATGAAACTGAATGAACCCAGTGACTCCAGGACAAATGAAGCTACATGAAACGTTTAGACGCGCCTCCTCTTGCTTTATTAGCTGTGTTTGCCAAATCAAACATCACTGATCTCTCTAACTATCACTCATGCAAGTGTTAAACAAACAGCAGCACTAAGTGTTAACGTTCAGTGTGTGTGTGTGCAGTTACTTGAATGAGCAGCTCGGTTTTCACCTCAAAGGGCTAGTAAGAAACCGCCTAGCAACCTTTTGGCAACACATTACAGTTCCCTCTGAACACCTTTGCAATCAGTAACTGTGGAGGGTGGAGATTACAGAAGTGTCTAGTAAGTCTGAATGTGTGATGAGGAAAGTGGACTGACAGAGTGTCCTTTGAGAGGAGGCTGAGTGTGTTTTGACTGGTAAATGAGGTGAATGTGCCTCTGTCTGTGTGCGGCAGTGTTCAGGAGGAGCGGCGCTCATCTCTCACCGTCATCATGGCCTCGATCGGGGAGTGGTATGCGGGGAAGAACGTGCTGATCACCGGAGCTACAGGCTTCATGGGGAAGGTGCTGGTGGAGAAGCTGCTGCGCTCCTGTCCCAACGTCAGCGCCCTCTACATCCTCGTCCGGCCCAAAGCCGGTCAGTCCATGTCTGAGCGCGTCCAGGACATGATGAAGTGTAAGGTGAGAGCTCGCAGTGTTTGTGTCTTACTGACATTTATTCACCATCCTTCTCATTACAACTTGGAGGGAAAACTCAAACTTTTTCTGATTTAAAAATTGCAATTGCTATTATTTATTTATTTATTTATTTATTTATTTATTTATTGGTATTTAAGTATCAATATGACTTTTTAAAGGCAATGGCAATTTTATTTATATAGCACTATTTACTACAACCAGGGTTGACCAATGTGCTTTATAATAGAATAACTAAAAACCGCAATAACACAATAAAAAAAAAACAGTAGTTCTCTATAAAATTACATAATATTATTGGTAGTAGTAGTATTTATAATGGTGATGATTATTATGACTAAACAATAATGTTAAACTAGGGGTGTGTGATATGACGATTTTTGATCGTGGACGATAAAAATGTCTCCACGATCTGCTTTTGGAGAAATATCGTAGTATCGCGCTACAGTGCACATTCTTTCAGCTGCAGTTCTGGCGCCTCCGTATCAATATACTGTACAGCACTACTTACATTCACATCAGTGTTAACTCAGCGGTAGAGTTGCTCTCACGGAACACTGCACTTTTCTGAGCCCGTACACCTGAAGCACACGCACTAAAAAGCCTGTCTAACAGCGCCTGATTACTGAAGTTATCTTTTGCGCTAATATTGTCAAAACACACAAGGTTTATGTATAGACTCAGCTGGTTAAGTCTAAAATGAAAGTAAACAGTTCAGACAAACGGATGCATGCCTGTATATTAGATGCGTGCAGGTCTTAAAGGGACAGAACTAAACATGCTGCCGACTGTCATTAAAGGGATAGTTCACCCTAAAATTTAATTTCTGTCATTATTTACTCACTCACATGTTGTCCCAAACCTGTATTAATTTCTTTCTTGTGATGAACACAAAAGAAGATATTTTGAAGAATGTGGGTAACCAAACAGTTGCTGGTCCACATTGAATTTGATAGAAGGAAAAAAATACTATGGAAGTCACTGTGGACCAGCAACCAGTTTGGTTTTCCACATTCTTCAAAATAGCATTTATGTTCAGCAGAAGAAAGAAACTCATTTGGGTTTAAAACTAATTTTGAGTGAGTAAATGATGGTATAAATATAAAACACTAGGACAGAATCGACAGACAGATGACAGAATTTTTATTCTTTAATGTTAAAACAAAAAAAAAAAAAAACAGAGAAAAAAATAACTCTCTACTCTTGACAGAAAAAATAATACAGCTGCTTTAAGAGGAATCAATCTATATAGTTTGTTATTTTTGTATTTGTTCATTCAATGTCTTGAATGCTCCTGCTAAATATGCCTATTGTACCTGAAAATAAAGCTCTGTTTGTTTTATTTATATGTTATGTGTATTTGTAAAGTGTATCTTTGTTCTTATTTTTAATAACAAAGATAAAATAATGACAGATTTTTTTTTATCTTCGTCCACTTTGGCCTAAATATCCACCATGCTTTTTTTTATATTTTGTTACCTTGAAAGGCTTTGTCATTATAACAGGGAAATTATTTTGGCTGCACTGCTCAGACAAAATAGTAAAACTAACATGACAAAGAATCGGGATAAAATCGTGAAATCGTGATATTTCTAAAAAAAAAAAAAAAAAAATGTGATATGATATTTTTGCCATATCGCCCACCCCCATGTTAAACCAAATAAGATCTATTATTTTAATATTAAAAATATATGTAAATATTACAATAAAATGACTGGCTATCATTACTGTTAAATATTATTATTATTATTATTATTATTGTTATTATTAATATTAATAGTAGTAATAATAATAATAATAATGTTTTCATTAGGATTATTAAAATTACTGAAAAAAGTTACTCAAAATAAGAATAAATGATAAAATGACTGATTATGATTATTATTGTTATATAATATATTATTAATAATAGTAATGATGATAATTGTTTTTATTAGATCTATTAATATTACTAAAAAAACAAGAAATTACTGTTGTAAGAAGAATTTATAAAATAATTTAAAATAACTAAAATAATAATAATAATATAATAATAATATAAGATAAGAAAATTAAAAATAATGTTAAATATAGTAAAAGGTTAAATTAAAATGAAAATATCAAACAAAATTCCTGTAGCTTTCCTGTAGCTCAAATAGTAGAGCATGGCGCTAGCAACACCAAGATCATGGGTTCGATTCCCAGGGAAAGCAAGAGTTGATCAAATGTAAAAACTGTTACTTGAATGCTATGTAAGTCGCTTTGGATAAAAGCGTCTGCTAAATGTAAAAAATAATAAAAATATTATTATTATTATTATTATTGCTATTGTTTTAGCCATTGATGTATATTAAAAAAATATTAAGTAAAATAGCTATAATAATATTAATAATGTTTTTTCATTTTGATTTTTATTGCTACTTAAAGATATTAAACAGAATAAGAAATGTTGTTGTTATTATTATTATTATTATTATTATTAATAATAATAATAATAATAATAATTGTATTTTGCATTTCAACTGTAAAATTACAGTAGCATTATTTTTAATATTTTAGAGAAAATTATTTATTATAGAAATAATATTATATTTAAATAGTTTTTTTTTTTTTTTTGAAGTCTTCATTTTTTTCATTCCACAGTGAGCCTTAAAGCTTCTGTTTTGTCAATGGCAGTCACTTCATAAGCACTTCTTATTACAAGTTTGAAAAGATACTTCATAAATTTCATTTATTGAATAAAATCTCAGCCTTTGTGATTTGATAAGCCATATTGTGATTTCAGGTCTCATTTCTATTAATGGAGCAGCTCTACTTTATCATCAGAATCAGTGTGTTCGGGTCAATTTAAGACATTTGTAACCTTTCTAGAACATGGTGCTTTTCTTCATTTCTCACTTTTCAGGTTTTTCAGACAAAAGCCTGATGCCTATATTGTGTTTTTGTCATTGGATATCTCAGATGACATCTGATCGCGTCCTAACTTCAGTTAACCACATGTTGATCCTTAAATATTTAGGTCAAAGCATGCAGAAAGGCCGAATGCGTCTGTGTTTGCTCATTTGCAGTCATCAGGGTTGATGGCTATTGTTTTCTCTGAACTCAGAAGTTCATGCGCTGCTTTCCCTCAGGCGACACTGGAAAACGCTCGATTGTTGCCATGGAAACCCCACCACAAACACTGTCCATATGAGTTATGATCTGTATTTCCATGCGCGTCTGATCTGCTGTAGGTGCGGCTGATGGAGCGGCGCTGGAGAAAGTCTTTCTGTGTGATGATGAGTCACATCCGCAGTAACAGAGAGCAAGAGGACAGGAGTGAACGTGTGTTTACTGAAGTTACTCATATTGGTTTAGTTTGAGCAGAACTTTCCAGCAAAGAAACAGTTATGTGTGTGTGTGTGTTATATATATATATATATATATATGTGTGTGTGTGTGTGTGTGTGTGTATATAGGTGCATCTCAATAAATTAGAATGTCGTGGAAAAGTTCATTTATTTCAGTAATTCAACTCAAATTGTGAAACTTGTGTATTGAATAAATTCAGTGCACACAGACTGAAGTAGTTCAAGTCTTTGGTTCTTTTAATTGTGATGATTTTGGCTCACATTTAACAAAAACCCACCAATTCACTATCTCAACAAATTAGAATACTTCATAAGACCAATAAAAAAAGTATCCTTCGGAAGCAACAGAAGATACTTGCATGTTTCCCAGAAAACAAATTAAGTACAATTTACCTTGATCTTCAAATTCAAAAAGTTTTCACCCCCTGGGAAAAAAAAATTCACAAAAATCTAACCTTTCATATATATACTTTTTTTATTTATTTGTATTTATTTATATTTGCAGGTGAATTATTCTAATTATTGCAGGGTTTTTTTTTTTTTTTTTGGGCCAGTTAGTGTATTTACCCTAATAAATATCATCATTAATAATAATAATAATAATAATAATCAGCAATTATATATTTATATATGAAGATATATATCTTATTTATTTAATAAATGTTATAATATACAGTAGTCAACATCTGAAGTGGATCAAAACCTTTCATCAAAGTTGTCCTAAAACTAAAACAATACCCGTTCTTATCTTAGGACAACTTTGATTAACTTTTTTTGATCCACTTAAAATGTTGACTACTATATATTAAATATATAGTCATAATCGTAAATAAAATTATTATTATTATTTAGCAATTATATATTATTTATATATTTTAAAAATATCTATAAATAAAAAATAACTATATTACATATATGATCACTATAATAAATATTATTTATTATTATTATTATTATTATTTAGAAATTATATTTTATTTAGAATTATATTATTTATAAAAATATGTATGAATAAAAATTATTATTATTTTTAAATGTGTTTTAGTTTTTTAAAACATTTTTATATTCATTTTTTTGTAATTTTGTGTTTTTGTATTATTAATTTATTTTGTCTGAGTTTTTTTATATTTATTTTTTTTTCTCCAGTTTTAGTCAGATTCATACATCTAGTCAACCTAAATAAAAATAACAATTGTTTTTATAGTTTGTTTAATTTCAGTTCACATTTATTTTATTTCTAGTAATTAATGCTTTATTATGGTTTTAGTTTTGTTTATATCATTATAGTTAATTTAATCTGAGTAATGTTTATAAAACTGCATGTAAAACAAGGGTTGATGTGTTTGCTGAAGTTTCTGCTGGACTGATGTGAGATCTGGACTTGAGCCAGAATGAAACTCAGATGTTATGAGCCGCAGATCAGTATTATGGGTCAGACGGACAGATTCTGTCAGCAAAGCTGCGCAAACTCTCTGACCTCCGATAAAAACCTCATTACGTCGTGTGTGTGTGTGTACTTTTGTCTATACTTGAGGGGACCAAATGTCCTGACTTACAGTATATGGTGAAATATTTTGATAACCCACCAGTGAGACATTTGACTGCTCCTCATTGGTTAAAAAGGCTTATGAATCAGCCAAAAGATGTTGCCGATGTAAATCTAGTGTTCTGCAGATGTTTGTGTAACGGATAAGTTTAGGGTTAGGGTTTGGGTTAGCTGACAGAAAATATCATTAACCGAATAGAAAATCAGTAGAAGTCTATGCAGTGTCTCACTAAGATGACAAACGTGTGTGTGTGTATGTGTGTGTGTGTAGGTAGTACATGTCAGGAATGCTCAGGCGCTCACACAGGCAGATTGTGTGTTTGTGTTTGTTGAAGGAAAGTCTAATGTGGGAAGCCGTTCAATCTCAAACAAATGTGTCTATTGTTTTGTCAGTTAAACGGCCTTTCACCAGATTCTTAAATAATTAAAGAGACAAGCTTTAAATAGCTCAGCTTTCAGTTTATAAAATTATAGTGTAGATAAATGAAAAATGATGTACATCTAAAATCTAATCTAAAAGTGATCTAAAATCTAATTATTAAAAATGTGAAAAAAGATAATATTAATATGATTAGTGAGGCTGATCATATTTATTATAATTATCATATATTATTTTGTATAAATATATATTTTTAAATATTGAAATACCTAAATAATAATAATAAATATTTGATTTTATATATATATATATATATATATATATATATATATATATATATATATATATATATATATATATATATATATATATATATATAAGATCAAAATGTATATTACGTATTTGTTTTTAAAAACTAATTAAAATAAATGTTTGCTATTATTAATCACATTTTTGTTATGAGATTATTATATATTTATTTATTTAAAATATATGTAATATACATTAAATATCTGATAACTATTATTATTATTATATTGCACTTTTTGCTATTTTCTTTAGTGACCTAACTAAAAGTACAAGCGTAAGCGTTTTATTTATCACTTTTTTAATGAAATTTTCTTTTATATTTGAAATTTTCTGAATTGATTGTGATTTGTATTGTTTGTACTTGTTTGGTGAGAGCTGAACGTCCCACGGGTGAATTATTCAGTCCGGTTCAGGCAGGGATCCTGATCTACCTGTGGTAAAGCATCAGATCTGCCTTCATTCGCCTCTTTCAGTCTCTCTGGTCTAATGCACTTCTGCTTTCTGTTTCTTCAAGCGGGTGTGTGTGGTTTGAGGACAGTGTTTGTGTGTGTTTATCATTCACCCGAGGCAGTGCAGGAACTGAAGGAGTATTGTCCCTCTCTCTCCCACTTACACACAATGGGGTTTTTTTGTGCCAGAAGGCCTGGTGGAGACTGGCACAGACAGACTGCTGGCCCACAATGCACCGTTTGCTCTTTCCACCACATAGAGAGCAAATGTTTACAGTGGTCGACCTCAGCGAACCCCTGACCTCAATACAGTGAACCTGTGCCACCCTTTATCCGCATGTCTCTTCCTTTCTCAGCTTTAATCGATGAGTTTGAACTGTCTGACATTGTTTCAGAACGTCCTGGTGTGAACTGTTTGACCTACATCAGCACCAGTGTCATTTTAGATTAGGGATGGGAAGATTCCTCGATTCGCTCGGTGCATCGGCAAAACAAGTTAACGATGCGATGCATCGGATACAAGTTGGCATTTGTATCGCGATGCATCGTTTCTAACATATTTGCATCGGTAAAAAACTATTTATTTATATGTAATTTCTATTGGATTAGCTACACTTTCATTGTTTAGAAAGTGACCAATAATCTGTGACCAATATTTTATATATAGATTGATGTCTTCTCTCGAAACTGTTTCTCGAGGGTGTTCTCTCATCACCGCTGCACGTGAATATGACGGATCACAACAACACTACGGACACCTGAGGAAAAGCGGGTATTAAAGTCCAAAACCTGACTTGAAATAACCTAACAAGTTACTGCCAGTTAGTAATTTCAGTGCTTCAACTTCCTGTTTTTCACCTAATATTTATATTTTTTTCAGCTTTATTTCCATTAATATACTTTTTTTTTTATTTTTTTTTTTTTTTAGTTTTAGAATAACCCAGATACTGTTTAAACTAGAAAATATTAAATAGTATTATTTTATTATTATAATTTGTATTGATATTTTAATTATTTTTTTAATTATTTAAATTATTTTAATTTTAGTTTAATTTTTAGAAATGCTATGTGCTTTTGATTTTTTTTTTAAATACATTTATTTAAATAAATACTGCTTTTTAGGTTTTATTTATTTTTATTTCAATTTTAGTTATAGTTCAGTTTTATTTTTCCAATTTTTAGTGCTTCAAATTATACTGTCAAATTTCCGCTTGTTTTTCACTTAATTATGTTTTTTTGTTTCAGCTTTATTTCAATGAACAATTTTTTTTTTGTATTTTTTGTATTTTTTTTTTTTTTTACTTTTGTTTTGGTTACTGTTTTAATTAGTGCTATGTTAGTATTATTTATATAATTTTATAGTTTGTTTTTAAATTTGAATTTAATTTTTAATAATTCCGGTGTATGCTTTTTCCATTTTTTAATTAATTTTAATACTACTAATTAGATTTAATTATTTTTTTTAGGTCAGTTTTAGCTTTCCAAGTTTTTCAGCTAGTGTTTCTATTTTATTTTTTATGTAGCTTTATTTCAATGAACAGTTGAATAGTTTTGAATAGTTGTAGTTTTGATAATGATGATAACGCTAATGTGCTATAGTGTAGCATGCATTAGTGTGTGTGTGTGTGTGTGTGTGTGTTTGAGGGCGTTTGCTCTGGCAGCGCTGCAGCAGCATATGGAGCTTCATCCTTTGCCAGCATGCGGGTGTGTGTTGTGTTTTTGTTGCCCGGCGACACAAACCGCAGCAGGAAGTTTGGTTGAAGCATCTGCGCTCGTTTCCTTCATTTACTGCATTTCAAACACGTTCACAGAGCGATCCAGTGCTCCTGTCTGACACGAGCAGATTCTCCTTCCACTTTTGTGCGTCTTCACCTTTTAACTGCTTCTCTGTCCAGCATCATCTGTGTGTGTGTGTGTGTGTGTGTGTGTGTGTGTGTGTGTGTGTGTGTGTGTTTGTGTGAGTGTGTGTGTGTTGGCTAGACTGCTCTCATGGCCCATATGTTGTCTGATCTGTCCAGTAATCTGAGTTAATGGCCGTTTTGAGCAGGCACATGCATTCAGATGTTATCATGAGAGCTTTATTCCTGTAATATTTGTATGTTTGAGTGTGTGGGAAATGCTCCCCTAATGATTTTCCATATTAAAATCATGCTCTTTCATATGCATTTGAAAATTCTCTGGTTGTAAAAGACAAGATAGTTGCCAAATTAGCCAAATAAGTTCTGTTATATCTTGTTATGGTGTCTAAATGGAGTTTTTGTACTCATTTTTTGTTTTTATCTTTTTTTATTTCTTTATTTTGCAAAATAAATTGTATTTTATTAATAATTGTATTATTGTTTTATTATAGTAATATAATATTATAGTTTTAATATTTTGAATTTGCTTTTATTTTATAGTTTCTGTTTTAGTTTTAGTAATTTTATGTTTTTAACATTTTCATTTTAAATATTTTTTAAAAATTACTATTTAGATTTTTAGATTTAATGTTTTTTTCAGTTTTACTCTGTTCAGTTTGTTTTTTATTTGTTTTTAATTCGTAAATGAAATTTATTTTTTATATTTTTATTAGTTTTTGTTTTATTAATTTTTTATTTGTAAATGACATTTATTTGAATATTTTTTTATTATTGTTTATTTTTTCTTATTTTTATTTCTAAAATAAAAAAAAATTGTTTTAAATAAATCAATGTTTTTTTTGTAAATTATAAAGTTTAATATTTAAAAAATAATAAAAATTAACAAAAAATCACTATTATTTCTTGTGTGTGTGTGTGTGTGTGTGTGTGTTATTATTATTATTATTATTATTATTATTATTATTAATATATACATTTATTTTTTGTATAGTTTAATATTAAAAAAAGACTCGTATAGCAATAGGTCTAACTGACATTTAGAAATTTCCCAGTAATTGTGTAAGAAGTGTATTTCTGTTGAAACAGGAGTGAATGTGTACGTCTCACACCTTTGACAACATCTTGACTAAACGAACAAATTGCGAAAGCAAATAAAATTATCTGTGTCTCGACATGCAAGCAGCCTTTACAACACGCTACGAACTCCCAGACACTTTCACAGCAATTCCTGGGAAAAAAGTCAGGAAGAACTGGATTGTGACGTGTTTTACAAACGATCGTCCTTCAGGAGGGTTTAGATGTGGCGTTTAAACGGTTCACTTTATTTGCATACTGAATGTAGATTGGTGCTTATTTGCATGCTGATTGCTGATTGGTCCTCTCCATCTTTTAAGTTCTGTCATGTGATGGTGCGGTGACTAAATGGGGTTTATGTGCCCTCTTAATAATTACATTTTTTTTATTGTTATTATTATTATTATTGTTGTTGTTTCTTTGTTTTTATTTCTAAGTGAAATTTATTTGGTTAATTTTTATTTTGTTATTGTTTGTTTTTTTAATTTTGTTTTTTAAATTAAGTTTGTTTAACGGTTTGTTTGTTTTTTAACATTTTATTTGTTTTATTATTGTTTTTTTTAATGAAGTTTACCTGTATTTGAATAATAATTTGTTTATATTATAGTTTTCAGTTTTATTAATTTTTTTTGTTGTTGTAAATGAAATTTATTTAATTGATTATTTTTTTATTATTAATATTTTTTTAATTGTTTTATTTGTTTTTATATATGTAAATGAAGTATATATGATTAATAATTAATTTTTAATAATTTATTTTGTTTTTGTAGTTTTTTTTTTTTTAAAAAAATGTTAGTTTTTCACCTTTATGAATTAAATTTGTTTAATATTTGTGTAAATGTTTTTATTCTTGTGTTTTATTTGTTTTTTAATTTGCAATAGAATTTTTTTTTTCTTTGTATAATTTGTAAATGAAATTGATTTAATATTTTTGGTTTGACTTTAAAGCAGCTCTGGCATTTCATTTATACCTCAAACTTATTATTTTGATTATTTTTTTATTATTATTATTATTTTCAGTAGTGACTTTCATTAGGTTTTCAAGTAATACAGTATTTATTAAATTTATATATAACCACCATGGTGTATGAATAATTTAGAGAATTTAATACATGACAATTTCATGTTATTGCGTTTTTTTTTTTTGTTTTTTTTTTTTTTTTAATTTGTAAATGAAATAGATTTGATTAATATTTTCGGTGCGACTATAAAACAGCTCTCGTTTCATTTACACCTCAGACTTCAATATATTATTCTGTTGCTTTGCAAACACTCTCCTTTTGGAAATGCAAATCTCTTTTGGATAAATATGCATTGAAAAGCATGACTCGAGCGAGAGGCTCAACAGCTCAACAGCTGTCAGCAGTGTCCCGCAGCATCTGTGACTCTTGGAATTGTGGGTAACATAAGTCAGCACATGTGTGTCAGAGAGGATGCCAGTCTCTGCAAATCCTCTTTTGATATCAGATTACAGAAATCACAATGCATTTGTCGTCTGTGCCGCATCAAACACGCCATGCCTGTGCGTTTGGATACGCCCGAGAAATATCTTATTTTTCAGTCTGCAGTTTTCTCCATTACATAAACGCTGAAGTCTGTGACATAATATGATGAGATTTGTCATTTGCATCTTGCTGTTTGGCCAACTGAAAATTACATAATGTCTCTGAAAGGACGAATTCTCATGTAAACATGTACGGATCACATTTTAGCACAAAGGAAATGAGATGAGAAATTGCATTTAATAAGAAAAGTATGAAAATGATGACTGTTTTTAGGACCATGCACTGTAAAGTTATTTTATGGACAATTAGCTATTAAGTACATTTACTACCCAAATTCCCATTTTGTTATTTATTTATTTTAGTTTATTTTCTATGGCGATTCTCAATAGGTTTTCTAATAATGCAGTATTCATTTTATTTAAATTACCATGATCTGTAAATACTTTAGAGAATGTAATGAATGATAATTTTTTTGTTCTGGCAGTATTGCATGTATTTTATATTCATGACAATTAAGTACATTTATTACCCAAAAATTACCCCTTCATTTACTCACTCCTCACTCACTCATTCACAAAGGTGATGTTTATTAGGTTCCCAAATAATGCAATGTGTATTTATTTTATGTATTTTTTTTTTCTCAATTTTGTTTGTTAGGTTTTCAAATAATACTGTTTATTTTTGTGTGTATTTATTTATTTATTTATTTGTTTATTTTTATTCTAGTTATTCTCAATAGTGATATTCATTAGCTTTTCAAATAATACAGTATTTATTTATTCACTCACTCACAATGGTGGTGTTCAATAGGTGCTCAAATAATAGTTTTTATTTTATTTTATATGTATATATAAATAATGTTTATTTATTATTTATTTTTTTATTCTAGTTATTTTCAATGGTGATTTTCATTAGGTTTTCAAATAATGCAGTATTAGGTTTCCAAATAATTCCGTGTTTATTTAATTTAAATTAGTATAACAGTAACATGCTGCCTTCATGTTTGAATACTTCAGAGAACATGAAGAATGATAATTGTCATGTTTTGTGATTCTGCAGCGCCGACATGCTTGTCTGTGTGTGTTTTTCAGCTGTTCGACCGCGTGCGTGAGGATAATCCTGACTTTTATCAGAAGATCATCCCCATCAGCAGTGAGCTCATGCAGCCCGGCCTGGCCATCAGTCCAGAGGATGTGCAGACGCTCACTTCCTGTATCAACATCGTCTTCCACTGCGCCGCAACCATCCGCTT
This sequence comes from Spinibarbus caldwelli, assembly GCA_039654775.1. Lineage (NCBI taxonomy): Eukaryota > Metazoa > Chordata > Actinopteri > Cypriniformes > Cyprinidae > Spinibarbus > Spinibarbus caldwelli. The sequence continues at coordinate 2,144,444 of CM077229.1, read as the reverse complement.
CGACGAGCCCCTGAAGTGAGTGACACTCAACGACATTTACAAAACGTATAAGAGAAATGTTTCTTGAGCAGCAAATCAGCATATTAGAATGATTTCTGAAGGATCATGTGACACTGAAGACTGGAGTAATGATGCTGAAAATTCAGCTTTGATTGCAGAAATAAATTACATTTTACAATATATTCACATAGAAAACGGCTATTTTAAATTGTAATAATATTTCACAATTTTTACTGTATTTTTGATCAAATAAATGCAACCTTGGTGAGCAGAGGAGACTTGAAAACATTAATAAATCTTACAGAACCCAAATTTTGGAACATTAGTGTATGATGGAACTTGAAAGCCATAGCTACTCTTGTAAAGGAAGGGAGGAAATGTGAGAATAACAAGAATAAGAGACAGACACACACATATAGTACTTCTGCTGTGTCATGAGTCTCTGGCTGAGGAGCAGATGTTCTCACTGCTGGAGGAACGAGGGATTCATTTGTGAACCGCTGACTCCGGAGCAGGAGCTTGTGAGGGAAAGGTTTCATCTCCACACACACACATCTGTTCACAGCGACCTCTGGCTTCATTTTCTTAAGGAAAATAAAAAACAGCAATCATGTCGTAATGTTTCAAAAATGCAGCTTTTTGAACTAGTCTCTTCACTCCAGCAGTGTCACAGACCAGTATCATTAATATGCTATTATATATGCTTTTATAAATATTTTGTAAATAGTATTTAAGTTTTAAATACTTTTTAATGAATGGTTATAAATGTTTTATGTTTTAATATTTTTCAAATTTAAAGTTTAAGTAATTTTATTCTGTATTTTTTGCCATTTTTGTAATTATAATTTTTTTTTAAATATTTCTAAAAAGTTTAACAAATTTTTATTTAAATTTTACTTTATTTCAGTATTTTATGATAAACCAAAAACTAAGAATTGATGCCTTGGCAACTAGATGAAATAAAATAAGTTTAACTTTTATTTTATTTCAAGTAACATTTAAAAAAAAAAAAAAAGATTTTTAGTTAACCTTAACCCTGTCACAGACTGTATATTATGTTTGGAAAATATTTAGTTTTTATTATATTATCTTTTTCTACTCACTATAATACTGTACTGATGGATGTATTATTCATATATTTCTATATTTTTTTTTTAATTAAATTGTTTTTTATTTTAATCATTTTTGTTATTTATTTAGTTATTTTAATCAATTTATTTATTTTTAAATATAATTTATACATTTTGGGTCTATGCCAAAGTATAATGATACATAAGTTTCTATTACATTACCTTATTACTTTTTTCTGCTCACTATAGTACTGTACGGAGAGATATATTGTTTTTTTTTTGTTGTTGTTGTTTTTTTAGCATTTAATCATTTAATTTTATCATTGAATCATTTTTATTTTTATTTATTTTTGTAATTTTTTTACTATTTATTTAAATTTATTCATTTATTTTTAAATATTATTTATATATTTTTGGTCTACTCCAAATTATAACATGAAATAATTTGTTACTATTACCTTGTTACTTTTTTCCACTCATTATAGTACTGTGCTGTTAGATGTTTTATGTATTTTTATCAGTTTTTTTTTTATTTATTTTTTTTGGTCTACACCGCTGGTCATTGCATGTCTGATTTTCCACATTATTTAACTCTGATGTTGCATGTCTGACCTGCTGTACTGACCATGAAGCAGAGCAGTGATTTATCTCTCTGTTGTTCTTAACGTTTATTTTATTATTTTAAGTAACATAAATACATAACAGTATAATGTGTAATAATGTGTGTTTGGTGTGCATGCATGTCATTTTTATATATTTTATATATATATTTGTTTATTTATTTATTTATTTATTTATTATTTTTTGGTATACACTGCTGGTCATTGCATGTCTGATTTTCTGCATTATTTAACTCTGATGTTGCATGTCTGAAACGCTGTACTGAGCCTGAAGCAGAGCAGTGATTTATCTATGTTCTATGGTTTTTTTATGGTTTATAATTTGTAATAATCTGTGTTGCATGTGCATGCGTGTGTCTGCGCAGGCATGCACTGCAGCTGAACGTCATCGCCACGCAGCAGCTCCTTTCTCTGGCGCAGCAGATGCAGCACCTGCAGGCCTTCATCCACATCTCCACCGCTTACGCCAACTGCAACCGCAGACACATCGACGAGATCATCTACCCTCCTCCGGTCGAGCCCAAGAAACTCATCGACTCTCTGGAGTGAGTGCAATATATCATCATCATCTCAAACTCATTTATAGAATCCACCCGGCAACCACAGCGATGAGCTCGTTACCTGATAGAGCTGAAACGATCCAGTGGCGTAAGGGAAAAGTGTATTCAGTATCAGACTCAGACTTAAGCTAAAGTCTTTGAACAAAATTATGGTATGCTAAAAATATATCAAGATAAAACAAAAAAATTATAAAAAATAAGCCAGAAACACCAGTGTTATTTTAGTGTCACGTAAGATAGTTTTATATATTTTGGTTAACATTTTGAGTTAGGTTATATTTATATACTTTCTATTTTCCTTTTAACTCTTTTAGTTAGAGTAATTTTGTTGTGCATTTTCTGTAGTTTCATTCATTCATTCATTCATTCATTCACTCATTCATTAATTTATTTTTGCCAAGAAATGTGTTGTTGGCAAATAGCTGAAAATAAATATATATACACATATATAATTTAAAAAAAAAAAATTCAGTTAATGTTTATTTAAAGTAATAATTTTCATAAAATATAAATTCATGAAATATAGCTGCAGGTGTATATTTTCATGTGGAAAGACCCAATACTTTGAAACATTTATGTTGATATTATTAACATTGAGTTGAGTTGAGTTGAGTTGAGCTTTATTGTCATTCCGCTACATGCGGGGGCATACAGTGGAACGAAATGTCGTGCCTCACAGGACCACGGTGCTACATAAATACAGGCATACAGCAATGAAGTAAAACAATATAAACCTATACACAAACTATCCTACTGATAGATTTTGACTATAAATATACTATCTATATAAAAAAATTTACCTATACATAAACTAAAAAATACAAACTATACAAACTATACGAATGCTTCAGATAAATACTGTACATGTGCAAAGAGAGACAATGTGAGTTCAAGCAGCTGGCTGGGGAACAGTGCAGGATGATTTGTAGTGCATGAGCATGTGAACATACATATATTACTGATATTACTGAGTCTTTTTGTGGGATTTGTGTACACACAGCAGTGTGTGTGAAAAGTGACTAGTGCGCATAGAGGAAGAGAGTGTGCTACTATAGGTGGTTTGTACAGGCCCACTCACCTGTAGCACTCTTCGATTGCACAAACAAAGTTCCATAAGTTCCAGATTGTCCATGTTTCAGGAGGTAGGGGGTTTGTATGGGGATTCAGAGAGGGGCGGGGGGACTTGAGTTCAGGGCTCTCACAGCCTGGGGGAAAAAGCTGTTGAGCAGTCTGGCAGAGCGGGCTCTGATGCTCCGGTACCGTCTACCTGATGGTAGGAGCTGGAAGAGACTGTGGGAGGGGTGTGTGGAGTCCTTTACGATACTGTTGGCTTTGCTGGAGCATCGTTTGAGGAAAATGTCCAGGATGGAGGGGAGAGGGGCACCGATGATCCTTGCAGCTGTGTTCACTGTCCGCTGGAGGGTCTTGCGGTCTGCTGCAGTACAGTTCCCGTACCAGACAGTGATGCAGCTGGTCAGCACGCTCTCAATGGTGCCCCTGTAGAAAGTAAATTATTTTACACATTATTAAATGTGTAAAAATATTTGGAAATTTAGTTTTTATTACATTTACTTTATTATTTTTTTCTATTCACTATTACTGTACTTGCTAGGTTTATTATTTATTTAAATGTTTTTATTTATTTCAGTCCATATTTATTGTTTAATAATTTATTTTAATATTTTTTTCTTTTTATTTATTTTTGTTACTTCAGTAAATTAATTTATTTACGTGCATTCCTTTTTCTACTCACTACAGTACTATACTTTTAGATGTATTACATATGTAAATTTTTTATTACAAACTAATCTGTTAATTTTAATCAAATTTTTAATATTTTTTTATTTATTTTAATTTGTTTTTTCTCTTACCTTTTCCACAAACCCCAGTTTGAAAGCACTTGGTTTACGCCACTGGTCATTGCATGTCTGATTTTCCACATTATTTGACTCTGTCAAGCCATAATGCACAAGGATGTTTTGTCTGACACACTGTACTGGCCCTGAAGCGGAGCAGTGATTTATCTGTGTGTGTGTGTGTGTGTGTGAACTTGTTTTTACTACTTTGTGAGGACCAGAGGACCGCACAAAGATAGTAAAACTGGGAAAGTTTGACTTTGTGGGGTCCTTAAATCGGACCCCACAAAGACATGATCTTTTATATAAGACTATAAGATGACTAAATATACTATCGTCCAAACCAACACCAAACCTAAACCTACCAGTCACAGGAACCTATCCCTAAACCTACCAGTCACTGAAAACATTCTTATGTATGTATGTATGTATGTATGTATGTATGTATGTATGTATATATGTATATATATAAGTGCTGTCAAAGATAACGCGTTAACGCAAATTCATTTTAACGGCACTAATTTTATTAACGCGCGATTAACGCAGCTTTAACGCACTTTAGCCACTTTTTTTTTCTTTTTTCTTTTTTTTCAAAAAGCGCCTAGCAACTAATCTTTATAGGGTTTGCCCAAACCTTATTTAGTTTCTGAGACTCGCCAGTACTGCCGCACGAGGTCTCTCTCTCCCCCTCCGCGTCTGCTCTGTTCAACGCGCGGATGAGAGGAACAGCGCTTTCAGTTAAACACAGATATTATGTTGCTTCTCTAATTTAACATTCAAGTATAGCCAAAATCACAGCACAGCTATTGTCTTTATCTTATGTATAGCCTATTTGATTTTATCAGATGATGTCTGGATTATAAATCAGGATTTTTGTGCAGATTAACATCTTGGAAGGGAGAGCTGGTTATTTAGTGCTATGGGTCACGTTTCAGTCACTATTTCATATTCATTCCGTTGTCTGACAACAGAAACAGTAAAATATATAAATGAAAACAGTTTTATTGAGAATTTAGCTGCATCAAAATACAGTATGTGGGCACGGAGAGGCAAACAAATGTAATAATAAATGCACATTTTGCATGTTCAGAAGAAGCGAGATGTCCTGTCATGCGGAAATGTAAACAGGTTTGTGTAAGTAAATTGCTCAGTGCAAAGAAAGAGAAGTAATGGGAAACTGGTATTTCTTTTTTCTTGTGTCTAATAGACATGAAAAAGTTCTTTGAAACACATCTATGATCTTTGAAACATGTCTAGTCTTCAGGCTCTGTTAACTATGGTTTCACTAATAATAAGCATATATTGCATAAAGCATCCATATTTGTCATTGCCCATGTTGATTAGAGTATTTAAAACATAAAGTATTAATTTAAGGTACATTTAGAACAGATAAAAATGTGTGATTAAATTGCGATTAATCGCGAGTTAACTCATGACAATCATGCGATTAATCACGATTAAATATTTTAATCGATTGACAGCCTTAATATATATATACTCCATACTATAGCGTCCATACTATAGTGAGTTTTAACATTCTATAAAACATTCTATATTATCATTTTTAAGATGTTGTCTTTGTGGGGTCCAACTAAAGGACCCCACAAAGTAGTATATTTCTGTTTTTACTATCTTTGTTGGGATATTAGGACCCCACAAAGTAGTATAAACAAGAGTGTGTGTGTGTGTGTGTGTGTGTGTGTGTGTGTGTAGGTGGATGGATGACAGTATTGTGCATGACATCACACCGCGTCTGATCGGTGACCGGCCCAACACTTACACCTACACCAAAGCGCTGGCTGAGTGTGTGGTGCAGCAGGAGAGCGGCAAACTCAACATTGGCATCATACGGCCGTCCATCGTGGGAGCCAGCTGGCAGGAGCCGTTCCCCGTGAGTGACACATCTGCTCGCACCCGTCATCACTCGTACAGATTTGATATCTGAGTGATGCGGCTTAAGGGTTAAAGATCTGGACTGCTAACCCAGAGGATTTAGGTTCAAACCTAAATGATGGACTAATGGACTAATGATTGCATAAACTTATACATTGCTGCATACCAGAATATCATAGAGATGTTAGGGGTTGTTATTATTAAATAAAACTAAAAATACAAAAAATAACATTTTTATTACTTGAAATAAAATCAAAATTAACTGATTAAATATTTAATTTTGATGTACTAAAATAACAAACCGAAACTGTAACTAAGAACTAAATAAAAGCTATTTAGACATATTTAAAAAAAAAATAATAATACATTTAGTTAAACTCAATGTACTATAAAACTAAATTTATGAAATAAATCTAAAATTAAAAAAAAGTAAATATAATCTCTATAGACATTGAAATAAAATATTACAATATGTAAACTTATTTGATGTCAGGTAGATACCAAGGCAACATTTCTCATATTTATTTAGTTTAATTTGAAATATTAAAACTAATATAACACAAAAAAAATAAAACTGTATATATATATATATATATATATTATATGTGTGTGTGTGTGTGTGTGTGTGTGTGTGTATGTGACCCTGGACCACAAAACCAGTATTAAGTAGCACGGGTATATTTGTAGCAATAGCCAAAAATAACATTGTATGGGTCAAAATGATCGATTTTTCTTTTATGCCAAAAATCATTAGGATATTAAATAAAGATCATATATATATATATATATATATATATATATATATATATATATATATATATATATATATATATATATATTATTTATTTATTTATTTAATATATATGATTAAAATAAAATTATTATTATAAATAAATTAAAATAAAAATGCTGAAAACATACAACATAATAGCTACATTTTAACTGAAGTTAAGTTAAAACAGTTAAACCTTTTTCTGTATTTTACAGGGTTGGATAGACAACTTTAATGGACCAAGTGGTGTTTTCATTGCTGTAAGTATTATTTCATGATTTGTTACCGTAAATCTGAAAGTTTAACACATTCTGAACCCCACAGAGAGCAGTCTTAACCCTATAAACTACTTTAAGTGAATTTCTAAGGCCTCTAAATGATTAACATGATCAAACTTTGCTGTTAAACCTGTCACACACAATCTACTACAAGCCTTAGGTCATATGATTGATAGTTTAGCAAGTAAAAGGCCTTTTGGTGTAATTGCACAGATGTCCACCTACAGCTGGTGCTTCATGTGTCTTTCTGCTGTCAAATCTGATTTTTCTCAAGTAAATGTGAGAATAACTGTAGTCATATTTCCAGATGAACACTTACTGGACTGAAGCAGCTCAGCTTTACTTGATTCTCCACCAGTCATTTTGTAGAAAAATCTGTGAGTCTCAAATCTGATCATCAGGATCTTTTGAGGAAGGTTTGTTTCCAGAAGCTTTACTTTCACTGTTCCTCAGCGGAGGAATGATCTTCACAAGCCTCCAAAACATCTCACATCTTCTGAGGAGCGTTTATTTTGTTCATCTCTCAATCAGCATTGCATTGCATTAAATGTTTGGATCATTTCAATCTCATCTTACTGAGACATATTACTGGAGATATAGAGTGACCACTGATATTTAGATAATTTTATGTCAGTATCTGCTGTACTGTTATAAAGATCTCATTGATTTACATTACAAGCAGCAGAATTTCATCATATAAATATCAACATCCGCACCAAATTGTATATTTTTGCTCCGTTTGAGTCTCTAAATAAAATTTTGCTGTTTTTACATCAATTTCTCACTATATCAGACTACGAGCCATAAAAGCCTGAAGGATCAAATATGATTATAGATTTTCTTCTATAGGTTTCAATAAACTGCTCTATTACAAAAAACTAGATATTTCTGATTAGTATTTCATTATTAAGATGGACAAACTAAAGTTTAAAGTAATGCGCACCAGTGTTGATTTAATATAAAACTGGGTGGCTTATAAGTTGCAATAAATTGATACCAAAGGCGTTTTAACACGTCACTCGCTGACCTGGCAAAATTGAAAGCGACGAAAACAATCTGCCCCCATTTTTAATGAGTCTGTATTTCCTGAAGTCAGTTTCAGCCTCCTAAACGCCTCCATGAAGCTCACAGCCAAACGGGCATATGGTGCGTTTGGCGTCCTCTCTGAGAAGTGTGTGTTTTGTGTGTCCCGGTGCAGGCTGGGAAGGGCATCCTGCGCACCATGAGAGCCAGTAATGACGCGGTGGCCGATCTGATTCCTGTAGACGTGGTTATAAACCTGACGCTGGCTGCCGGCTGGTACACTGCGGTGCACAGGTCAGCTTCACCTGTCTGATTTGCTTATGCGAGACCCGCAGGTGATTAAACGGAGAATATAAGCATGAAGAATCCCTCTGTTTGTGTATTTGCATGAGGGGCAAATGTGCGGTTGTTCACATGCAGCTCGATGTGATTTCCTTGTTTTGTGTTTTTGTTTCAGACCGAAAACTGCACTCGTATACAATTGCACTACGGGAGGCATTAACCCTTTCCACTGGGGAGAAATCGGTGTGTAATGTGTTTTTATATCCTGTGTGAGCGTGTTATGGCTACTGCATACAGTATACTGTATACTACACTGAAAAAAATGTAGTTCTTTGTCGCATATTACATACATGTGATGTGATGTAGTGAAATAGTTTTCCGTAGTTCCTCATTTCACAGTGCAACAACAAACAGAAACAACAACGAGTTAAGGACATACACATACATAATAAAAGATTCAATACAGAATGTTTAAAGAAATGAGGAATTAGAATAAATGGAAGATAGAATATAGTAGAAAACATAGAAATATAGAAAAAAAAATATATATATATATATATATATATATATATATATATATATATATATATATATATATATATATATATATATATATATGTATGTACACTGCCCTCCAAAAGTTTGGAAACACCCCTGGCAAAATGTGGTTTTGGATGATATCAGCATAAATCCTTTTGGTATAGCATAACATTTTTTGGTGCAAATACATTAAAGTAAATTGACATTATCATTGAAGACCAGCAATAATAATTTTCATTTTGATTACATAATAATGGCAATATATACATGTCAAAGTCAGACATGCCCCTTTTCCAGCTGTGATGCCTGGTTACTGGTTTAAACTTGGCCCAGGTTTTTAAAAGATTTTTGGGTCAGCATACCTTAATAGCTTCAACAATTGATTGCCAATTAAGCAGCTCGGATGCCCAGATTATGCAGAGCTGTAATAGCTGCTAATGGTGGATATTTTGATGAATCGAAAATTTAAGTATTTTCTATGTATAAACTGTTTATGTAATAAAATATGTTTTCGTAGTTTGTGTTGTCCCTTATCAGTGCAAAATTATCACAAATTAAAAAGGATTAATGCCAATATTGTCCAAAACTCCACTTTTCTAGGGCGTTTCCAAACTTTTGGAGGGCAGTGTGTGTGTGTGTGTGTGTGTGTGTGAGATTCACAGGGTTGTAGCATTTACTCACATTTTTCACAAATTTTAGAAATAGTTTTTAATAAGTAAAGGTTTTTTTTTTCTCCTATTTCTCAATCATTTTTTTGCAACTTTGAAAAATTTATACTTTTTTAGAAATAGTATGCAGTATATAATGAAACAGTGCTATTGTATTACGTTTAATTTCAGTCTCAAAAATAAAATTAAATAAATTTAAAAAATCACAAGAAATTGAAATAAAATGTTCAATTAAATGTGACCTTTTAAAAGTATAAAGACTGAAATAGTTTTGTCTTATAAAACATACTTTTATATATATATATTTTTAAGTATTTTATATTTTTTACAGTGTACATAGTAGTTTTTTTTTCTTATAAAGCATTTGAAATAGTTTGCAGTATACAATGATAAATGTTAAATGATACAATGATAAATGGTCTGGGTCAGTATTTTATTACATGTTTAATTCCAAAAAAACAAAACAAAACAAAAATTAAATCAGTCACAAATAATTACAAAGAAATGGAAGTAACCTGTTGAATTAAATATGGCATTTTAAAATTTAATTTCAGGTGTCCAGACTGATGTCAAAAATGAATCATAATCGCATAACTGCAGCTTCATTTACATTGCAAATGGAAGCTCAAGTCAAATGCATAAATAATTATTTTGCATTTTTAATTCAACACTAATAAAAAGCAAAAAAAGCACAGTTGATAACATTTCAGGTTTATTCGTCACACTGGAAGTGGAAGTGCATTGCATTGTGGGTTGCAGTATTCCTCACAGGTTGCATACTGCACATTTCAGCAGATGCATGCTACTATGTTTCATAAATAGTTCACAGTACATGACTGGGATCACACTGTACTGTACTGTATGTGCATTGTGTGTCAGAGCCGGAGGGCAAATCACTGGTCAGAGCAGCTGAAGCGTTTCCATGGCAACAGCAGGATCGAGGGTTTACCATCAGCAACATCTGGCTGCCAGCATCGCCATGCCAACGGCCAGAAGCAGATCTTCCTCTTCCTGTTAGCGTTTCCCAGATTCACGCTGCAGTAATAGTGCTTTACTTATCATACACTATCATAATGTATACAATATCTTTTGCTTTCCAGAGCATCATGTGATGTCCTCGTTCAAGAGGAATCCTCTGGAACAGGCTTTCCGTCGGCCAAACGCCAACATCACCTCCAATTACCTGATCAACCAGTACTGGATCCTCGTCAGTCACAAGTTCCCTGCGCTCATCTATGACCTGTTCCTCCGGCTGTCTGGACAGAAACCACAGTGAGAACTAACAACACCTTAAGAGTCACATTATTATGCTTACATGATCTGTTATACTATGGTGAGATGTATATATGTATGTGTGTGTGTGTGTTTAAATATATGTATATATATATATATGTATGTGTATATGTATATATATATATATATATATATATATATATATATATATATATATATATATAATGAGAGAAATACACCCTTGCTGATTAAAAGTAATAATTCTTTTAAAACCTTATAGACCCCTAACATTTGAATGACAATGTATATTATATTACAGAAATAAAATGAAATGTCTATAGAAATAGGAGGGAAGTGATGTGTGGCCAAGTATGGTAACCCATACTCGGAATTTGTGCTCTGCATTTAACCCATCCAAGTGCACACACACAGTAGCGAACATACACCTGGAGCAGTGGGCAGCCAATGCTGCGGCGCCCGGGGAGCAGTTGGGGGTTTGGTGCCTTGCTCAAGGGTCTCACCTCAGTCGTGGTATTGAGGGTGCCCCAGATAATAAATAGAAATATATTATATTACAAATAAAAGATCTATACAAAAATTCTATTAATAAAGAAAATGCTTTGTAAAATAGATATATTATATTATAGATAAAATATGTAATGTTAATATATCAATTCAAATCAAATAAATGCAATATTATGATTATTAATAATTATTGATAATTTAATACATCATATAATATTTTATTTAATTATATAATAGAATGGAAATTGAAAAATAAGACAAAATATTTGACACGTATAGAAAGATTATATTATATTACAAATTAAATATAGAAAAAAGACATTAAAGGAAAATGTTTTTGTAAAATAAAACTTATATTACAGATAAAAATAAAATGTGTATTAATATATCAATTCAAATATTGGTAATTATTATATTATATAATGTTATTTTTTAATAATTATTAATAATTTAATATTATATAATATTTTATATTTAATTATAGAATAGAATAGAAATTGCAAAATAAGACAAAATATTCGTTAAAATAGAACTATTATATTTATTATATTATAGAAATAAAATCTGTAACGATAAAGCTGCATGTATTGTTAATATATAAATGCAAATATAATATTATGATTATTAATAATTATTAGAAATAAAATATCTCTATAAAAAGACTAAGAAAAAAGAAAATAAGAAAAAATGAATAAGCATGAAATATTATATTAGATATAGAATGTTTAGAATTTAGAAAAAATAGCATATTTATACATATATATTGTTAATGTATAAACAGAAATCAGTAATTATTGTATTATTAAAATAACATTATGATCATTAATATTAATAATTATTAATATAATTGAATACATTTATAGAAATAAAATCTATAGAAAAATTAGCTTAATTGTCAGAGTGTTGCGAGAGGTGCTGAGTGTGTCTGTGTGATCTGTGTTCCTTCAGAATGATGCGTATCTTCAACCGCCTGCACAAAGCCATCGGTCTGCTGGAGTACTTCAGCAGTCAGGACTGGGAGTGGAACTCAGACAACATGAACATGCTGATGAGTCAGCTGAGCGCCGACGACAGGAAGGTACGGCCACATAAATACACACACACCGCCGAACCAATCACATAGACGTACTGACACTCTGTGCTGAACTCTGATCCTCGTGGTCTTTCAGACCTTCAACTTTGACGTTCGCCAGCTGAACTGGCCAGAGTACATCGAGAATTACTGTATCGGCACCAAGAAGTTCGTTCTGAACGAGGACATGTCCGACATTCCCGCCGCCAGACAGCACTTGAGGAAGTACGTCCATCTGATGACACATTTACACACTTAGTCTAAATTGAGCTGCAGAATGACACCATTGCCTTCTGTAGAGCTGCTTTACAGCTGAAATTGAATTTAAAATTATCAGTTCTTTACCCCAAACTTTTGAAGGGCAGTATATATTATATTAAAATTAAATATTTATAGAAGAAAATGGAAATTAGAAAATAAAAAATAGCATGTTTTTTGTTACAGAAATAGAATTATTATTATTAATTATAATTATAATGCAATATATAAATGTATTATACATTATTAAAATGTATTTACTGTCACTTTCGATGGATTTAATACATCCTTCCTGATTAAAAGTATTCTTATTGTCATATATTATTCTATTCTATTCTATTGTAGAAATAATAAAATATCTATAGGTGGCAAAATAGCATGTTTTGAAAATACAGAGATAAAATTATTAATTGTAATATAATGTAAAATAATATAATGTAAATGTATTATTAGAAATGTATTTATTGTCATTTTTGATAGATTTAATGCATCCTTGATGATTAAAACTATTCTTACTAATTATATATTATATTATATTATATTATATAAATAATAAAATATCTATAGAAAAAAGAAATTAGAAAATGAGACAAAATAGCATGTTTTGGACAGAATACAGAAATCGAAAAATTATTATTATTAATTAGAATATAAATGTATTATTAGAAATGTATTTATTGCCACATTTGATAGATTTAATTCATCCTTGCTGATTAAAACTATTCTTTCTTTTATATTTATATTTTTATATTATATTATATTATATTATATTAAGACAAAATAGCATGTTTTGGAGATATAGAAAAAGTATTATTAATTATATTATAGATGTTTCTGTAGAAACAAAAGAATAAAAAATAAAACACGATAATATAATAATTATATTACTAGTGTTTTATTTCTGCGTTGCCAAAGCTCTTCTGACATCATATGAGAGCTTTGCATGAGGCTAAATAAATAATGTTGGCGTGGCCTATAAACATCCTGCATCCTGTCCATAGAGAAGAGGAAGCTTGATTAAACACGTTGAGTTTGCAAGTTGGTAGTCAGAAAGAGTGTTCGGTGTTTCATTGAATTATTGATCCTCTCTTCCTCCCGTTCGCAGGCTGAGAAACATCCGATACACGTTCAACACGGTGCTGCTGGTCTTCATCTGGCGCGTCTTCATCGCTCGCTCTCAGATGGCCAGGAACATCTGGTACTTCGTCGTGAGCTTGTGCTTCAAGTTCCTGTCGTACTTCAGGGCTTCCAGCACTCTGACCCAATGACCGGAGCAACAGGAAGTGTGTGTCCCCGTCCTCCAAGCACTTCCTCTTCCAGAGGTGTCTTCAGCCATTCACATTCCCACACACGCAGGTGTTTCTTTAGCTTTCCTCACCGGCCGCTCATCCCACCTGACTCCTCCATTTGCTGTTTTTAAAGGTGTCCTCTTTTATAACGACTGTCCTTAATACCGATTATATATGCAACCGCATTTTACAGTGTTTCTCCTTTACATTCTCATCTGGAGACGTTGCCTTTGTGTCTTCTGTTGATTTTAGCCTTCTCGACTACAGACAGTGTTTCGGACCATTGGATCTACCGCTCAAAGCTTTGCTGTTTTCAGCCATTTCTCTCTCTTTGTGAGTGTGTTTGTGTCTTTTGACGGTTCGTTTGTGTCCTGTCTGTTCTAATACCATGTAATCAAGCCGGTGGTACTACAGCCTACAGGAACATAGTCTAGCATTTTCACTGCGTTTTTGGTTGGTGTTTTGTCTTTTTTCTTGTTTTTCGTTTGCTGCGGTCAGAGGGAAAGGCCAGTGAACTGCAACAGATCTGATGCATTTATAACATCACACTTTTTTGTCCTAAGTCGTCACTTGCTCAACTATATATCCACCAGTTTAAGCATAAACACTCAAAATCAAAAGAAATAAAATTCTATTCATGAAGAAAATGCAGCCTATTTTTAAGGAACCTAAAATAAATCCTAAAAGTGTTTAATGTAACATTTTCATGACAATTAAGCACATTTACCCCCAAATTTAATGCATTTTTAATGCATCTAGAATTATTCTAAATGGCCATTCTTATTACTGTAATACAGTATTTTACAGTGTTACTGTAAAAATTATATTATTACATTTAAAATATTAAATAATTATTGTACAATAATAAAACTATTAAATATAACAAGTTTTATTATTTTTATTTAAATTTTTATTATTGATTAATAAATTAATAAACTATTAAAATATAAAATGACTTTTTAACATTTCTTTTGATTTAAGTGTGAAACATGACATACTCGACACCATTTATGTTTGTTAATTTTTCTGTTTGTACAGCAGAACACTGAGTTTAGCGTCAGACTCTTTTTGCGAGTGTTAGATGAGGATATTTCTGTCTGTAGACGGGCATAAGATAGTTTCATCGGTCTGTAAATATTCTAGATATATAAATATATTCCTTTTCAGATGATATACATACCAAAAATGTACAAATGTATATTTGCAAGGGTGAATCAAACGGCTGATTAAGAACATCTGTTTCCGGAAATGACTGAGGGCTTCCCACATTTTTTGAAGAAAAGCGAAAAGTGAAGGAAAAAAGCGTTGAGTTTCAATTTTGTTTTGTTATGTGTGTTAACCACTGTTTAAAGTGCTCTAAATCTCGAGACGTAAAGGGACTGCGTTTTCATCCAATTTCAAGAGGGAAGAGTCCCTCAAGAGTTTTTCAATCATTGACTTTGGTAGTTTCTATGCAACACAGCCTGTGCTTCTTGCTTCTAGATACTTTGTTACCGTTTGCTTTTTCACCTTTCTGAAGCACTTTTATTTACGTTTGCTTGTCAGATGAACCAAAACAAGTGTATTTATAACGTTTTATGAATCTACTACTCCGCCAGAGGTCAAATATACACTTGACGGCTAATATTTCATACAGTTTTAGAGCATCGTGATCAATCGACACTATTTGAGGACCTCATGAGCGTCCATTTTTCTACACTGCCCCCTGGGGGTCTATTGCCAAACTGTATTTTTAGATCACCGTTTCTAAGATGTGTCTGCCTTCCGTCGTCTGTCTTTTGTATGTCGCACACAGTATTCATGTTCAGCAGTAACCGCACGTCTTCCTCAGCTTGTTTAGCAGTAGTGGAGCGATTACTTTAGATGATTTGAGATGTTTCTTTCTCTTGCACCTTATGAGTCTCAGTAGAGGAAGCACACGCACACTAAAATCTCCTCTTAGAGCATTCCAGACATGAAAAACAGCCATTTTTCTTCAAACACCTTGATGTCTTAACAACGGCAACCCTTCGTTTTGAGCCAAGCTGAGCTTTGGAATGAAGCTTCTACTGCCAACATGATCTTTACAATCTCAATCGTTTGTGCTCTGCCACTGATGTTTGTACAGATGAGGTGACTGAGCTGTACTGGGTTTGCAGTAAAATGATTTTTTAACAGAAGAGTGCCCTACTGAATTTTTTTTTTATTTTTTTTTTTCCCCCCTGTGTAACACGTGCATGTTTGCTTTTTACATACGAGATTTTCACAGCAGTGAAGTAGTGGCTGACATGGATTTTGACCTTCCTCTTCTCAACATTTGTCTCCATGTTGTGCTGTCAGACGTACAGTCGAGGTCCTTGAATGGAAAACTGTACTTTGATAAAATTGTATGCTTGACCGTTTGTTGCAAAAGAGTTCATGAGAAAATAAACTCAAATGACCAACTTCCTGTATGTCTTCATCTTTTATTTTGTCTGGCTATAAAACAATATGAAAAAAATTAAATAATGTTCTTTATCAGAATTGGTTTTGTATGTGTTTATGTTCTGGGTCAATTTTACACATTTGTATTTTTCATAAAAACAGGTAGGAATTTTTTTTTTTTTTTTTTTTTTTTAAATTGTGAGACTGTTTCTCATGCAGGGTCATGAACCTGCCTGGAAAGTTTCAACACTGAGATGTTGTGTAATGTGTGTATGAAATCTCTATTACGATTATGATGTTCATTTCTGTTGTGATACTAAAAATCAATTTGTCCTACAATTTTTAATTTAAAGGCAGGTGCACAGACAATTTAATAATAAAGAACAAAAAGTGTGTGTATATATATATACATATATATAATACATATATATATATATATATAATACAGTCAAACCAAACATTATTTGATATTTTTTTACTAGTGGGTGCAGGACACTATATTTTATTTATGTAAGTGAGGATGGCAAAATAAAGTAAACTGTGACATATTATACCCAAAAATTCTTCATACAGTGGACTAACAGTAAAACTGATAAAAAATTTGGGACCAAAAATTTGATTTGACACTTTGACCCGACCATGTTTTGTTACATAACTTTATATCAGTTATCTGACATTATGAAGATGAATTTGTTCTGACACAGTTTAACTGAGTTCTTGACATATTTTATTACCCTGTTCTGAACTATAGCGAATAAACTGTGATAATGTGAGAAATGTTGAAGGTGTCGGAATAAATTTTGCTTTGACTGTGTGTGTTGTTTTTGTTTTAAGACAACTTTGATGAAAGGTTTTGATCCACTTCAAATGTTGACTACTATCTATACTATTCATAATGTTAATTTTGTGAAAAAAAATGACGTTTCATGTTTGAATTTTAAAATATATTTGGAATGTTTGATATTCACATTGTTTAGACAATAGTTCTTATAATAGTTTTAAAAATGGTAATGGTTTTGGTAATGCACTGAAAAAAATGGTGTAGGATTTACAATTTGTATCCAGAAATTGCTAGCAGATTTCACTAATAATTATAATAACTGCAAAGAAACTGCAACACTGAATTAAACATAAAATTATGAAATTCTTGTAAAACGTACTCCAAAAAAACTTCATTTACAAACTTACAAAATCATTTATTAAATGCAAGCTTAAAGCAACTGTATATAGTTTGAGATTTTGGAGCCACCTACAGAGTGGAGTCCACTGTCGTAAATAGTGCATTTGTTGTTGCCGTAAAGCAGTTCGCCCTTTTCCCGCTCACCAAGCGGCGTCCTCCCAGAACAGACGTTTGGAGAAAGAAACTCTTATTTATTAGAAGTCATTTTACCATCAGAGTGATTCTGAAACTGACATTTCAAGGTAAAGAAAATCACATACGGTTACTTTTTAAACTTAACACAAAATGAAAATGTGTATTTTGCTGTTTATCCTTGTAGCTCTGAGCTCATCTTTATGCTAGTAAAGTCTTAAATAGGTCGACCAAGATAACTTACAGCACATATAACTTATAAATGTGCAGTCTTTCTCTCAGGAAAACTGACTAATTATTGACTGACTGTACATTAAATTCAAATGTAGTAGAATATCATTCTGTAGTGTCTTTCCCAACCACAGACGTGTTGTGAAGGACGTGGCTGGAGTTTGTTCGTTTGTAAAGTGTGGTTTGGTCAGGCTAAGTTACCATAAGGCGGTTTCAGATCAAATGTTGGGCCACAACTGACGGGTTCAAGAAAACCGCGCTTGTCAAACCATTATTTGGGGTTTGAGGTGTAAACTTGTATCTAGATGGCAGCAGAGAAAAACCGAGTTTAGCCATTCCGATTAAATTAGCTTTTTATGATATTTAATTAACTTCAAGAGTCAAATGTGATTCTTGATGATTAATGTGTTAATGTCACGATCATTCATGATGACAGCAGGATGAATCAACTCAGAAGTGAAAAATACCTACATCATGTGTTTAAGATAATTAATTAAACGGTCTTCTGCGCGCGCTCATCTCTGTGGTGAGTGGTTTAAAGCTTCGTTCGTCTGAATGTTTCCCGTTTTGCACTTCTTCTTAATTCTTTTAGGAAACGTGTTGCTAAAGATGTAATTTGTGTTTCACTTCCCCTTCGGTGCTTTTAGCCTTTGAATTGCTCACATTTGTAATGTGTTTGAAATGATTGAAAGTAGCAGTAAGTTGACATCAGTCAGAGATGATCACTAATTTAATTTTAATTTCCTTTTCTTTTTTTTTTAATTATGACATCACAATATATTAAAACAGAAATAAAAATGTGTAGCACAACTCCTGGAAATACAATTGTAGAAGTTTTCTGAGCTGTGTTTGTCAAAACTGTCAGATGTTTATGAAAACATGTATAGAATCTAGTAATGTAAGGCTTCATCTTGAAATGTATTTTTGTAAAACGGATCGTTCCGGTCCTTGATTCTGATTGGTTGAGCCGCGTTCGAAGACATTGCTGGATCTGAAAACTGAAAAATATTCCAAGGCAGGAAGACATCAAGACTCGTCCGAATACAAAGTTAGCTTCACTTCCGGTCTCCTGAGATGCCTTTGATATCCCACAATCCTGTGCGTTCCATTCCCAGACGGTTGAGCTAAAAAATAAAGATGGCGGCTGGAAGTTGCGTTTGGTTGTTAGTTTGTGTGTAAATGTATATTTCTGATTAACTTTTTGCACTTTTGATGTTATTTCTAGCGAGAAATGAGTATTATAGTAATTACTTATCACCAAAACTCGTTATATTTTGTTGTAGATCATTAAACTGTTATGCTGCCTCAGAAGCCTGTCTGAAATCAGTTTCGTGAGGTGCCTTCATGTAAAAACGCTGCCTGCAGAGTCATTGTCTCATGAGGCAGCGAGACAGCTGCCTGAGTTTTCGGGTGCAGCCTGTAAATTACTCTACAAACCCACACCTTTGTTTACTTTGTGTGTTGCTTGGCAACCGCTTTGTTGCAACCACAACTGTTTCTGAGGAACTACATTGTTTGGTGGAAGAATACTGTTTTTATTATTATCATTATACTTTATTTGCTCTGTTTTATTTTGTGAAACCTTACTACGTATATGGAATAACCGTTTTATAAAAGCAATAAGCCCCGTGAAGCCATGGTTTACAATGAATTTATAACAGCTATAACGCTTAGCTGTTATAAATTCACTGTAAACCACGGCTTCTTGGGGCTTATTGCTTTATTATTATTACTAGAGATTGTAGGTTATTGCTTTTTCAGACACAATGGATGAAGCAGATGTACATGTCTTAAAACACAAATGATAATTAAAATTACAAGTAAAAATAGTAATAAAAATAAATAATTTGAATAAGAAAATAAAAGACATTGGTGTATAATAAAATACATAAAAATCAATTATGCAACTTCTGGAGTATCTTTATTTATTTTTTTTTATTATTATTTTTTTTTTTTAAGTAGTAGTTTCTGTCTAAAAGTGTGACCCCAGAAGAAGCTGACAGTGTTCAACAGTTGTTGATTTATTTATTTTTACTAGTGGGTGCAGGACACTATAGTTCATTATGTAAGTGAGGACAGCAAAATAAAGTAAACTGTGACATATTGTACCCAAAAATTCCTCTTACGGTGGTCTACCAGTAAAATTGATAAAAAATTTGGAACCAAAAATTTGATTTGATACTTTGACCTAAACATGTTTTGTTACATACCTTTCTATTAAAGTTATCTGACATTATCGAGATGAATTTGTTCTGTCACAGTTTAACTCTTGACTTCTTGTCATATTTTATTACAATTTTCTAAACTAGAACGAATAAATAGTGATAATGTGAGAAATGTTGAAGGTGTCTGAATAATCTTTGGTTTGACTATATGCATGCATACACACACACACACACACACATATACATACATATATATATATATATATATATATATATATATATATATATATATATATATATATATATATATATATATATATATATATATATATATATAATATGAGTCTTCATCTTGATTTATTATTACTAGTATTAGAGATTGTAGGTTATTACTTTTTCAGAGACTGGATAAAGCTAATGTACGTCTTAAAACACAATTGATAATTAAAAATTAAAAGTAAAAATAGTAATAAAAATAAATAATTTGAATAAGAAAATAAAAGACATTGGTGTATAATAAAATACATAATAAAAAATAATTATGCAACTCCTTCTGGAGTATCTTTTATTTATTTATTTATTTATTTATTTTTGTGGTTTCTGTCTAAAAGTTTGACCCCAGAAGAAGCTGACAGTGTTCACAAATAAACATGTGACACGAACAGCACATTGCGGTCAAGTATGTCAAAAAAAACTTTTGACACTTTTTTTCTGTAGATTTTCTGTACAACCTCAAATATATCATCAGGGGCCACGGGTATTAATTTTGTGTTGCCAGTTTGTGCTTTTTTGACTCTCAAAGTGCCGGTACCCATTGACTTGCTTTGTATGAATCACCAAGGACCACAATTTCAGCTAAAAACTACTTTACCGCCCTGCTGAAGAAAAAAACATCTACATCTTGAATGGCCTGAGGATGAATAAATTAACAGCAAATTTAAATTTTTTTTGGTTGAACTATTCTGTTAAAACAATGAAGAAAAAAACACTTAAAATATCTTCTTTTATGTTCCACAGATGAAAGTAAGTTTTATAGGTTTGTAATGGTTCATCCAAAAATTACAATCTCTTAAATCACTCTAAAAATCCTTCTGGTGCTCAAAGATTTGAAGGGTTTGGCTCAGTCTTTTCAGCATCATCTGCACTGACCAGCGGTTCCTTCTGTCTGTAGCGATGGCTCATGTTTTCATAAATCACGTCTTCTGATGCCGGTGATGATGTGACTGTAATCTCTGCTGTCATGTCTTGTTTTTTGGGCTCTGTCTCAGATCCTGAGGTGTTGTTCTCTGTATCTGCGGCTCCTGTAGGACAGTGTCGGGCTGCTGTAGCATATTCACTGGTCAGCGAGGCGATGCCCCTGATCTCTCCTGACGGCGGTTCAGCGTTTGTGAAGTCAATGGAGGAATAATGAAGAGATTCTGGTGCACTCGATGAGGTGGATGACAGCATGTCTTTATTGGCATAAACTAACTCACCATCATTATCCAGAGCAACAGTCTGATGGAGAAGAAACGGCAAAATGAGTGGAGAAGATCTGCTGAACGACTGTCTGTAATGCCTTTGAGATTAATTACTGTTTGAGTCAGAATGAGTCCACGTGTCATCTTGTCTGGTTTCTGAAGGTTTTTCTTTCCTCCTTCTGAAAAACATGTTTTCAGGTTATTAAAAAATGTATGCTATGATTTTACAATATCTCAGAATGACAAATCCTTGTGATGAAGCTAAAACCAGGTAAAGTCTCATCAGAACAATGTGTGATCCAGGGCTAGTTTCGGTAACTGAAAAAAATTATATTTAAAATAAAAAAAAAAAATACACCTTTAACTGAAATGAATATAAAATAAAACTTTTTACTTTCACTTTTATCAAGTACATCAACCTGATGTACTAAAATAAGTAAAACTAAAATTTAAAAACAACAAAAAGTAATAAAAATGCAAAACAAAATGACTAAAACTTCAGATTTTATTTTTATACAGTTTTCAATTTAGTTTTAGAGTTTTAGTAAATTTGTGTTTTCAACTTTTTTTTGTCTATATAGTTATTCATTTTAGTTTTTATTGAATTTTATTTTTTAATTTGTTTATTTATTTTATTTCAGCTAATAATTATTTTATATGTATGTGTGTGTATATATTTATATATATATATATATGTGTATATGTGTGTGTAATTAGTAAATTATTATATGTAATTGTAAGTGCAGTGTAGAATGTGTGGTTTAACAGTTCAAGATTTGAAAGGCTGTAGGTTTAAACCTCTCTATTTTACAAGTTTCAGACTCGGTCTCATACTGGACATCCACAAGATTACTAAGTGCTTACACGGGACATACATACTCACGTTGAATGTCCACAAGATTAACAAGAACTTACATTAGATGCCCAGCATATTGCTAAGTACTCACACTGGACGTCCACAAGAGTATCAAGCACTGACACTGGACGGCTAGCAGATTAAAATGTACTCGCACTGGATGTCATGGTATTTAGTATTATGATTTTTTTTTTTTTTTATTATTATTTCAGACTTTTAAAATAATAGTAAAGACGTCAACTATAAAATAACACTAATGGAAGTATAGGAAATACATATCAGTTAAAACTTTTAAAGGGGACATCAGATGCCCATTTTCCACAACTTAGTATGATTTTTTTTCAGGTCTTCATGAAATCTGAAAAAGTCTACAACATATTTTGGTTAAAATTCCTCAATGGTCGTGTAAAACAACACCCTTTTTACCTTGTCAGAAACAGCCCTGTTCACAGTGACCCATTTAAATGTCTCTTTAAATGGTAATTATATGTAATTAGTATGTATATCTAATTGTTTTCTGCTTGTGTTTCCTCAAAGGGCATTTGTACCCACCTTTCATAGCAGAGCATCATGATGCACACGATCATCATCACTGATGCGCCGACAGCAGCTCCGAGCAGCACCGATGGAGAATGGAAACCTGGAAAGCAGAGTTTTATTGCTCAGAGGTTGGTCTTTCATAGTTCAGGAGATCTCACAGTGATCTCAGATGTGAAATTGACATTATTACATACTGCACTTTTTAAAAGTGTTCTTAAGTGTCTTAAATATGTGTAAAAGTGTACTCAAAGTGTCATTAATATATGTGACACTGGACCACAAAACCAGTCTTAAGTCGCTGGGATATTTTTGTAGCAATAGCCAAAAAATACATTGTATGAGTCAAAATTATTGATTTTTCTTTTATGCCAAAAATCATTAGGACATTAAGTAAAGATCATGTTCCATGAAGTTATTTTGTAAATTTACTACTGTAAATATATCAAAACTTAATTTTTGATTAGTAATATGCATAGCTAAGAACTTCATTTGGACAACTTTAAAGGGGATTTTCTCAATATTTTGAGTTTTTTTGCACCCTCAGATTCCAGATTTTCAAATAGTTGTATCTTGGCTAAATGTAGTCCTATCCTAACAAATGAATGAATCGCAATGAATGAATCATACTTCTTTTTCACAAGGGTAAAGATATCATTTGTGATCTTTCTCAATCAGATAAAGCTGTTGTTTTGTGTTTCTCACTTGTCTCTTGTGGCGGTGGGATGGCCTGAAACTGTTGACTTGCACTGCCGTATTTGTTTTTGCTGAAACACTGCAGGACATCCGTGTCTGTGAGGGACTGATGGGTGGTCAGGACGCTCTTCACTCCTGTGCTTCCTAACGTCTCCTCACTGATGGACATTTTTGTAGAGTTAGCGAGCACATGTCCAGACAGACGCCACTCTAGTTTAGGGCAGGGATTCCCATGAGCCTCACAGACAAACGCGATTACGCTGTTTCGGCTACAAGAGCTGGAGATCTTGGGTGCAACTGAAATAGAGAATATGATTGTTATAAAGAAGATCTCAATGGTCTCTACAGTGTAAAACATGTTTGTTATTTTAATGATAAAACACTAAAAATGTCACAGTAAAACCATGTTAATTTGTTAAAAGTTCCCTTACTATATACAGTGAAAAACTAATAAATGTAACAGGACATTTCATGTAATTTTACAGTAAAATAGTGTTAAATTTACAGTTTTTAGAAGTGAAAAGGACAAGTAATCTTATTTAAATTATTTAATTAATTTAATTTATAATTCAGTGTTTTATGGTGATTGTCAATATATTATAACAAAACAACAAAACAATTTAGTGTTTGTAAGTTGGTATATTAATATACATTTTTTTGTGTAAATTTAAGTTCAATTAAGTTCAACTGTATTTTTTATGCTAAAGTTTTAGCAACAGCGACCCTTTTTTTTTTTTTTTTTTTTTACAGTAAACTTCACAGATTGTTTCTTTTTTACAGTGTAGACAGAAACTGTGTAGGATCTCAGAAGAATAAGAGTGCTTTATGACTTGTAGGTTTTTTCTAGCACTTAATAGAAACTGCTGAACATATGAAAACTAATATGTTCATGACGAAAAAAAAGCATAACCTAGAGTTAATAGTTTGCTGAAGTAGAAAAGAGGAACAAGCCACAATTTGTAAGTTATTTAGGTTATTTCTGTTAGGTCTACACAATGCCACACTGGTGAAAATGCCATTATTGTGCTGAAGAACTCATTTTACTCTTCTAAGTACAGTAATACTCAATTATAAAAAGTCTATATAATTCAACCAAAAATGAACATTCTTTGATTTACTCACCAAACCTGTATGACTTTTTCAAAAACATATTTTGAAGAACTTTGGGAACCAAACAACATTGGACCCCATTGACTTCCATTGTATGAATGAAAAGATGCTTAGACATTTATCAAAATATCTTTCTTAAAAAAAATAAGGAAGTCATGCAGGTTTGGAATGAGGGCAAGTAAATGTTGACAATTTTTATGTGCAAACATTATTTTGATTATTTTGAGCTCTGTTAACATAATAATGTTGATCAACATATTGATCATATTATGTGTAATTTAAATTAGTTGGAATAATGTATTTTTTTTATTTGAGTAATCAGCTTAATTGGTTTATGCTACAAATTATTAACTCGGTTAACAACTGAGAACTAATAGAGTGCTAAAGTAGAAAAGAGGAACAAGCCACTTTTTTCTTTCTTTTTCTTTTTTCTTTTCTTTTCTCTTTTCTTTATTTCTTTAAGATCTATCTTTACTTTTAGATCTTAGTGCTGCGTTTGACACTGTAGATCATAACATACTTCTAGAGAGACTGGAAAACTGAGTCTGGCTTTCTGGGATGGTACTCAAATGATTCAGGTCATACTTAGAATGGAGAGGTTATTATGTGAGTATAGGAGAGCATAAGTCTAAGTGGACGTCCATGACATGTGGAGTCCCACAAGGCTCAATTCTTGCACCGCTCTTGTTTAACCTGTATATGCTCCCACTAAGTCAAATAATGAGAAAGAACCAAATTGTCTATCACAGCTATGCTGATGATACCCAGATTTACCTAGCCTTATCTCCAAATGCCTATAGCCCCATTGACTCCATCTGCCAATGCATTGATGAAATTAACAGTTGGATGTGCCAGAACTTTCTTCAGTTAAACAAGGAGAAAACTGAAGTCATTGCATTTGGAAACAAAGATGAAGTTCTCAAGGTGAATGCATACCTTGACTCTAGGGTTCAAACAACTAAAAATAGTCAAAAATCTTGGGGTGATTCTGGAGACAGACCTTAGTTTCAGTAGTCATGTCAAAGCAGTAACTAGATCAGCATACTATCATCTCAAAAACATTGCAAGAATTAGATGTTTTGTTTCCAGTCAATACATGGAGAAACTTGTTCATGCCTTTATCACCAGCAGGGTGGATTATTGTAATGGTCTCCTTCCCAAGAAGACCATTAGACAGCTGCAGCTCATCCAGAACACTGCTGCCAGGATTCTGACTAGAACCAGAAAATCTGAGCATATCACACCAGTCCTCAGGTCCTTACACTGGCTTCCAGTTACATTTAAGATTGATTTTAAAGTATTTTTACTAGTTTATAAATCACTCAATGGCCTAGGACCTAAATACATTGCAGATATGCTCACAGAAATATAAGCCTAACAGACCACTCAGATCATTAGGATCGACTCAGTTAGAAATACCAAGGGTTCACAGGGATCCGCTTTTAGCTATTATGCCGCCTGCAGTTGGAACCAGCTTCCAGAAGAGATCAGATGTGCTAAAACGTTAGCCACATTTAAATCCAGACTCAAAACTCATCTGTTTAGCTGTGCATTTATTGAATGAGCACTGTGCTACGTCCGAACTAATTGCACTGTATTTTATGTATAACCATTTTCTATTCTTAACTGTTTTAAATTCATTTTAAATCTATTTTATATAATTTCCTTGTTTTTATTATTATTATTATTATTTTTTTTTTTTAAATTCCTTGTTTTTGTGATTTTTTTTTTTTTTTTTTAATGACTATTTCACTTCCTTTTATGTACTTTGAATTACCACTGTGTATGAAATGTGCTATATAAATAAACTTGACTTGCTTTTATTTTTTTAGCCAAAGCATTGTTTAATATGCAGCATCTAATGCTGTCAATTGCTACTGAAAATCATTTTGACTCGTACCCCAGTGTTTGATCACTGCATTGGCATCATAGAAGAGCTGCTGACAGTTTCTTGTAATTTCACTGGTTTAAGTGCAGTTTCACACGTTTTATATTGAAACTTTGCATTTCAAAACACAATAGTGTAAATTCAATATGTTGCTCTGTAACATGAGCATATATAAAAGGGGAACCAAGTCTCCTTCTGTCTTTCGATAAGCATTTTCTGTAAATGAAGATGTTTGTAAAACTGCTATGCCCATTTCACAGCTTTTCTAGCATGTAGCTTATGTGCAGCTGACTGTGCGAGCTTTGTGTGTGTGGCTGTGTGCATAGAAAACAGCATGCAAGTACTGAATCAAGTTCTTTTTCTTGCCTCTTCTTGCAATGGAATGATTTAAAATCACTTGAGTGTGTGCACCCGTACAAATGATAAACTTTCACTTTATTATGGTTAAATTTTGCAATTAATCCATGGATCACATGCAAGCTAAACTGTGGGGCTTGGTCCGTACGGATCACAGATTAACTACGATCTGTTCAATCCCTAGTCCACAAGGTTAACAAGAACTTGCATTGAATGCACAGCAGATTACAAAGTACTCGCACTGGACGCCCAGGAGATTAACAGGTACTCATTCTGGATGTCTAAAAGATTACCATGTACTCACACTGGATGTCACATATTTAGTATTACGACTATTTTTAAGATTTTCAAGATAATAGTAGACATCAACTATGAAATAACACTAAAATATATTAAATATATTTTAAAACATATTAGCAATTGGTTACAACTCTTAATACTCACACTGGACGTCCAGCAGCACTGATGTGTTCCGAGTGCCGTGTTTGTTCTCAGCTGTACAGTAGTATCGTCCTCTGTGTGTCGGGTTGGTGTTGTTGATGGTCAGGTTTGGTCCGGTCTGAACTGGATTCAGGAGTCCTTCAGTGTCTCTGTACCAGGTGTAGTTCACTGCTGGGTTTGCATCACTGCTGCAGCGCAGAGTCACTGAACGGCCCTCCAGAACTAAACCAGCTGGATTTACATGTGCGGATGTGTTTTTAGGAGCATCTAATAGAAGACAAAATGGTTTAGGCCATCACAATTTATAGAATTACTATTTTACACATTTTTTAAAATAGTGTTGTTGTCAACACTATGAAATAATACTAATGGAAGTATGGGGTACAATTAGTGAAAAAAAACATGCTTTTAAAATAGTGCTGAAGTTGTTCACATTTATGCTAATATTTGCTTAATGGCATCTTTTTTATGACTGAAGGCCAGTATCACTGATACCAATACTGATTTCTACCAATACTGATATCCCCCCCCCCAATTCAACATTACAGTATAATTGAGAGATACCAATTTTAACATTTATTAGACTTTTAAAAAAGTAACTTCTAATTTAAGTGAACTTAAAACAATCTTCACATAAACCCATTATAATAAATGTTATATTTAGGGCTGCAACAACTAATCGATAAAATCGATTATTATCGATAATGAAAATAATCGACAACGATTCTCAGGAAACGGAATGAGATGCTGCGGGAGAAGTACGTGATCCAAGCTGCACAAAACATAAGAATTCTTTATTTAAGCTTTAAGTTAATGCATTAGCGCAGTGCTTCCCAAACCTGTCCTGGAGCACCCCTAGCCCTGCACACTTTGTATGTCTCCCTATCAGACACACCCAATTCATGTCTTGCAATCTCTATTAACGAGCTGATGAGTTGAATCAGGTGTGTTAGATAAGGGAGACATACAAAATGTGCAGGGCTAGGGGTCCTCCAGGACAGGTTTGGGAAGCACTGCTTAGCGTAATGGCTTGCCCTGTCAGGTGCTTTGACAGATGCGTGTGCGTCCTCAGCGCAAACACTTTCAGTTTACGGTCATATCCTTATCTGTAAATGTCACAAATTCACGCGAGCATTTCCATTTTTGCATAAAGTTCCGTCCTGACAGTCTGTGTTAAGTTTAAATCTTTACTGAATGAGCGCTACCGCGGCGGGCACGTGAACGCGCGTCAGAGAGGGATTAATATTCAGAGCAAAAACATTCATTGTGCTGAAATATCTGTTGTTGAACGTTAAATTAAGGTTTACAAGTCAACATGTAGTGCACGTATTTTATGAGAGTAGGAACTGTAAAGGGATAACAGCGTGTAATTGTCTGAAAATAAATATCAGACGCTTCATAGTCGCCTTTTACAGGATAAAGAAATTACAGTAAACGTGACTGTGATCAAAAAGTGAACACGTGTTCCTGCAGAACATTACTCTTACCTGTTGGTTAACACTGAGTTTGTGTTTTTATTCTATATTTATTATTATCTTAATTTTTGATGAAGAGATTTAAACTATAGGCCTATATACAGTGCTTAAATTTATTAAAACTAATTTATGTAAGGTTTATAACAAATAATGTAAGCTTTGTGCCACTGCGGCTCTAAACTAACAGTATTGGTGTTTACTAAAATCATTTTTTAGCTATCTGTATTGGTTAGTCCTCCAATATGTGTAAACTCTTTAGTAAGAGTAGGCTATTTCTAATGCTATAATATAATTATTTCTGTTATCTATGAAAGGATGAAAGATCTATGAAAGATTTTTTTCAGATACCCAATTACAGTCAAAAAGTAGCTAAACAATGCCAGCAAGAATGCATGCTGTTATGAAAGGCAGGAGGCCATTTTTTATTATTATGTGAATAAATACTATTTAGTTGTTTCAGTTTGTTATTTGCTAAATAAATGACAATAACAGTTTTAGATTTAAACAATTCTTTGACAAATTCCTAAAATATTTGTGTTTTCTCTTTATGACAGGTGGTCTAATAAATTAAGCACTGTATGTTTTCATAGCATTCAGTTGGCACGTTTGTTTGAAGAAAATTGGGCAGAATGTGGAAGTGTTTTTTGTCAATAAAATAAAAAAGAAAATGTAGCTCTTTTTTATCCGCTTAATCGAAAAAATAATCGGCCAACTAATCGATTATCAAAATAATCGTTAGTTGCAGCCCTAGTTATATTTACCTGTGCCCTTAAGCAGAAATATACAGAAATTGAAATTGAAGTTATCAAACACTAAATACTAAATTAAATATAGATGAATCCTTAAGGCTATAAAAGTAATTTTTTTCCTCCTTTTTTTCTTTGTCATTTGATTAATAGACATCACAGCAGCTGGTTATTTTGGCTGCTATTACTTTAAGAGCTGCCGCTGCTGAATGTGAAGCGGATCTGACACGCATCGCATTTTCGCTGAACTCTTTTTACCATTTCTGACACACTTCAGGTCATAAAGTCCCTATTAATGAACTGACGAGTTGAATCGAGTGTGTTAGATGAGGGAGAATGTCCTGGGCTGCTCCAGGACAGTTATGAAAACCATTTCATAGACATGTTCTTAAATGTTACTCATATAAAATTTATTACATGCACGCACAGTTTTAAGGCAGCTTTAATCGCCTTTTTGGTAACATCATGACTTAACTGACCACGACATTGCATGCACGTAGTTTATTTCGCGCTTTGATATGAAATGATACAGGCTACAGCGCACGCCGGCACCTTTGTGCATGCAATTGAGCACAAGCTGCGAGCACAGTACCGTCTGCGCGCTCGTTTGACTCGCACCTGGCGCTGAAGTGAAGCTGGAGCGCGCGTCTGAAATGTCTCCCCTCTGATGTGGTCGTAAATACGTTCTGCGACTGAATAAATGCACTTCTTGTCAAGAGAAAAAGTGACACAAACAGCAGTTGTGAGTGGGGTGGCCAACCCTAGCTCCGCCACTGCATTAATGGCGTTAAACTGAAAAAAATTAATCGCCTGCGTTAACGCGCAGAATTCATTTTGGCAAATGCACGCTTTAAGACGGTTTCAGCCTAAAAGCACGGCGCGCACCATCTCGTAAAGCACCTGCCTAAACTTGAGTTCTTTTTCCCGCCTTGAGTGTAAACGTTCAAATACACATAGTTATGTGTCAAAATACTCGTATTTGCGAGTATCCTTGTAAACACAGTCATTTGTGCCTTACATGAACATTATAGTTAAAGATAAAGCATGCATGTGTAGTGTAGGCCTAGTAGGCCATATGAGTTCCTGTTGCCATTTGTGTCAATAATAAATCAAACATCAGAAAGAAAATCACTCCCTGTCCTTGACTGAATCACTTTTGTAAAATTTTAATTAATGTATATTGATTTTATACAGTGAAGACTATTCAGTCTATTTGTACATTTACTTTATGCAATATAATGTTTTTTTTATTCAGTGCTTTAAGTTTTTCAGGTAGGTCGATTTATGTATCTTTGTTCTCTTGTCATTTGTGACTGTTTACTTGTCTTCGGTAAGCTTGGTTATACTTAGGCTAGTATTATTTTTTTGTGATATTGAAATTAGTAACAAGAATTATGAAATTTCAGTGCATCAAAAATGTTGATAGGATAAAAATCTTATTTAAAGCTATATATATCATTATTGCGATGGGGGGGCCCTGCAGTAAGTCATAGCCTCGAGGCCCAGTGAGGTCTTAATGTGGCCCTGCTCACACTGGACGTCCAGCAGCACTGATGTGTTCTGAGTGCCGTGTTTGTTCTCAGCTGTACAGTAGTATCGTCCTCTGTGTGTCGGGTCGGTGTTGTTGATGATCAGGTTTGGTCCGGTCTGAACTGGATTCAGGAGTCCTTCAGTGTCTCTGTACCAGGTGTAGTTCACTGCTGGGTTTGCATCACTGCTGCAGCTCAGAGTCACTGAACGGCCCTCCAGAACTAAACCAGCTGGATTTATCCTCACTGATGTGTTTTTAGGAGCATCTAATGGAGGAGAAAAAACATTCAGGTGATTACTTTATGATTTACAGCACTAATTTTAGATTGATATAATTCCTGTCTTACACTGAACTCGTAGCGTTCGGGACTCTTGTGTTGTGATCGGCTGCTGTAGCTGGTGTGTTGCAGTGCAGGTGAAAGTGACTCTATGATGACGGTGAGAAACAGTGAAGTTCAGATCAGAGATGAGCTCAGTTTGGCTCTGATACTGCCGTCCTGTGATGTTCTCATTAAGAGATGAGCTCCATGTGAGAGATGGTGGACGAGACGGACAGTAGATCTTAGTAGAGCAGCGCAGACTCACTGAACTTCCCTCCACCACCTCCACCATCCCTATCACCTCCTGCTGATCATTAAAGCCCACCACTGTGGGTTTGGGTGGAGATCCTGAAACACACATAGAGATATGTGTGTTTGTAGGTTATCATATCCAGTAATGAAGGTGTGTAACTATAGTACAGTAGAAGACTTCTTTTTTAAAATGTGAATCGAGTCACACTATAGAAGCAGCATGAACAATATGACACTCACCTAAAACGCCAATTTGAACTTGGGAGTGTGTAGGTTCTTTGTAGCTATATTGCAAATTACCGCTGGCTTCAAGTCTGAAGTAATATGACCCATTATGACTCTGATTGACATTATCAAAGCGTGTGGTGCAGTTTTTCTGTGTAGCAGTGCCAAATATTTCTCCTTTTAACAGTCCAGTGTCAGGGCTGCTGGAGACAAACACCGATGTTACACCCTTAAACCATTTTCTCTTTGCACTATCAGTGAGGTAATTGTTAAATTGTTGAACGATATCAAATGTGCAGGGTATGAAAACACAGGATCCTTGTAGAGCTTCTACTCTCTGCGGCAGATTGATACTGAAGGTACAAAAAACACCTAAAGTGAACAAACAGAGAAAAGGAAGCAATCATACAAAGTCGGTATGCAGAACAAACTTCTGCAGCACTTATTGCTCTTCAATATATTAAAGGTCACATTGAAGTGCTTTCATTATAATAATTCAGTTTATTAATATTTAATTTAATTTATTTATTGTATATAATTGATATTGTAGCCACACAAAACACCTAAAACAGATTCAGACAAACAAACAGAAGGAAGTAATCATATAAAGTCAATATGCAGAACAAACTTCTGCAGTACTTATTGCTCTTTAATCTCACAAAGGTGACATGAAAGTGCTTTTCATAATAATAATTCAGCTTATTAAAAAGAGAAATAATCTATAAGAATAAGACCTTGTATCAGAGATCCAGTGAGGAGGAATGTCACCAATGTTTCCATCATTTACATTCACCTTACAGCAGAAATAAAGACATATAAAGACATTTTATAGAATGAAAAACAAAAAGCAAAAATGTTGGACCTGTTTTTTTTTTTGTTTGTTTATCCTATGCACCTATCAGTCACTTACAGGTGTGCGATGGCAGTTGTTGATTGATAGAATGAACAAAAAATAACAAAAAAAATTAATTGTCTGAATTTATAGCTCTTTGTTGGTATAAACTCTTTACGTCTCAATTTCTAAATCAAGTTTTAGATTTTTTTTATATCTAGATTTTTACGTGAGAATACAGAACAATACTAAAGATTTAAAAAAACAGGACATGCTCATCTTGAACATGTTTCAAGCCTTAGTGCTTCAAAATCTCAAAACTACAGGAGTAAGTGTAAGTTTTACTGTGTTGTGTGTCAATGACTTACCAGAGAAGAGAGCTGAAGACGACAGAAATCCTCTCAGAGCTCAAGCTGGTGCTTCTACACTCAGTGGAGGAAGAACTGTGTGTGAAAATATTAATGACACAGTTTAGCTCATATTAGAGATTCACCACTTCTCCTTTAGTCAGAACTCCTTAACAGTAGCCTGACTGAGAAATCTATGCAAATCAGTATGAAGCTTACTGAATATTCAACATATTTCTTTATATTTGCTTGAAACAACTGTCTTGTGAGATCCAGTGTTTAATGTTCATTTTGATAATAATTCTCAATATTCAGGAATATGTGTTGAATCACATTAAAAACCAAATCCAAGAACACTATGTACAGGAAACATGAATTTTATTTCTTCTCATCTTTTGCATTTCTTAGTTATTTGAGATATTA
Source organism: Spinibarbus caldwelli (assembly GCA_039654775.1). Classification (NCBI taxonomy): domain Eukaryota; kingdom Metazoa; phylum Chordata; class Actinopteri; order Cypriniformes; family Cyprinidae; genus Spinibarbus; species Spinibarbus caldwelli. The sequence goes on along the minus strand of CM077229.1, from coordinate 2,110,899 downwards.
TATATCAACATTGTGTTACAGTACTTCTCATGTTCTGAATTCTGTTTTACAGTTTATTTAAAATAAGGAACATGGGAAATTGAGGACTAAATAGTCAGCCAGCATGTTTTCTTGCCCAATATACTGACAGAAGCTGAAAGCAGAAGAGATTTTATCAAAATACTGCAGTCTGGATGTAAGCTGTCTATATCTGTGAAGTCAGCAATACAAGCTCTATACCATATACTTAGGCCTATAGTAATGCTGTAAACATTTACATTTATTCATTTGGCAGATTCATCATAGAGTCAATAAACACAAGAAGAGCTAGTAGCTTACAGAATTTCAGATATGGTTAGAATAGGGACAAAATAAAGATTTTTTACGAACTAAGACTTGCTTTTTTTGTGGAAACGTGCTGTTTTGTACATTAAGAGTCTTTCACAGAGTTGTCATCTGTAGTATCTGTACTTACACTGTCTGCATGTGTTGTCATGTCAATTATCTTAAAGTCTCACGCTTTTACCACCTAGTGGAGCGGATGGAAACTGCACATCAGTTCCTGTGTTTGCAATTAAGTAAAAAAGCACAAAAGTAACATTCACCACCAGAGGGCGCCAAGGTGTTGTTGTATGTGCTTACATATAGTAATAGTGATTTTAATAAGACCATATATTTCGTAAAGATTTTATTTTTTTTTTAATTGAAATGGGAACTTTATTTGTAATTGCCAACTTCCACAATTTCATAATCATTAGAATTCTGAATATCAAATTCTTTATTTCATAAATGCTGAATATCCACAATTTTGTAAACTTTACAATTCTGAATGTAAAATTCTTTATTCATAAATGCCAAATGTCCACAACTTTGTAAACTTTATGATTCTGAATGGTGAATCATTTATTCATATTCATATTGAATCCTTTATATTCTCAATGGCAAATTCTTTATTCATAAACACTGAATGTCCAAAACTCCTTTTATATATTAATGCCTGTTTTTATATATGCCTGTTTTTTTTGTTTGTTTTTTTTTTTTTTTTTTTTTTTGAAAAATTAAATAATGGTAATTAAAAAAATAATAATTACAAGTTCAAAAAAAGTAAAACTTGTTGTTAAATAATATTTATAAAAAAAATGTAGAAAATCAAATTGAATTTTCATTTTATGCAGACTTGAAGCCTGGGTAAAAAAAAAATTTGTCAGAATAAAAGTGATATTTTACCCATATTTTTTCCGTTCAAATTTCAAAAGATAAATTATTTATTTGTGATACTGTCAAATGGTTTATTTGTGAGATTTATATGCATTATGCTCAAAACCTAACATAAACTCTTTCCTTAACTGTACAGGCTGCACAATGTCATTCATACACCTCAAAATCATATTTATCAACAATTTCTCTTTTCTTTCCCTCATTTGTTCTCTAGCAAAGATGCAGAGTTTCTCGAAGGAAACCTGATGACGCTGGGTGTGGAATTGGAAGCGACACAATCCGTAAGTCATTTATCAAACATTTAAATAAAATGTTTTTTTTCCCAGACGTATCCGACTGGGAGCTCCTCATGCCTACTTCATTTTTAAAGCAGATTCAGTTTCAACTTTTATCTCAGTGTATCATTTATATGGACTTATTAAATGATGATGATGATGATGATGATGATGATGATGATTATTATTGTTATTATTTTAGATTATAGGGTATTCCTTTTTCAGAGACATTTTAATTAAGCTAAAGTACATGTCTTAAAACACACTTGATAATTAAATATTTAATGAAAAATAAAAGTAAAAATAGTAATAAATATATTTGAACAGGAAATAAAAGGCATTGGTGCATATATATGCAATAATAATAAATTATGCAGGACTGGATTACAGGTAATAATGTTGTAAATAATGTTCAGTTTCTTGCACAGACTGATCGTTTCACTTGAAAAGACTTCAATATATCACCAGAAATCACGGGTATTTTTGACTCTCAAAATGATGGTAGCCTTTGACTTGCTTTTTATGAATTACAAAGGACCACGGTTTCAGATAAAAATCTTCTTTACTGTTCTACTGAAGAAAAAAGTCACCTACATCTTGAATGGCCTGAGGGTGAGTAAATTAACAGCAATTTCCAATTTACAGCAAAAATTTTCAATTTTGGATGAACTATCCTATTCACAAGGCGATGCGCCTGATCTCTCTTGACGGCGGTTCAGTGTTTGTGAAGTCGATGGAGGAATAATGAAGAGATTCTGGTGCACTCGGTGCGGTGGATGACAGCATGCATTTATTGGCATAAACAAACTGTCCGTCATTATCCAGAGCAACAGCCTGATGGAGAAGAAACAGCAAAGTGAGTGGAGAAGATCTGCTGAATGACTATAATGTCTTTGAGAATGAATTACTCACTGTTTGAGTCAGAGTGAGTCCAGATGTGTTGTCTTGTCTGATTTCTGAAGGTTTTTCTTTCTTTCTTCTGAAAAACATGTTTTCAGGTCATTAAAAAATTAATGCTTGAACAATTTCTCAAAAGACAATACTGATGTCAATACTGATGCTTGAACAATATCTCAATCAGAATGACAAATCCTTGCGATGAAGCTAAAACCAGGTAAAGTTTCATCAGAACAACAAAACCAATAATTACATAATATAATCATGTTTTCTTATTTCTCAATGGGCATTTGTACGCACCGTTCACAACAGAGCGTCACGATGCACACGATCATCATCACTGACACACCGACAGCAGCTCCGAGCAGCACCGATGGATAATGGAAACCTGGAAAGCAGTGAGGTTGATCTTTCATAGTTCAGGAGATCTCATTAAACTATCATTACAATCATTAAACTATTTCAGTTGTTTATCAGGAAGTATAAAAATAGACCCAAATGAGTCAACAGTTGTCCTACTACTAAATATAGAGCTATAAAATGAATGTCGATTTGATGAGAAATGTGTGTGTGATAATGTAAAAGACTGGATGACCAATAATTTTCTCCTATTAAATTTAGATAAGACAGAGATATTACTTATTGGATTAAAAAACAGTACACAGAATCTCTTGGATTACAATTTGCAACTAGACGGATGGACTGTTACTTCCTCTACAGTCAAAAATCTGGGTGTTATATTAGACAGCAACTTGTCTTTTAAAAATCATATTTCCCATGTTACAAAAAACAGCATTCTTCCATCTTAGAAACATTGCCAAGCTACGAAACATGTTACCTGTTTCTGATGCAGAAAAGCTAATTCATGCATTCATGACCTCTAGACTGGACTATTGTAATGCACTGCTAGCTGGTTGTCCTGCATCTTCAATAAACAAGCTACAGGTAGTCCATAATGCAGCGGCTAGAGTCCTTACCAGATCAAGAAAATATGATCATATTACCCCAATTTTACAGTCTCTGCACTGGCTACCTATGAAGTTCCGTATCAGTAACAAAATATTATTACTTACCTATAAATCCCTTAATGATTTAGCTCCTGTGTACCTAACTAGTCTTCTACCACGCTACAATCCATCACGCTCCCTAAGGTCGCAAAACTCTGGACTTTTGGTAGTACCTAGGATAGCAAAGTCAACTAAAGGAGGTAGAGCCTTTTCACATTTGGCTCCCAAACTCTGGAATAGCCTTCCTCATAACGTTCGGGGTTCAGACACACTCTCTATCTGTTTAAATCTAGATTAAAGACATATCTCTTTAGCCAAGCATTCAAATAATGCATCTCATAATCTTGTACTGCAGTTATATCTGATCAAATGCACATTATTATTCTTTAGCTTGGGTTGAACAAATCATTTTTGCTTGGTTGGAACAGCAGCTACGCTAATTATGTCTGTATTTGTTTCTCTGTTTCTGACATCCCGTGGTAACAACGAATTACACAAGCTTCAGTCTGGATCCAGAACACCTAAGAAGAGATGATGCCAACCCCTCAGAGGACCTCAGATGATGCCAACTCTGAAATTTACCCTTAATTTTCTGTAAAGCTGCTTTGCAATGATTTGTATCACGAAAAGCTCTATTCAAATAAGCTTGAATTGAATTGAATGAGAAAAGTTTGAGTTCATGTTGAGATCTCAGATGTGTGGTTACAGACTTTGGTGTCTTGGCAGATATGAACACTTCTCAGGAGTAAAGTCTCTGTTTGGACTCCATTTAATCTCATTGCTGTCTTGAAGAAACCTTTTTGAAAAAGAAGTACACTTTTGTATACTTTAAAAAAAAAAGTGCTTATTATGGAAACAATATACTTTAAAAGAATATACTTTAGTTTAAACTAACTGCAAAGTTTCTGACAATATTATATTTCATTTAATGTTTATTTTATTTCAAGTAACAAAACAGTTTTTTTTTTTTTTTTTAATGCTTTTAGTTCCCTTACAGTCGGTCGCTGCCACTTGAAAGAATCTTCCATTAGGGGTCTCACTTGGGAGCCCCAACCACCTCTGAGCATTACAACAAATGGCCAATGACTATTGGCAAGTGAAATTTGCATGCCAAGCCACTCCCCATACATACCAAGGGTATATAAGATGGCGGCATGCATCCACTCATTCAGATTTTTGCTTCAGAGCCAATTGCTTCATGAGCGCTGTTACTACTCTACTCTTTAAGAAAACATTCTTGAATCTGCAAGCATGTAGAATGCAGGAGATTCTCAGCTGTGTGTAAGGTGCATTTAGTGGTGTGTTCGCCCTTTCCTGGTGAAGTGCTGCATTCTTCCCCTGGTCACTTCAGCCTAAAAGAGTAGTTTCCTGTAACAGCTTGCATTGTTGTGAGTGTCTTTTGAGATGTCTTTCCGACCATGTGCTTCTGGATGCATTAGTTTCCTTACCTCAAAAGATGGACACTATCATCGTCTCGCTTGTCTGGGCTGTAAGCATGCTGAATCAGCTTTCGTGGATGGCTCATGCCCGCATTCCAAGCACATGCCCATGGCTACGCTGAGGTCATGGCTCTGATTTACAATGAGGCTCCACTCAGATGCTATCCATTCTGGTTCCTCTGGTCATCAAGACCACAAGGCTTCATCGGTTAGTAACAAGGGTGACCTGAGGATTACAATCAGAAATGCTTCGCTGGACCAGCCCCCACAGACTTTCTCCTCCTCGCAGTGTAGTGCTGTTGAGCTCCCAGGTGAAGGTGCTGGTCCTTCCCGCAGTGGACCTAGTATCTCATTCGGGCTCCAGATGAGGATAAGATGTCTATCGCAGCATCAGAGGAGGGCCTTTCGCCTTCTGATGCTGAAGGCTGAGTTGACAGCCATGCTTCTCCATGCCGCCAAGAGCATCGTGCTGGAGGTGAGTTCACCTACATCCCACGAGCACTCAAGGCTGGATGATTGGATGTTTTGCGCAAAAGTCCAGGAGCACCATCTCTGGCTGAACCTGGCTGAGATGTGGGATGCTGACAAAATTTGCTTTCTCAATGCCTCTGTCTCCTGGGCTGGCCTCTTTGGTGACACTGTCAGCAGTTCTTGGTAGTCCAGAAACAGACGGAGGCCATCAATCACATCTTGCCTCAGCGCAACTTTCCTGCCACAAACCACCAAGGTCTGGTCCTTCATCTGCCATCGTTGAGGACACCCCACTGCGGCACTGACACCTACTCCACCCCACCCAGAATCTCCTCAATCTGAGCGTCAAGCTTCCTGTAGGAAGAGGGTGCAGCTGCCTCTCAGGGCGTCACTAAGTCCTCTAAGAAAACCACAAAACGTCCCTGAAATGGGTGACCCAGGGATGAAAGGGGCTGCTCTCTTTCTGGGGGCGGTAACATCTGGGCCCCTTCCCCCAGGGGAACACAGAGAATGTCAGTTCCACCATGGTTCCAACATTTTCATCAAAAGAGCAGTTTCCTTTGTCTTTGGGTCACACATGTCGGGACCTGATGGAGAATGATCCTTCGCTTCCTCATGCTTCCCTTGCCGTTTCACAATGGGAACCAGGAACCAGGTAAGAGCTCCTTCTCTGCCTCTACTTCGGGATGCTATGCTGCCTGGGTTGGGCTCTCTTCCTTCCCCCTGCTGCTCCACTGTGGGTACTTCAGATATCTGTTGCCGCTTGCACAGAATTTGGGGACCTGCCTAGCATTTCCCAATCCGTCTTGCTGGCTCATTCGGACGATTCGACTCGGCTATGCAATTCAATTCACCAGAACCCTCACCCCAAGTTCAGGGGCATCCTGTTTATATCAGTAGCAGACAAAGATGCCCCTGTCCTGCGTGTGGAGATTTCAGTCCTCCTGGCAAAGGATGCAATAGAGCCTGTCCCTCCAGCTGAGATGGAGTCGGGGTTTTACAGCTCTTACTTTATCGTGCCCAAGAAAAGCAGCGAGATACAACCAGTCCTGAATCTGCAAGTCTTAAAACAGTCCCTTCACAGGCTTTTATTTAAGATCTTGATGCAGAAGCGCATTCTTTCTTGCATTAAACACCAGGATTTGTTTGCAGCGGATCGACCTAAAGGACGGGACTTTCACGTCTCGATACTGCCTCGCCACTTTCAATGGTTGGGCATATCAGTACAAGGTCCTCCCCCTCAGGCTGTCCGTCTCCCTGCATCTTTAAGAAAGTCACAGAGGATGCGCTTTAGGGCTGCACGATTAATCGAATGTGATTGCCATGCGCATTTTGTCAGTAAAGCCGGTTCTGTAATCAGTAGTAAATCTCCATCACCTAAATCTCCATCACCTGCTTTCAGATTGAGCAGCATTTATAGTGTATAGTATAGCATGTATAGTTCCCCGCCTTGGGTGAACCACAGTACTTGTGTTGTATGCCTTTGTCACCCTTTGTACTGGCCATTGATGTGCCCTGTATGTAGTTTTCACGGTACGGTTTCCTTTGGTAAACCCATGTCTTTCCCTTGACAGACCTCTCGGTCAATACTTATGTCCCCCCGAGCTAATGGGATCGTTTCTGTATTTTAGTCTATACTGCAATCAGTCATGAATTCTTACATTCCTATCTGGGTGTGACTCTTACTGTATGATTTCTATCTGGAACACGTCAGTGTCAACAATAATGCTGAACGTGACTGACTGAAAGGGAATGTCTCAGTTATATTATGTAACCCTCGTTCCCTGAAGGAGGAGCCATTACGTCCCTCATGCCACAACCTTGAACTGCGCTGAATGCTTTCTCAGTTCCTCAGCACAAACCTGAATGAGTGAACGCACACTGCCATCTTATAGACCTGTATGTACTGGGAGTGGCTTGGCATGGAAATTCCAAGTGCCAGTAGTCAGTGGCTGTTTCTTGTAATGCTCGGAGGTGAAAGGGGCTCCTAATTGTTAGGATGGTGGTGGTGGATGAGGAGATTCCCCCCCCCCTTCTATGTAAAGCACATTGAGTACCCAGAAAAGCGTTATATAAATGTAACAAATTATTATTATAATTATTATTAATTGAGGCCCATAACATCAGTGTTGACATAACGTCTCTGTTCCCTCCTTTAGGGAACGAGGGTTACATAACGAAACCGTGGCGTTTCTGTTTTAGTTAATTATAATAACCACGTATTGAATAACACTACAGTTAAAATTATAATGAAGTATTTTACATGTGATTTAGTATGTTAGACATCACATCAAATACTTATAGCATGACAAAAGATTATTAAAACACAATTACATACAATAAATACACGACATTACATAATGCACTTTTTAAAAGTGTACTTAAGTGTCTAAAATATAGACGTAAGTGTACACTTAAGTGTCATTAGTAATACATTATCTGCAAGTAGTGTTTTAAAAATATACTTTTAAGATGTGAAGTACACTACAAATGCACATTCAATACAATTAACTGCACTTCTTTTTCACAAGGTAAAGATATTTGTGATCTTTCTTGTTGATCAGATAAAGCTGTTGTTTTGTGTTTCTCACTTGTCTCTTGTGGCGGCGGGACGGCCTGAAACTGTTGACTAGCACTGCCGTAAATGTTTGCGCTGAAACACTGCAGGACGTCTGTGTCTGTGAGGGACTGATGGGTGGTCAGGACACTCTTCACTCCTGTGCTTCCTAATGTCTCCTCACTGATGGACGTTTCTGTAGAGTTAGCGAGCACATGTCCAGACAGACGCCACTCTAGTGTAGGGCAGGGATTCCCATGAGCCTCACAGACACACGTGATTACGCTGTTTCGGCTACAAGAGCTGGAGATTTTGGGTGCAACTGAAAGAGAGAATATAATTGTTATGATAAAGAAGATAATTATAGTCTCAGTCTACAGTGTAAAAGACTAAAATTTTTCTGCTGTATCTATTATTGTAAAGTTTTGGCAACTGAGACCTTTTTTTTTTAAACCATAAACTTCACAGATTGTTTATTTTTTACAGTGTAGACAATAACTACGTAGGATCTCAGAAGAATAAAACTGCTTAAGGACTTGCAGGTTTTTTCAAGCACTTAATAGAAACTGCTGAACATGTCACTGTGCAAAAAAATGAATACATTCATGACCAAAAAACAACTGAGCACTAATAGAGTGCTAAAGTAGAAAAGAGGAACAAGCCACTTTTTTCTTTCTTTTCTTTTCTTTTCTTTTCTTTTCTTTTCTCTTTATTTTTTTTTAGCCAAAGCATTGTTTAATATGCAGCATCTAATGCTGTCAATTGCCACTGAAAATCATTTCGACTCGTACCCCAGTGTTTGATCACTGCATTGGCATCATAGAAGGGCTGCTGATAGATTCTTGTAATTTCACTGGTTTAAGTGCTGTTTCACAAATGTTTTATTTAGAAACATTGCATTTCAAAATGCTGTAGCGTAACTTCAGCGTGTTGCTTTGTAACATTAGCATTTACAAAGGGGAGCCTAATCTTCTACTGTCTTCCCATATGTATTTTCTGTAAATTAAGATTTTTTTTCAGTGTTATGCCCATTTCATGGCTTTGATGCACAGCAGACTGTATAGCCGATCATCTTTAACCATTTTACTATTGTCGCCATACTCTGTAATGCACACACCATGTAAGATATTACACCAAATAACATGCATTTTTCACCATAAACAATGCACTTTGCATTCAAATGCAATGCAATCTAGAGCATTGTTATGCGTTTGCTGCAGTTATTGTACTATGTTCACAGTATTTATGTTACCAGGGATCAGATTAAGTTCATCAGATTAAATTAATTTGAGGTCTGTCTTTGTACTCACACTGAACATCAAACTGAGTTGTTGTGTTGCACTGGCCATGCTGGTTTTGAGCATTACAGCCATACCATGCACCATATGTAGGGTTTGTCAAAATGTAGGTGTGATTATATCCAGTCTGGAGGAACTCAACTTGAGATCCTGTCTCTCTGTACCAGGTGTAGTTGAGCTCTGCTGGGTTTGCATCAGTGCTGCAGTTCAGAGTCACTGGATTGCCCTCCATCACTGAGCTGGAGGGAAACGCTGACAGCAATGTGTTTTTTGGGGCATCTGAGGGGGAAAAAAAAAAGATGTGTGATGCAGAATTTGTGGTTTAACAGTTCATGATTTGAAAGGCTGCACTCTATTTTACAAGTTTCAGATGCAGGCAACGTGTTGTGCAAACATCTACAGTATGCTTAATACTCACACTGGACGTCCAGCAGCACTGATGTGTTCTGAGTGCCGTGTTTGTTCTCAGCTGTACAGTAGTATTGTCCTCTGTGTGTCGGGTCGGTGTTGTTGATGGTCAGGTTTGGTCCGGTCTGAACTGGATTCAGGAGTCCTTCAGTGTCTCTGTACCAGGTGTAGTTCACTGCTGGGTTTGCATCACTGCTGCAGCTCAGAGTCACTGAACGGCCCTCCAGAACTAAACCAGCTGGATTTACATGTGCGGATGTGTTTTTAGGAGCATCTAATGGAAGACGAAATGATTTAGGCCATAATATATATGGTATTATTATTCTACACATTTTAAAAATAAACAAAGTTGTTAAGACTATGAAATAACAATAGGGATGTAACGATATTATCAATATCGTGGTATCGCGATAGCAAAACTGTCTAGATATTATTGTGGTTACATGAAGATATGAAACTATAGGTCTTCTGCGAAAAAAGTGTAGTTTTTAAAAAAATATTTAAATTTCTTATTCTAACATAAAAGGTCTTTAAAGTTGTGTTTTGTGCCATTATGCTTTGGGACACTATCTGTCAAATGAACTAAAACCGAAAGCACAATGTGACTTAATCCCTTCATCAAGTCTGTTTTCACTGCACGTTTCAAAGCGAAGCGTACACATTGAGGCGATCAGCTCATGATTCGGTGTTTTCCATGCCTCAGAATGGCTCCAATCACAGTGAATTAATGCAGTGAACTCGTTTATTGCATGAGCTGTGAGTTTAGTGTGTGTTTAGGAACACAACGGCCACCAGTTATGCTTTATTTTCAAGGCAAATGATTAAAGCATTTCACTAGATTTGTAGTGAGATGTGTTTTTGTAAGCCTGTTTTCACTGAAGCAGGAGTTTTTCTTCAAAATAAAAGTATAAAAGTGCAGTATGAATTGTTGACAGCTAGCGGTTTAGTCTAAATTCAAAATATCTCTTTCAAGTGTAGAAATTAGGAAAGAAGTATTGTAATTTCCCTACTGAAGTGTAATGCAAAAATAATATACCTATGAAATACTAATTTTCATTTATTTTACAGTGCAATTGTTTTGCAATATATGGCTATTACTGTCATTGTTGTTATTGTTATTATATTCTAATTTGTTTGGCTTCCTAAAACACCAGTGTGAATCTAATTTAGACTGAGACAGTATATCACAAATAAAAAGGGTTGAGTCCCCTTTGAAGTTCAGGTACAAGTCAATTCACTGACTTTTTTTCTGACTCTTTTTTTCTGACGCTTTCATAGTTAAGAACATGGGTTGCAGCTCTTAATTTTGAACTCTCAAAGTGCATTAGAATAATTTAACTTAATGTACAAAATTTTTATTATTTTGCAATTCTTCATTTGTCTTTTTTAAATATCAAAATAAATATCGTAGTGTGGATTTCATATCGTTTCATATCGCAGATTTTGATATTGTTACATCCCTAAGTAACACTAATGGAAGGATGGGAAACATTTAGTGAAAAAACATGCTTTTCAAGTAATACTGAAGGAGTTCACATATACGGTGCCCACTTATTGCTTTTTTAATATATGTGATATTACATATAATTATTGTATTTCATGTTTTATATATAAAGTCTAATATACTAGTGATTGTGAATAAATTATTAAAGACTCTTAATACTCACACTGGACGTCCAGCAGCACTGATGTGTTCTGAGTGCCGTGTTTGTTCTCAGCTGTACAGTAGTATTGTCCTCTGTGTGTCGGGTCGGTGTTGTTGATGATCAGGTTTGGTCCGGTCTGAACTGGATTCAGGAGTCCTTCAGTGTCTCTGTACCAGGTGTAGTTCACTGCTGGGTTTGCATCACTGCTGCAGCTCAGAGTCACTGAACGGCCCTCCAGAACTAAACCAGCTGGATTTATCCTCACTGATGTGTTTTTAGGAGCATCTAATAGAAGAGAAAGTCATTCAGGCAATTACTTTATGATATGCAGCACTAATCAGATGATCATTCAGCACAGATTGAAATAATTCCTGTCTTACACTGAACTCGTAGCGTTTGGGACTCTTGTGTTGTGATCGGCTGCTGTAGCTGGTGTGTTGCAGTGCAGGTGAAAGTGACTCTATGATGACGGTGAGAAACAGTGAAGTTCAGATCAGAGATGAGCTCAGTTTGGCTCTGATACTGCCGTCCTGTGATGTTCTCATTGAGAGATGAGCTCCATGTGAGAGATGGTGGACGAGACGGACAGAAGATCTTAGTAGAGCAGCGCAGACTCACTGAACTTCCCTCCATCACCTCCACCATCCCTATCACCTCCTGCTGATCATTAAAGCCCACCACTGTGGGTTTGGGTGGAGATCCTGAAACACATAGAGATATGTGTGTTTGTAGGTTATCATATCCAGTAATGAAGGTGTGTAACTATAGTACAGTAGAAGACTTCTTTTTTAAAATGTGAATCGAGTCACACTATAGAAGCAGCATGAACAATATGACACTCACCTAAAACGCCAATTTGAACTTGGGAGTGTGTAGGTTCTTTGTAGCTATATTGCAAATTACCGCTGGCTTCAAGTCTGAAGTAATATGACCCATTATGACTCTGGTTGACATTATCAAAGCGTGTGGTGCAGTTTTTCTGTGTAGCAGTGCCAAATATTTCTCCTTTTAACAGTCCAGTGTCAGGGCTGCTGGAGACAAACACCGATGTTACACCCTTAAACCATTTTCTCTTTGCACTATCAGTGAGGTAATTGTTAAATTGTTGAATGATATCAAATGTGCAGGGTATGAAAACACAGGATCCTTGTAGAGCTTCTACTCTCTGCGGCAGATTGATACTGAAGGTACAAAAAACACCTAAAGTGAACAAACAGAGAAAAGGAAGCAATCATACAAAGTCGATATGCAGAACAAACTTCTGCAGCACTTATTGCTCTTCAATATATTAAAGGTCACATTGAAGTGCTTTCATTATAATAATTCAGCTTATTAAAAAGAGGAATAATTAATAAGAATGAGACCTTGTATCAGAGATCCAGTGAGGAGGAACGTCACCAGTGTTTCCATCATTTACATGCACTCCACCTTACAGCAGAATAAACAAAAAAATGTATATATATATATATTGTTATATGTATATAAATGTATACTAATTGTTAAAGTTTTGCATGCCAAATTTTTGTCCAATCTCGCTTGATACAGTATTTCAGCTGCTCATCATCCCATAGTCGTCATTGTCTGATTCTCCTTTTCATGATGGGCCATACATTTTGAATAGGAATGTGTCTACGAAATCACGCTGTTGTAGCACATGCAGAATGAGACCTGGCATTGTCTTGATCTAATAACCATGGACTTCCCATGAAAGATGTCATCTTGATAGCAGTATATGTCTCTGTACAATCCCAGTATATGCCTCCATGTCAATGGTGGACTGAGATGTTCCTTTTTTACCTAAACATGATCCCCTCATTTATTACCAGTTCATCTGCTTACTTTGAACTTTCAAACAGTTTGAAAATAGTTCAACTTGGATATTCTTGGATATTCTATACCTATTTCACTTTTATTTTGCCTCTGTCCCAAATTTTTGAAGTGTGTAGCAGCCATCAGCATCAAAATTTGTTTATATTTACAAAATACAGTTAAGCTGGTCAATGAAAACTTTGGAAATTTTTTGCTTTGTACTTTTGTCAATTAAATAAAAGTAGGGAATTAACAAATCACAGATTTTTGATTTCACTGCATTTTACAAAATATATACATCAATCACGATTAATCAATTTGATCGCCCTAATAAGTAATAATAAATTATTTCCTTTTTGTGACTTGTGTATGAATTTATAGCTCTTATGTTGGTATAAACTCATTATTTCTAAAGTCCTACAGTAATTTTTACATGAGAACTCAGAACAATACTCAGGGCTGAGCAGATTACTTACCAATTGTATTCCATTACTGATTACAGATTACATGATAAAAACTGTAGTTAGTAATGTAATCTAGGCGTAGGGTACTCATTTTATGTAATGTATGACTACTTTTTAGATTACTTTTATCTAACTTGTTTTAAACCTACCATAAAATGTAACATATTGATATAAAAAGCAAAGAGAAAGAAAATATATTCCATTTTTTAATCATCAACATCATTAAATTCATTAAACATTACATGAAAACCAGGGTTTCCCGAACTGGGCTTAATGTAAGAACTGCAGGGTGTTTGTAAGGTGATAAAAAGTTATAATTAATTAAATCATAAAAATGTCAAATAAATTAGTTAAACACTTGAACATTAAAAACAGAAATATTTAATTTGTTTAACTGAATGTTAATGTGACCTTTAAGCCACATTGAGCTGTGAACATGCAAATGTGTTTTTAAATTATAGAAATATTAACTTTTTCAGAGATATTTCACGTAAATATTTCATGTCAAAGGGACTTGGTTGACAAAAACATTTGGGAATCCCTGTATTACATGAACAAACATTAATAAACATGAAAACAATAATGACATTACACACCCAAGTCTTTCAGATTTCAAAATTTTGGTCCAGACTTCCAGAATCAACAGTTACTGAAGATCACTGGATGTGATGAACACATATTGTTTTACATAGTGCGTGAGGAGTGCTTTTTTTTTTCTTCACCCAAATTCAGACTCATGGTTTGCAAATTTATTTACATGACATTTACACGGCCATTCCATATTGTGAATATAGTCAAAGCTAAATGGTATGACACAGAGTGGGATTTTTAGAAAGGAACATTTAAAATAGAAAAAAGAAGAATTAGGGAGAATCAATAAATTATGAAAAATCTACTGCCATTGTGTGAATAATATGTAATCATGTAATCCATAAAAAAGTAACTGTAATCTGATTATGAGCAGTATAAAATGTAATATGCTCTAATCGCGAGTGCTTGATTTTTGGAATCTGATTATGTAATCCAGATTACATGTAATCAGTTACTACCCAGCTCTGACAATAGTAAAGATTAAAAAAAAAAAAGAAAGAAAAACACGACATGCTTATCTTGAACATGTTTTAAACCTTAATGGTTCAAAACATCAGGAGAAAATGTAAGTTTTACTGTGTTGTGTGTAAATGACTTACCAAAGAAGAGAGTTGAAGATGACAGAAATCCTCTCAGAGCTCAAGATGATGCTTCTACACTGAACTGTGTGTGAAAATGACACAATTTAGCTCGTATTAGAGATTCACCACTTCTTTTAGTCAGAACTCAGTGACAGTAGCCTGACTGAGAAATCTATGCAAATCAGTATGAAGCTTACTGAATATTCAACACATTTCTTTATATTTGCTTGAAACAAATCACTGTCTTGTGTTCATGTTGATAATTCTCTGTGTTCAGGAGTATGTGTTGAATAACATTAAACACGCAATTCAAGAACAATATGCACAGGAAAAATATGAATTTTTTTTCTTCTTGACTTTTGCATTTCTTATTTGAGATATTATCAACATTGTATTGCAGTAATACTTCTCATGTTCACTTCTCATGTTCTGAATTTTGTTTTACAGTTTATCTCAAATAAGCAATGTGGGAAATTGAGGACTAAATAGTCAGCCAGCATGTTTTCTTGCCCAAGATACTGACAGAAGCCATAAGTAGAAGAGATTTCAGCAAAATGCTGTCTGGATGTAAGCTGTCTATATCTGTGAAATCAGCAATACAAGCTCTATACTTACGCCTGTATAGTAAGTGTAATACTGTAAATATTTACATTTATTCATTTGGCAGATTCATCATAGAGGCTATGAACATGAGAAGAGCAACATTTCAGATATAGTTTCAGATAGTTATAATGGGGAGGAATTAAGGAAAAGTATACTTTGGACAACATCCAAACATATATAAATGAACATGTAATCTCTGACTCACATGTATTGCCTGTTGAATGTTTCCTTTATTTTAATATTTTGTATATGCTTTTTCCCAGTTTATTCTGAAGAGTTGCCAGCATACAGATCTATGCCAAAAGGTCAAGCTGTGCTGAATGTAGCAGGTTTGTTTCTTTTCAGTCCACCTTCATAAAGACAGGAACATTTTATTAGACATTTTTATTATCTGTTTAAGGAATTTTTATAACTTTTTAGTTCTTTTGCATCACTTAATAGAGATGATGGGGATGATTTTGAGCTTTCTGTAATATCAGTTTGCTGTTCACAGGCTGAATTCAATGGTAACCCTGATTCACTATTTTTCAACGATGGAAAGAGAAGGATTGACTTTGTTTTGGTCTATGAGGAAGAGTTTAAAATTGCATCTGAGGCTCAGTTATGAGGAGAAGAGTAAGTCAAGAAGTCAAGGTCACTTGATACAATTTACTTTACGTCACACATTCATTTACTTCAGATGTTGACTAACAGAAACTTCCAGCCCTTTACTATTACTGTTTACTATTAACCTAAACAATAATCTTAAAGGGATCATTGAAAAGGCATGTAAAAAATATATGTAATATATAATATATAATATACAAATGAAGATATTTTGAAGAATGTTGGTAACCAAAACGTTGACAGTAGCCAATGACTTCCAAAGTTTTTTTTAATGGTGAATTCTTTATTCGTAAATGCCCTATGTCCACAATTTTGTAAGCTTAATAATTCTGAATATCAAGTTATTCATAATAGCTGAATGTCCAAAACTACTCCTCCTGTAAAAGGCTTTCTATAACAAACTTGCTCTTTTAATGCCTGTTTTTATATAATGTTGTTTGTAAGGTTAATAGAATCTAATTTAATTTTCATTTCATGCTGACTTGAAGCCTGAACTGGGTAAAAATCTTTAACCTTTTCAGAATCAAGTGATATTTTATGCATATTTTTTGCATTTGAATTTAAAAATATAAAATATTTAGGGTCCAAGCACCAAAGGTCTTACATGTTCTCTGTGCCGTTTGGACTTTTATGTTGAAGTGTTTCCCATTTACCACGCCCCCTTGTTATCTTGTTAGCTTGTTCCCCTGTGTATAAATAGCCCTTGCATTTCACTTGTGCGTTGTCAGTTGTTGAATGTAATGGTCGCTGTTTCTTATCATGTTTTGGTTCTTAGTTCCCGTTCCTAGTTTCCCCTGCGGTTTCAGTTTATTGCTTGTCCTTGTTCTTGTCCAAAAAATGATGACTATAATGTATGGTGGAAGAGCACTTTGCAGCACTTCAACCTCGGCGCAGTAATATTGGTTCTATTGAAGGAAGGGAGAGGGGGAGAGGGAGTTTTCAGGATTGATGATATTACTGCGCCGAGGTCGAAGTGCTGCGAAGTGCTCTTCCGCCATACATTATAGTCATCAATTTTATCGCCACTGTTTATTTTGTGTCACCATACTTACTCGTGTAACTACTCATGTAACCGTCTTTAAATAGGGAAAACATGGAAGTGTTTGGTAGCTTCTAAATTCATCTCTGTTTGGATCCTAAGGAATGAATGGTGCTAAGCTAAACGCTAACATAATGGCGCCGCACGCTAGAGCGATTAAGTGCACGCACTGAGACGGGAGAGGTACGTATCAACTCGTCTAAGTTGAGGGAAAAAGATATTGGAATATGGAAAAACGGTGGCGTTTTCCTTTAAAATCCACCTGCATTTAGATTCGCGTTCCCTGCCTGCATGCTCCGCCTTCCCCATGCGTTACAAAAGGTGTGTTGGCCTTCTCCTTCTACTTCTTCTTTTTCTGCTGTTGAGTCCATGGCAGCCCATAGAACCACATCAGAATCAGAATTAGCTTTATTTGCCAAGTGTGCGCAAACACACAAGGAGTTTGTTGTGGTTTTTTAAGGAGCTCTTGGTACATACATGCATACATACATACGTACATACATACATATACAGTCAGGTCCATAAATATTGGGACATCGACACAATTCAAACATTTTTGGCTCTATACACCACCACAATGGATTTCAAATGAAACGAACAAGATGTGCTTTAACTGCAGACTGTCAGCTTTAATTTGAGGGTATTTACATCCAAATCAGGTGAACGGTGTAGGAATTACAACAGTTTGCATATGTGCCTCCCACTTGTTAAGGGACCAAAAGTAATGGGACAGAATAATAATCATAAATCAAACTTTCACTTTTTAATACTTGGTTGCAAATCCTTTGCAGTCAATTACAGCCTGAAGTCTGGAATGCATAGACATCACCAGACGCTGGGTTTCATCCCTGGTGATGCTCTGCCAGGCCTCTACTGCAACCGTCTTCAGTTCCTGCTTGTTCTTGGGGCATTTTCCCTTCAGTTTTGTCTTCAGCAAGTGAAATGCATGCTCAATCGGATTCAGGTCAGGTGACTGACTTGGCCATTGCATAACAGTGCACTTCTTTCCCTTCAAAAACTCTTTGGTTGCTTTTGCAGTATGCTTTGGGTCATTGTCCACCTGCACTGTGAAGCGCAGTCCAATGAGTTCTGAAGCATTTGGCTGAATATGAGCAGATAATATTGCCCGAAACACTTCAGAATTCATCCTGCTGCTTTTGTCAGCAGTCACATCATCAGTAAATACAAGAGAACCAGTTCCACTGGTAGCCATACATGCCTACCACCACCATGCTTCACTGATGAGGTGGTATGCTTAGGATCATGAGCATTTCCTTTCCTTCTCCATACTCTTCTCTTCCCATCACTCTGGTACAAGTTGATCTTGGTCTCATCTGTCCATAGGATGTTGTTCCAGAACTGTGAAGTCGTTTGGCAAACTCTAATCTAGCCTTCCTGTTTTTGAGGCTCACCAATGGTTTACATCTTGTGGTGAACCCTCTGTATTCACTCTGGTGAAGTCTTCTCTTGATTGTTGACTTTGACACACATACACCTGCCTCCTGGAGAGTGTTCTTGATCTGGCCAACTGTTGTGAAGGGTGTTTTCTTCACCAGGGAAAGAATTCTTCGGTCATCCACCACAGTTGTTTTCCGTGGTCTTCCGGGTCTTTTGGTGTTGCTGAGCTCAACGGTGCGTTCCTTCTTTTTAAGAATGTTCCAAACAGTTGTTTTGGCCACGCCTAATGTTTTTGCTATCTCTCTGATGGGTTTGTTTTGTTTTTTCAGCCTAATGATGGCTTGCTTCACTGATAGTGACAGCTCTTGGATCTCATCTTGACAGTTGACAGCAACAGATTCCAAATGCAAATAGCACACTTGAAATGAACTCTGGACCTTTTATCTGCTCATTGTAATTGGGATAATGAGGGAATAACACACACCTGGCCATGGAACAGCTGAGAAGCCAATTGTCCCATTACTTTTGGTCCCTTAACAAGTGGGAGGCACATATGCAAACTGTTGTAATTCCTACACCGTTCACCTGATTTGGATGTAAATACCCTCAAATTAAAGCTGACAGTCTGCAGTTAAAGCACATCTTGTTCGTTTCATTTGAAATCCATTGTGGTGGTGTATAGAGCCAAAAATGTTAGAATTGTGTCGATGTCCCAATATTTATGGACCTGACTGTATACATACATATCTGACATGAGAACAGCAGGACAGTTCTCATCTCAGTTTATTTATAAAGCACAATTAAAAACAACCACATTTGACCAATGTGCTGTACAATATTCTAAAAAGACATAAAAACACCAAAACCAATAAAAAAACAATGAAGAAAAAGTGCATATATAAAAACAAAGCAAGCAACAACAGACAACAAAGGACATTACAAGTTATAGGCTGTTGTGAAGAGATACGTTTTTAACTTTGATTTAAAATTATGTAATGTTGGTGCAGTTCTAATATGTATCTGTAAACTGTTCCAAAGTTTAGGCGCAGCTATGGCAAAAGCTCGATCACCCCTGGATTTTAATTTTGACTTTGGAAGTTAACAAACTCTGAGAGTTCTCACTGGATGGTGTTCACACAAGAAGTCAGAAAGGTAAGAGGGAGTAAGGCCATTAAACAAATAAAAACAAGCAGAAGCACTTTAAAATCAATTCTAAAGCGGACTGGGAGCCAGTGTAAAGATATTAAAACAGAAGTAATATGTCTGTGTTTGCGAACACCGGTTAAGAGTCTTGCAGCCGCGTTTTGGATAATTTCTAATTCAGATAATGAAGAATTGTTTATTCCCAGATACAGGGAGTTACAGTAGTCAATTCTAGAAGAAATAAAAGCATGAATTGCATTTTCAAAATGCTTATAAGAAATGAATGTCTTTACTTTAGCCAGTGCTCTTAGTTGATAGTTGATTAGTTGATTCAATTAGTTGATCAAATTTAAGTGCACTATCAAATAAGACACCCAAGTTTTTTTTACACATGATTTAACTGAAGCAGATAAAACACCAGAATTTAAATGAGAAATATTTGGGACTTCAGAAGAGCCAACAAGATGATCTCTGGTTTACTCTCATTGAGATTTAAAAAAATATAATGACATCCAGGCTTTGACATTGGAAAGACAGGCACAGAGAGAGTCTTAGTCATTTTTGTGCTTCAGGGGGAAATAAAGTTGAGTATTGTCTGCATAGCGATGATAGTACATGCTTTTCGAAAATAGAGCCTAAAGGAAGCATATATAGAGAAAACAAAAAAAGGGGCCAAAATAGAGCCTTCTGGGACCCCACAAGTCATGGGGACCACACCCGAATGGCATCCTCCTATATTGATCGAGAAGCTTCTGTTTTTAAGATATGACTGATGCCCACAACTTGCTCTAGCTGAGCAAGCAGGACCTCATGGTCAACTGTATCAAATGCAGCACTTAAATCTAATAGTACCACTACAACAGAGTCACCAGAGTCAAAACCTTATTGCCATTCAAAAAGCTCTGAAGCTGGTGAACAACCACTTTCTCCAGAATTTTGGATAAAAAGGGAATATTAGAGATGGGCCTAAAAACTAGATAAAACTTTTGGATCCAAATTAGGACTTTTTAAAAGGGGTTTAACAATAACATGCTTTAAACAATCAGGTACAATTCCTAATTCCAGACACTTATTAATAAAAACTAGAAGAACAGGGCCAACCACATCAAATACTTCTTTAAAAAGGCAGGGAGGAATGACATCACAAAGAGACCCAGAAGGCTGGAGTTGGTTAACAATCTCATGTAGAAAAGTAAAGGAAACAGAATTGAACTGGCTAGGTAGCACTAGAATTTGAAAGAACAGCAGGATCATAAGTAGAACGCCTGATATTCTGTCTAATTTTCTTTATCTTGTCTACAAAAAAATTATAAAAGCTTTCACATATCTACAGTTTCAGAAAGGTACTTACAAACAGGTGGTAATTACAGCATGTGTAGCATCATTTAACCAGGGCTTAGGGCACAGACTTAGGTTTGAATTTTTTAAAGCTGCAGAGGAGCTACAGAGTCCAAAATATTAGTGCAGACATCATTAAAACAATGAATGAGCTCTTCAAGACTTTGCTCGGATGGAAAGGAGACTAGAGATTGACAAAACTCCTTGAACAATGATGAGAAAGTAGCACTGGTGGTGGATGATATTATACGAGTCAAACAGGCAGGTTTACATGATTAATGAAATGGCACACAGAGGACAGTCTCAACATTAACCATAGCAAGTTTGGAGTCTCTAAATCATACCTTCTAGCGCCACCAACAGTTCAAAGTTGAACTCATGTTTATGCTAATAACTTTTGAACTGTACACTTTAGAAGCAAATTCTTTTTTCCTCTGATTACTTGGCTGATGCAGAGTAAAAAATTTAAATTCCGTAGTTCAAAATTTTTCTCGATTTTAAATAAAGAAAAAAAACTACTTTTTCAAACTCGTCCTAGACGATTTGTCTGATTTTCTCCAAATTCGAGTCAAATCAAATGCTGACAAAAAGTTATGGAATTAAAGTAGATTAGTCAAACTGTTCTCGAATAATGCGTGAACGAATTTGACGAAGAGCATGCCAAAAGGGACGTGAGGCTATATCTCCACAACACTTTAGAGTATTGAAACCAAACTTGGTATGTGTTTTAATAATCATGACCTTAGGCTACATGCACCGTTTCAGCACAGCACCACCTAGTGGTCAGGATATATGAAAAATGGCTATTTTTGCTTATAACTTCTGAATGGTTTGACCAAAATTTCTATGAAACTTTAGATTCGGTGCAGTATGACCGAGTCAAACCATACCCAATTTTCCCATGTCAGCCTTTTTGAGCGACGGTCATTTTGAATTTTGTCATAAAATGCTAGATTTTATGAAGTTTTGGGGCAAAGTTATAATGAAATTTCCAAAAATGTTTATAAATTTTGAGTATATCAGAATCAGAATTAGCTTTATTGCCAGGTATGTTTACACATACAAGGAATTTGTTTTGGTGACAGAAGCTCCACAGTACGACAGAATGACAGTGACAAGTCAAGACACAGATAATAAAGATGATAATATACAAATATACAAAATAGATAATGTGCAAAATAGCACAAACACAATATACAAAATAAATTGTGGTGCTCAGAGCTCTGTAGCGTCGACCAGATGGCAACAGTTCAAAGAGGGAGTGTGCTGGGTGTGAGGTGTCCAGAGTGATTTTGCCAGCCTTTTTTCTCACTCTGGATAAGTACAGTTCGTGGAGACTATGAGGGTTGTACCAATGATTCGCTCAGCAGTCCGGACTACCCTCTGTAGTCTTCTGAGGTCAGATTTGGTAGCTGAGCTGAACCAGACAGTTATTGAAGTGCAGAGGACTGATTCAATGATGGCGGAGTAGAACTGTTTCAGCAGCTCTTGTGGCAAGTTGAACTTCCTCAGCTGGCGAAGGAAGTACAACCTTTTTTGGGCCTTTTTCACAATGGAGTCTATGTGAATGTCCCACTTCAGGTCCTGAGAGATGGTGCTGCCCAGGAATCTGAATAACTCCACTGTTGTTACAGTGCTGTCCATGATGGTGAGTGGGGGGAGTGCAGGGGGGTTTCTCCTGAAGTCCACGATCATCATTTTGAGTGTGTTCAGCTCCAGGTTGTTAAGACTGCACCAGACAGCCAGCTCTTTAACCTCCTGTCTGTAAGCAGACTCGTCACCATCCTAAATGAGGCCGATGACTGTGGTGTCATCTGCAAACTTCAGGAGTTTGACATAGGGGTCTTTAGAGGTGCAGTCGTTGGTGTAGAGGGAGAAGAGCAGTGGGGAGAGGACGCAACCCTGAGGAGCTCCAGTGCTGATCGTACGGGTGCTGGATGAGAATTTTCCCAGCCTCACTAGCTGCTGCCTGTCTGTCAGGAAGCTGTTGATCCACTGACAGATGGAGGTGGGCACGGAAAGCTGAGTTACTTTGGGCAGGAGGAAGTTTGGAATGATCGTGTTAAAAGCTGAGCTGAAGTCCACAAACAGGAACCTCACATAAGTCCCTGGTCTGTCCAGATGCTGCAGGATGTAGTGCAGTCCCATGTTTGCTCTGTAGACAAATTGCAGGGGCTCCAGTAAGGGTCCAGTGATGTCCTTCAGATAAGCCAAAACCAGTTTTTCGAATGACTTCATGACCACAGACGTTAGAGCCACATGTCTGTAGTCATTAAGTCCTGTTATCTTGGGTTTCTTTGGGACGGGAATGATGGTGGAGTGTTTGAAGCATGTGCTCGAAGCTCTAGTGATCTGTTGAAGATCTGTGTGAAGATGGGGGTCCGCTGGTCAGCACAGGATTTCAGGCAGGCTAGTGTCACACCGTCTGGGCCTGGTGCCTTTCTTTTCTTGTTCTTTCTGAAGACCTGGCGCACATCATCTTCACTGATCTGGAGTGCAAGTGTGGGGGAGATGGGGGTTGCTGGAGGTGTTAATGGTGTTTTTTCAAACCTGCAATAGAACTCATTCAGATCGTCTGCCAGTTGTTGATTCACCTCAGTGCTGGGGGATGGTGTCTTGTAATTGGTGATGTCTTTCAGACCTTTCAACACTGAAGCCGTGTCACTGGAAGAAAATTGGATCCTTAGCTTATCGGAATAATTCTTTGCCACTCTGATCTCCTTTTCCAGTGTGTATTTGGCCTGTTTATACAAGACTCTGTTCCCATTCCTGTAAACATCTTCTTTGGCCTGACGGAGCTGTCTGAGTTTTGCAGTGAACCATGGTTTGTCGTTGTTGTAGGTTAAATGAGTCCTGGTAGGAATACACATATCTTCACAGAAACTGATATAAGAAGTTACAGTCTCTGTGAGCTCGTCCAGATCATTTGCAGCAGCTTCAAAAACACTCCAATAAGTGAGAAAGAAACAGGCTTGTAAATCCCACTCTGGTTCATTAGTCCATCTCTTTACAGTCCTTAATACAGGTTTAGCTGATTTCAGTTTCTGCCCGTAAGTCGGTATAAGATGAACCAAACAGTGATCAGAGAGTCCTAAAGCTGCCCGTGGGACAGAGTGATATGCATCCTTTATTGCTGTGTAACAGTGATCCAATATATTACTGTCTCTGGTGGGACATGTAACATGCTGTCTGTATTTTGGCAGTTCACGGGAGAGATTTGCTTTATTAAAGTCCCCGAGAATGATTAAAACAGAGTCCGGGTGCTGTAGTTCTGTTTCTGTGATCAGATCAGCGAGTTTCTGTAAAGCTGAGCTCACGTGCGCTTGCGGATGAATGTAAACACTCACGAGAATGAACAAGCAAAACTCCCGCGGCGAGTAGAAAGCCTTACAGTTAATGAAGAGCGGTTCCAGATCGGGACAGCACATATTCTTTAACAGTTACATCTGTACACCACCTTCCGTTGATGTAAAAGTACGTCCCGCCGCCGCGCGATTTCCCAGTTGATTCTGCGTTGCAGTCCGCTCTAAACAGCTGAAAGCCCAGCAGATGTAGTGCGCTGTCCGGAATGGAGTCATTCAGCCAGGTTTCTGTGAAACACAGAGCAGCAGAGTTTGAAAAGTCCTTGTTTAACCGGGAAAGCAGAACGAGTTCATCTGTTTTGTTGAGTAGAGAATGGAGATTCGCCAGATGGATACTTGGTAGCGGTGTTCGAAATCCGCGCCGTCTGAGCTTCACGAGCGTGCCGCTTAGCCCATCTGTGCTTCAGTGTTAATTTTGACAGGCATTTTTGATTTAGTCTTAGTCTTGAGACGAAAATGCTTAATAGTCTTAGTCACATTTTAGTCATTTGAGTCTTTCATAGTTTTAGTCTAGTTTTAGTCGATGAAAAGTCATTACATTTTTGTCAACTTTGTCATTACTTTTAGTCAAACTGCAGTTACCAACATTTACTTAGGTAGCTATTTTATATGTAGTCTTCTAACAGAAATAGTCATTAATTCTTCTCTCTTTAGACCAAATCAATTAAGCTCATGAGAAATTTGAATCAAGGATTGAATTTGGAAAAACTGGAATAAATGATGACAATTTTCATTTTTGTGTTGAGATACAAATTAAACAAATTTTTAAGATACAGTAGGTTTACTTAACATGTTTACATTTATTTAACATCTTTTATTGGTTAACATTAATGACACAGATAGGTATTTAATTAGGTATGCTGTCCCTTTAAGACGGAAGGCATGCATGTAATACTGACACACATTCAGTTTTCACCCCCCTGTTTACGTTCATTTAAGCCATAACTGACTGTATTTATGTGAGATACTCTACATGATGGACATTTGGACTGCTGTGTGTGTATTTGAGCACTGAGAACTGATCGCGCGCTGTGTGAAGAAGTGTGAACTGAAGAAGTGGAGCGTGCGCGAGAGAGAGAGCACTTCTATCAGTGCGATTCCGCCTCTCCCACCTTCACTAACTTTAAATTAATCGACAAAGAATTGTGATTCCCGGGAAAAATGGGACATCAGGTCACCCTATCTCAAACCTGAGGCCATTGTTTCAGATCGCTAGTTCGCGTTTTGGTAGCCTGTCCATCCACTGCGGCTGCCATACTGAGACTAGATATGCAAACGCCCCTCATCCAATTGCAATCCAATGACAAGAACGCACATTTTGAAAGACAAGACAGTTAACTTAGCCTATAGGATGTATTTTGAATGTCCGGTAGTCCGCAAATAACATTCTAGTCCTGTCTCGTCTTAAGGAAGAAGCGGCATACATTTCGTCATAGTTTTTATCATCAGATATTATTTTTAGCTCGTCGTCTTCGTTGACGAAATTAACACTGCTGTGCGTCCTGTAGCATTTGATCAGCGCCGCTGCTCTGCCGACTGCTATGTTCAGCAAAACATCAGAATAATCGAAAACCGGTAGGAGATTTTGTGGTATGTTCTGCCGAATGTTCAGCAGTTCATCCCTGGTGAAACTGATCGTGTTTGACAAACAAAAAACAGGAAAAACTAACAAAAACACTAAAACAACTGGAGAGCCAAGCACCGTGGCTGACATGTGCGGCGCCATCTTGATCTTGATTAGCTTAATGAAACTGGCCTAATGAAACTGGCCTCAATATATTTTTTGGGTCATGCAGAGAACATAGATACTAATTTTGCCATAGTAGGCCGAACTTCCTGTCCGCCACTTTGAGTTATGTTGAAAACATACTTTTTCGAACTCTTCCTAGACCTTTTGTCCGATTTTCACCAAATTGGACTCAGATCATCTTCAGACCACGTTGGCAAAAAGTTATTAAATTATTAAGATTTTATGTGGATATATGAAATGGTTATCATTTAACGCATGAACGAATTTGCTGGAATGATGCCAAGCTGCATCTGAGGCTGTATCTCTGCAAAGCTTTGACATATTGATACAAACTTTCTATGTCATTGTCACGTTACACTGAGCACACCACATTAATTTGGTAACAGCGCCATCTATTGGTCAAACGTGATAAACCATTAATATGAGCCATTAACCATTGATAATGAAATTTTAAAGAAAAATCGAATAGCTTAACAGTTTTGCCTATTGTCATGTGACTGGTCTTGTTAGATTGCTTGGATTATGCCAAAAACATCAATACCAATTATACCATAATTAGCTGAACTTCCTGTCCGCCTTTTTGATTTGCATTGAAAACCTACGTTTTCTAACTCCTCTTAGAGGTTGGTTCAGTTTTTACCAAATTTGACCCAAATCATCTTCAGACCATGCTGGAAAAAAGTTATGGATTTTCTATAGATAGACAAAACCATTTTGGTATACCACAATATGCAATGCTTTGCCATATTGACACCAAACTTTGCATGTATGGTTATCACCTTACTCTGACCACACCACATTAGTTTGGTCACAGTGACAACTATTGGTCAACAGTTAAAAATCTTTCAGTCACATTACTTGTAACTGTATTTAAATATGTTCTTATCTTGCCATCTTTGTGCTTGGACCCTTACTTGCTGCTTGCAGCTCCATTTACATCTGAGATTGTCAAATGTTTATTTGTGAGATTTATATGCATTATGCTCAAAACCTAACATAAACTCTTTCCTTTACTATGCAGAGGGCACAGTGTCATTCATACACCTCAAAATCAGTGAATTTTATCTCCAATTTCTCTTTTTTTCCCCCTCATTTGTTCTCTAGTAAAGACGCAGAGAGTTTTTTGAAGGAAGCCTGATGACTCTGGGTGTGGAATTGGAACAGACACAATCTGTAAATCATTTAATTAAACATGTAAATAAAACGTTTTTTTCCCCAGACGTATCAGACTGGGAGCTCATCATATCTGCTTTTATATCAGTTTCAGTTTAAATTTGTATCTCAGTTTAATATTTATATGGACTTACTAAATTATTATTAATAGTATTAGAGATTATTCCTTTTTCAGAGACATTTTAATGAAGCTGATGTACATGTCTTAAAACACAATTGATTATTAAAAATGTAGTACAAAATAAAAGTAAAAGTAGTAATAGAAATAAACATATTTGGAAATATTTAGAAATAATAGACATTGATGTATAATAAAATAAATAATAAAAAAAATAATAATGCAGGACTGGATTAAAGGTAATAATATTGTAAATAAAGTTTAGTTTCTTGCACACACTGATTGTTTCACTTCAAAAGACCTCAGTATATCGCCAGGAGCCAAAGGTATTAATTTTGTGTTGCCTGTATGTGCTTTTTTTTACTCTCAAAATTACTGTAGCTGCTGAATTGCATTCTATGAATCACCAAGGATCATCTTCTTTACTGTTCTATTGAAGAAAAAGTCACCTACATCTTGGATGACCTGAGGGTGAGTAAATTAATAGCAAATTTGTCTTTTTGGGCAAACTACCCTGTTAAAACACCAATAAAAACACTTAAAATATCTTTTATGTTCCACAGAAGAAAGAAAGTTCTATAGATTTATAACTGTCATTTTTGGATCACTTAAATCGCTCTAAAAATCTCTTTGTTGCTCAAAGATTTGAAGGGTTTGGTTCATTCTTTTCAGCATCATCTGCACTGACCAGCGGTTCCTTCTGTCTGTAGCGATGGCTCGTGTTTTCATAAATCATGTCTTCTGATCCCGGTGATGATGTGACTGTGATCTCTGCTGTCATGTCTTGTTTTTTGGGCTCTGTCTCAGATCCTGAGGTGTTGTTCTCTGTATCTGCGGCTCCTGCAGGACCGTGTCGGACTGTAGCGTATTCACTGGTCAGCGAGGCGATGCCCCTGATCTCTCCTGACGGCGGTTCAGCGTTTGTGAAGTCGATGGAGGAATAATGAAGAGATTCTGAGGCCCTCAGTGCGGTGGATGACAGCATGCCTTTATTGGCATAAACAAACTCACTGTCATTATCCAAAGCAACAGCCTGATGGAGGAGAAACGACAAAATGAGTGGAGAAGATCTGCTGAACGACTGTCTGCAATGTCTTTGAGATTAATTACTCACTATTTGAGTCAGAATGAGTCCTGATGTGTCGTCTTGTCTGGTTTTTGAAGGTTTTTCTTTCCTTCTTCTGAAAATCATAAAAAAATTTAAGCTTATGCAAAATCTCAATCAGATTCATATTTATCTTTGTGATCTCATAAAAACCAGGTAAAGTCTCATCAGAAAAATGTGTGATCCAGTAAAAAAAAAAAAAAAAAAAATAGTTTCTGAAAATTCTCATTTACATTTTAGCTTGATGTACTAAAATAACTAAAACTGAAATAAAAATTAATAAAAAACTATTTGCATATTTAAAAACAAGAAAACTATTAAAATTAAAAAACACTTTTTTGTCATTTTTAGCGTTTTTTTAAATGCCAATACAATTTTTATTTATTATTTTTGGTTCAATTTAATTTGTCACTTTATTTTATTTTTATTTTGTTATTTATTTAATTTAACATTCATTTTATTTCAAGTAGCAGTTTTTTATGTTTTTAGTTTTTAATATAATAACCCCGCTTTTAAGCTGGATACTTCTGAAAACATTTATCACAGTAGCTGATATATATATTTGTCATGTTTTTTTGTTGTTTTCCTATTCCTCAAAGGGCATTTGTACGCACCGTTCATAGCAGAACATCATGATGCATATGATCATTATCACTGACGCGCCGACAGCAGCTCCAAGCAGCACCGACAGATGATGGAAACCTAGAAAGCAGAGACTTATTGCTCAGAGGTTGGTCTTTCATTCTCTCACTGTCATTTAACTATCTCAGATGTTTCTCAGGAGAAATAAAAACAGACCCAGATGCATCTTTCCTACAGTATAGAGCTGTGAAATGAATGTGAAGAACAGCTCAGATCATTTGATCCTGGATTTTTGAGAAATATTTGCGTTCATACTGAGAATTTGGTTTCTTGGCAAATATGAGCACATTTCTCTGAAGAAAAGTTCCATTTGGTCTACATTTGATCTGTCTAGTGGAAACATTTCCTTTGTGAAAAAGAAGTACATTTTAGCATACTTTTACAAATAGCAAAAATAATTATAGAAAGAGTATACTTCAAAAGAACATACTTAAGTGTGAACTGAATGTCTTTGAGCACTTAATTGCATGTTATTTACAATTAAATGAAAATATTTTATAGTTTAAATTAATATTAAATGCAAAATTAACTTTGGAGCACTTTTTGGCCCACTTAAGAACAACTTTTTAATTTCATAATTACTTGTATTGTCTTTGAAATATGGTTAAAGTGTACTGCCAAATGTATGTCAGTAAACCAAAATATACTTTAGTGAAACTTGTATGTCATGTATTTCAATGTATTTGTATTTACGCATTTGTAATGATGAAGTTGCAATTTAATACAATGAAAATATATTAACTTTAAATGTAATATTAAATTAGTGTTATTTTAGTATCATTGAGATACTATTATAGTTTTTATTAATATTTTGAATCAGTTCATAGTCAAGTTTTAGTTATTTTGTGTGTGTGTATATATATACACACACACACACACACACATATGTATGTGTATATATATAGTTTTTATTATTTTTATTAAATATTTATTAATTTTAATACAATTTTAGTACAAGTTAAACTAAATAAAAATGAAAAATGATGTGTTGGCAACTAGCTTAAATAAAAAAAAAAATATATATATATATATATATATATATATATATACACACACACACAGTGCCCTCCATAAGTATTGAAACAGTAAAGACAAAATTGCTTTCTCTGCTGTGGAGTCAAGACATTTGCAAATATGATTAAAAGATAAATATGAGACAAAAGTACAGAATGTCACATTTTATTATTAGGTCTTTCGACACATACATGTTTTACCAAATAAAAAGGACAGCACTTTTAGAGTTCATCCCACTATTTGATGTGAGCATAAATATTGGAACAGTTGAATTTAAGGTAGATATAAAAGCTAATATTTTGTTGCAGATCCCTTGCATGCAATCAGAGCAGTGAGTCTGCAACCCATAGACATCACCAGACTCTTGGTCTTATGCTTTGAAATGCTTTTCCCAGCCTTTAATGCACCCAATTCCAACTGTTGCTTGTTTTGGGGAGTTTCTGTCTTTGGTCTCCTCTTCAGCTGGTGAAATTAATGTTCAATCGGATTTAAATCTGGAGATTGATTCAGGCAATCCAAGACTTTACATTTCTTTACCCTGATAAACTCCTTGACTGAACTGGCAGGGTGTTTTGGGTCATTGTCCTGATCCAATATGAAGTGCTTTCTAATGAGTTTGGTGGCATTTTCTTGAATATTGGTAGCCAAGATGGTTTTGTACCCTTCCGAATTCATTGTTACTGTCATCATACATTAAGTCATCATTAAAATTGAGAGGTCCTGATCTAGAGACAGCCATACATGCCCATGCCATGACACCACCTCCACCAAGCTTTACAGATGAGGTTGTATGCTTAGGATCATTTGCAGTTCCCTTTTTTCTCCACACTTTTGCTTTCCAATCACTTAGATAAAGGTTAATCTTTGTCTCATTGGTCCATAAACTCAGTTCCAAAACTCTACTGGCTCACTTTTGTGCTTTTTTGCAAACTTGCAAAAAAATGTTGCCTTTCTATTTTTGGTGCTGGTCAGAGGTTTGCATCTTGCTGTAGCCTCTGTAATTCTGTGTCTGTAAGTCTCCTGAGGACAGTAGATTGTCAGAGCATCACCCCAGCTTTCTGGAAGTTGTTGGTGATTTTACAGACACGTCTTTTAGGGTTCATTTTCACCGCTTTTATGATTTGTCTGTCATCAACTACTGTTGTTTTTCTCAGCCGATCAGGTAGTTGTTGGTTGCTGGTGGTTTCCAAACTCTTGATTTCTTCATGCCCTTTGTTTTTCCTATAGTTCTAATTAACTTCCCCTTTTCTTTTAGCATCCAAATTGCTTGCTTTTCTTTCAGAGTCAGCTTCCTCGTCTTCATCCTGGTTTGTGTGTGTCATCATCGAATGCAAGACTTAGAATGCAGAAGTAATGGATATAACTGATAAGACACATTCCCTGCTTTTAATATCTGAAGAATGAATGCAAAAGGACACAGCTGATCACTTAGAAAGACCTGTGAGGCAACTGTTCCAATACTTATGCTCACATCAAATAGTGGGATGAACTCTAAAAGTGCTGATCTTCTTAGCTGGTAAAACATCTATGTGTTGAATCACCCAATAATAAAATGTGACATTCTGTAGTTTTGTCTCATATTCATCTTTTAATCATATTTGCAAATGTCTTGACTCCACAAAAAAGAAAGCAATTTTGTCTTTACTGTTCCAATACTAGAGCTGATAAAATGTAGAAACTGTAACTTGAATGCAATGTAAGTCGCTTTGGATAAAAGCGTCTGCTAAATGCATAAATGTAAATGTAGTTATGGAGGGCACAGTATATATCATTTCAGTTAACGTTTATTTTAAGTATTTTTTTAGCTTCAGTTTTAGTTAACTTTAATAACACTATAGAATAACGCTACAGTTCATATTATACTATATTAGTCAACACATTGAAATAAGGGTTAAAAGCACAATAAAAGATATTACAAAGTGCACTTTTTAAAAGTGTACTTAAGTGTGCTAAGAAACATAGTCATGAAGGTGTGCTCTCTTTAAATACGCTTAAGTTTCATTAATATTATATTATCAGCAAGTACAGTTTTTTTAAAAATATACCTTTAAGATTTTAGTGCGCTTAAAGAAGCGCACATCTTTTTCACAAGGGTAAAGATATCATTTCATTTATCTTTCTCAATCAGATAAAGCTGTTGTTTTGTGTTTCTCACTTGTCTCTTGTGTCGGTGGGATGGCCTGAAACTGTTGACTTGCACTGCCGTATTTGTTGTTGCTGAAACACTGCAGGACATCCGTGTCTGTGAGGGACTGATGGGTGGTCAGGACACTCTTCACTCCTGTGCTTCCTAACGTCTCCTCACTGATGGACATTTTTGTAGAGTTAGTGAGCACATGTCCAGACAGACGCCACTCTAGTGTAGGGCAGGGATTCCCATGAGCCTCACAGATACACGCGATTGCGCTGTTTCGGCTACAAGAGCTGGAGATTTTGGGTGCAACTGAAAGAGAGAATATGAATATTATGACAAAGAAGATCTCGATGGTCTCTACAGTGTAAAACATGTTTGTTATTTTAATTATAAAACACTAAAACTGTCACAGTAAAACCATGTTAATTTGTTAAAAGTTCGCTTTCTATATACAGTGAAAAACTAATAAATCTAGCAGGACAGTTCATGTAATTTTACAGGTAAAATACTGTTAAATTTACAGTTTTTAGAAGTGAAAAAGAACAAGTCATATTATTTAAATTTATTTTAATTAATTTCATTTATAATTCAGTGTTTTATGGTGGTTGTCAGTATATTATAAAGGTACAAAACGTATTTTAGTACTTCCGTAAGTTAGTATATTAACTGTCAGTTAATTAATTTCTGTAAATTTAAATTCAATTAAAAAAACTAAAATATTTCTACTGTATTTTTTAGGCTGAAGTTTTGGCAACATCAACTTTTTTTTATAGTGTAGACCAGGCGTGCCCAACCCTGCTCCTGGCAATTGACTGTCCTGCAAAGTTTAGCTCCAACTCTAATCAAACACACCTGAAGCAATTAATTAAGGTCTTCAGGATTGCTTGAAAATTAAAGGCAGTTGTGTTTGATTAGAATTGGAGCTAAACTTTGCCAAGAACAGGGTTGGGCACCCCTGGTGTAGACAAAACCGTGTAGGCTCTCAGAAGAATAAAACTGTTTAAGGACTTGTAGGTTTTTTTTTTTAGCAGAAACTGAAACTACTGAACATCTCACTGTGGACAAAAAATAAATATGTTAACTAGAGGAAAAAAAAAAAAGCTGAGAGCTAATAGAGTGCTGAAGTAGAAAAGAGGAACAAGCACCAATTTTTTATTTTTTTTATTTTTTATTTTTTTATTATTTTTTTTTTGCCAAAGCGTTGTTTAATGTGCAGCATCTAATACTGTCAGTTGCCACAGAAAATCATTTTGACTCCTACCCCAGTGTTTGATCACTGCATTGAAGGGCTGCTGACAGATTCTTGTAATTTCACTGGTTTAAGTGCAGTTTCCCAAAGCTTTTATATTGAAACCTTGAATTTAAAAATGCTGTAGTGTAACTTCAGCATGTTGCTCTGTAACAAAATCATTTACAAAAGGGGAACCAAATCTCCTACTGTCTTTCCATATGCATTTTTTTATCAATTTCACAGTGCTGCGCCCATTTCACTGCTTTTCTAGCATGCAGCCTATGCCCAACTAACTGTATACCATCAGCCTATTTATGTTTGTCGGCATACTCTGTGATTCACACACCATATAAGATATTACTATATAGAATGCTGTGTAGTGTAGTTTATATGATAAAATTGTGCTGGACTTGAGATATATGTCAAGTTTAAGTAATTTAAACATGCTTTTGTGCTTTTTTGCAACTCCTTAGTATTGTCTTTTCAGTGCTGAAAGTCATATTTTGACTGTGTGGAAGAAAGTATACTTTTGTTTCATGCTTTTATTGTAAATTTGCAACTTTTTCATGTCTATTTGCATTTATTTTCACCATTGACAGTGCATTTTGCATTGAAATGCAATGCAGTCTAGAGCATTGTTATGTGTTTGCTGCAGTTATTGTACTATGTTCACAGTATTTATTTTATCAGGGATCAGATTAAGTTCATCAGATTAAATTAATTTGAGGTCTGTCTTTGTACTCACACTGAACATCAAGTTGAATTGTTGAATTGCATTGGCCATGCTGGTTTTGAGCATTACAGCCATACCATGCGCTGTGTGTAGGGTTTGTCACAATGTAGGTGTGATTATATCCAGTCTGGAGGAACTCAAATTGAGATCCTGTCTCTCTGTACCAGGTGTAGTTGAGCTCTGCTGGGTTTGCATCAGTGCTGCAGTTCAGAGTCACTGGATTGCCCTCCATCACTGAGCTGGAGGGAAACGCTGACAGCAGTGTGTTTTTTGGGGCATCTGAAGAAAAAAAGATGTGCAATGTAGAATGTGTGGTTTACCAGTTCAAGATTTGAAAGGCTGCATATTTAAACCTCTCTATTTTACAAGTTTCAGATGCAGGCAACATGTTAATGCATGTGTGCAAACATCTAAAGCAGGCCACAACACTGACAAAACACCACAAGTCTGTATTTTACCCATTACCTGTTCACTTCACACTAGCTGTGTGTAGAAGTTTAAGTCTACCGTGTTAAAACAACACAAACACTGTGAGATTAGGGGTGCGACGATAAATCAATTCGTGGATCGATTCTGGGATTTTCCAAATGCATTGCGATTCTATTTAGAATCGATTCTGAGCTTAGTTCTTAACAGCAGAGGTTGTTGAAGACCGCTTGTGCATTCGATTGAGTAATGTAAGTGGTTAAATGTACTTGCACCTCAGCTTTTATGCTTTTATGATGTGAGATTAATGTAAACAAAGCCCACTTTGAACACTCTTGTAATTCACTTCAACCTTTTCGAACGTTATGAATGATTATTTTATGTTCAATTGGTGTGTGTGTAAAGAACTGGAAGCACGCAGAGTATGGCTGTTTCTAAAGCACGCAGTGTCATCTGCTGTTCAAACTAAGCTTAGAATCGATTCCAGAGAGAATTGCAATGCATTCAGAAAATCGCAGAATCGATTTATCGTCGCACCCCTAAGTGGGATATATGATAACAATTTGTAGTAGATGTTATTGTCAGTGCCCAGAAGATTTTCAAGTACTTGCAATGGATATCTAGTAGACTGCCAAGTACTCCCAACTGGATGCCCAGCAATTGACCAAGTATTCGCACTAGTCATCCATAAGATTCCCAAGTACTTGCACTTGCATGCCCAGAAGATTACCTAGTACTTGCACTGGACATCGAGTAGGTTGCCAAGTACTCACACTGGATGCCCAGAAGATTAACAAGTACTCACACAGGACACCCAGCAATTGACCAATTACTTGCACTGGACATCCACAAAAGTAAGAAGTACCGACATTGGAAGCCCAGCAGATTACCAAGTACTCCCACTTTATGTCTAACAGATTATCACATACTCGCACTGGATGTTCAGCAGATTAACAAGTACTCACATTGGAGGTCAAGAAGAAAACCAAGTACTTGCAATGAACTCCACAAGAGTAACAAGGCCTAATACTGGACACCCAGCAGATTAACAAGTACTCGCACTGGACATTCACAAGATTACCAAATACTCACACTGGACATTCAGCAGATTTACAAGTACTCGCAATGGATACCACAGTATTTAATATTATGACCATTTTTCAGATTTTTAAAATAATAGTAAAGACATCAACTATAAAATAACATTAATGGAAGTATGGGAAATATATTTTAGCAATTAGTTAAGACTCTTAATACTCACACTGGACGTCCAGCAGCACTGATATGTTCTGAGTGCCATGTTTGTTCTCAGCTGTACAGTAGTATCGCCCACTGTCTGTCGGGTCGGTTTTGTCGATGATCAGGTTTGGTCCGGTCTGAACTGGATTCGGAGGTCTTTTAGTGTCTCTGTACCAGGTGTAGTTCACTGCTGGGTTTGCATCACTGCTGCAGCGCAGAGTCACTGAACGGCCCTCCAGAACTAAACCAGCTGGATTTACATGTGCGGATGTGTTTTTAGGAGCATCTAATAGAAGAGAAAATTATGTAGAGCTTCATAATATATAGTATTATTACTATTTTCCATTTAAAATAATCACAAAGTTGTTAACACTATGAAATAACACTAATGGAAGTATGGGAAATAATCAGTGAAAGAAAACATGCTTTTTCAAATAGTGCTTAAGTAGTTTTTTTTTCCACCACGTTTTCACATCCATCTAAGAAATGTGTCCGCTGCAAGCAGTTTAAAGGACTACAACATATAAATGAACAAAGTACTGTTTATTAACTTTACATTTTTAATGGTTGGTTGGTAACACTACTCTGTGCAAAACATATGTGTGTGTGTATATATGTATATCATATATGGAAATCAGGGGTCGGATACTTTTAGTGATCCTCGTCTGATGAGTCTGGTGAAGATTAGCTATTAATTAGGATGCTGGGATTAGAGAGGTAAATCACTGAGAGAAAAGGAAATAATTAAAAAAATGTCAACTCCAGTGGAATTATTGGTTTCTAAACATCCAGCCTGTGAAGAGATAATAAGGGAACTCTCGAAAAGATGGGCAGAGAGAACAAAGAAATTGGCTACTAAATGGCCAGCAGAGGGAACATTTGATGTGGTAAAGTGTAAAGAAATGGAGGTCTTGTTAAAAAATTACAAGACCAATGACAAATCTAAAAAGAGAAATGAAAAAAAAAAGAATTATGGGTATTGACCCTGTTCAAACAATATGGAATAAAATTAATTCCAAACTAGAAAAAGAGAATGAAAATAATGACACAAAAGAAGAAAGGCCGCCTCCATATGCTCCTTCCTGCGATCAAGATGTAAACCAAATGCCTTTAGTACAGGGAACAATAGATTTAAAGGGGTCAACAGAATTTGAGGGATGTGTAGAAGATATAAGTACAGAAACTGAAATGAATGAGCAGAGCTGCAGAGGTGAATTGAGGAAGAATGGTAGACAACAGGGAAGAAAGAGACCCACACAGCCATGAGGGAGGGGCTGGAGTCACAGGGAGAGAGACTGAGAACATCCACACCAATGCCCCAAACAAGACAGAAAGAGAGAGAGAAGGCAGCCCACGAGGTGGAGCCAAGGCTTAAAAGAGGAGGGGCCAAGGGCCATAATGAGGAGAAAATAGGTGAGCCATCCACATATCATTATCTGTCAGATATGCTTAAAGACATGGAAGACTGTCACAGACATCTGACGTTAGCCTGTGGAGACTTGGAAAACTATCAGGTGGGAGAGCCTGAAGACACACCAGAAAGAACAGCAACACCTGCTGACTCTGTCAAGGAAGCACTGGATGAGATGGAAGAAAGACCCAACAAAATGAGAGAAAGGATCAAAGAGACATTGGACTCATTGAAACGAGAGCTGGATGAACTCGAAGGTGGATGTGAACTAATGCAACCACACCCAAGCCCACAATTATGTCCAGCGGAAGCAGTACAAGCAAGTAGCTGGGACACTGGTCATGCAAGATTTAGAATATCCAGATGACCGGTTTCAAGTTCTCCAAACACAAAGACGGAGAGGAGAAGAGAAGAGGAACACAGATCAACAAGGGCATTGAGAAGGGCTGAAACAACAAAATTTGAGTGCCCAATCCTCATCAAGCAAGGTCACGCCCAATACATACCCTGGGCAAGTCAAGACTTGGACACTTTGGTTTCCCGCCTTCCAGACATTCATGAAGGTGCTGGAAAATGGATCAAAACATCTGGCCATGGGTGACATTAAAGCCCTGCTTGCCAAATGCCTGGGAGCCTCCAAGATGAATGACAAGCAGTCTGGCCTTCTTCAAGCAGTAGACAGGCCTCAGGCAGATGGAGTCTCCTTTGACAAGCATCAACATGACATCTGGTTGATGCTGAGGGCTGAATACCCAAATGCAAACTGACCCAGGGTTCCTGAAGGGGGAGCCAATGAGGGAAACTGAGAACCCCACCACCTACATCCAGAGACAACTGAGACGCTGGAAAGAAGAGCTGGAGCGAGATCCAGAACAAGACAAGGTACTGACAGCACTCTTCGGGACTTCCATTGTGGAATCCATGCCTACAATAGTAAGAGCTAAGCTAAGGGACGTGGTTGGTCTGAACTCAAAGACACACAAAGAGTTCAGAGACCATGTGGTCCATGCTGTAGAACAGTACAGAAGACAAGAACCAAAGATGAAGAACCAGGAAAAGGAACTGCAAAGAAAGCTGACTCAGCTACAGCTTGAGGAGCTGCTCAACAAGAAGAAAAAGGTCCTAGCTGTGCAGAAGGATGATCATTCAGCAGTGATGGCACCAGTTAACACTCCAGTGCCAATCAATCCACCTGCAACAGTGAATGTGCCTGCAACATCACTGCATTCACTGTTGCAGGTGGATCCAACAGTGATCCAGTTCACTGTTGAATGCGCCGGGGAAGTCGTTGCCTAATGGTTAGGGAGTTGGGCTTGTAACCTGAAGGTTGCCGGTTCGATTCTCGCACCGGCAGGAATTGAAGGTGGGGATTGTGAATGAACAGCACTCTCTCTGCCTTCGATACCATGACTGAGGTGCAAGGCACCGAACCCCCAATTGCTCCCCGGGCGCTGGAGCAATGGCTGCCCACTGCTCCGGGTGTGTGTTCGTTTTTTCACTATTCACTGCTGTGTGTTGATGGGTTAAATTGATGGGTTAAATTGCAACCAATGCAGATGCAGAGCACCAATTTCGAGTATGGGTCACCATACTTGACAATACGTCACGACTTTCACTTTCATTAGCAAATCAGATTACAGCAGCACAGGCAGCACCCACTGGAACAGTTAATTCACAGCAAGGACCAGCACCAGCTGTCGTCTATATCAAGCCAGAGCAGTCAAACAACAGGAACTGGAACAGACAACAAGAAGAAAGGAGGATGTGGCAGAGGAAGAGGAAGGCAGAGGAAGATTCAACAACAATCAACAGAGAGCTGGTGGCTCACCAGGGTTGCAATCAACCTGGACACAACAGAAGACACTTCCCCAGAAGAGACTGGCAACTGAACCAACCAATGGCCCAAGGAATCAACTATGGACAACAGCAAGTGCAAGCTCATGCTCTAGGCCCTGTCAACCCATGGCGTGGGCCTGACCAAGGTTATTAGGGCTGCCCAGAGAATCCTACGGGGAGGAATCAGCTTCCAATGTTGTTTTTTTAAAATCAAAGGCCAGTCATGATCAGTATGGGCCTTTACTTGTTTTAACAAGTATGCCTTGCATTTCCTCAAGTCTGGAAAATACGTAAAGACAGTATAATTCCTGAGATTAATGCAGCTAGTTCCTATGATGGCCCCTATAAGCATAAACCTAAAAGAAATAAGAATCCAACTTCTAGTCTCAGAACATATGCTCATTAATTTATTGGGCAGAGACTTTATGTATGGACTAAAATACAGGTGCATCTCAATAAATTAGAATGTCGTGGAAAAGTTAATTTATTTCAGTAACTCAAATTGTGAAACTCATGTATTAAATTCAGTGCACACAGACTGAAGTAGTTTAAGTCTTTGGTTCTTTTAATTGTGATGATATTGGCTCACATTTAACAAAAACCCACCAATTCACTATCTCAACAAATTAGAATATGGTGACATGCCAATCAGCTAATCAACTCAAAACACCTGCAAAGGTTTCCTGAGCCTTCAAAATGGTCTCTCAGTTTGGTTCACTAGGCTACACAATCATGGGAAAGGCTACTGATCTGACAGTTGTCCAGAAGACAATCATTGACACCCTTCACAAGGAGGGTAAGCCACAAACATTCATTGCCAAAGAAGCTGGCTGTTCACAGAGTGCTGTATCCAAGCATGTTAACAGAAAGTTGAGTGGAAGGAAAAAGTGCAAGTTTTCCATGACATTCTAATTTATTGAGATGCACCTGTATGCAGAATATGTGCACACCAGAATGAATATACATAGATGATAGGAGTATCAAGACAATGAGAGTTTCTGCATTGTAACAAAGACAAGAATTGTGTGTTAATATACTGGGTAGGAGATTTAAAAAGAAGTAGGGGGGAAAAAACACTGCTAAAAATTGAGTTTGATTGCAGAATGAAGTATAATCAAAGTAAAAATCAAAGTTTTGAAAGAGCTGACTAACAGACAGAAAAGGGTTAAAAATCCTTATAATCTCACATTACATAATAATAGGACCAAAAGCTGCGGCCTTGCAGAAAGATAAGAAAGAATTCATTAAAAATTTGAGGTACCAAATTCAGTCCCCCATTTAACTTTGTATGTAAACACAAGGTGTTTCCAAAGATTTGGAAAATTAATCCTCTAATTTTCCAATAAGTAGTCAGAGCAAATTTCAAAATTGTGTGTGCTACCCTAATAATAGGTGTCCCAAGCATGATTGTGAGTACCAAAAAAATAAATAAATAAATAAATAAAAGATAGAGAACATCAGACAAAATAAACTGAATTGCTGAAATGAGAAGAAAAAGAAACACACACACACACACACACACAATTGCCATCTGGACTATGACAGATGTAGGATGGGAAAAATCAGCCAATCTAGTTATTGTAATATCCCAATATGCTAAAGCAGATAAATCAAAATGGCGTTTGGTGCATGACTTGAGAGCAGTGAATGAGGTTGTGGAGGATTGGCCTGCTGAAGTTCCAAATCCACATACGTTGCTAACCAATGTTCCATCTGCTGCTAATTACTGTACCGTAATTGATCTTTACTCTGCCTTTTTCAGTGTTCCCTTAGCAGAAGCAAGCAACCTTTGTTTGCATTCACCTAGCAAGGTAAAAAGCTCACTTACACGAGAATGCTTTAAGGCTTCAAACATTCACCACATGTGTTTAATCAAGTTCTAAAAGAAGACTTAGTAGATCTCGGGCTGGACAGTACATTAATACAATGATTTATTGATTTATTCAATACCTTTGGAACAATGCCACCAAGACTCAATTAAAGTGCTCACTAAATTGGCTGAGGGGGGACACAAGGCCTCTAAAAAAAAGCTGCAATATTACCTACCACAAGTTGAATACTTGGGATGCACAATTTCACATGGGACAAAAGCTACATCACTCAGTTAATTAGAGCGCATTAGTAAAGTGCCCCGACCACAAACAGTGGGACAAATGATTACTTTTTTGGGGATGACAGGTTTTAGTACAGGTTGAATTGACGATTATGCAATCAAAACAGCTCCACTTAGAGCACTAGTGAAACGTGTGGGCCATCAAAATCTTAGAGCACTCTTGATGTGGGCTACTGATGCATTAATAGCATTTGAATCATTGAAAAATAAATAAATAAATAAATAATTTAAAAAAAAGTTACAGAATGCTGCTGTCTTGACCACGCCCCCATGTGACAAACCATTCTATTTGTATGTTGCAAACATATACAAGTCAATCCAATTATCTCAGAGAACAATGATACAAGGCAATAATGCAGTAGATAAATATTCTAGAAATATGAAACAGCAATAATGGCTTCCTCTGTTCTGATTCAACCTCAACCACAATTGATGTTGCATGAATGCAACATCAAGCTACACCATATGGAATTAGTGTATGGCAACAAAAGGGGAGCAACACAATACAAATGGGCTTTGACAATTTCATGAGAGCCAAATAATTGCTCCTACTCCTTTGCTTGCAATCCTTATCTCTGACGCGCATGGTTTTAGGGAGGGAGGAAGTGAATAAAAATAAATAAATAAGTGTTTCCAGGCAAAAATAAATAAGTGTTTGCGGGCCATGGTGGAGGAATATTTATCTGAATGCAAAGTTTGCACCCAAAACAATGTTAGGAAAGGAACATCTGCACCTATAGTCCATAATCCAGTCCCAGAAGGGCCATTCAAACATCTAGTAATGGATTATGTAGACATGATAAAATCAATCAGAAGCAATAGAATACTGAGTAAGATTACTACAAGGACTGACAATATACAGGAGGGGACCTAAATGAATCTGTACAGTCCCTGCAAAAAAGACAATGAGTTTAAAGAGCAAATAAGGCAGATCCAAGTGTATACATACATTTGAATGGCCAATCAAGGGAATACTAGAGCAATTTAAGGTCAAGAATGAGATAAAATATGGATTTGAGTCACAATTCATAATATAGATAACTCCTATCAAGAATATAGTGGAGAAACTATATTTATTGCAATCAGCAGAGATTTATTAACTATACTGATGATGCATAGAAAAACATTGAACTGGTTGTTGGTCGAAAAAGGCGTATGTGTAATGTTTGGACCTGACTGTTGTACTTATATTCCAAATAATACAGCCCCAGATGGATCATTCACCAAAGCAATGGAGAGACTGAGAACGCAGGAAAAGAATGCATACTTGGGATTGGTTTGATTCACTTTTTGGGGCTTGGGGACAATGGTTAACTAAAGTGGGCATCATAATAGGAATTGTCGTTGTTGTGTTTCTTCTGTTGTTCTGTTGTATTGTACTTTTCATCAGATCAATGCTGGCCAGTGCTGTAGCCAAACAGATGATTAATGTGTCAGTAAGGCCAACTGGAATTGACATTGGGTGTACCAACGTGCATACAGTGAGACCTGGACTGGATGAACTGCATGAAATTATGTAAAGCCTTCCTGAAAAACAATGGAGTGGTAGGGAAGGGGTGCCTTTTATTTTCTATTCTTTATTTTTATTTTTTTGTTGTATTGTAACTTTTGATAGAGAGGGAGTTAATATCATTGTATTTTCTTTTTCATATTATGTAGTAGTATTAGAATATTTGGATAGAGTAGGAAGGAAGTTAGAGGGTGTTATGTACTTTATTTTGGCATATGCCCCTTCCTGAAGTAATTTATTTTTGAAGTCATTTAGTTTTGAATCATTTATTCTGAAATCATTTATTTTAAAGAGCATTTATTCTCCTAAATAAAATGTATAATGTGATTATTGTTGGAAAGAAAGGGGATGCTGAAGGTCTTAAGCAGGTCATTGTCCGTGTTACCAGGCAATGCAACCAGAAAAAGGGACGATAAAGAAAGATTGCATGTTTACTTATTATTTGAAAGTATTCATCATTTGACCTTCATTATCAGTATATAGCCTGTTTCTTTTAACACTGGAAAGTCATCACTGGAAAATATGAAAAGAAGAAAGGATCGACGAGCACCTCAGTGCTTAGCAGCATGAGTAGATTCAATTGGAGGTTTAAAAACCCACTATCTACTCCAACACCAGATAGTGCTGGAGGGCAATGAGAATTGCCTAAAGCTCTTCTGGCAATGAAGGACAGCATCACCAGATAGCGCTCCAGGCTACTGGAAATGCTTGGAGTTCCTCTGGCAGCGTGGGATAAACCAGTGCATCATATATTGGATTACATTACTTTGTTTTTTTACAAATTTTGATATTTGATAAGTTTAATCATTTGACTAATCATTCATATACTTTACATAACCATGACAACCATAGGCAAGGCTAAATCATTCCATGCATATGCTTTGATACACATGGCTGATTGATTCATTGTTCATTGACCCCCAAGAATGTATAGGTAGGGAAGCGGATTCTTTTACTCTTCTCTAGTCAATCGTGAGGAGAGATGTTTGGATCCGACTTCCTCTGGAGTGCAGCATCATAAAGAAGCCATTTGTTAAGAGGTAATGGAGGACCATTATTGGTTCATAGATGGACAGAAGGATAGGTGGACTTGTGGTGTTGCACTCTGGGCAAAGGGTTTAGTGGTGAGACTTGGTAAAGTCTCAGAGGGGGGAATATATTGTGTAATTTTACTATATATTATGTTATTTACTCAATATAGTATTATCTTACTTAAAATATTATGTATGGTTACAAAAGTAATCAATAGACTGATCAATATGCTGATTATTACAATACTGGATGTCTTAATACAGATTGTGAGTCTTAAGGGGCCATCCAGTGGAGAGTACTGGTGTCTTCCATTAGATTGTACCAGTGAACTTAACCCGATGAACTTTGGGTGATTTCCAGGATATGACAGGTACAAGTAAACAACTGTGATATATGTCTCATGTGACCACCTCCAACCAATAGGAGGCCATTAAACTAAAAGTTTTTAAAAAATGGCGGATCTGGCCAAATTCCATCATTAAAAATGGACCAGGTGGTCTGGTAATAAATTGTGGCAAACCAGACAGGCATAACCA
This sequence comes from Spinibarbus caldwelli, assembly GCA_039654775.1. Lineage (NCBI taxonomy): Eukaryota > Metazoa > Chordata > Actinopteri > Cypriniformes > Cyprinidae > Spinibarbus > Spinibarbus caldwelli. The sequence goes on along the minus strand of CM077229.1, from coordinate 2,066,767 downwards.
ATAAAAAACCAGAACTACCAAATATGGTTCGCTTAGACAGATATAAAAGTGGATAACCCGACGGACAGAAATTAGATGCGGCAGCTGTCATCTCGGCTTTGTTGCTGTGGTCAATAAAGTTTTATTTTGACATCTGGAACTCTGCTTCTTGAGCTTTATTGACAAATTTGAGAAGACCATTGTTTGTTTCCACGACAGTACTCATGGAAATTACTAAAGTAGTCAAACCAGTTCATTAGAAGGGGTGACCCAATACATTTGGCAATACAGTGTGTGTATATATATATATATATATATATATATATATATATATATATATATAATTTTTTGTTTTTAAATGTATATTTCTTCAGATTTTTGAAGACTCTTAATACTCACACTGGACGTCCAGCAGCACTGATGTGTTCTGAGTGCCGTGTTTGTTCTCAGCTGTACAGTAGTATCGTCCTCTGTGTGTCGGGTCGGTGTTGTTGATGAACAGGTTTGGTCCGGTCTGAACTGGATTCAGGAGTCCTTCAGTGTCTCTGTACCAGGTGTAGTTCACTGCTGGGTTTGCATCACTGCTGCAGCTCAGAGTCACTGAACGGCCCTCCAGAACTAAACCAGCTGGATTTATTCTCACTGATGTGTTTTCAGGAGCATCTAAGGGAGGAGAAAATCATTCAGGTAATTCTGTTATGATTTACAGCACTAATTATAGTTGATCATTCAGCACAGATTGATATAATTCCTGTCTTACAATGAACTCGTAGCATACGGGAGCGGTGTGTTGTGATCGGCTGCTGTAGCTGGTGTGTTGCAGTGCAGTTGAAACTGACTCTATGATGACGGTGAGAAACAGTGAAGTTCAGATCAGAGATGAGCTCAGTTTGGCTCTGATACTGCCGTCCTGTGATGTTCTCATTAAGAGATGAGCTCCATGTGAGAGATGGTGGACGAGACGGACAGAAGATCTTAGTAGAGCAGCGCAGACTCACTGAACTTCCCTCCATCACCTCCACCATCCCTATCACCTCCTGCTGATCCCTAAAGACGCTCAGTGTGGGTTTGGGTGGAGATCCTGAAATACACACAGAGACACAGTCAAATATTACAAGATAATGTAGATTATCATATCCAGTAATGAAGGTGTACTACTATTGTTCAGTGGAAAAAAAAAAAAAAATTTAAATGTGTGTTGAGTCGTACTATAGAAGCAGCATGAAGAATATGACACTCACCTAAGACACCAATTTGAACTTGGGAGTATGGAGGTTCTGTGTAGCTATATTGCAAATTACCGCTGGCTTCAAGTCTGAAGTAATATGATCCATTATGACTCTGATTGACATTATCGAAGCGTGTGCTGCAGTTTTTCTGTGTAGCAGTGCCAAATATTTCTCCTTTTAACAGTCCAGTGTTGGGGCTGTTGGAGTCAAACACTAGAGTTCCGTTTTTAAACCACATCCTCTTTGCACTATTATTGAGTAAATATGCATGTTGTTGATCAATATCAAATGTGCAGGGTATGAAAACACAGGATCCTTTTAGAGCCTCTACTGTCTGTGGCAGAGTGATATTGAAGCCGCAAAAAACACCTAAAATAAACAGGAAGTAATCATACGAAGTTAATATACAGAACAAACTTCTGCAGCACTTATTGCTCTTTAGTCTCTCAAAGGTCACATAAAAGTGATTTCATAATAATAATTCAGCTTGTTAAAAAGAGGAATAATCTATAAGAATGAGACCTTGTATCAGAGATCCAGTGAGGAGGAATGTCACCAATGTTTCCATCATTTACATTCACCTTACAGCAGAATATACAAATAAAAACAGTTTACATATATATATATATCTTTCTTTTGATTACTGAATTTATTGCTCTTATGTTGGTATTAACTCGTTATTTCTAAATTTCAGGGTTAATTCTTTAGATTATTTTTCTATTTCTATATTTCTACGTAAGAAAACAGAAAATAGTAAACATTTAAAAAACTAGACATGCTTATCATGAACATGTTTCAAACGTTAGCATTTCAAAATCTCAAAACTACATGAGTAAGTGTGAGTTTTACTGTGTTGTGTGTAAATGACTTACCAAAGAAGAGAGTTGAAGATGACAGAAATTCTCTCAGAGCTCAAGCTGACTCTTCTACAATGAATGGAGCGAGAACTGTGTGAAAACGACAATTTAGCTCATATTAGAGATTCACCACTTCTCCTTTAGTCAGAACTCAGTGACAATAGCCTGACTGAGAAATCTATGCAAATCAATATGAATCTTAATCAGTGTTCAACGCATTATTTTATATTCAGGCAACTTGAAAACATTAATTGCGCTGTGAAATCCAGGGTTTATACTGATATAGAAATAATTCTCAACTCTCTATATTCGGTGCTGAATCATATTTAAGACACTAAGATGTACAGGAGATGAGGAAACATTTGCATTTTATTTCTTATCAGCTTTTTTGAGGTATTATATATCAAGATAATGTACTATGGGCCAGTAATACTTAAAATGCTCTGTATTGTTTTATAGTTACTTTACTTCAAATACGGAACGTGGGAAATCGAAGATTAAATAGTCAACTGCCAGTTGCTTTCTTACCCAAAATATTGACCAAAGCCGAAAGCAGAAGAGATTTGTTCAAAATATTGTAGAGTCAGCAAAACAAGCTGCTCACGTGGTGAACTTGTACATAGCTATACACTTACATCAAAACTGTATTACTGCAGAAATAAATATAGCCATCTATGAGCTTTTCAAACTTGTCAAAATAAAAAGGTCATATATATATGCTGTATGGTTGAACACGGTTAAATTATGGATTTTTGAAAATGACCTTTCATGCAGTGTGTAACACAGCTCTAAGTGAATGAAAACATCCTGCAAAGTTTTAAACCTGAAAGTGCACCGTGTATAAAATTATTAGGTGCGTTCGACTTGAAGCACGGCTGCAGACGGCGGTCAGCGAGAGCAGCCGCTTGCAGTCGGGGGCGGAGTTGAAAACGGAGCTGTCAAACCGGACACTTTCTGCTCCCGTCAGTGACGCTCACGCGGTGTTTGTGTACTCTATCACAGATGAAGTGAATAAAATGCAATATCTGTCAAATACACAGACGTTTCAGAAACGTTTTCATGAGCAACAGAAACACTTTTTTTATACTGCTTAATACAGCGCCATCTGTTCATGAATAAAGTTCAACATAATCATACTATTTAAATACTAATAAAGTGGGGCTATATATGCTTTTATCAGTGTTTTATGATAAACGTGACTCAATATAACATTGCGACTACAGTTAAAAAGCTTTTACTATTCTAAAAACACAGATTTGTGGTTAGAATAAACCCGAAACACACGTGATCGTTGTCATGCGGTGAATCTGGCCAATCGTGAAACAGCTGTGTGGTCATCATCTCTCCTGCAGTCGCTCTGGAGAAGCTGCGGCGGCGGAGTCAGCCGGCTGATCTCGAAACGCTCTCGCGGCGCTTTGATGCCACATGTGACAGTCACGTGGCGTCGGCGCCGCTTCAAGTCGGACAAAATTTCTAAATCAGCCGCAGATCGGTCTGCGCAGTGCTGCATGAAGTCGAACGCACCTATTGTCTCTCAAAAGAAAGAGTCGACTCTGAATCATTGAAACGAGTCGTTTTTAAAACGAATCTCAAGCCGTTTCATGTTGACGTCAAAGTGAAATATTAGCATATTGCCCGCCCACTTGTTGCGAGCTCAGACCTGGAAAACTTGATTTTCGCCTTTAGTCTGAATGAAAGTGCAAATTTATTCTTTGCCAATAGGTGCCGCTTTGGAGCGTTAAAAGCTCACAAACACTGCTTTAAATGAAATCGACCAATCAAAGGAGGGGTTTGGAAAAATGAATCGTTGAATGAATCGTTTGGGAGTCGTTGAGCAAATAAGGTAAAAATAAATGCATATTATAAGAAAATTAAAGTGTTTTTTGACCTTGCATGCATGTCAACCTGTTATTGGGGACTCCCAAAACCAAAATATGAACCTTTCATCACCCATAATAGGGGCACTTTAAGTCCCTGTGGCTCAGAGGATGTCAGCTTGCATTTTTTGCTTGTTTATGGAATGATGCTGTTATAAATGTCTCATTCAAATTCATTAAAATTCTGTTTTGTAACAAAGTTTCACTGAGTTGTCATCTGCAACATCTACTGAAACTGTCTGCATGTATTATGTTGTCAATTATTCCGAAGGTCTTGAGCTGAAAGTGAAGCCGCTTCTGCCACCTAGTGGATTGAACAGAAAACTGAACTTCAGTTTGTCTCATTACGAGAAGTAACACTCACCACTAGAGAGCACCAAACTGTTATTTTATATGCTTATATATAGTAAAAGTGATTTTAATAAGATCAATCCACCTTCATAAAGGCAGGAAAATTTTATTAGACAAAACACACATACACACACACACACACACATTACTGAAGTAAGTTCATTAGGATCTCATTGTTTATTAGAAGATTTATCTGAATTAATTCAGTAGCTCAAAGCTGTTTATTAAGGAACTTTTAACTTTTTAGTTCTTTTGCGTCACTTAATGGAGATGATGGAGATGATTTTAAGCTTCCTATAACATCAGTTTGCTGTTCACAGGCTGAATTCAATGGTAACCCTGATTCACCGTTTTTCAACGATGGAAAGAGAAGGATTGACTTTGTTTTGGTGTATGATGATGAGTCTAAAATTGCATCTGAGAAAAAAAGGCTCAGTTATGAGGAGAAGAGTAAGTCAAGGTCACTTTCACGCATTCATTTACTTCAGCTGTTGACTAACAGAAACTTCAAATCCTTTACTATTACTGTTTACTATAAACCTAAACAATAACCTTAAAGGGATCATTCAAAAGACATACAAAGGAAAATATTTTACCAAAAAAAAAAAAAAAAGTTTTTTTGAAGAATTTTGTTAACCAAACAGCTGACGGTAGCTTTTTTTCATATCATGAAATTCAATGGCTACTGTCAATCTCAATGGCGAATCTTTTATTCGTAAGTGCAGAGCGTCCACAATTTCAGAAACTTTACAATTTTGAATGTCAAATTCTTTTTTCATAAACGGCGAATATCCACAATTTTGTAAACTTTATAATTATGAATGCTAAATTCTTTATTCATAAATGCATAATGTCCAAAATTTTGTACACTTTACAATTTTTTCTATGTCAAATTTTTTTATTCATGAATGACGAATGTCCAAGATTTCATAAACTTTTTCATAAACTTTATAAATAATTGCAGAATGTCTACAATTTCGTAAACTTTACAATTCTGATTGGAGAATTCTTTATTTGTAAATGCAGAATGTCCACAATTTTGTAAACTTTATAATTATGGATGGCAATTTTTTTATTCATAAATGGCAAACGTCCACAATTGTGTGAACTTTTATAATTCTGAATGCTAAATTCTTCATTCAACTTTACAATTCTGAATAGCAAATTCTTTATTTGTAAATGCCTAACGTCCACAATTTTGTAAACTTTATAATTCTGAATGCCAAATAATTTTATATTTCTAAATGCCAAATTCTTTATTCATAAATGCTGAACGTCCACAATTTTGTAAACTTTACAATTCTGAATATCCAATTCTTTATTCCAGGGTTACCACGGGTCATGGAAGTTCTGGAATATCATGGAATTTTAAAAGGTTTATTCCAGACATTGAAAGTCAGGGAATTGTATATTTTTTTGTCCAAGTCATGGAATATCAGGAATTTTTGTTTGTCGCTTTAAATTTTAGTATACATTTATCAAAATGTAATTTTTCTATATCCTTTTTTTTCTTCTTCTTCTTTTTAAATCATGTTGTTTCACACGTTTTGCCTGTTGTTATGGTTAGGCTTATTTTTTCAGCGCCTTTTTATTCCCTTCCCGCTTGACAACCGGCAATCACCTTAGTCAAATGCAGTCACCAGGCTGTATCTGTTTACTAAGGCAAATATGCCAGGAAAATGTGAATTTCAAGAGCTTTGGCTACAAATTGACCACTTCAAAGACTGGATGTTAAAAGTAGACATCAGAAAAGCAAAAACTAAATGTGAAGAAATAAAAAAGACTGAATGATGAACTTGATGACAAACAGAAAATCCTTCAGAGCATTTAACCCCTTAAAGCATAAAAACCATGAATTAATTTCTGTAGAAATAGTACAGAAAAATATCAAAGTGCATTTAATGGGTAAAAACAAAAACTAAAAATAAATGTAGTGTGTAAATAAATGTAAATAAAGTAGTGTGTATGTGTGTTTAACTTAGTTAAACAAGTAAATAAAGCTTGCAAATGGATGGATTTAAAATACTGTTTGTGGCTGATTTTTGTCTGCTCAGTGTTCAGCACAACAGCGGCCTGTTTTTCCGTTCATTATAGGTCATGAAAATTCTGTTTTTTAGTCAGTGAAAATCAGGGAAAAGTCAGGGAATTTGACAGGGAACCCCGTTATTCATAAGTGCTGACTGTCCAAAACTCCTCCTTTGTACAAGGCTTTCTCTAACAAACTAAAGTTAATAGAATAGAATTTTAATTTCATGGCAATAAAATATTTATTTGTGAGATTGTCAAATTTTTAAATGATACACCTCAAAATCAATTAATTTTATCTCTAATTTCTCTTTTTTTCCGACGAGTTTTTCGAAGAAAGCCGTTGGAAACGACACAATCTGTAAGTGGTTTAATTGCACATTTAAATAAGACATTTTTCTTCCAGACATATCAGACTGGGAGTTCCTCATGCCTCTTTCATTTTTATATCAGTTTCAGCTTCAATTTTTATCTCAGTTGATCAGTTATATAGGATTTATTAAATAATATTAATAATAATAATAATAATAATAATAATTATTATTATTATTAGAGATTGTAGGCTATTGCCTTTTCAGAGACATTTTAATGAAGCTGATGTACAGTACATGTCTTAAAACACAAATGATAATTAAAAATGTAATAAAATTAAAAACAGTAATAAAATAAATAGATTTTGAATAAGAAATAAAAGACATTGTGTATAATGAAATGCATAATAAAAATAAATTATGTAGTACTGGATTACAGGTAATAATGTTGTAAATAATGTATTTGCTTTTTTTGACCCTCAAAGTGCCGGTACCCATTGACATGCATTTCATGAATCACCAAGGACCAGGGTTTCAAAAACTAAATTAATAGCAAATGCTGAGAAAAAACACTTAGATAAAATATCTTATTTTATGTTCCACAGATGAAAGTAAGTCCTATAGGTTTGAAACAATATAATTGTTATTTTTGCATCACTCTAAAATCCCTCTGTTGTTCAAGGGTTTGGTTCAGCGTCATCTGCACTGACCAGCGGTTCCTTCTGTCTGTAGCGATGCCTCGTGTTTTCATAAATCACATCTTCTGATGCCGGTGATGATGTGACTAATCTCTGCTGTCATGTCTTGATTTTTGGGCTCTGTCTCAGATGTTGAGGTGTTGTTCTCTGTATCTGCGGCTCCTGCAGGACAGTGTCGGGCTGTAGCGTATTCACTGGTCAGCGAGGCGATGCCCCTGATCTCTCTTGACGGCGGTTCAGTGTTTGTGAAGTCAATGGAGGAATAATGAAGAGATTCTGGTGCACTCGGTGAGGTGAATGACAGCATGTCTTTATTGGCATAAACTAACTCACCATCATTATCCAGAGCAACAGTCTGATGGAGAAGAAACGGCAAAATGAGTGGAGAAGATCTGCTGAACGACTGTCTGTAATGCCTTTGAGATTAATTACTCACTGTTTGCGTCAGAGTTCACATGTGTCGTCTTGTCTGGTTTCTGAAGGTTTGTCTTTCCTTCTTCTGAAAAACATTAAAAAAAAATTGATGCTTATGCAAAATCTCAATCAGAATCACAAATCCTCCTTGTGATAAGGCTAAAACCAGGTAAGGTCTAAATCCATCCAAATAAAAATGTTAAGTGGAATTTTAATTAATTTCATTTTAACTTGCTGTACTAAAATAACTAAAAATGAAATAAAAGTGATGAAAAGTTTATAGACATTTAAAAACAAAAAAGCTATTAAAATGACCAAAAATACAAAACAAAACATTTTTTGTCATTTTTATCATTTTTAAATGTCTATATAGTTTTTTATTTATTAGTTTTGTTTGATTTTAATTTTAGTTACTTTTATTACTTTTATTTTGTTATTATTTATTTTATTTTAATTAAAATTCATTTTATTTCAATTAACAGTATTTTAATGGTTTTAGTTTTTAATATAATAACCCTGCTTTAAGCTGAATACTTCTGAAAACATTCATCGCAATAGCTGAAAAAATCTGTGTAACATTGTGACATAATCCAAAGGCAACTGCAATTCGCACATTTGTGTTTCCATTTTCTTTTCTGTAAATATAATTTCTGCCAAATTTCAAATGGAAATGCAAACTTGATTTGCAATTGCATTTTCAATGTCTTACCAGTTATATCTGCATCCACAAATTGAAAAAGTAATTGCAAATACGATTTGTAATTCCTTTTGAATATTGTCCGGAATATCATTCTGTGTGTACATATATATTTTCTTATTCGTATTTATTTGTATTCTTATTTGTACCCACCGTTCATAGCAGAGCATCATGATGCACACGATCATCATCACTGATGCGCCGACAGCAGCTCCGAGCAGCACCGATGGAGAATGGAAACCTGGAAAGCAGAGATTTATTGCTCAGAGGTTGGTCTTTCATAGATCATGAGATCTCACTGTCATTTAACTATCTCAGATGTTTCTCTAAAAACAGACCGAAATGTGTCTTTCCTACAGTATAGAGCTTTAAATTTAATGTGAAGAACAGCTCAGATCATTTGATCCTGGATTTGTGAGAAATATTTGAGTTCATACTGAGAATTTGGTTTCATGGCAAATATAAGCACATTTCTCTGAGGAAAAGTTTCCATTTGGTCTATGTCTGATCTCATTACTGTCATCTCATTACAGAGGAAACTGTTACCTTGAGAAAAAGAAGTATACTTTAGCATACTTTTAAAAATAGTAAAAAATAATTATGGAAAGAATATACTTCAAAAGAATATACTTAAGTGAATGAAAATATTTTATGGTTAAAATTTATATTAAATGTAAAATTAACTTTAGAGCACTTTTTGATCCACTTAAGAACAACTTTTTAATTTCATAATTACTTGTATTGTCTTTGAAATATGGTTAAAGTGTACTGCCAAATGTATGTCAGTAAACCAAAATATACTTTTCTATTGAAACTTGTATATCATGTATTTAAATATATTTGTATTTACACATTAGTAATGAAGTTGCAGTTCAGTATAATGAAAATTTATTACCTTAAATTTATTCAAATTTATTATGAAGTTCTTTATTAATTTATTTAAGTTTTATTAATTTTAGTACATCAAGTTAAACTAAATTAAAATGAGAAATGATGCCTTGTCAACTAGCTTAAATAAAAAGTTTTTTTTATTTTTCATTTCAGTGAACGTTTATTTTTAATAACTTTTTCTAGCGTCCGTTTTAGTTAACTATAATAACCCTGTATTGAATAACACACAACAGTTCATATTATAGTCAATTATGTGCTTTAGTATGTTAGTCAACACGTTGAAATAAGAAAATAAGTGCACTTCTTTTTCACAAGGGTAAAGATATCATTTGTGATCTTTCTCAGTCAGATAAAGCTGTTGTTTTGTGTTTCTCACTTGTCTCTTGTGGCGGTGGGATGGCCTGAAACTGTTGACTTGCACTGCCGTATTTGTTGTTGCTAAAACACTGCAGGACGTCTGTGTCTGTGAGGGACTGATGGGTGGTCAGGACGCTCTTCACTCCTGTGCTTCCTAACGTCTCCTCACTGATGGACGTTTCTGTAGAGTTAGCGAGCACATGTCCAGACAGACGCCACTCTAGTGTAGGGCAGGGATTCCCATGAGCCTCACAGACAAACGCGATTACGCTGTTTCGGCTACAAGAGCTGGAGATCTTGGGTGCAACTGAAATAGAGAATATGATTGTTATAAAGAAGATCTCGATCTCAGTGTAAAACATGTTTGTTATTTTAATGATAAAACGCTAAAATAGCCACAGTAAAAATACATTAATTGGTTAACAACCAGTTCTGTTACTATATACAGTGAAAAACTGAAAATAAAAGTTTCAGTCATTTAAACATGATTTTCTGGTTTTTGCAGCTGTTTAGTAGTCTTTTCAGTGCTGAAAATCATATTTTGACCTCAAAAGAAAGTATGTTTCTTGCATGCTTTTATGGTAAAATTGCATATTTTTCATGTCAGTTTGCATTTATTTTCACCATAAACAATGCACTTTGCATTTAAATGCAGTGCAGTCTAGAGCATTGTTATAAGTTTGCTGCAATTACTGCAGTTATTGTGCTATGTTCACAGTATTTATGTAATCAGGAATCAGATTAAGTTCATCAGATTAAATTAATTTGAGGTCTGTCTTTGTACTCACACTGAACATCAAGCTGAGTTGTTGTGTTGCACTGGCCATGCTGGTTTTGAGCATTACAGCCATACCATGCACCATATGTAGGGTTTGTCAAAATGTAGGTGTGATTATATCCAGTCTGGAGGAACTCAACTTGAGATCCTGTCTCTCTGTACCAGGTGTAGTTGAGCTCTGCTGGGTTTGCATCAGTGCTGCAGTTCAGAGTCACTGGATTGCCCTCCATCACTGAGCTGGAGGGAAACGCTGACAGCAGTGTGTTTTTTGGGGCATCTGAAGAAAAAAAAGATGTGCAATGTAGAATATGTGGTTTACCAGTTCAAGATTTGATTGGCTGCAGGTTTAAACCTCTCTATTTTACAAGTTTCAGATGCAGGCAACGTATTAATGCATGTGTGCAAACATCTACAGCAGGCCACAACACTGACAAAACACCACGTCTGTATTTTACCCATTACATTTTCACTTCACACTAGCTGTGTGTAGAAGTTTAAGTCTGCTTTGCTAAAACAACACAAACACAGTGAGATATGTGATGACAGTTTGTAGCATATGTTATTGTCTGGGTTTGTCATGCAGTCGGACAGGGACTGTCTTTCATTTATCTAGGCTAAACAGTCTGCATTGAGATGTGCTGGACCGTCTGAACTGGATGTTCTGCAGATTACCAAGTACTTGCACTGGACATCTAGTAGATTTCCAAGTACTCACACTGGATGCCCAGCAAATTACCAAATATTCGCACTAGACCCCAGAATATTGCCAAGTACTCACACTTGCATGCCCAAAAGATTACCAAGAACTTGCACTGGACATCTAGTAGATTTCCAAGCACTTACACTGGACGCCCAGCAAATTACCAAATATTCGCACTAGACGTCCAGAAGATTACCAAGTACTTCCACTGGACATCTAGTAGATTGTAGGGATGTGGTTTTCCCCTATTTATATGGATTTTCATATTTTCCACTCTTAAAAGTTTGACCCATGTGAGTCGCGTAAATCTGAGAAAAAAGTGTTTTTAGTAAGGTGCTGGTTACTGTATGATGACTGAAATCATGGCACGAGCTTGTGGTGCCATCTGCTGGACAGTTAAAAGGATTCAAATGGTTCAAAGCACCAAATGCCAATAAAAAATAGGAACTGAAACATGTTACTCGCCAGTTGCCTGGTAACTTTTTATGAATGGTGGTGAGAACGTGAGATGGCTTAGTACCATTATGAAAATCGTAAAGGTTGATATGTAATTATAAAAATATATAGTCTGATGTGCTGGATGTTTCAGAGTAGCCTACTGCAAGAACTGTGTTTGTCGCTTATAATTTGGATTTGGGAACGCAACATTTGTGATGAGAATCGTTTATAAATCTGTTGTTGTTAACAAAGAGAAACATTAAAGTTTTCCTGTGGTTTCAGTGTCACATGATACTTCAGAAATTATTCAAATATTTACTGCTCAAAAACATTTATTATTAGAAATGTTAAAAACTCTTTTTTTTTTCTGCTTAGCCTTTTTGTGGAAACAATGATGCCATTCAAACATTTGTGGTAAGATTAAAGAAAGAGAACTTAATTATTTTATTCATCAAGGATGGATTAAATTGATCAAAACTACTAGTGAAGACATTGTTACAAAATATTTCTATTTAATAAACACTTTAATAAATTTAATAAATGAGATTTCTGAAGGATCATGTGATACTGAAGACTGGAGTAATGATGCTGAAAATTCAGCTTTGATCACAGGAATAAATTGTAATATTAAAATGTATTCACATAGAAAATTTTAATTTGTAGTAATATTTTGCAGTATTACTTTTTTACTGTATTTTTTATCAAATAAATGCAGCCTTGGTGAGCAGAGAAGATTAGTTTCAAAAACATTAATAACTGTAATATTTCCAAACTTATGACAGGTATTTTGATAGTAACAGTTCTATGAATACTTTCATTATAACATATTATATTATAGAATATATTATTATCATGATCAATAAATACTTTTTGATATTTTAAAAGGATAATAATTGGGGGCGTGGTCGGGTTTTCCTTCTTTTTTGTCTCTAGCTGATCGCATGCCTGAGATTGCCAAGTACTTGCACTAAATGCCCAGAAAATTACAAGTACTTTTACAGGACATCTAGTAGATTGCCAAGTACTTTCACTGGACTTCCAGAAGATTACCAAGTACTCATACTGGATGCCCAGCAGATTACCAAGTGCTCACACTGGACATCCACAAGAGTAAGAAGTACCGATACTGGAAGTCCAGCAGATTAATAAGTACTCACAATTTACGTCTAAAAGTTTACCACATACTTACACTGAATGTCCAGCAGATTAACAATTACTCGTACTGGACTTCCAGAAGAAAATATGAAATACTTGCACTGGACACCACAAGAGTAACAAGTCCTAATACTGGACACCCAGCAGATTAACAAGTACTCGCACTGGACGTTCACAAGATTAATAAGTACTCACACTGGACATTCAGCAGATTTATTATTCATTACTCAGGTTTATTACTTACTACTCATTCTGGATGTATACTCTTTAGTATTATGACTATTTTTATACATCCAGTATACATTCTGGATGTATACTCTTTAGTATTATGACTATTTTTCAGATTTTTTAAATAATAGTAAAGACATCAACTATAAAATAACACTAATGGAAGTATGGGAAATATATATTAGCAATTAGTTCAGACTCTTAATACTCACACTGGACGTCCAGCAGCACTGATGTGTTCTGAGTGCCATGTTTGTTCTCAGCTGTACAGTAGTATTGTCCTCTGTGTGTCGGGTCGGTGTTGTTGATGAACAGGTTTGGTCCGGTCTGAACTGGATTCAGGAGTCCTTCAGTGTCTCTGTACCAGGTGTAGTTCACTGCTGGGTTTGCATCACTGCTGCAGCTCAGAGTCACTGAACGGCCCTCCAGAACTAAACCAGCTGGATTTACATGTGCGGATGTGTTTTTAGGAGCATCTAATGGAAAACAAAATTATTTAGACCATCACAATATATAGTATTATTATTATGCACATTTTTTAAATAATCGTGAAGTTGTCAACACTATGAAATAATACTAATGGAAGTATGGGAAACATTTAGTGAAAAAAACATGCTTTTCAAATAATAGAGTCACTGAACAGCCCTCCAGAACTAAACCAGCTGAATTTACATGTGCGGATGTGTTTTTAGGAGCATCTGATGGAGGAGAAAATCATTCAGGCAATTCTATTATGATTTACAGCACTAATTATAGTTTATTATTCAGCACAGATTGAAATAATTCCTGTCTTACACTGAACTTGTAGCATTCGGGACTCTTGTGTTGTGATCGGCTGCTGTAGCTGGTGTGTTGCAGTGCAGGTGAAAGTGACTCTATGATGACGGTGAGAAACAGTGAAGTTCAGATCAGAGATGAGCTCAGTTTGGCTCTGATACTGCCGTCCTGTGATCTTCTCATTAAGAGATGAGATCCATGTGAGAGATGGTAGATGAGACGGACAGAAGATCTTAGTAGAGCAGCGCAGACTCACTGAACTTCCCTCCATCACCTCCACCATCCCTATCACCTCCTGCTGATCCTTAAAGACGCTCAGTGTGGGTTTGGGTGGAGATCCTGAAACATACGTAGAGGTATTACAGTATACAGTAATATAGATTATCATATCCAGTAATGAAGCTGTATTACTATTGTACACTAGATTTCTTTTTTAAAATGTGTTTTGAGTCACACTATAGAAGCAGCATGAACAATATGACACTCACCTACTATAGCAATTTGAACTTGGGAGTGTGTATAGCTATATTTCAATACACCGCTGGCTTCAAGTCTGAAGTAATATGATCCATTATGACTCTGATTGACATTATCAAAGCGTGTGCTGCAGTTTTTCAAATATTTCTCCTTTTAACAGTCCAGTGTTGGGGCTGCTGGAGTCAAACACTGGTGTTACACCCTTAAAACATTTTCTCTTTGCACTGTCAGTGAATAAATATTCATATTGTTGATCAATATCAAATGTGCAGGGTATGAAAACACAGGATCCTTGTAGGGCTTCTATTGTCTGCAGCAGAGTAAAGCCACAAAAAACACCTAAACCATAAACGGAAGGAAGTAATCATACGAATGTATGCAGAACAAACTTCTACAGCACTTGCTGATCTTTAATAGACAGAGGAATAATCTTTAAGGATGAGACCTTGTATCAGAGATCCAGCGAGGAGGAACTTCACCAGTGTTTCCATCATTTACATGTACTCCACCTTACAGCAGAATAAACAAAAAAATAAATAAATAAAACAGCGATTTTTACATGAGAACACAGAACAGATGGGTAGATTACTTATATCAACATCATAAAATGCTTTAAACATTACATTAAACCAGGGTTTCCCAAACAGGGCTTAACGTAAGAACTGCAGCGAGTTTGTGAGTTGATGAAAAACTAATTAATTAAATCATAATTTGTTTATCTGCATAAATATTTAATGTTAAAGGGGTTAGGTTGACAAAAATGTTTGGGAATTTCTGGTTTGCAAATTTATTTACATGACATTTGCACGAACATTCTATATTGTGAATATAGTCACAGCTAAATGGTATGACACACAGTGGGTTTTTTAGAAAGGAAAATTTAAAATAGACAAAAGAAGAATTAGGGAGAATCAATACATTATGAATTTACAGCCATTGTGTCAATCATATGTAATCATGTAATCCATAAATAAAGTAACTTATCTGATTATGAGCATTATAAAATGTAATATACCCTAATCATGAGTACTTGATTTTTGGAATCTGATTATATAATCGGTTACTAAAAAAAAAAAAAAAAAAAAAAAAAACAGGACATGATAATCTTGAACGTTTCAAACCTCAAACCTTAACGTTTCTAAATCTCAAAACTACAGGAGTAAGTGTAAGTTTTACTGTGTTGTGTGTCAATGACTTACCAGAGAAGAGAGCTGAAGATGACAGAAATCCTCTCAGAGCTCAAGCTGATGCTTCTACACTCAGTGGAGGAAGAACTGTGTGTTAAAACTTGGTCAAAAGTGGTTTTAGAGTTTTTTTCCCCTTTTTTCCCACTTCCCCTTTAGTCAGAACTCAGTAACAGTAGCCTGACTAAAAAAGCTATACAAATCAGTTATGAAGCTTACTGAATGTTCAACACACTTCTTTATATTTACTTGAAAACATTCATTTTGCTGTGAGATCCAGTGTTCATGCTGATGTAGAAATAATTGTCAACTCTCGATATTCAGTGTTGAATCACATTTAAAACACCATGCTAAGACAGTAAGATGTACAGTACATGAGATGAGGAAACATTTGCATTTTATTTCTTCCCTACTTTTTTTGAGATATTATACATCAAGATATTGTATTACAGGCCGGTAATAATTTGTATGCTCTGCGTTGTTTTACTGTTTACTTCAAATACGGAATGTGGGAAATTGAAGATCAAACAGTCAACTGGCAGATGCTTTGTAGACCAAGATACTAACCAAAGGCGAAAGCAGAAGAGATGTGTTCAAAATACTGTAGAGTCGGCAAAATAAACTGCTCACTTGGTTAACTTGTACTGCCATATACTTACATTGTAACTGTATCACTGATTTAAATATAGAATTTAAATAGCGATGAGGTTTATATAATAGAGATCTGAGAGCATTACAATAATCTAACCTTGAGGTCATGAATGCGTGAATTAACGTTTCTGCATTTGACATCGGGAGCATAGGTCATAATTATTTTTAAGATAGAAAAATGCGGTTTTACAAATGCTAGAAACGTGGCTTTCAAAGGAAAGATTGCTATCAAATAGTACACCTAGGTTTCTAACTTATCCAGTCATTGAGTCATCAAGTGTTAGATAGTGTTCTAGGTTATTACATGCGGAGGCTTTTGGTCTGATATTAACACCTCTGTTTTTTCAGAATTTAGCAGTAGGAAATTACTAGTCATCCAGGTTTTTGTTTTTTGTTTTTTTGTTTTTTTTTTATCAGCTATGCATTCCGTTTTGCAAATTGGTATGTTTTGTCAGGCCGTGAAGAAATATAGAACTGAGTATCATCAGCATAACAGTGAAAGCTAACACCATGTTTCCTGATGATATCTCTGAAGGGTAACATGTAAAGCATGAAAAGCAACAGTCCTAGTACTGAGCCTTGTGGTTCTCCATACTGCACTTGTGGTCAGTGCTACGAATTGATGACAGTCAGATAAGTCTGATTTGAACCATGCCAATGTACTTCTACTAATGGCAACACAATTTTCCAGTCTATTCAAAAGAATGTTGTGGTCGATAGTGTTGAACGCACCTCTAAGATCCAGAAGCACTAACAGAGAAATATAACCACAATCAGATGATAAGAGGAAGTCATTTGTAAATCTGATGAAAGCAGTTTCAGTACCATGATACGGTCTAAATCCTGACTGGAAATCCTCACAGTTACCATTTTCCTCTAAGAAGGAACATAGTTGTTCCCTTTTCTAGCATCTTTGAGAGAAAAGGGAGATATGAGATCAGTCTGTAATTAACTAATTCTCTAGGATCAAGTTGTGTTTTTTTTTTTTTTTTTTTTTTTTAATGAGAGGCTTATTAACAGCCAGTTTGAAGGTTTTTAGGACATATCCTAATGACAATGACAAATTAATAAAATTCAGAAGAGGATCTATGACTGCTGTCATAGAAATGTGTCAATTTGTTTGGTTAATTATTCCTAATAAAGTCTTGACCATTTTTTTTTTTTTAAAGATGGTAAATGAAGAGCATCAGATACATTGGGCATTGTAGATCTAACCAACATAAAAGCCATACATAAAACTCAATATCTTATCATATTGCTTGTGATCACATTGAAAATTATACATTTCACAGAAAGTCTTGTGATTCATAAAATTACCTTCCTCATCTAAAAAACTGACAACAGACCAGATACCTCTCTCACACCATCCTTCCAGTATAAAAGATAATTTGAGAGGGAGTTTTTGTATTGGGCAATCACAAAATAATAAAAATTCAGTTCCACCAACATTTTTAAAGATATTTCTAGGGGTGCAAAACCAAAAACTATTATTATTTATTAGAAAATATTTTCACCAATAAATCTTAAACGTTCCATTCATGCAGTCAAAGTCTATGGCCTGTAAACCCAATGTTAATAACTTTTTACTATTACCCCTTTGGCATGTTGTCAATTATCTGAAGATCTCGGGCTGAAAGTGAAGCCGCTTCTGCCGCCTAGTGGAACGAACAGAAAACTGCACTTCCGGTTGTACTATTACGGTAACACTCACCACCAGAGGGCACCAAAGTGTTATTTTATGTGCTTAAATAGACCTATAGTAAATATGATATATTTTAAACGCATTTTTATTATAGTAATGGGAATATTCACATGAGATAAATCAAATATGCTTAACCATACCTATTCCTTAAACCACTTTCTACAAAACTATAGAGAACCTGTAGATTTTATTATTATTTTCCTCATATAAAATATACAAATTTGGAGCATCAATTCGATTCACTTGATGATTTGTCCACAATGGATCGTATTTTATTCGTTTAAAATACACATGGGCATTATCTACTTTGAACAACACCCAATATAAATTAAAATGCTCAAGGATTTCTGTAAGGGTCGTTTTTAGGGTAGTAAAATGTATCCCTTTCTCCTCTAATCATGATATTTGCATATGTTGTGCTTGTAGACTCATACTGATGCTTTTGCGTGCTAGGATCACCATTAGTTTCACTAAATAAAATAATCGTATTTATTAAAATGTATACATACACATTTAAGGATTATAGAACGTCTTATAGGGATAAAAATGATTGAGAGTCGCTAGAAAGCCGGTCTTTACACACGTCTGTCACTCAAATCCCTCCGTCAGAGTTGCCAGGTTTTCACAGCAAAACCCTCCCAATTGTTACTCAAAACTGGCCCAATCGCTTTTCAGGGGGGAATTCCGGTAAAAATCGCGTTCCGGTGGGGTAAAATACACGTTTTTTGGTGGGGTTCCCCTGATAAATGTCGTTTTCCAGGGGCTAAATATCAGGTTATTGGGGTCGCTCCAACCCGCGGACATGAAAAACATCCCGCGGAAAGAGCGTAAGAGTAGCCCAATTCCGCGGGAAAACCACGGACTTGGCAACACTGCCCTCCGTGTGAATCCGAAGACAGAAGTGGTTCCTATTGCGCAAATGCGTTCTGTCTTTTCAAGTTAATAATTTACTCAAACAGTATACAGAGTTGCTAGTTTAAACAGCAAGATGAATCAACTAGTGGCAGAAAAAAATATTCTATGACTTGACGTACCAAATACCAAATGTAAAAAGATGTGCTATTATATAGACAACTATGCGCAAACCAGAAGTCAAACACCAAAGTCAGATATTATTGCAAAAAAGCGGAAACTAGAAAATATCAAGTGCAACCACCAAGGGTTACGCAATGACTGTCTGAGTGACAGCCTATACCCCGAAAACCCTCTTCCGACCCCACCTACTCTCAGCAAGTTCAGACTGGCAGAGAAACTTCACGCACTTCGTTCTTTCACATTCTGTCATTTCTTTAAGGAGTAATTGTGTGTTTCTGCCGCGCATCTCTGCTGTATAGACTCCGATTTATATCTGTTAGATGCTGCATTGATTTCTGAGGAGTTTGTGGAGGGTTTAAAGTCGCAGAGATGAGTGAAGCAGAAGACAATGACATTCTTGAGCTGGACTCAGAAACAGAGGGAGACGTGGAGATGACTTTAATGACAGATGTGGGTGAGTTTCAGCATCTTTACTTTTTTTTTTTTTTTTTTTTTGCTGTCTTTATAACTTGTTCTTTTACAAGACCCAGAGAAAAAGAGGGCAAACCCTGGAGCCACATTATTTTAGCTTCTTTTTCGCTGAAGAATGTCTGTTGAGCTTATAAGAAGTTATCAGAAGTCATATTTTAGAGTTAATAACATAAATAATCCGTCCAAAATGATTCAACAGAAACAGTGAATATAAACTTAAATGACTTGAATATATTTGCATATGGAAGACGCAAAACCACACAACACGACCTAACCAGTTGTAGATCTCACCACTATCCTCTTAATGAGCATCTAAACTCCCTCCTAACTGATATTAGTATTATTTTATATTCTGATTAATTTCATGCAGGTGTTTTGTGTGTGTAGCCTATGTTATGTGTCTATCTACTGTAATACTTACCCGGCTAACAAAAATATGCTCTAAGAACGTTTTGCTAACGTTGCTTAAAACGTTATTTTTGAATGTTCTCTGAACGTTTTAAACTGTTTTAAGTTTTTCTTGGTTTATATGAACGTTGAGGGAACATTCCATTTTATCATTTTGCAAACATTATGGGAATGTTACTTTTGAATGTTCTTAGAACGTTCTGAAACAAGTAACATTTAAAAAAAAAACGTTACATTGACGTCCAGCTAAAACGTTTCAAGACGAATGTTCTATTAACGTTACTGGAAAAACATTTGTTGATAACTTTGAACCTTGTAGAAATGTTCTAAGAATGTTTTTTTGTTACCTGAATAACGATGTCATCGTTAATTTGCTCCACTTTTGATTCTGTTGGTTTTTTTTTTTTTTTTTTTTTTTTACTGTAAGAACTGCATAAACATGCTGCAAATAACATTAAAAGTGTTTACATTTTATGAATCCACGTTTTTTAGTAATAACAGTTGCTATTAATATATAATATATTGCATAGATAAACACTATACACAAATACACAGAAACAGAAATGCCTGAAATACACTGAGGATTTACTTTAGTGTGTGTTTTATTTCACACGAGTCTGTTGAGGAGGCATTATTCATAAAGTCAGTCAGATGTTCCTGGACAGATGAGTTTTCCTTGTACAGGCTGTTTTCGGGCCGTTGCTATAGACTTTTTCCGCTCAGCCAAGCAACATCTGATTTGAGTTAATTTTTTCCCATTATGCTTTGCTCTCTGGCTGGTTTGTTTTGGTTGGGTTTCCCTTAGCTGTGAGTAAACATTAGATCAGAGAATACCAAAGTGTTCACATGCTGTGTGTGAATTAGTTTGATTAGTTTTAATGTAATAATGTTTGATGCTTCATGTCATTAGCATTGAGTTTAAAGGAATTTGTTCACCCTCAGGCCATCCAACATGTAGATGAGATTGTTTGTTCATGGGAACAGATTTGGATCACTTAATCATCAATGGATCCTCTGCAGTGAATGGGTGCCGTCAGAATGAGAGTCCAAACAGCTGATAAAAACATCACAATAATCCACAAGTAATCCACATCACTCCAGTCCATCAATTAACATCTTAAGAAAACAAAACCTGCATGTTCATAAGAAACAAATCAGTTTTTCTCAGCTGTTTGGACAGTAATTCTGACGGCACCCATTCAGTGCTGAGGATCTGTGACTCACATGTATTGCCTGTTGAATACGTTTCCTTTATTGTAATATTTTGTATACGCTTTTTTTTCAGTTTATTCTGAAGAGCTGCCAACATACAAATCTATGCCAAAAGGTCAAGCTGTGCCAAAAGTGGAACGGGTTTGTTTCTTTTCAGTCCGCCCTGATAAACACAGGAAAATATTATTAGACAAAACACACACACACACACACACACACACACACACACACTCTCATTGCTGTAGTAAGTTCAATACAAATCTCAGTGTTTATTAGTAGAATGTTTATTTGAATGAATTCAACAGCTCAAAGCTATTTTTTAAGGAACTTTTATGACTTTTTAGTTCGAGAGAAATAACAAAGTGCAGTAAACGGTAAACCAGTTTGTACTACCAAAATAATATGGTAAGACACAGTCATTTGCAGTATCAAGCAGCAAAACGAGCTGTTGTAAAGCTAAAAATAGCTGGAAGCAGATGACAGCGGAAGCCAGGCACATTAAATTTGTGTCGCATCTGCTCTTATGGGAAAAATAAGGTGCATAACATCAGTTTGCTGTTCACAGACTGAATTCAACGGTAACCCTGATTCACTATTTTTCAACGATGGAAAGAGAAGGATTGACTTTGTTTTGGTCTATGAAGATGAGTCTAAAAATGCATCTGAGAAGAAAGGCTCAGTTATGAGGAGAAGAGTAAGTCAAGGTCACTTTCACGCATTTGTTTTCATCACTAACAGAAACTTCTAGCCCTTTAGTAGTAATCAGAGCAATTACCTTAAAGGGATAGTTCAAAAGATACACAAAAGAAGATATGTTACCATAGAAGATATTTTGAAGAATGTTGGTAATCAAACAGTGTGACTTCCATTTTTTTTTCCATTCTAAGGAAGTTAATTCAAAGTTTATTTGAACGTCTAAAATTTCGTAAACTTTAAAATTCTGAATATAATTCTTTATTTATAAATGCTGATATCTACAGTTTTGTAAATTATCATTGTGAGTGGCAAATTCTTTATTCATAAATGCTGAATATCCCAAACTCCTCCTTTGTATTAGGATTTATGTAACAGACTTGCTCTTTTAATGCCTAAAGTTTTATGAAATGTTGTTTGCTAAATTAAAAAAAAATACAAGAAAACAATTGTTCATAATGCATTTAGAAAATAGATTTTAAGCAGAATTAACTGGGTAAAAACTTGAAACTTGTCAAAGAACATTTCTGAGTGATATACCCATATTTTCTACTTTTCAGATTACAAAGATCAAATATTTATGTGAGATGCTCAAATGTTTATGTGTGATATTCACAAGCATTATACTCAAAACCTTAATCACTAAACCACATGTAACTGTTTCCTTAAAGGTATAGTTCACCTAAAAATGAAAGTTTGCTGTTAATTTACTCACTCTCAGGCCATCCAAGATGTAGATGACTTTTTATTTTCAGTAGAACAGTAAAGAAGAGTTTTAGCTGAAACTGTGGTCCTTCATGATTCATGAAATGCAAGTCAATGGGTACCGACACTTTGAGAGTCAAAAAAAACACATACAGGCAACACAGAATTAATCCTTGTGAATCCTGATGATATATTGAAGTCTTATGAAGCGAAACCATCGATCTGTGCAAGAAACTGAACATTATTTACAACATCATTTTTACAACAGTGTCATTCATATGCCTCAAAATCAGAGATTTATCTACATTCCCTCTTCTTTCCTCATTTATTCTCTAGCAAAGACGCAGAGAGTTTTTCGAAGGAAGCCTGATGAATTTGGGTGTGGAATTGGAAGCGACACAATCCGTAAGTCATTTAATTGCACAACATTTAAATAAGACTTCCTACAGATTCTTTACACATTCTTTCTGTTTCTGAGTTCCTCATGCCTGGTTTATATCAGTTTTACCCGTATATATGGACTTTTCAGGAAGGATACTGTGAGTCCTGTCTGATCCTGTTGTTATGATCTGCAGGAATGTTATTGTTTTAGATGCACGTTCGTCTTCCTGTAGCGCTGATTGGAGAGTTTCCTCCCTGTGTTTTGTAGGTAACGGATGAAAAGCTTGTCTATGTAAAAGTGCATATGCCTTTTGAGGTTTTGTGCACTTATGCTGAAGTCCTGCACATCAAACTGCCCATCCAGCCCAATGATCTGGCTCCACAATCATCCGCGTACAACTGCTTCATGCGCCACTTCTACCCCAGCGAGGACGTCATCGCCAAGGAGCCTGACTACTTCACGGCTCCTTTCAGGAAGGATCAGCTGAAGTGTTTTTGCGTAAAGGACAGAGAGCAGTTCTTCACACCAGCTATGAGGAGCAGAATGGTGCGTTGAACATCTCCAGTCACTGTGTGTCTCACAGTTCACCTGTGTTTTACTGATATGCTGTTTATTGCAGGCGTACTACATCCTCAACCGAGCGCCGTATGACGTCAAAGGTAACGTGAAGAAGTTTGGCATCAATAAGCTGCTGGATGGAGGCGTGTATAAGGCTGCGTATCCATTACATGATGTAAGTACCAACTGTGTGCTGATTGGACTGTTTGAGGCAACATATCAAAGGTGAATAGAGGAAAAATTTATATGAAAATAGATTTCACCATACTTTCAGGGTTATTATAGTTTGCTAAAACTAAAACTATTAAAACATTTTTTTCTCGTAAACTGAAAAAAGATTGAAATTAAAATACAAATATCAGATGAAAAACGTGTGAAAATGAAATGAAAATTTAAATTGTTGAAACTGGAAATAAATAAAAACTAAAACTAAAACAAATAATAATCGATTAAAATTAAATAGTAATATAAAAAACACTAATAAAATGTCAAAAGCACTAAATAATAAGATAAATAAACAGTAAATCTAAAATTCAATTAAAAACTGAAAATATAAAATAAAAGCTAATTCAAAATATTACTAAAATAGTAATAGTATGTTAATAATACTAAAGTAACACCAGTGTTATTTTTATTATTTTTATTAATATTCTTATTATTTTTACTTTTATATTGTTTTTATTTTAATTTTAGTTAGTTTTAGTAATTTTGTTTTGTTTTTTGTAATGTTTCTATAATTTTTATTTCAGTTTTAGTTTTAGTTATTCTGAAACATCAAGTTAAATGAAATGAATATGATTGCCAGAGTGGCAAATGTTACAGCTGTATTATTATTGTTGTTGTTGTCGTTGTTGTAATTAAATACTTATTTTTTATTTGAAAATAAAATATTACTGTTTTCATTTTATTTTTATTTAGTCGTTTACTTAGTAAAACGAATAATTGTTATTTATATTATGATTTTTATTTTATAACCATATATATATATATATATATATATATATATATATATATATATATATAGATAGATAGATAGATAGATAGATAGATAGATATGATCACAAAATATATGCTTTTTTATAGTTTTAGTTTTAGTTTTGGTCGACTATAATAACCATATTTACCACTGATCACAGTATATTATGACAATGAAATGTTCTGTTTACATATATAAATTAGGCATCATGTAATTAAATATGCATTAATTTGAATACATTTCCAGAACAAGAATCTGAATACTGGATAAAGCCAGGTTCAGCATTCTTGTTTCAGTTTGTTGACATATAAAAAGGGTTTTAAAGAGGGTTTTTTTGGATTTTATTTATCACTCCATATAAAGGAATAAAATGTTATATATCAGGTGAATGTTATGAACAAAGCCCTCTCTGAATTTTTGCATGCTTATAATGATTATTACGATAATCTGTATGCAGGCAGCACAAAAAGACGGCCCTTGAAGTGTTTATCATTCAGTTAATCGGCGAGTCTTGAACAGCCATACAATAACATCACATGACTTCCTGACACTTCATTCTTAAAAAAAACAAAGGTGTTCTTAAGAAAAGGACATTGTTGTTGTTTTTTTCCTGGAATTGCACTTAGAAGCATTTTTGGAATTTATCTTAAGAAATTCCTTGACTTCTTTCATAATTTTTTTGGTGTCCATCCCCTGTCCTGCATTTAAACTGAATGTAGTTTATGTAGAGTAACTGAAGTGATGCATATAATGTGCTTTTTGCTGCTGTTTTTGTGATTTCTGTAACAGAGCAGATTTAATGTGAAATCTAAAGAACCTGATTGTCCTAATGAGCGGTTTCTGCTGTATAATGAGTGGGCTCATCCCAAGAGCTTCTATAAGATGCAGCCGCTGGATTTGATCAGGTGTGTTTGTGTTTCATTCTGCTGATGCATTCAGGCCGTTTCTGGCTTTTCTTCTGCTCCCCTCCAGATGGATGAGCTTGTTAATATGCTCCTCTGCTTTCAGGAAGTATTTCGGCGAGAAGATCGGCATTTATTTTGCCTGGTTGGGTTTCTACACAGTCATGTTGACTCTCGCTGCTGCGGTCGGACTTGGTTGTTTCATATATGGATACACAACCAGAGAGAGCAGCACGTGGAGGTACAGCAGACTTTTTGTGTGTGTGTGAAATATTACATTAGTAATATATTTTATATTGTTTTTTATTTAGTCATTTTTATTTAGTAAAAATAATAATAATAATAATAATAATAATAAGAAGAAGAAGCTAACAGTACAGTACTACAGCAGTGTGATAAAGTCTGTACTTATTTTCCAGTATGAAGTGAAATATTACAATATCACTATTTCTTATTTTGTTTTTATTTAGTCATTTTTATTCAGTAAAAATAAAAGTAATTATTACTATTAAAAACTATTAAAAAAGTAAAATATGTTTGGAGTTTGCTGTTTCTATTATTTTATAGCCATATTGATATATAATCACAAAATGTTTTTCAAGAAATATAAATAAAAAATTAAGAAATAAATTACAAGTCAAATGAACATAAATAGTCATTTTAAAAAAAGATACAAATGAAATGACAAAAACACAAAGTAACAAAATAAGTAAAAAGTAATCTAAAATTAAATAGAAAATATAAAAACACAAAATATAAAAATAAAAGCTAATTCAAAATATTACTAAAACTATAAAAATATATAAATAATACTAATATAACACGTCATTTTAGTATCATTGAGGTGCTATAATGTCTTCATACATACAAATATATAGCAAAGTGTGCAACCCTGTAAACAAACACATCAAACCTGAATTTTTATTGCAGTTTTTATCAGAAAAAAATATGTATATTTGATTTTGACTGATTCTGACTGTTTGTTTGGGCAGCAAAGAGGTGTGTGACCCTCAGATAGGTGGAGAAATCATTATGTGTCCGCAGTGTGATCGAGACTGTCCGTACTGGAGGCTGAACACCACGTGCGAGTCATCTAAAGTGAGTCAAACACACACAAACCCCCAGCGTCTCCTCTGGAGGATTGTGGGATTTGGTGTCTGATCTAAGATTTTGTTTGCGAAATGCTCTGCAGCTGAGAATCTGTTTCTGTGTTGGTTTTCCTCCACAGAGACTGTGTATATTCGATAACTATGGGACGTTAGTGTTTGCCATCTTTATGTCTGTTTGGGGTGAGTGATGTCATGTGCTGGTCACATGATCCCTTCTGCTAATATTTCCAAACCTTTGTCTGCTGGGAGAAATCCTTCTCCACATTGCCGCTTATTCTGGCCAAGAACCAGCTTGCAGCGTGATTTGTCATGTTTGTTAAACGTTTAGCTGCATTGCATAAATGTGTTTGGAGTTTCAACAAAGCTTTTGCTGTTTTTGCATGCAGTATGTTATTTATATATACAAATGACGAACTAAAATGAAAATGGAAAATATAAAAATTCAAAATATTATTAAGAAACTGTAATAATATCTCAGTGATAGTACAATAAGAAACAACAAAATTTCTAAAACTTTAACTAAAATGAAAATGAAAATAGAACATATAAATCTGATTCAAAATATTATTAAAATCTATAGTTTCTTAACACTTGACCTAACAATGACAAATAAAGCATTTCATAATTTTAATGTTTGTTTTTTTTTTTTAGATTTATTTTAAACCATTTATTTACTTCATTTTAAATTTTTATTATTAATATGCTATTATAGTTTTATTGCTATTTTGAATCGGCTTTTATTTTCGTATGTTTAGTTTAATTTTTATGATTTTTTTATGTTATTATTATTATATGTTTAGTTTATTTTTTATTAAATGTGTTGTGTGTTTTTATTATTATTATTATTATTGTTTGGGTTGAACTGATTTATAGTTCAGTTTTTGTTTTAGTTATCTTTTAGTTTATATTTGTTTCCAGTTATTAATTTTACTGCTTCAACTTAAACTGATTTCATTTAGTTGCAAAAGCATTTAATAATGTATTTTTAAAATCAAAAGTTGAATCTGTTAATATTGTTTAATGGACCTGAGCTAACATGAACTAACAATGTTTATTGTTAACTCATTAACTAACATTAACGAATGGGATCTGCCTGTAATACTGTAATTTTGTAATGCAGTATGTAGATGCATTGCATAAATCGGGCCATTTTGTATGCAATGTTTCGTCTTTCGCAGTGACTCTGTTTCTGGAGTTCTGGAAGCGCTATCAGGCTGAACTGGAGCACGATTGGGACACAGTGGAGTTTCTTCAGCAGGAGGAACAGCCTCGACCCGAATACGAGGCCAAATGCTTCTATGAGAGAGTGAACCCCGTTACACAAGTATGAGTTTCACTACGTGCAGTGGCTGTATTCAGATGAAAAATTCAGATGAATTGTTTTTAGGTTTTAGGCATTAACAAAGAGCTTTTGTGTTTGTTTTTGTACAGGAGAAAGAGAAGGTGCCGTACACGGCCTGCGGGAAGTGCATGAGAGTGTCGTGTGGCATCAGCACTGTGTTATTCTGGGTAATAATGTGCTTTCTCTTTCATACATGTAATTAAATATTTAAAAAGGCGTCTTAAAGGTAACATGGAGTAATAATACAGTACAGGGCCATATGATAATCACACAAGTAGAAGTAAACCTCTGTTTCGCAGCACTTTGTTTGCCCCCAAAAATGTAAGGGTTTGTTTAATTATCATTTAATTAAAAGATAAATTGAATGTTTTATGTTTTCATTTGATTACCAGAAAAATTAAAATAAACCATTAAATCCAGAAAAAAAATTAAACTGAAAACACAGAATTTGTTAATAATAAAGCAGAATTTCAGAAAAAAAATAAAATGTATTACATAGGTCCCTAAAATATATATTTTTTTGTTAAACTTTTATTAAAGTGATGTTGAATTGTATAATTATTGTGATGTAAATTAATTAGACATGCTTTTTCATTGCTAAAATTGAATTAAACCATTAAAATTGAGTGAAAAAATTGTAACAAAATAGAATTAAAATAGGCAAAACAGAAATTCTGGGGAAAAAAATCATAGAGCCCTAAAAATGTCATTTTTGTTAAACTTTTAATACATTTTTGTTAAATTGTATGGGTTTCATGATTTTAATTAATTAGATATGCTTTTTGATTATGTGTTTAGACCATTAAAATGGAATCCAGAAGAATAAAAATAAAATATTTCATATTTCATAGCACCCTAAAAATTAATTTTTTGTTTAAATTTTAATAGATTGTTGTTGAATTATATTTGAAATGGTAAGTTTCATGATTTAATTAGACTTTTTGATTACTAAATTTAATTTTAACCATTAAAACAGTCTGTAAAAATGAAAACACACAAAAAAGGAATTTGAAAAAGTAAATAAATAAATAAAATGGAACTTGCTAATGTCATTTCATGTTGATTTTCAAAATCGGTTGAAAGATGGGTTGACTGCATCATCTGTCTGTCTGATGCTGTTGTTGCAGGTTCTGTTGATCATAGCGTCAGTGGTCGGCGTGATCGTGTATCGTCTGGCGATGTTCATCACTTTCTCTGTGAAGCTGCGAAATGATCTGAAGTATACTAAGGAACTGGAGCCGTTCAAAGAGTACATCACCCCTCAGATGGCCACGTCCATCACAGCCTCCATCATCAGCTTCATCATCATCATGATTCTCAACAACCTCTACGAGAAAGTGGCCATCTGGATCACAGACTTCGGTAAGTGACCCCTTTCGCTCAATGACTCAATTCAATAATTAAACAGCAAGGATTCTATTGATTTTATTTAGATTTTTTATTATTATTAATTTAATTTTTAGCAATTTTGTGCTTTAATATTACTACTTTAATATGTGACCCTGGACCACAAAACCAGTCATAAGGGTCAGTTTTTTTAAATTGAGATTTATACATCATCTGAAAGCTGAATAAATAAGCTTTCCATTGATGTATGGTTTGTTAGGACAATATTTGGCCGAGATACAACTATTTAAATATCTGGAATCTGAGGGGAAAAAAACTGAGAAAATCGCCTTTAAAGTAGTCCAAATGGAGTTCTTAGCAATGCATATTACTGCATATTATTTACAGTAGGTTAGTAATTTTAGTGCTTTAATGTAAAATTATTTCAGTTATTTGCCAAGGCAACATTTTTCAATCTTCATTTAAGTTTTGATCTTTTTATTTTATTTCAGCTTTATTTCAAACAAGCTAAATGTAACATTTACGTTACATTTTTCAAAATGTAATATTTGGATTCTTTTTATTTTAATCCATTTATTTATTACAATTTGTTTAATTTTATTATTTATATATTATAATAAATTATAATAAAACCATATATAATATTATTTATATGGTATTATAGTTATGATTATTATATTGAAATTGCTTTTATTTTAATATTTTTGGTTTAATTTTAGTAATTCGGCTATGTGGGGGGGTTTTTACTACCATTTGGGTTTCATTTATTTTTATTTCAGTTTTTGTTTTTGTTTTAATTCACTTTTAGTTTTTATTTATTTCCAGTTAGTTATTTTATTGCTTCAACTTAAATTATTTCATTTAGTTCAAAGACAAGTTTTATCAATTTCCATTCAAGTTTTTCATCTTTTTATTTTATTTCAGCTTTGAGTTAACAAAAATAACCTTGTTTTGCATGTTCAAAATTCTCTAATGTCAGTTAATGGTCACATGGCATGCAGGTAAACAATTGATTGTTTTTATTTTCAAACTATTTATTTAATATATTTCACTTTTCATTTTAATAATTGAATTAATTATTAGCTTGCGAACCCCAATTTGGGATGACACTCATTCTGTGTGCTGCAGAGCTGCCGCGGACCAAAACAGAGTACGAGAACAGCCTGACACTGAAGATGTTCCTCTTTCAGTTTGTGAATTATTACTCGTCCTGCTTCTACATCGCTTTCTTCAAAGGGAAGGTGGTGGGATATCCAGGACAGCCCGTCTACTGGTTTGGTGCGTTCCGCAATGAGGAGGTGAGACATCTGTTTTATTACCAGAATTTTTTTCATGAGCTGATATGCAATTGTATTCCTTGTTGATTAAAAGCATGATGTCTTTGTTTCATGTAAAATGTTCAGTGTGATCCTGGCGGCTGTCTGACTGAACTGACCACACAGCTGTCAATCATCATGACCGGAAAGGCCGTCTGGAACAACATACAGGAAGTCCTACTGCCGTGAGTTTCACACAGAAACCTCAAATTGATTCATTACATGCTGACTTTATCACAGAAAATCATTCAACCTGTTGTTCAGTTTGTAAAAACAAGCCAAATTCATGTTTACAGTAATGCAGTTACAATAGACGTTTGTGGTGCAAGACGGTAATGTGATAAAATGACTAGCATGACCTAGTAAAGCTACTGAAAACACTTTGGAGTGAGTTTTTAATCATTTTGTCATGTGCTTTTGGCCTTTTTATTACTTTTTTATATATAACTGTTTAGGTTTAATTTTTATTTATTTATTTATTTATTTACAGTTAGTAATTTTAGTGCTTTCATTTAAACTTATTCCAGTTTCTAAAATCCTTTTTATTTTAATTCAACTGTATTTCAATGAAAAAAAAATGTATTATCAGTTTTATAGTTCAGTGAGACCCAGTGTTGTTGTAGTAAAGTATAGTTTTTACTAATATTTTGCATTTGTTTTTATATTTTCTGTTTTAATTTTAAAGTTTTAGTAATTTTGTTGTCTTTTTGTTGTTATTAATGTTAACCGAATTAACTGAAACATATATATATATATATATATATATATATACATATATATAAATATATATATATATATATATATATATATATGTATAACTAAAATCAAAATGAAAAATAAAAATGAATTTAAAATATTAATAAAAACTATAATAATATCAATGATACCAAAATAACACTGCCACGATTAGTAACAGACTTAAAACCGCAGCAAATAATAACCAGTGGTGTTTGTAGGTGGGTGAAGAATCTGATGTTTCGTCATTGCACCCAGGTGGGTTCAGAAAAGGTGATTCCTCGCTGGGAACAGGACTATCAACTCCAGCCGATAGGAAAGCTCGGCCTGTTTTATGAATATCTGGAGATGGGTGAGACTTTACACACAAATGAACCATGAAATGTTGTTGTTTACCAACACAGTTGTCTTAAAGGCATAGTTCACCCAAAAATTAACATTTGCTGTTAATTTTACTCACCCTCAGGCCACCCAAGATGTAGGTGGAGGTTTTTTTCTTCAGTAGAACAGTAAATAAGATTTTAGCTGAAATTGTGGTCCTTCGTGATTCATATAATGCAAGTCAATGGCTACCGGCATTTTGAGAGTCAAAAAAAAACACAAACAGGCAACACAAAATTAATACACATGGCTCATTATGATATACTGAGGTCTCTTGAAGTGAAATGATTGGTCTGTGCAAGAAACTGAACATTATTTGTAACATTATTCCCTGTGATCCAGAGAATCAGGCAAACAGGGAAATCTGATTCTTTTTTCATGAACTGCTTCTTTCAGATAGTTTGTTTCAGTGAACTGGTTCAAATAACTGATTCACCAGTTTGTTTACATAATCATGCAATGCCGTCACATATACGCAATTACATTATTAAAGCACCCAATAGTGATGTGAAACGTGGATGTTTTATGTATCTAAAGCATATAAAAGTAATAAACTAGTCTTCATCAGCTCACCTTTTTACATAAACAATGAGAACCTTAAAAAATTTGGCCGCAGCGTTCAAGTGAACCGATTCCTCAGTTCAGTGACTGTTGGAGGAACTGGAGCGCTGAAAGAGTTCATTCATGATAGGATCAGATACGCCTCTATTTTGGCTCATTTCGAGTCGCAGTGACTGTCAGGCGTCTTCAGGCGCTTCAGTCCGATTTGATCAACTGGTTCAACTAGTTCACTAAAAAGAACCGGTTCAAAAGAATGATTCGTTCATGAACCAGACATCACTCTAGTCTGTTTGCCTGCGGCTCTGGATTACAGGTAATAATGTTGTAAATAATGTTCAGTTTCTTGCATAGACAGATCGTTTCACTTCATAAGACCTCAATATATCTTTATGAGCCAGGGGATTAATTTTGTGTTGCCTGTATGTGCTTTTTTGACTCTCAAAGTGCTGGTACCCATTGACTTGCATTTTATGAATCACCAAGGACAATGATTTTAGATAAAAATCAACCAAACATATGTTAAAAGTTACATCTTGGATGGCCTGAGGGTGAGTAAATGAACTACCCTTTAATATTTTTTTTGGTCTGTTTGCAGTGATCCAGTTTGGTTTCGTGACTCTGTTTGTGGCCTCCTTCCCATTGGCTCCTCTCCTGGCGCTGTTTAACAACCTGTGTGAAATCCGCGTGGACGCCTGGAAGATCACGACTCAGTTTCGGCGGATAGTTCCAGAAAAGGCCCAAGACATCGGAGCCTGGCAGCCCATCCTGCAGGGGGTGGCCATTCTAGCGGTGGCCACAAATGTGGGTTGAGAGGAAGTCATTGTTTTTGCATTTTGTGTTATTGAGGTCATGTTCACTCACTGTGGGTGTTTCCTCTCCAGGCTGCCATCATTGCCTTCACTTCTGACATGATCCCTCGGCTGGTTTACTACTGGGCGTTTTCCGTCAGTCCGTATTCAGATGGATCTGACCACACAATGGCAGGCTTCATCAACAGCTCGCTGTCTGTGTTCTACACTGACCACTTCAATAACAGGAGCAGACCAAGTGTTAACATCCCACTGTACTGGTTCAACAACATCACCACATGCCGGTGAGCTGGTAAAACAGAACCAGTTATAACTGCACTAAAATGCTTTTGGTTTTTGCCTCTTTTACAAACATTCTCCTCTTTATTTTAGTTTTAGTTATTTTAGTCCATCAAATTACGCTAGATTTATTTCATTTATTATTTAGGGGTTTATCATTTCGAGGTTGTTTATTTATTTAAAAATATAATGAATTTAGTTTAAATTTATTATTTAAATATTTATGTAGAGGAATCTTTATTTTTAGTACTTCTAGTTAAGAGTATTAGTTAAGGTTCTTTGAATTATCTTTGGCAAGAAATTACAATAAGGTTATATTAAGTTAACATTATTTAACTGTATTAGCATGAAACAATAACAATGAAAAATACTTCTTAATCAATTATTAATCTTAGTGTTACATATATATAGACTGACTGACATGAGCTAACAAAGAATAGTTGTATTTTTATTACTTTAGCAAAGATGATTCAGTCTTGTAACAAATATATTGCTTATTGTAAGATAATTTTAATGCATTAGTTAATGTTAAAAGTGGAGCTTTATTCTAAATTGTTACAAATATATTTATTAATTAACAAAACATTTTTATTATTTATTTATATTATTTTATTATTATTATTATTATTTATTATTAACAAAACAGCATTGTTATATTAATTGACTCTTCTTATGTTTCAGGTATCGTGATTTCAGGAATCCTCCCGGTCATCCTAATCAGTATGAGTTCAGTATATACTATTGGCACGTTATCGCTGCCAAACTGACTTTTATGATTGTGGTTGAGGTAAGTGGCTAGATGTGAAACTGCTAAAAATAACTTAATAAAACAAACTTTAATTTTCTATTAAATGCATTGTTTGTGCTGCTGTTTAAGGTTGAGAATAAGCTGTTTTTTTTTCCTCCTCTCAGCACATTGTTTATTTCACCAAGTTCATGCTGTCGTACATGATCCCGGACGTACCGGAAGCTCTGAAGGAGCAGATCAAACGGGAGCGTTACCTGACGCAGGTCATCCTGCATGAAACCAACATCAAACACTTCAAAGAGCTCATGAAGCCCGTCGCGGACAATCTGCAAAATGAGTTTGAAGAACCAGAGTTGGATCTGAAACTGTGAAGCCTTAAAATGCCAACTCATGTCAAACCTGAAACGACATCCGTTACCATCCTTCACCTTAATGCCTGAACCGCACCCCATCTCAGACTCCAATTCAGTCTTAAACCTCAAACAAACACGACCAAGAATGTTTGCATAGTCATTTTCATTTTAGCAGACACTTCTCATGCTGAGTGCTGTATAATATGCTCATGGGATCTGAATGAAGTGATTCACTTGCTGCAGATAAAACAGGAGCAGGATCTTTAACCACTAAATTTGATATTTTCAGAAATTGCTCTTTATGGGTGAGAAACATCATTATAAGCTTCAGTTTGTTGCAGATGGCCACTAAAAATCAACAGCCTTGGTTCTGACAATCCATTAAATGCACATTGTTACATATTATATTGACATATATTATCAAAACCAGATATGTGATCTTAAAACACATTTTATTGAAATAATACACATAATCTGGTGTAAAGCAATGAAAAATATTTTTATTTTAAGTATTATGCTGACAAATAAAGTTTTATCGAGTTAATAAAAGTAAATAAAATAAACAGCACAATGTTTTTTTTTTTTAAATACACCTATACTAACAAAAAATGTAATACCATGTTTTTTGGACACGTACCATGGTATTTGTATAACTATATGAAGGAGGTGTTTATAATTAAGGTTTATTATGGTAATATGGTATTACCTTGGATAGCATCATTGTACCAATGTACTGTCACACGTGACAATGTGAGCATAAGATGCCATGAATTAAGCTTTTTATTAATATTATTTTAAGCCAGCTAACATTTTAGTCATAACAATCATGCTCTGTATGTTTGTGAATATTACCGTTTTTGTTACCAATTTGTACAATATGTTTACACACACACACACACACACACACACACACACACACACACACATATATATATATATATATATATACAAATATACATTCGTATATTTGCACATATTGACCACAACGTTTTTATAAAAATAAATGGTTGATTTACAAATATTTACTGTTTACATAATTACATCAAACTTGCATTGTTTTAATAAATTTGCTTATCTATCTATCTATCTATCTATCTATCTATCTATCTATCTATCTATCTATCTATCTATCTATCTATCTATCTATCTATCTATCTATATTACCACAGTAACAGAGTAAACGTAAAATACACGGTAAACATTGTTATACATTAAGATATTAAATGTTGTGTGTGTGTTAAATTAATAATTAAATTATGTATAATATTTAATTTTTAATTTTTTTATTTTTTTGCATTTTCTGTTTTAAAGTAATTTGTTTTTTAAAATTTTAGGATTTTTTAAAGTCTATATAATTGTCTTAATTTTTATTTCAGTTGAAGTTATTTTATTACATCAGGTTAAACTAAATGAAACTGAAAAATCAACTAACTGAAACAAAATACTTTTAAATTATTATTATTATTATTATTATTATTATTATTATTATTATTATTTAAAAGAATTGCAGGTTTCCGCTCTAGCAACTTTTGTTTCTGTGTGGCTCGGCGCGTGTGTGATGTCATCAGGGCGCGTCGCAGTGAATCCTCGTGCGCTGTGCTGTGTTTTTTCTCGTCGTAAATCTGTACGAATAAACCATGAGTTCTCAAATAACGTGTGTCGGGTGGGTGAAGCGCGGAGTCGCTAAAGAAACGCCGGATAAAGTGAGTCTATCACGTGATGGTGTTTATACCGCATGTTTCTGCGGAATCGCACACGTGTTTTTGGGCTTTAACTCGAGTTCATGAATGAAATCATCTTTACAGGTTGAGCTGAGCAAAGAAGAGCTGCAGCGCATCATATCGGAGGCTAAAGAGGAGCTAGGGTGAGGTTTAATTT
Source organism: Spinibarbus caldwelli (assembly GCA_039654775.1). Classification (NCBI taxonomy): domain Eukaryota; kingdom Metazoa; phylum Chordata; class Actinopteri; order Cypriniformes; family Cyprinidae; genus Spinibarbus; species Spinibarbus caldwelli. The sequence continues at coordinate 2,030,791 of CM077229.1, read as the reverse complement.
GTTTACTACTACTGTTTTATAGCAGACGAGTTGAAACACGTTGCATTTTAAAGCTGGTTATCAGTAAAAACAGTAATATCGCCAGTATTAAACCAGTTGAGACCAGCCCATCTAGTGTGATAATGTCTGTAGGTTAATTTTATGTCATTTCTATCTGATTTGTTCAGGGATCCGGGTGGTGAGGAGGAGGAGGAGGAGGTTGATGAAGGTGTGGTCAGTGGTCTGGACGTCAGTGAAGAGGCATCAGCTGTTCAGTCTGCTAGTCAAGAAATAAAAGAGGAGAAAGAGGATGATGAGCTTGCAGAGTACGGACTGGACAGATATGATGAAGAGGATATCGGTATCTCATCCTTAATTGATTGATCTGGCTTCAACTCATGACGTGTTTACATTTTTGAACGTTAAAATACTAAAACAGTCACTCATTGATTTCTCAACCAATGGGGTGAGTTTAGGGCGGGGCTGTGTGTTCGTCTGACCAATAGAGTGCAACAGTGTCCGCCCACTTTTTTAGCCTCGCTGTTTCTGTACGTTTTTTTTTCCATTCATTTGAATTTTATAAACCAAAACAACCCGCTACGAGGTGAATCACAATATTACAACATTGGATTTGAAGCAAAAACGTTTTTGAAAATCGGACAAAACGACAAAGATGCAAGACTGTGAACTTTACGACTTTTTTGAGGGAAAGAACTACAGTCGAATGAAACACTGCGAATGATATAATCGAATTAAAAAGTATGGAGAAATATAAAATTATACGTTTGAAGTTGTTAATTGAATATATAGAAACAAGATATTTGACGTTTGAGTGGGCGGAGCTCAACACTCCTTTGGTTTCAGCGACTCTCTGGTGGAATTTTCTTTAGAGCATCATGGGTAATGTAGTTTTTTATTTTTATTTTTTTTAAACCAGTGATTTAGCTTTTACGCATGATTATTTAAAAAAATAAGTAGGAATAATGTGGGCTGATGGCTTTAACAAAAGCAAATACCATTAATTAACAACCTTTGAGCTCACAGTAGGTCAGTTGATAATGGTTTATAATATCTGGTCTATTATAATATAATGGTCTATAATAATAAGTTATTCTTAAAAATCAGTTTGCCAAAGGAGAAAATGAATGGCATTTTCACTTCCAGAACCTCTCTATAGCAGACAAAGAGAATGTAAGAAGCCTGTTTGATATTTGATGATGATGCTGCAGATATTTACTTTTTGCTTTTTCTTCTCTTGTGCAGCTACGTCAAATCTTGGAGACAGTCTGGCAGGACTGACAGTGTTTGGCACCAATGAAGAGGATCCGTACATCACCATCAAAGACACAGTGAGACATAATAAACACACTCGACTTGAAATATATAACGTTTTATAGTTCATATGATTGATCTGTGTCTGTCTGACCTGTGGTGTGTTTGTAGGATCAGTACGAGCGGGAGGATTTTCAGATTAAATCCACAGATAACCTGATTCTAGCTGGACGGGCCGAGAAAGACTGCTGTAACCTGGAGGTTTATGGTAAGCAGTGTTATTTAGATACTATATAACCCTGCTGTGGACTGAAGAGCTCGTCTGATGTTGATTGTGTGTGTTGTCAGTGTTTAACTCAGAGGAAGACTCTCTGTATGTGCATCACGACATCCTGCTGCCTGCGTATCCACTGTGTGTGGAGTGGCTGAACTTTGACCCCAATCCAGAGGAAGGACAAGGTGAACATTTGAATTTCAGTCATCAGATATACATGTAAATATTTTGTGTTGTAGGAAAATTTGAGTTAAAAGGACTCAGAATGACGGGGAATTTGATAGTGTTTGAAATGAAAGCAAATTAAAAATGGTGCCTATTCAGTTAAAACATGATATAGCCCTGGTGTTAAACTAATTACTGTAACTCGTTAAAACCATTCCGTTTTTTGTTAAACTTGCTAGTTAGAAACTATGAGTTTTATGATTTTGACGATTTAAGATGTTGATTTCATACAATTATTATCATTAAATAAAACCAAAACCATAAAAAACATTTTCATTTCTTAAAATAAATGTTAACTGAAACTAAATAAAACATAAAAAATGTAAACTTATTTTATTTCAGCTAGTTGCTAAAGCAACATTTCATTTTAATTTAATGTACTCATTTTAATTAACTCAAAGCACTGTAATAACTAAAACTGAAATAAAAAATAAATAAAAACTATATAAATGACAAAAACACACAACAAAATTATGGAAACTATATATATATATATATATATATATATATATATATATATATATAAAATTATAATAAACAATATGTGTGTGTGTGTGTATATATATATATATATATATATATATATATATATATATATATATAATATAAATTAACTGTATTAAAATATTAGTTATAATAATGTTATTATATAAATATCTAGATATAAAAATATAAGAAACTTAAACTTATTTTGTTTCAGCTGCCAAAGCAATGTTTTTCATTTTCACTTAGTTTACTTAATGTACTAAAATAGCTGAATCTGAAGTAATAATTAATAGTAATAAAAAAATACTAAAACATTAACTAAAAGTATTTTATTTCAGAGAAACATTTCTATTATGCATATATATACTAGACAAATGTAACAAATAAATATATAAAACGATAAGCAATAAAATTAAAAACTTCAAAAACGTTTCTGATTATGATCAATGTTGAAACCACTTAATATTTTTTTTTGAAAATGTGTGTGTGTAAAACCACAACAAAAACTTTAAATGTGTTTTATTTCAGTTAGCTCTCAAGGCAGCATTTCTCACTTTCATGCATGGTTTGTTGATGTGTTGTGCTGCAGGGAATTACGCAGCTGTAGGAAACATGACGCCTGTGATTGACGTCTGGGATCTGGATGTGGTGGACTGTTTGGAGCCGGCCTTCTCACTCGGCAGCAAGAAGAAGAAAAAAAAGAAGAACGCAAAGAAGGTGCTTGATCATACTTAATAAAAACAACAGGAATAGAATAGCTTAAATGGTTCAAAACCTAAATTTTGGTATTTTCTCATGTCATTAATGTGTTGAATTTAGCATTATGAATGTTGCACTTTGCAAAGGTCATGATGTTAGATGTTTGGCTGATTTCTTGGTTCAGAAGTGTAATGTGTTTGTGTTTTGAAGGCGGCTGAACCCATCGATGGCCACACAGATGCTGTGCTGGATCTGTCCTGGAACAGACTGGTCAGGTGAGACGGCTGAGCGTTTCTGAAGAGCAAATGTTTTTCTTCATGCCGTCGTCAGAGTCTGATGAGTGTTTCTGGTGCAGGAATGTGCTAGCGAGCGCGTCTGCGGATGAGTCTGTGATCCTGTGGGATATGGAGAAGGGAAAACCAGCAGCGACCCTCACCAAACACACAGATAAGGTACTGATTAAAAGAAGGCTCTTCTGTTCACCAGGAGCTGTGTTTAATTGATCAAAAATACAGTAAAAATGTGAAATATTATTCCAATTTAAAATAGCTGTTTTCTATGTGAATGTCTGTTAAAATAAAATTTATTTCTGTGATCAAAGCTGAATTTTTAGCATCATTACTCCAGTCTTCAGTGTCACATGATCCTTCAGAAATCATTCTGATATGCTGATTTGCTGCTCAAGAAACATTTCTGATTATTGTCACTGATAAAAACAGTTGTGCTGCTGAATATTTTTGTGGAAACTGTGATATATTTTATTTATTCTTTTATGAACAGAAAGTTCAAAGAACAGCATTTATTTGAAATAGAAATCTTTAATAACATTATAAATGTCTTTACTTATATGGCCTATTACACAGCTACACACTAAATAAATCAATAAATATACATTTCTTAGAGTGTAAATTATTTTATTATGTGAGCAGAAAGAGTGTAGAGTGACATGACAGAAATCAAAACAATCAACTGTACAATTTAGCATCATTATCGTCAACTAAAACTAAAACCACTACTTAAAATAAATATTAACTTAATAAAAATATATACAAAAACTTATTTCAGCTTTTTTTTTTTTTAATTTGTTACTATTTTAGTTCTAGTTGCCAAGGCATCATTTCTCATTTTCTTTTAGTTTAACTTGTCTTAAAATAACTAAAAGTAAAACTGTGCTAGAACTGTGTAGACATATTTAAATAATAATAAAAATAATAGAAATTACAAAACCACATCAAAATTACTAAAACGTGAGCTAAAATTGTAAAATAAAACATTAATTCAAATGTTTTTATAAAAACTATCACAGTATATCAATTATGCTAAAATAACACTGTTATACACAAATATTGGACCACAGAATAACACCGTTGACCAATCAGAATAAAGTATTTCAGAGAGCCATGTAATAAATTAAATCTGAGTTTGAGTTGAATCAGATTTTTTTATTGTAGGTTCAGACGCTGAATTTCCACCCGTTTGAGGCTCAAACTCTCATCAGCGGATCATATGACAAGTAGGTGATGATATCACTGCTGTAGAAAATAAATTGACCAATCAGAGCGCAGCACGACTGAGCCTGACCAATCAGAGCGCTGTGTGTGTCACAGGTCTGCGGTCCTGTACGACTGCCGCGGTCCGGACGACAGCCATCGGATCTGGCGCTTCAGCGGGCAGGTGGAGCGCGTCCTTTGGGATCATTTCTCTCCGTGTCACTTCCTGGTGAGCGGCCGAGCCAGAGATTGTCTTAATATAGGGAGATGAGAGGGTCTGTATTACTCACTATTGGAGAAAGTGTAACGGCTAACTTGGATCACGTGAGCCTTAATAACCAATCACATTACAGCCTTGACATCATTGAATTTCAGTCAGAGTTGTGCGACACTCAATCGCCGTTTACGGATACCATAGGAATGAATGGGAAAGCTGAATCCCACCTGTCGCAAAAAGTCAGTGACTTCTCTTATAAAACAGCATTTTTTTCTTGGTAAACTCTAAAAATAGTTCAATCCAAGAGTATTGTTTAGTGTAAAACATGTTGAAGATTAGCCGATAGGCTGTCGATTCATTAAATGATGAGCTGTTTCCTCTAAAAAGCTGTTTATTCAGCGTAGTGAAGCCTAACCTCCATTGACATCCATTCAAAGAAAATGGCCTCTGGTCTCCTTTCCCACGTACTGGCAGACCGGAAGCGTTAGTGTTAGCCGTTACACTTTTTCGGCTAATGGTCGCAGGCTTGCCTTCTAGTGGCTTTGGCCGAGCCATTTGGTGGATTTAATGTGAACTTTGATCTGGAATAATTAGTGATGTGTGTTGCAGGCGAGTACAGAGGACGGCTTCGTTTATTGTCTGGACGCTCGTTCGGATAAACCGGTGTTCACACTCAGAGCTCACGATGGAGAAGTTTCAGGTCAGTCACACAACATATTCATTACCTGAAATACTTAAGCTTATTTTATTTCAATTAGTTGCCATGACAACATTTCTCATTTTCATTTTGTTGAATTATTTTAGTTGAAGTACTATATCAAATAAAATTAAAATGAAAAACCATGTAGACAAATTTAAAAAATAAATAAATATAAAAATAAAAAATGCTAAACAAAATAGCTAAAATTTGATCTAAAATTAAAAACCTTAATAAAAACTGTAATAAAATAATTCATAATAAAATAGTGATAAAAAATAATAATATAATAATAAAAACATTTCATAAAATCCATAATAGTATATCAGTGATACTAAAATAATGCCACCTTGTTAACTAAAACTAAAACCATAAAAAGTTACTTGAAATAAAATACATTTTAGCTAAAATAAAATAAAATATAAAAAACTTATTTAATTTCAGCTAGTTTCTAAGGCAACATTTCTCATTTTTATTTAGTTAAACTTAAAAGTAAAATAACTTAAACTGAAATAAAAATAATTTAAAAAAAACACGTAGACATGTATATTAAAAAAATAATAAAGAAATGAGAAAAAAACACAACAAAATTAATAAAACATTAAGTAAAATTTAAATGAAAACAGGAAATATAAAAACTATTTCCAAATATTGATTAAAAACTATAATAATATATAAATTATATACTAAAATAACTCATAAAATAGGTTTAGATCAGGGTTATTATAGTTAATAAAATTACGTCAATAAAACATTTTCATTACTTTAAGTAAAATAAAATATTTACTTTATTTTTACTATATTTAAAATATTTACTTCTTTTATTTGAATTATCTGTCAATTATAAAAAAAGATAATATATCTGATAGCAAAATAACAAAAAACTTTTTTGTAGGAAAAACACATTTCAGCTTATTTCATTTCAAATTTTCATTTGATTTTTAGTTTCATTTTTAGTTGACTAAAATTGAAATAAAAAATTAATAACAGACATTACAAAAAAAAAAAAAACGAATAAAAATGACAAACAAAAAAATGACTTAAACATTAAAAATGACTTAAAACTTAAACTGAAATTAAAATGAAAACAAAATATTAATTATTCTGTAATAATACTAATCATAAATATTAATAGAAACTATAATAGTGCATCAATAATAGTAAAATAACACCATCTTTGATGATAATAACGGTCATGTTTTCTCAGGGATGGATCTGAGCAGTCAGATCCGTGGCTGTCTGGTCACGTCTTCAGCGGACAAACACGTGAAGATTTGGGACATCCAGGGAAACAAACCCACGCTGATCCACTCCAGAGACATGAAGATGGTGCGTATCTGACACGAGCGTCTGACTGCGTCAAAGCAGGTTTATAACAGCTCTGTCTCTCTGTCAGGGCGTTTTGTTCTGCGGCTCCTGTTGTCCGGATCTGCCGTTCGTCTATGCGTTTGGAGGACAGAAGGATGGGCTGCGCATCTGGGACATCAGCGACGTCGCTGCAGGTGTGAATCTTCAAGCGTCTCGTGAGGATCTGTGTGTGTGTTTATGTGTGTTTGTTGATGACCGTAATCTGTTGTATCTCCAGTCACGGAGGCTTTCGGCGGTCGGGAACGTTTGGTGGCGAAAACAGAATCCGGAGCATCCGGCAGCGAAATGGACGTCTCATAATGACCAACATAATATGAGACTGAATCACTGATGCACAGAAGACTGAAAATCACAGATTGGCGCTTCATGGGCAATGAGATGAACGGCATCTGTCAATATACAGAACAGATTTATCTTCTGAAAAGATATCTTCTGATATATATGTGCTGATATCAGATCTTCACTGTCTTTGACAAATGTCAAAGCCGCTTTCCTTTGAGGGAATCTTGATGATTGAACTTTCTCTCCATATTTCTTCTTTTTAGGAAGTGTATAAATAATTATGTTAAATAATTTCCTACATAAAACTATGGAATCCAAGGCATTTGTGTTACTTTGTATTTCCAAATGATTTCTGTCAGCATTTAATGATTCCAATCTGATCAGTTCTGAAAAACAAGCGATTTAATGTTTTCAGAAATGAATAAGTATTGAATAAAATGAACTTGACCTCTATGGCGGTGTTTCGCTGCCCTCCAGTGGCATATTGCGGTACTGCATGTGTTGGTAAGTTTATTTTCCCCCCTTTAAAATATAATTGTTCATAATGTTAGTCAAAACTAATTGGGTTCATTATGCAAATGTTTAATTTTATCCTAATGCTTCGTGATTATCCATTTAATATATTTATGGTGGGAAATTGGAATCGCGATCGGATCATCTCATTGCTAGTTTTACTTGATCTTAGTGCTGCGTTCGACACTATAGATCATGACATACTCATAGATCGATTACAGAACTATACGGGTATTCAAGAGCAGGCTTTAAGATGGTTTAGATCCTACCTGTCCGATCGAGTCATCTCAATTATCACCAGTAAAGTATGGAGTACCACAAGGATCTGTCCTAGGTCCTCTGCTATTTTCAATATACATGTTGCCCCTTGGTAATATTAGAAAATACGGGATTAGTTTCCATTGTTATGCTGATGATACTCCACTATATATCTCAACAAGACCAGATGAAACGTCTAAATTATCTAAGCTAACAAGAGTGTGTTAAAAATGTAAAAGATTGGATGACCAATAATTTTCTCCTATTAAATTCAGATAAGACAGAGATATTACTTATTGGACCAAAAAACAGTACACAGAATCTCTTGGAATATAATTTGCAACTAGACGGATGTACTGTTACTTCCTCTACAGTCAAAAATCTGGGTGTTATATTAGACAGCAACTTGTCTTTTAAAAATCATATTTCCCATGTTACAAAAACAGCATTCTTCCATCTTAGAAACATTGCCAAGCTACGAAACATGTTACCTGTTTCTGATGCAGAAAAGCTAGTTCATGCATTCATGACCTCTAGACTGGACTATTGTAATGTACCGCTCCATGCATAAAAAGTATAAATTACAACACCGATTAATAACACTGAAAACCACGAAAAGACATATCTTAATGAAAGAAAAAGATTTGAATTTCCTTTACCACACAGTGCAGTTTAATTTGATAAAAATTCTGTTTTTATCTTTATTACGGTGGTTTGTAACGCGTGTTATGCTGCGCTCTAGTGGGCTCCGAGGTAAGTTACTGCAAGACATCATCTTTTTTGTTTTTTATTCGTAAATAATTGTTAAATAGTATTATCAGAATAAATTTGAATAAAATAAATATGCTACAATTTTTATTTTGCATTTCGGAGCTTTTTAACCTGTGTTATCTCCAATGGGCTACGAATAGTGATCACAATTTGAATATTATTATTATTAGTAGTAGTAGTAGTATTGTTACGGTCTTTACTATGCCTACTTTTTTTATCAATCAAATAAAACTATTTTGTAAAATACTGATCATTGGGACCTGAACGACCAACAGCGCGGATTGTTTCCTACCCGGAGGAATATTTGTGTAGCACACAGTCTGTAATAGTTCCGCTAGGGGCGCTCTAATGTTCAAAAACCGAATTCCTCGTTGAACTTCATTCAAAACCCAGAGCATATTTTGAATCGAATTGCAAGACAGTTCGGATCATAACCACAAAACTAAACAAAATACACAAGAAAGATTTAATATATATATATATATATATATATATATATATATATATATATATATATATATGGGTTAATGTAATATAGACCGCAAACGTCGCAAAGGTGTTCCTCTAATTCCGTTCGTGTCTGTCGTTTCCTTTCTGCTGATTCAGTTCTGTTAGACTGACTAACCTGTTTAACCGAGTTAACACTAGCAGAAATATTAGACAGTTCAGAGGTGAGTCCATATACTTCAAAAACAATTACACTTTGGTTCTAAATAATCTGAATTTCGCATAACGACTGAAAATGTGTTGCAAACACAGTGAGAGTGCAGGACTGTGCTCAACCTACAACATTTCTGACCTTATGAGTGAATGATTTTGTGCTGTTTTGGCTGGTATGTGTTTACTTTCAATCTAGAGTTTACAAGAAAATTGTTGTTTTTCAATTTTAGCAGGAACTTTTCTGTCATCTCACAACAAATCTACTGTCAGAGGTTCATCCATTAACGACAACAGGTCAGTGTTTCCAATGCATTCATATGCTCTTCATAAATGCTCACTTAATTGTTCAGTTATAATATATTATGATGCATCTGCAGTTATTGTATGTCTAGTTATTGTGTTGTTGTTTTTTCTATCTAAAATGTGTCATGTGTTATCGTCCGACAGTAGACGTACCCTATGAGCTCACACAGGTGCAGATGATGGTTTGTAAAGGTGCAGAAGACAGATTTCTGGAGATGTTGTGAATAAGTGTGTGTTTTGTTTGTTGTAGCCAATCGTTACACGAGCAGGTGCTCAAAGCCAGACTCAGTAAAGAGGTTTTAAATAACAAACAGGCCCCAACCATAGAGGAGCTCAGCAAGATGTTTTACACCACCAAACACCACTGGTACCCCAGCCGTCGGACAGTGAGTTTGCATTCTCTACTGGACAAAAACAACATATTCTGCCTCTGTTCAGTTGAATGAACTGGTTTATGAACTGATTTGTGTTTCTGTTTTCACTACAGGTATCACACCAGACGCAGAAACCCAAATCCACCCAAAGACCGATAGTCCTGAAGGGTTTTTCTGTCTTCTCTAATGTTCTTTGTACATGTACTGCTTCACATTAAATAAACCCTTCCTTCAGCTATTGGTTTAATGTATTGTATATTATAAATTATTTGTTATCAATCATATTGTAATTAACTTAAACCTTTAAAAAATCTGTATTTGAAATAAAATTTTAAATTTAATTGAAATAAAATATAAATTGAGGAAAAAATGTGTTAAAACTATAAAGAGATATTAAAAAAAACTAAACGAACAACATATGATGAAACACAACAAAAATCAAATTTAAAAGAATTATATTTAAAAATAATTAATGTTAATGTTAACCATATAAATTGAATGACTGACTTAATTTAATATTTAAAAAATGTAAGCACTGAAGCTCAGAATCAAATACTGGCAATTTGTTTATTCAAATATTGATCAAAATTGTCTCACAAGACATTATTTACGTTTTATTTATCCTTTTTTTTTTCTCAGCGTAGTATAACATTCTACATTTTTTGTGAAGTCATTAATTTGGTTAAGACTTGTATTTAATAGGTAATTTACTTGGGTAAAGCAAGTTTATTTAGCACATTTCATACACAATTAAAAGTGCTATACATAAAGAGGGGTTTAAAATAATCAACAGATGCATAACTAAAAATGAACAATACAAAAGTAAAAAAATGTAATTAATTTAAAATGTATTAAGAAGGAAAAGGATGTAAAAATAATCATAACATCTCATGAACAATAAAAAGTAAAAAAAGATTAATAATTGATTTCAAATATATTAAAACAAATAATAAAGGAATAGAAGAATACACGTATAAGATTATACAGTGTTTTAAGGGGAAAAACATTTAAACAATTAGAAATGCACACACACAAAATAGTAGGCACTCATTGGAAAAACTACATTTCCCAGAAAACCTATTCGGAACAGACGATGACGTTCTTTACCGGAAGACTTGCGCGCATGCGCTGTCAACCTCAACGCGAGGAGTAGGGACCGGGCCACGGTGCAAACCGCATTAATAAAACGAGATGGCTGGATTACCCCGCAGGATTATTAAGGTATAACTCCCATAATGTTTTTTCTTGTGCGTTCCGTTGCGGTATTTGTGCGCGCTGCGAGAGCGATGCGTTAAAAATGAAAGAAAACGGCACGTGCTGCTGCTGGCCCGAGCTCGTGCTGCAGCAGGGAGGCTCCCGCGCGCTCACTCTTTCAAACATGCACATTGCATTAAATATATGGGAATAGGGTTAACAGAAATAGCAACATAGAGCAGCGGCATCAGATTTGTCTAGAATATTAAAGAGCCAGTAATGTAAGCGAGCAGCGACGCGCGTCTGTCAGCTGAGAGACTCTGGGTGTGTGACACATGAACATGTTTACAGATGCGGATCACTCTGGAAATGTGGACATGTGTTAGCAGAGCAGAATATAGGCTATTCTGTGCAATGAGAGTTCACATGCAAACAGGAAATGAGCTGAACTGTTTAGAGTGTGTGTCGTAGATACGTGGTTAGTGAATTATAAGCAGACAGAGATTCATCACTGTTTGTGTTTTGTCTACACGATTCTAATCTTGCATTGTAAGAATTTTAATTGTCAGCAAGTCTGATCCACACTGCAGTTTATTCTGGCCAAGAACCGCCCACTTGACCGTCTGATTGACAGTTAAACAGACCAATCACAGTTCACTTACACAGTCATGTGCCATTTTGGCGTTGGTTTATCTTTAATGGATTATGACACAATAATAGACTGGTGTAAATCAAATAATTGGTGTCAGATAACACGACTGGAGTCTCTGTGAAAAGTGAGTGTGAAAATTATACATATCGCTACAAAAATACTGATGATTTCTTACACATAGTTCTGCTTGTGGATATTTAGTTTGCTTGCTACTAAGTGCCTCAAAATTTTTTAAAGCTTTTTATGCACAAAAGTATTCAATCCATCTGCAAGTACTTTCTAAATGAATTTTGTTTCCATGCAACTGAAACCCAATGAAATGCATCACTATAATAACATTTGCATTCATGCATTTGGCAGATGCTTTTATTTGAAGCGACTTGCATTGCATTCAGGGTTTGCATGTGATCAGTTCATACATTCGATCCCATGACTTTGGAGTTGCGTTTCACACGTGTGTGTTTCAATAGGAGACGCAGCGCTTGATGGCTGAGCCTGTGCCTGGAATCAAAGCAGAGCCTGATGAGGGAAACGCTCGGTATTTCCATGTGGTGATCGCTGGGCCGCAGGATTCGCCCTTTGAGGGTGGGACGTTCAAACTGGAGCTGTTCCTCCCAGAGGAGTACCCCATGGCTGCTCCCAAGGTCCGATTCATGACCAAAATCTACCATCCCAATGTGGACAAACTGGGCAGGATCTGTCTGGACATCCTGAAAGGTGATATTTTTTTTTAAATAGAACAGTTTATTAAACCATTTGACAAAATGTATATATAAAATGAATTTGCATTTGTGTGTTACGTTTTGTATTATATTTGATAATGCTTTTATGGAGCATATTATATGGTATAGTGGGTATATGGAGGAAAAAACAGCTCAGTTTTATTCAGAGACTCAAACTGAGCGAAAATATGCAATTTGGTGCAGATGCTGATATTTATATGATGAAATTCTGATGCTTCTAATGTAAATCAACAGTATAGCAGATACTGACATAAAATGATATAAATATGTATGATAAAATGATATAAATATCAGTCATCAATCTATATTTCCAACAATATGAATTGGTAAGATGAGATTGAAATGATCCAAACATATAATGCAATGCAATCCAATGCTGATTGAGAGATAAAGAAATAAACGCTCCTCAGAAGATGTGAGATGTTTTGGAGGCTTGTGAAGATCATTCCTCCGCTGAGGAACAGTGAAAGTAAAGCTTCTAGAAACAAACCTTCCTCAGAAGATCCTGATGATCAGATTTGAGACTCTAAAAAAATGACTGATGGAGAATCAAGTAAAGCCGAGCTGCTTCAGTCCAGTAAGTGTTCATCTGGAAATATGACTACAGTTATTCTGACGTTTACTTGAGAAAAATCAGATTTGACAGCAAAAAGACACATGAAGCACCAGCTGTAGGTGGAAGTTTTTACAATTACACTAAAAGCCTTACCTTTTACTTGCTAAAAAAACCTCTAAACTATCAGTCAGACGACAGAAGGCATGGAGTAGATTGTGGCAACAGGTTTAACAGCAAAGTTTTGATCACGGTGATCATTTAGAGGCTTTTATTAGTCAAATCTAATGCTGTAAGCTTTAATGGTTAATGGTTGTATGTCTGTCTTTTCTGTCTGTTAGATAAATGGTCTCCAGCTCTTCAGATCCGTACAGTGCTGCTCTCTATCCAGGCTCTACTAAGCGCTCCGAACCCTGATGATCCTCTGGCTAATGATGTTGCTGAACAGTGGAAGAGCAACGAGGCTCAAGCCATTGAAACAGGTGAGACCACCTCATCAGCACTAGCTGGACTTTTTATGTGACTATGTAATTACTTATACTTGTTTGGTAAAAATATTATTTCTTGTTATTACCCAAGTAATAAATATTTAACTGAGACGTTTCACCACTGTGCTCCTTTTGCCAAGATGACGAAGAATATCTCTTTCATTTATGTCTGTTCCTATTTCAAACATTTCTAGCTTCAAATTTCAGCATCCTTACGTGTTTTTAGTTAGTAATATTTCTGTAATTAAGATTCTTTTTGACTGTGATGTCTTAAACTTAATTTATATGATGGGTAAATACCATATTCACAAAGCAAGATACATTAAATTTAGACCAACAGTAATGTATTTCCTTCAGATTTACATTCACGATTATCATCTCTTAAAATCTCCAATAAAAAAGCTTTAAGAACATTCCACCTTACAGAAGTTTTTTTTTTTTTCAGTTGTATTTATTTTTATTAATTTATTTTTGTTTTAATCTTGCAATTCTGACTTTTTTCCACCATATTATATTTTTTTATTAAAAAAAAGGTAATTGCAATATATATTGTCTCACAATTCAATCTTTTTTTTTTCTTTCAGTTGATATCTCTCAAAATAGATATCAAAATAAAATGTAAATACAAAGCCAGAATTGTAAGAGAAAAAGTTGCAATTACTTTTTTATTTTTATTTGTTTATTTATTTTGTGGAAATTGGCATCCATATTGCATTAAAACAAAAGTCGATGAATCTAAAAAAAAAAAAAAAAAACAGGTTCAACACAATTCACTCAGAAATCAAAAGGAAAAAATAATGAAACCCATTATACGACCATTAAGATTTTTTTACATTCAGTGTTTTTTTATTTTCTAAGTCATTTTTTTCTGATTCTCATTACTGTATTATGACAGGTTTTATGAGATTCACCCAAATCAAATCAGTATGATGTTAGCTGACATTCTAGAGGTTGTTTGCATTTTTCTCTCTCTCACAGCCCGAACATGGACCAGGCTTTATGCCGGCAACAACATTGAAGTTTAGAAGAAGGAAACAGTGGCATCACGTGAGAGAAGTGGAACAATCTCCTCCTGTCTTCTTTTGCATTTAAAGGACACTTTCTCAGACAAATTAAAACAGCAAGCGAAAAAAAAATAAAATAATAAGATTCAAAAGCAACTACTGCAGCCCTTTGGGTGAGTGTCGGTGTGTTCCTGGTCAGAGCTAATGTTCGCTCCACTATATGATCTCTCTGCTTCTGGGTTCGGCCAGGAAATGATGTGTGGTGATGGCCTGGGGTTTCCCAGCGTCCCTTGCGTGGTCACTACACTGGACCCTGTCAGAATGTGTAGTACAGTCTCTATTACAGTCATTAGCGCAGTGGATTTCACTGGAAACTGATTATAGGCTCCAGGCCCTGCATCCAGGTGGATGGTTCATTTTTGTTAGTTCATTTTTACGTTATGGGGTGTAGAGGGAGGGCCTGTTAAATGTGGGATGCATATATGCTGCTTCTCGGTCAGGGACATAATGATGTGAATTTTTTATTTTATTTTATTTTTTTATTTACCTTTTCCTTCCTGTGAAACTCTTCAGTTCATTAAACGCATGTGGTGAACCCGTCTATATCATTGCCTATCTGACAGAACCTGCTCTGACGTTGTATTCCAAACGAAAATTGTGTGAGTGTGCGTGTAAAGATTTGTGTTTTGGCTGGAGTGGAATCTGTATGACTTGTCTGGGGAAATTAAATCTGTAAATGTTCAGTTTTAGTAAAAATATTTTTTGTTATGTTATTTGGTTTGTTCTCTTTATTTCTGAGGATATTTTACAGGTTTTAATCCAGTTGTTATGGTAGCTTGTGACTGCCATGGAATTAAAAAAAGGTAACAGTGTATTTTATCTTGCAATTCTGAATTCAGACTTCACAAGTTTGGCTTTTTTTTCTCTGAATTCTGAGTTTGCATCTTGCAATTTTGACACTTTTCTTTGAATTCTAAGTTTATATCTCACAGTTTTAGCTCTTTTTTTTTTCATGGAGTTTACATCTCACAGTTTTGAAACTTTATTGGAATTCTAAGTTTGCATCTTACAAAAAGTGATCGCAATTTTTATCTCACAATACTGACTTTTTTCTTCATGTCTCATGTCTCATAATTCTGAATTTTAGGATTACAAGAAAAAATGTCTAAATTGTGAGATCTAAACTCAGAATTGTAAGAAAAAAGAATTGATATTAAAAAGTCACAATTACCCATTTTTTTTATCCTGTGGTAGAAACAAGCTTGAATAGATATAGCCTGAAAACTCAGCAGATGCTAAAAAATTCAGTTTGTCAAATAATTTCACAGTATGAATGGCATGAATCTCAACGACTATGAATTATGCTTAAACAGGGCTGTACTGTCTTGCAAGTGGATTAATGTGAAACTTTACTTCTGCAAATAAAATAGAAAAGAATTGATCTGGTTTTGAGAGAAGCCCCTTTGAACCATGTTTCCGATCAATATTTGTCTATACAAAAGAGAATTTGTTGATTAAATTACACCTGGTACAGTATTACTTTGTCAAAAATGAGGGGGCAGAGGCAAATTCAGTACATTTAGATGGTCTAACACATGGACAATTGTAATTTTTTGATAGTTTAAAGCAAAAAATGTATGTAATTGAAAATTAACACGAGATGTATCTGCTCAGCTGCTCACGTTTATGAAAATTATAGGCTTAGAATATTGTTTCATACAAATTACATTCCCCAATTTTAAATAAATCATTTTAAGCTTTAAAGTCAGTTTTTCAATTCAGTTTATGAAGAGAGTTCTGTCTTTTATTTATTTCTGATAATGACCTTTTTCATGCTAAAATGGGACTCGCAGATTTCCATTGTCTCAGACTTTGACTCTATTTGAGCCGCAGTGACCTCTGACAGAGCTTCATTGCTGGATTTATGAATCAAGCTGTCTGAGAACCGCAGGACGGTCTCTTATCTCTCTTCTGTTCCACATGACTCGGTTCTTCTACCAAACACACATTATATAACCGTCTGAGTAGCAGTGGTGCAGAGCTGCAAGTTATTTCTGACTTCCACATTTCTCCATCCTGTGTGTTTGTGTGTGTCTGCAGGCCGTTTATAGGATTGGGACATCAAGAGCAATCAAAACAGTCTCTTGTTCCTGTTTTCTCATATCTAATGAGCCGTTTGTTATGTCTGCAGTGTCTTAATGGCTACCATTAGCGCATTTCTAAAGACCTTGGGAGCATAGATTGTAATAATGTCAGAGTGTTTGTATTTGGTCACGAATAGAACTGATTACTATTTAGCGCTGACAGATGAGTATTCCTGACCAGTAAACGTTCATATTCATTATGAAGTTTCTGGTTCTACAGAACAAGATGGTAGCTCTCGTGAAGCTCAATAAATGAATTAAAAGTCACGTTCAGTGAGTGTGTGGCAGCTGTTGCTCCGATCAGAACCATGTAATCTTATTAAGGCTGTGAAAAGATTCCCACTTCTCTGTTCTGTCTCAAAATCTGTTGAGCCGATGGCAAACATTTATTTCCATTGTGCTGTTGTCTGATTAATGTGCTTAACGAGTTTGGCCCATGTTGAGTTGAGGTTGTATTCTACGTCAGCATGACACATGTTAGCAAAAGCTAATGCAACAGATTTTAGAGCATTCCTCAGTAAGCAGATGTCTGTAATTCACTCATTAAAGACATGACGACTGCAGGCATGTGTAGTGATGTCTGTCTTCGGTTAGTTACTAAATCCAGCCAAAAACAATTATTCTCTATTATTTTTGTTGGTGATAATATTATAGGCCAAGTTGTCACAGGTCTATGGCCAAGTAACTTATTTGGTTTTGAATCAAATGTCTAATTGCACTAATGATTTGAAAACTAAACCTACCTTGAAAATAGTCTTTGAGCATTTATCATTAAAAGTGCCTCTAGTTTCACCCAAATCTGCTAATGACAATTCTCTCCCAAACTGTTTCTTCATTATGTTTGCACAGTGATAACAGAAAAAAATGTTCTCAGATTCTTTTCTTGTCAAAGTTAAACAATGTCATCATCGTAACTCAATCAGATCAGTATCTGTATGCCAAAGTCCAGCATTCCAGGTTGTCATTAACAGCACTGCATTATAGAGAAAAAAGTACAAATGTACCATTGTATTATCATTTTATTTAATTTTTTACATTAAATGCATTAATGCACTGCTGTATATGCAGCTGGTTGAGAGTGGTGCACAGTATTTATTTAGTATTATTTATTGTCTGCATTTATGTATTTTTCATTCATAACATCTGCATATTTTGTCAGAACACACGTAAATAATAACTAAAATATGTTCTAAGAACGTTTTGTTAACGTTCCCCAAAGTGTTTTTCTGAATGTTCTCTTAACGTTCAAAATGTTCAGTTTTTTTAACAGTTGTAAAACGTTATGCAAACGTTAGATGAAACCTTAAGGAAACATTAATTTTTTTCCCATTATGCAAACATTTCAAGAACGTTACTTTTGAGCTTTCTTGGAACGTTCTGAAACAAGAATTGAATAGTAACATTTAGGCTAAAAAAACTTAGACAAACATCCAACTAAACGTTTCAGGAAAAAAAAAAAAACCGTTATATCAACAATATAAATATGTTTTTGTTTAAAAGTTTTGAGAACGTTGTAAAAACCAGATAACTTTGAACAAACGTTCTGTTAACGTTACTGCAAGAACGTTTGTTAGATGAATCTTGCTAGAACTGATTTATGTTTGTGATCAACGGATATGTCTATGGATAACGTCTACCGTGAATTATCTGTACGTGTCTTGTCTAAACAACTATTTATACATTAATAGTAAAAGATAAGACAAATTATGTCATATCTACCTGCAGTATATGTGACAGAAGGCCACGCAGTAATGCGGTAACGGACGAGAGTGAGCGCAGTTCACGGATCCGCCTGACGGAGGTCTCGAGCGCTACAAATCCTACTACGGCCAAGGTGTCACTTATGCATATTAATGAGTTTGTGGTGACGTAGAGGAGCTGCCTTCCAATGGTGAACGCTGTTGATTAATATATGCTGACGTTGCCTAGTAACCTTCCAATGCTGGCGGTTTCTCTCATGAATATTAAGTATCAAGCCGTCAACATACTAGCGTTAGTAATTTCGCACCCGGCCCACCACTCACGTATCTATATATATATATACCGGGGGAAAACGAGATATTTTGATCTGGGAATGGACAGCGGAACGCAGAGTTGTCGTTAAAGAATCGAATTTACCGGACTAAACGCGGAGGAATGAATTAAATTGGATTTAAAGCCAACGCAAACCCGTAGGCTCGGTACTGTCCGCCTCTCGCCGTCAGTGGTGACTCACGGAGATCGGGCCGGTAACGGAGCATTGCTGACCGGTTGGATAAATCTACGGAAGGACCGACAGCATGAAGTTCAAACCGAATCAGACGCGGACGTACGACCGGGAAGGATTCAAGCGGCGAGCGGCGTGTCTGTGCTTCAAGAACGAACGGGAGGATGAGGTACGGAGACTTTATCTAAACCAGACATGATGCTTGGATGATAAATCAGTTCACTGACACTTTCACCTGAGGCCCAGTCAGAATATTAGTAAGCATACAGATATTTGAAGAGTATATATGTGTATATATCACTCATCTAGTACATCAGTGCTGTGTTTCATCATGGATGAACACGTAGAGTTATAGATTGATGATATGACTTGGAAAATTGCAGTGCATTAGCACACAATACAAATAATGCACTATACAGACACACCAGGCATAGTATTGTTTACATTTGGAGTGCTGGAAGTGATCTGAGATCGGTTTGTTATTGTTAAGTGTGCTTAGAAAGTGAAGTTTTTGCAGCATTCACTGCAGTGTAATCTAGAGCACATCTGTTCATTTAATTCTCATCCAGGGCTGTAATCTCTGTCACACAACCCTGCACTGGCCAAAATCCCATTGATCCTCATTAGTCAAGTAAACCTGTTTCAACTGCATAATAGCCCATTAGAAAACTGGATTAAACCTTTCGTTTGCATCTATCTATCTATCTATCTTGTCATTGCACACATGCTTGTCCCTTGTCATCCATGACTTAAAGGCACTTTAGACTATCGGTCACTGGGCCTCTGTAGTGCAGTTATGCAATAAAAGCACGTCAGACTGCAGCTCTCTGAAACTCCCCCGTTTATGCATGTATACAGCTGCACCAGGTTCATCAACTTCTGACAAAGGACTGTCATGAAAAGACATGAGATTGAATGGCATATAACACCCAGTGACACCGTTTGAAAAATCACATTTAAAGAAAAAAGCATTGTTGTCATATCAACTCATTTTGGATTTACTTGTTGTAAAGGTTTGTTGCTGAGTGTCTCGTATCAGCCACAAAGAGAGCTGCTTTTTATGAGTTTTTTTTTTTTGTTTAATGTGTGATTAATATGAATAGAGACAATAAAAGAGTGCAATCATCTTGCGGGCTACCAGTAAAGCCTTGAGTGCATCTTGTAAATAATTAATCACATCATAAACTTGAAGATATCTGAGTGTTGATGCACACAAGTGAGTTTTGTGCTTAAAGGAGTAGTTGATCCAAAAATGAAAATTAGGAGATACAGATGAGTTTGTTTCTTCATCAGATTTAGAGAAATGTAGCATTCCATCACTTGCTCACCAATGGATCCTCTGCAGTGAATGGGTGCCGTCAGAATGAGAGTCCAAACAGCTGGTAAAAACATCACAATAATCCACACCACTCCAGTCCGTCAGTTATCATCTTGTGAAACCAAAAGCTGGGTGTTTGTAAGAAACAAAATCCATCAAGACGTTTTAACTTCAAACCGTTGTTTCTGGCTAAAATATCCATAATTCCATAATTCATATTAACGCTTCCTCCAGTGAAAAAGTCATCTGGTCTGAATCAGGAGAGAAATCTGCACAGATCAAACACCGTTTACAAGCCAAAACAGTTCTGAACAAATATGTGGGTGGATATTGATGTGTGAGTACAGCAGGAGATGGACTTTTTCACTGAAGGAAGTGTTGTTATAAATGATGGGCTTGCTTTTTTGGCCAGAAGTGATGGTTCGAAGTTAAAAATGCCTTAATGACGGACCTGTTTCTTACAAACATGCTGCTTTTCACTTTATAAAACGTTAACTGATGGACTGGAGTGGTGTGTATTGCTTGTGGATTATTGTGATGTTTTTATCAGCTGTTTGGACTCTCATTCTGACGGCACCCATTCACTGCAGAGGATCCATTGGTTGAGCAAGTGATGGAATGCTACATTTCTCCAAATCTGATGAAGAAACAAACTCATCTAAATCTTGGATGGCCTGAGGATGAGGACATTTTCAGCAAATTTTCATTTTTGGGTGAACTATTCCTTTAAGTGGCCATTTTCAGAGGTTTCTGCTTTTCTGATAATCCTTCATTCTGTCACTTCTTTGTATCCAAGTAACCAAAGAGAAGAATCTGAGTTGTTTGAGCTGTCCGTGTGGGATTTCTGATATAAATCTGGGGTTGCTTCATATCCACTCCGTAGTCTTTGCTCATGCCCGCTGATCTCAGAGCAGCTCCACAAACAGTCCTGGCACTGCATGCCAACTCCAGACTGATCCACAGTCAGTGCATGTCTGTGTAAGTGAGGGGCAACTCATTTGAAATGGCTGCCCTTTGTGTCGGAGTGAAAGAGGGTGAGTAGGGGGCAGAGGATCAGTGAGCACATGAGTCAAAATCCCTCCCATTCAGCGCACTTCATAGACTCAGTCTCTCGCCATCAGCGGCGATCAGCGACGGTGAGACAGAGAGTGTGTTAGCAGAATTTAAACATCATCCTAGTGATTTGTCTCATACAAAAGCTTGCATTTGTTCAAAAATGCATGAATATAAGATGCTACAGGTGTCTAAAGAATCAATAGCACTTTATACAATACAGATTAATGCTGCAAAATAATGGTTAAATTAATAATCATGATTGTTTTCAGTTGAGAATTTTTTTTATGTTTTATTAGAATTATTGCACTTTCTTGTAAGCATAAATTAAGAAAACATCATCTTGTGTGCAAGCTTACCTTTCTACATTATAAACAAAAAACTCTTAAAGTGATAGTTCACCCAAAAATGATAATTCTGTCATCATTTACTCATTCTCAAATAGTTTCAAACCAATATGAATTTCTTTCCTCTGTTAAACACAAAAGAAGATATTTTAAAGGATGTTTGGTAACCAAACTTTTGCTGGTAGCCATTTACTTCCATATTATGGAGAAAAAAAAATACTGTTTAAGTCAATGGCTAACAGCAACTGTTTGGTTAAGAACATTCTTCAAAATATCTTCCTTTGTGTTCAACACAAGACAGAAACTCATAGGTTTGGAACAAAATGAGGGTGAGTAAATAATCACAGAATTTAATTTTTTTTGGGTGAACTATCCCTTTTAAGAGGCTTCTCTCAAATTCCTAATATTAACTGCAATAATTCCAAATGTTAATGTTTTTCTATAATTAACAAAAAAGCTGTGTTGTAGCACAGAAGTACCATAACTGTATTTATTCGGCAACTATAATATAGTTCAGATTAGTTTTTGGATATTGCGAATAATGAAGCTTAAATAATTGAGACCAGCAAATGCAGTGATCACTATTAAAATACAGATTGTTTCAAAGCAGCTTCACAGTAATAACAGAAAAATCAGTGATGCAAACCTTTTTAAACATGACAGTTCTAGGAAATCAGGAATGTCAGTGCCTAATGCCATTTAGCATCATGTTTATTGTTAAATACAGTCATGTTTTCCTAGAATCTGAGTTATTGTAAACATACAGCAGATTTAGAATAACTGTGACGTGCCACTGCTAAAATAGTCACATGCATACGCACTCAAGAATGATTTCAACCAGACACTGTAGTCATTTTCACTGTAGTCACCTGACTTTTTATTAAGTGATGATAGATTTTTCTTGTCTGGATCTATTTGTGGTGTGGTGGTTAAGGCTGGTTAGCTCAACTGAAATGCACTGGTGTGTCCTTAAACAGGACGCTTAACCTCAGGGTTGCTTCAGGGGGTTTGTCCTTGTAGTAAGTTCATAGTGCTCTGCTGCGGTGACATTGGGTGAAAGTCACAGAAACCAGAAAACTCGTTGTGTGGTGAGAAAATGAGATTTTAAAATATAATCCTATTCATCCTGATATGAAAGACAGCGGTGAGTTTACATGCAAAAATCACGTCAGATGTATTTTGTGCATTTATGATGCTTCATCTCTCTACTCTAGTTTTGAATCATTCTGGTTCTGACCGCTGGATTCAAGTGGCTGTGATTTCGTCATGTTAATTAAACACCTGATGATTCATGTTTTGCACCCACTTTGTTTTGATTAAAAAAGTCCTTGATGCGTCACTGAGAACCTCTTCATGTCAACACGAAATGACATTCACCATCCATTTTACTACAGCAATGTGATGAATTTCTGAATATAAAAAAAATTGACTTAGTTATGTCCATCACGAATCGATGGATCATAAAAAGTAGATTTTGATTTCAAGCTGACTTGAAGTGAAGAATGTGAAAAACTATTATATATTTTGTTATATTAAATAATTGTGTATATATATACAGCACAATTTTTGTTTTACTGACTTTTATGCTGATTTCTTAATGTAAAAAGTGAGAATAATAATTAGAATCACCATTGAGAATAATTTGAAAATTAGAACAAAGTATTTGAAATTTGAAAATGTACTAAATTGTCACAATAACAATGCAAATATATTATGTACTTACAAGTAGGTTTTTTATATATATAATGTGTGCTTGTGTGTATATCAGTCTTACTTGTTTATTTATTTTTGATAAATTATTCCAGACTATTCTATTCTATTCTATTTTTACAGCCATGCAATAAGATACAAAACCCCTCGATTTTGAGTCCTGATCACCATTTCAGAGTTTATTTTGCAATAATGATTGGTTGACTGTACATTATCCTTGTTGTATTCTTGTTGTTTTGGGGTCAATTATGATATGCATGTGTTTTCATGAGATTCGGCAGGGTGGAATTATGGGACTGTAAATTACTGGTTGTGTTAGAGTGATTCTCAAACCTGTTTGTACAAGAGGTTTCATTGTCATGCACTTTTCTTGAACTGAATGGTACTGTACTTCATCACAGAGTGACAAGAACACACAGGTCATAGTTGTTTTGTTGATTGAGTGGTTGAAAATAAGCTCTTTTGTATCTTAAGCTGATGGTCATGTGTGACCGGCTGGTTATCTGTGGGAAACCAGAACTGGACTAACGAGTTTCAAGAACACAACTGTTTTAGGTGAATTGCATGCAAACAGAAGAACCGTGAGTGTGTTTTGAACACACAACCTTAAGACGCCACATATATATTCAAATCCTGTCCAGAAAGCTTTCTTTTGTGGTTTCTGTAACACAAACTCAAGCTGGCTGTCTTTAAGCAGGTGACCCGTTTCTCAACTATGCGGCATGTCGTAAAAATAACCTCAGTCTGGCCCAGAACATGCCAGGTGACAGCAAGTGTCATGAACTTGACAGACGCACATGATGTCACAATGCCACCGCCATCAATCCCACAATCCTCTTAGTGCAGGACACACCTGAGGGCCGATCAGCGGCTGGAGGATTAGCCAATCAGAAAGCAAGATGTGCTGTCACAATTGCATTTCTGCTGCGTCCATCTGTCAAAAGTCACTCACACCAGGGTTATTATTGTTAACTAAAACTATTAAACACAATTTTGTTAAACCAAATAAGGCAGAAATAAAATATAAATATTAGATGAAAAACATAAACCAAAATAAGAAGTTGAAGCACTAAAATTACTAGTTGGAAAAAACAAAAAACTGAAACTTAATTAAAACTGAAATAAAAAATAAATTAAACCTACATGGTAGTATTTAAAAATACATTCAAATTTTTAAAGAAAAAAAAATGACAAGCACATAAAAAATTACTAAACTAAAATTAAAAGTGAAACTAGGTTGAAATGGGGTTTGAATCATGAAAATTTCATTGAATTTCATTCTTATTTTATATGTATGTATGTATGTATGTGTGTGTGTGTATATATGTATGTATGTATGTATGTATGTATGTATGTATGTATGTATGTATGTATGTATGTATGTATGTATGTATGTATGTATGTATGTATGTATGTATATATATATATATATATATATATATATATATATATATATATATATAAAATAATGAAATAAAAAAAAAAAACAATTCAAAATAGGGAAATGGTTCATTTACCAGTTATTTCTGAATAATCTTAACTTAATTTAGCTCTAATATTTGTTGACTGTATCGGGGAGTAAAGTAAGATCAGGAAAGCAATGCAAACGTTGTTTAATTTGTGCAGTCTTATAATAAAACTTGTAAAGTTTTATGTGATGTATAACCTTCTAATGCTCTTTAATATGATATTTTGTATTTTATTCTTGCCAATTTTTTAGAAAGGTGGTCGGACCAGGGTTATTATCATTAATTAAAACTAAACCCATAAAAAAGTTTAACTTTAAAGAAAGTAAACTTAACTGAAACAAAATAAAATAAAACATTAAACTTACTTAATTCCAGTTTTTATTCTAAGAAAACATTATCATTTTAATTTAGTTTAACTTGGTGTATTAAAATAACTAAATAAAAAAAATAATAAATATTTTAAAAACTAATAAAAAAACCTATATAGACACTGAAAAATTACTAAAACTTTACAAAAATTAATATATAAACAGAAAATACATTTAATATATTTAAAAAATATATAAAAATAAGAACTAATTCAAAATATTAATTAAGTCTATAGTTTTAATTATATATTATAAAATAACACTGGGTCAGACTCTAAAGTATTGTGCATACAAATACAGTAGGCTTGTGTGCAACCCTTCAGACCACGAAATTTACATGACACCATATCTCTGTTTCATTAAACCCAATAAATGATTGTAAACAGATATTAGTGTGTTTTGATGAAGTATCTATGAAGAATCACCAATAAAGCACAACAGTCCTGTGCCGCTTATACAGGCTACGTGAATAGGTTTGCTTTTCAGATGCAGAAGTGTGATAAAGGCCTATTGCATGACAATGGGAAACATGTTTACAATAAAGCAGCAGACTAGAAATGTTCTGGCAGTTCTGCGCTGGTTTCTGCAGGTGCTGTTGGTCAGCAGCAGTCGAAACCCGGATCAGTGGATTGTTCCTGGTGGAGGAATGGAGCCGGAGGAGGAGCCGTGTGGAGCTGCTGTACGGGAGGTCTTTGAGGAGGTGCCACATTGTCATTTTACATCATTTCTTGCGGTCAGGGTGTTATTTACCTGACTTTGGGAGTCTCATGGCTAAACGAAGGATTGTTGTGGATTTGATCTCTATCTCTCTCTCTCTCTGTCTCCCTCAGGCTGGAGTGAAGGGTAAATTAGGACGTTTGCTTGGCGTGTTTGAGGTAAGGCTCTTCTCCCGCTCCTGATTGGAGAGTTTAGACTCCTGAACGGATGTATCATGAGATGAGGAGATTACAGTCCCTCATACTGAAAGAGTTTATTTTTCAACAACAGCAGAACCAGGACCGGAAACACCGGACGTACGTGTATGTGCTGACGGTCACAGAGACGCTGGACGCCTGGGAGGACTCTGTCAATATCGGTGAGTTTGGGTGCTGCTTCTTTTATGATGGATCTGAGGGTATTCAGCCCTCGGGGTCTCTGATTGTTCAGCGATTTCCTGCATGTATATTACACACAAACACACACACACACAGGTTTCATGCTGAGTCTATAAGTCTGAGAAGTGAAAATGCTTCTGTTTGCATTTTTTTAATTTAATGATTTTTTTTGTAATTATATTTTAATTTAAACCATATCTTTATTGCAAAAATATAAATAAGATCTGCAAATAAATGCAGTTTAGATATTTTTTTAAACTGCCTTCTCATCCCACCTTAAATTCAGTTCAATTCAGTTCAATTTAATTCAGTTAAACTGTCTTTATTCCAAAACTATGAATGAAAACAAGAAAATAAACATGCATATTTAATACATATTCCCTACTCCCTTTAGTTTTTCATGTAATTTAATTTTATTTTATAATTTAATTTAAAACATATCTTTATTGCAAAAATATGGAAGATAACAGAATTTCCAAAAAAACTCAGTATACATATATTTTAAACTGCCTTCCCATCCTATCCTGCTTTCTGAAATTAAATTAATCTTTAAAATGCAATTTTATTTAATTTGATTTTATTTAATTGAATTTAAATCATATCTTTATAGCAAAAATATGAAGGATAACAAAATTTACATATATTTTAATTGCCCTCCCATCCTCCTACTTAAATTCAGTTCAATTTAATTCAGTTCAGTTCAGTTCAATTCAACCCTATCTTTATTGCAAAAATATGAAAGATAACAAGAAAATCTCCAAAAACCCAATGTGCATATATTGTTAACTGCCTTCCCATCCCACCCAAATTTAAATATTTTATTTTATTTTTTAACCATATCTTTATTGCAAACATATGAATGAAAACAAGAAAATCTAAAAAAAAAAAAAAATTACAACTTATTTTTAACTGCTTTCCCATCCTCCCCCTTAAACTTAATTCAAAATTCAAATTGCAAAAATATGAAAGATAACAAGAAAATCTCCAAAAAAAATTAACCTCCTTAATTTAATTTTTTAAAATTTAAATTTTATTCCATTTTATTATTTAATTGTATTCAATTTAATTTCAAAAGATATTTAATTTAATAATAAAACACTATTGCATGATAATGATCAATGTTTTAAGAATGATATAAGACCCCACTATATGTTTATTCATAATATCCTAATATTTCCAGTCTTTGTGGTGTATTTTGCTCATGGTGCAGTATTTGTCCCGTAGGCCGTAAGCGCGAGTGGTTTCCCGTCGACGAGGCCATCAAGGTCCTGCAGAGCCACAAACCCGTTCACGCTGAATACCTGAGACGCCTGCGGATCACTCGCTCATCAACCACCACCAACGGCAACCTGCTCCTGCCCCAGACATCTCCCAGCAGCCTCACACCGCTCTTCAGCGCTCCAGCCTCAGCCGCACGCAGATAGGACACACACACACACACACACACACATCAACACTCTTCTGTCTACATGAACCACCCACACACATCTCCAGGGCCTTTATGACCCTCACAGCACCTCTTAGGCACCTTTGGGACGTTCTTTAGAGGGACAAACCAAAGTTGTGTGGGATTTCCAGTGAAGAATGCCTTAACGATTTATTTTCGAAGTCGGTTACTGATCGGTTTTAGTTGCTGTAACGGAATAATAATTATTGACCAGCTTTACAAACCAGTTACATGGAAGTGCACTTCCATTACTCCTCCATCACTCTCACCTGCAGAGCTTGGCATTCTGGGATTGTGACGTAGGGAATGTCAGTTTCATTCCACACGCGTTTGACCTCTGTCCGTTAGCGCTGTTGTGACCCCAGACTTCCCTTTAAGACTCAGACGAGCCCTTTAAAAGCCCCCTTCACTGCTGCTCCTGACTGGATAACTGGATTTCTGAAAGCATCAGAGATTCCGGTCGATGGGATTTCTGGGAAATAGTTGGTGAGCAGGAGGGTCGTAATCTCATTTTATGCTTTGATTAAAAAACAAACGTTTGTAAATATACTAAAAGACTGAAGATGACAAATGATGTATGATGGTTTTTAACTCAAATGCAAATGTATTAATCTTTTCTGCTCTTAACTCTTTCTATGAGGTCTTTCTTTAGCTGACTTTGAAAAGAACAGAACTGTGAATTTTGTCAGAGAAAAGAAAGAAATGTTAACAGGTTATTCTCACGGAGGCAGTCAAGTACATGCACAGGTCATATTTCACTATACAAAATAATATATATATATATATATATATATATATATATATGCTTAAAGATGAATGCCTATTTTTAAGACCATTAGAATTTTTATGACACATTTTTCCTATATTATTATTACTATAGTGCACAAAAAATCATGTATTTAAATTATATTATATATACATTGTGGTATTATGTTTTACTGCCCTTAATTCATGCTTATTTAATTAAAAAACTTTTAAAATTAAAAAACTTTTTGTACTGTAAATGCTGTATTACAGTAATAAAAAGAAAGTATCACAAGTGAAAATGGGAACTAAAATCACAAAATAAAAATAAAAATCTAATTGGTCATTGAAATACAAATAGGCTTAATTTTCCTTATTAAATATATATATATATATATATATATATATATATATATATATATATATATATATATATATATATATATATGTATAGATATGTTAAAAAATATGAAATATAAAAAAAAAATAATTAAAATATTTAATTATGCAAAAAAAAAACTATTATCTAATCATATCTTTATAGATCACAAATTATAAAAAATCTAAATGGTCATTGAAATAGGCTACATTTATTTATTTATTTATTTATTTATATATATATATATATATATATGAAATATGAGCTGTAAATGTTTCATGAGATTAACCCAAATGAATTTTTGGCACCAGCAAAGCCTTGAATATCTGTCAGATGTGAGGATTGGGTGCCTTTTTCCTCCTTTAAAACTTTAACAACACATTGTACTGTCATTGTATTTTTTTTTTTGTTTTGTTTGAAACACTGATGAACATTTGTTGATGGATGCTGCTCTGAATGCATCTCTCCAGTGGCTGTGAGTGGGCTGATCTCAGATCTG
The DNA here is from genome assembly GCA_039654775.1 of Spinibarbus caldwelli. Taxonomy (NCBI): domain Eukaryota; kingdom Metazoa; phylum Chordata; class Actinopteri; order Cypriniformes; family Cyprinidae; genus Spinibarbus; species Spinibarbus caldwelli. The sequence goes on along the minus strand of CM077229.1, from coordinate 2,001,511 downwards.
CTGTAATCACACTGAACTCCAACACATCACTCCAGCTCATGTTTAGGTTTGCGTGTGCTGCGTGTGTGTTTTGATATGTGAAAACGAACAGGTCAGTGCCAGTTGTTCATTTGGATTGAGCGGATGTACAAATAACACTTTCCTTTAGATTACACTGAGATGTGTCAACAGCAAAATTAACTAACTAAATGTACATTTCCTAAAACATTTGGACTATGACCTTTAGTAAAAACAGGAGTGTTATGGTGAAGTTATTCACCGCATGAGATGTACAGTCTAATATTTTGGGTTATCACAATGAATTCTGATGCTTTGTGAGGTGTGAAGTGTAAACTGCATTAGGCCTGAGGAGTGTTTTGGTAGATTTTCAGGTTTGTGAGTCAGACTAACTGTCTCTTACCTGTTCTGAGATGCCAACGGGTCCACAGTTTCTGTATGTTTACTGTAATCTGTACAGATGTTCATAATGGATATTTTTATTTGTCAATAAAGATTGTATCACAAGGAAGAAATGTGAATTGTGATGAATTATAGTATCATTTTCTGATCAATCATGACACAAATAATGCCAATTCTAATCATTCATCTGCCATCTTAAAAGCTTATAGGGTATAAATAATAATTATATAATTTAAATTTAATAATATAATTTATCATGTATATATATGTATGTGTGTGTGTGTGTATAGTAGCATATAATTTAGAAACGCACAGGTCGCTAAAAATAAATAATGTAGAATATAATAAAAATATGAATTTTTTAGGACATTTTCCTATATAATTTATTACTATAGTACAAATATAATATTTAAATTACATTATATTTATGTAATATTATTTGTTGAACTGTCCTTAATTCATTTAATTTAAAAAAGTAGTATTAATTTTTTTACTGTAAATACTACGGAAGGTTTTTCTGCTTTTTACATTTATTTGCAAAAAAGGCTATTAATTTGTTGTAGTTTTACAGTTGTAAAATGGAGTAGTATTTTGGCGGGAACTATCGTTACCATGGTGAATTGGTGGAAGCTCAGTGGTAGCGGAACCAAATGTCATCGCGCTGCAGCGAACCGGAATCCTGTGAGTGTAACACAGAGTTCCCCGGTAGACTGCTTTGAGGGCCCATGTGGATCGGGCAGACCCGGGCGAAACAGCGGCTTCAAGATCCCCGAATCAAGCCGATCTTTCCCGCTAATGCGAGCGCTTTAGGTCAGCCGTGTGTGTGAACCAGTGAAGATGCTGAAGGAGGCGTCAGACGGGCAGCTTACAGCGCTTTATAACGCGGTCGCCGGTGAGTGTGACAGTAATGATGAGAGATTGAGATTCAAACACAGCAGATCTGCAGCATCCCGCTGACATACACTCATCTGGACAAACCACACATTATATCAGCAGGATTTCTCATAGTCACGTGTTGTGATTAGATCGTATTGTCATGCTTTATCGCTGACATTAATCATCTCGAGCTGAGATGAATGAAGACAGAAACAAATGATCATCTGTTTCTGTCTCTAAACTTCTTTGCATTTATTTTGGATTGCTTTTAATTTATCTAAAGAGAAGTTTTGTCTAAAGTCTTCTCAAAAGAGAGAGAAAATAAAATGCAATATTGCTGTGAAAAAACTGACATATGTAATTTAGAGCAAATGTACATGTATTTAATAAGATTTACTAAGATGGACATTCTTTATACAATGGAAGTAGATAATGTGCAATGTAAAATAATAATGGCTATAAAAAAATCCCTGATGTGGTATTTTTACTTGTGGTATTATATATATATATATATATATATATATATATATATATATATATATATATATATATATATATATATATAAGTTAAAAAATAATACATAATATTTATTATTTTCATTGGGGTAGGAAAGTTGTACATCTTTGGGAAAAAAAGATAAATTATAAGTAAAACAAAAAAATAAAGTAATAAATCACAATAATTTAACATTTCTGATAATAAAACAATAAAACATTTCTGATTATTATAAATGTTGAAAATAGTTGTGCTGCTTCATTGTTTTCATATATGTTCAAAATAAATTGTAAGTTAAAATAAGTAATAATAATTATTTATATATATGTGTGTGTGTGTGTGTGTGTGTATATATGTATATAGCCATAATTTTAACTTAGTTATATGTTGGGGTGGGAAAGTTGTTCATTTAAAAAAAAAAAGTAATAAATAAAATGAGTATGTAATTATAAATAACTTTCAATATACTGTTTATTTTTTAAACCGTACAAGGAAATACAGTTTATGAAATAGATTTTTGCTTTGTGTGTTTGTCTCAGCTTCGGTGCAGGTTCAGGTTGAGCCTGTGGGTCGCTGGTTCGAGGCGTTTCTGAAGCGCAGGAGTAGAAATGTGTCAGCCTCGTTTCAAGAGCTGGAGGAAGAGGAGGAGCTGTCTGAGGAAGAGGAGGATGAGGAGCTGCAGCTGGAGGAGTATCCCATGCTAAAGACACTGGACCCCAAAGACTGGAAGGTGTGTGTAAAGACACGTCTCTGTCAGAGCTGTGAGACTCTGTGAACTCAATGCATTGACACGCTTTTCTCAATGTTACAGAACCAAGATCACTACGCTGTTTTAGGTCTCGCACACGTCAGGTACAAAGCAGCCCAGAAACAGATCAAAGCTGCTCGTAAGTTTGACTTTTTGTTTGTGTGGAAATCTTTGTACAATACTGGTCAAAAGTTTGGAATAATTAAGATTGTGAAAGAAGACTCTTTCTCTTTCTCTGTTCACCAAGGCTGCATTTATTTGATCAAAAATACAGTAAAAATTGTGAAATATTATTAAAAGTTAAAATAGCTGTTTTCTGTGTGAATATATTGTTAAAATGTAATTTATTCCTGTGATCAAAGCTGAATTTTCAGCATCATTATTCCAGTCTTCAGTGTCACATGATCCTTCAGAAATCATTCTAATATGCTGATTTGCTGCTCAAGAAACATTTCTGATTATTATCAATGTTGAAAACAGTTCTGCTGCTGAATGTTTTTGTGGAAACCGTGATACTCGGCCATTCAAAAGTTTGGAGTCAGAAATTTTATTTATTTTTTTTTAAAGAAATTAATACTTTTATTCATCAAGGATGCATGAAATTGATCAAAAGTGACAGCAAAAACATTTATAATGTTATTAAAGATTTCTATTTCAAATAAATGCTGTTCTTTTGAACTTTATATTCATCAATGAATCCTGAAAAAAAAACTTCCACAAAAACATTCAGCAGCACAACTGTTTTCAACATTGATAATAATCAGAAATGTTTCTTGAGCAGCAAATCAGCATATTAGAATGATTTCTGAAGGATCATGTGACTGGAGTAATGATGCTGAAAATTCAGCTTTGACCACAGGAATAAACTTCATTTTAACATACATTTAGAGAGAAAACCGTTATTTTAAATTGTAAAAATATTTCTCATTTTTCACTGTACTTTTGAGCAGAAGAGACTTGAAAATATGCAAGATATTTTGCAGTAACATGCTGCTGTTCTCCACAGATAAAGCCATGGTCCTCAAACATCATCCGGACAAGCGGAAAGCAGCAGGAGAGCAGATTGTGGAGGGCGATAATGATTATTTCACTTGCATAACAAAAGGTTCGGACTTTATTGCTTTATCATAACAGGGTGTCCGCGGGTCATTAAAAAGTCTTAAAATGTCTTAAATGACGTTTTCCTAATAAAAGGCCTTAAAAAGTCTTAAAATGTCTTAAATTCAGATTCGATGGGTCTTAAATTTTGGTCACATTACCGATAAAATATTTTCAGTCTGACAACAGACTTTTTTTTTTTTTCTTCACCCGCTGTAACTTACTGTGTCACCAGACAGAATTGCAGCAGGAGATTACAGGCCGATCTACCTTCTTTGTTTATTAAATATTTTCAATAATAATAATAAAGGTTGAGCTACAGCAAGCTGACCAGCCTCCTAGCTAGTTTAAAATGTTTTTTTTTTTTTTTTTTTTAAAGTAGCCTAAGTGACAAAAAAAAAAAAAATACTCAGAGAAGAATCGAAACGCGGGAATGATTCTTCTGATTTTATTACATTCAGTGTAAACAGCGATTGAAAATGGATAGTGTATTTCTGGTATCAAGATCACGCTTTTGAGTATTTTGTATGTCAAATACATGCATTTTGAAATATTGCCCATCCCTGCCTGCTGGTGGTTGAGTATGTTGAAAAGTATGCATCACCCCCTCAAACTTTTTTTATTTTTATATTCATAAATGTTTTTAAAACATTAATCTCATAACATTATTTATTGCAGTTGTAATTTTGCAGTGTACATTATTTAATCTGACTGGTAACAGCCCTATAGTGTATATTGAATTTATTGATAAATTGTAATAATTTGACATGAAAGATAATACATACATTTAAAAAGGTTAACAATAGGCCTTTGTAGGAGTAAATAAAAAATATGCAGGATTAAGTATGTTAAATCTGATAGAACACTGATGAAAGTATTGCTTCAGAATAAATTGTTTACGCCACCAAAAATCTTGGTGATGCAGTATTTTTGTGTGGATATTTTGTATGGAATATTGTCTGCTGATATGAAAAGTTCATATGTATCTCATGATAATAAATAGCATTTTTGACAGTGATGATATTTTGTTTACTTTTTACATTAAACATTAATTTCTATTACAGGTTTAGGTCTTAAATTTCATACAAGGTGGTATTAAAAAGGTCTTTAAAAAGTCTTAAATTTAACTTCTTCATATGTGTAGAAACCCTGGATAAGTGAACTTACATTGTGTTTGGAGATCAGTCTTGAGATGCTTTATCTGCTCTTGTATGATGCAGCGATGGAGATCCTGTCGGATCCTGTGAAGCGGAGAGCGTTTGACAGCGTGGATCCGACGTTTGACAATGCAGTTCCTTCAAAAGCAGAAGGCAAAGAAAACTTCTTCGAGGTGTTTGCGCCGGTGTTTGAGAGGAACAGCAGGTAAATGCCTCACACGACTGATTCAGATGATTCAGGTTGAGTGCGTGGAGATCACACTGCTGTATTTCTCTCAATCAGATGGTCTGTTAAAAAACACATCCCGAGTCTGGGAGCCGTGGACACGTCTTTTGAAGAGGTGGATAATTTCTATTCCTTTTGGTAAGTAAAATATCAAATTTATTTATAGATTCTGAGCCAAATTAATGCTGGAGGAACATAAAAAAAATTATAATTTTTTCCCTTTTGTTCCTGAAGGTACAACTTTGACTCGTGGAGAGAATTTTCATATTTAGATGAAGAGGAGAAGGAAAAAGCTGAATGGTAAATAATATTTTGTGGTCATATGTTATTGGTTTTGGTTTAATATTTTGTCATCATATTGTAATTATTACTGCACAGGGTTATTATAGTTAACTAAACCATAAAAAACCTTTGTGACTTCAAATAAAATAATGTTTAACTGAATATAAAAGTTTAAAGTTGCCAAGGCAATATTTATCATTTTTGAGTTTAAGTTAATGTATGAAAGTAACTAAAACCAAAATAAAAATTAATAAAAGAAAAAAAAAGTATATAGACATGAAAAAAAAACCTAATAAAAATTGCAATAACAACAAAATGACTAAAACTTTAATTAAACAGAAAATATAAAATAAGAATGAATGCAAAATTAAAAAAAAAGAAAATCTGTAATGATTTCTCAGTTATACTAAAATATTTTTTTCTACTTTGTGGTATTTGATTTAATTAATTAAAATTAATCTGAAAGCGGAAAATATTAATTAAAGTTAAAGTAAAATATTGTAAATAAATCACTAATTAAAATGATTTAATTAAAATTAAAGTGAAAACAGAAAAGATTCATTAAAATTAAACTGAAAACAAAATGTACAAATAAAATTAATTTAAAATAATAAAAACTAGGGTAGTTTATTATACTAAAACAAAACATTTTCCTTTTTGTACTTTGTGGTGTTTGTGTATGTGATTTTGCTGTGTTTCTGTCAGTCGAGATGAGAGGAGGTGGATTGAGAAACAGAACCGAGCCTCTCGAGCTCAGAGGAAGAAGGAAGAGATGAACAGGATACGGACACTCGTTGGTAAGAGTCGATTCAGACTAGGGCTGCAACAAACGATTATTTTGATAATCAATTAATCTAACGATTATTAGACCGATTAATCGAATAATCGTCGATTATTCCACTGATTAATCGGTAGACATTGATTATTCAGCTTTTGCAATTAGTTAAAATGTTGAGTTATGCATATTCTAACAAATATATAATGGTAATCACTTCAGCTTTTGAAAGTCATTATGTAATTACAATTATTATACAATTAATTTATGCAAATATATATATTTGGCACACAGAATAGATGACAGAGAAACTCTCTCATTCACCATGTAATTTGCTATATGAAAAAGTAACTGAATGACACATCATTCTGCCTAACATCTCCTTTTGTAAGTCATATGAATAAGAAACAAAATAAAGGTAAGTGATAAGACATTTTATTTTTGGATAAACTTTTTTTCACAGAATAATCTCTCTTAAAATACCTTATAGGGTTATGATAATCAAAACAGTCCTGAGCTAGATCAAGCTTTGGTCTTTGTAAACCAAACTATCACTTTAATGAAATAATATTTTTTTCCCCACTAATAAATATTTTTTATCACTAGCTAGCTCCACACTGGAGAGCTGCTTTATAACAGAAAATCAAGTTGTAATTCTAACACTGACTCTGGTTTTTCATGTTTAATACTGTAAAGTTGCTTGATTTAAGGCTATTTATTGCATAAAGTACTATATAAATAAAAGTGACTGGACTTTACTGCAGAGCTCGTGCAAACATCCACATCGCTGTAATCGGATGCGTTTTTAAATGCTGCTTTCAGTCCGCTGTCAGTTTTTGTTGTGTTTATTTCGTTATTGAGATGAAAGTGCGCAGCATATATTTACTTATTCCTTTGGCTGCGTTTGCTTTGAAGCGCTGTGTGTTCTTCTCTTGAATTGCATCCAGGAGAGCTGAATTACAGTCTTGCGCTATTCGCCACACTGGTCAAACCGCATTATTGCAGGCTCTTACGTTAGGTCATATGAGATCAAACGACTACTCGATAACAAAAATGTCAACAATTTTTATTGTCGACGTTGCCGATAGTGTCGACTAATCGTTGCAGCCCTAATTCAGACAAAGACTCGTGATCTTACTGTGAGCGTCTGTGTGAATGTGTGTGATGTGTTGCAGACACGGCCTACAACTGCGACCCGCGAATAAAGAAATTTAAAGAGGAGGAAAAAGCCAGGAAAGAGTCAGAGAAGAAGGCCAAAGCCGAGGCGAAGAAACGAGAGCAGGAGGAGAAAGAGCGGGTCAGTGCCACTAAACACTCACTGTTTCAAATTACACATGGGCAGCTCTGGTCAAAGGTTTGGTCCAAACACTGCTTTAGCTGTTACTAACACATTTCTGAAAGTGTTTTGCACTTGACTTATATTTGTGTTTTTCCATGTGTCTGATTTGAATATGTTTGATGAAGCTGTAAATTACCAAATATCAACAGATCAAATCTGTGTATAATATTTTATTTGTATGTATATGTATGTGTGTGTGTATATGTATGTATGTATGTATGTATGTATATATATATATATATATATATATATATATGTATATATACACACACACACACACACACACACATATATACAGGTGCATCTCAATAAATTAGAATGTCGTGAAAAAGTTCATTTATTTCAGTAATTCAACTCAAATTGTGAAACTCGTGTATTAAATAAATTCAGTGCACACAGACTGAAGTAGTTTAAGTCTTTGGTTCTTTTAATTGTGATGATTTTGGCTCACATTTAACAAAAACCCACCAATTCACTATCTCAACAAATTAGAATATGGTGACATGCCAATCAGCTAATCAACTCAAAACACCTGCAAAGGTTTCCTGAGCCTTCAAAATGGTCTCTCAGTTTGGTTCACTAGGCTACACAATCATGGGGAAGACTGCTGATCTGACAGTTGTCCAGAAGACAATCATTGACACCCTTCACAAGGAGGGTAAGCCACAAACATTCATTGCCAAAGAACCTGGCTGTTCACAGAGTGCTGTATCCAAGCATGTTAACAGAAAGTTGAGTGGAAGGAAAAAGTGTGGAAGAAAACGATGCACAACCAACCGAGAGAACCGCAGCATTATGAGGATTGTCAAGCAAAATCGATTCAAGAATTTGGGTGAACTTCACAAGGAATGGACTGAGGCTGGGGTCAAGGCATCAAGAGCCACCACACACAGACGTGTCAAGGAATTTGGCTACAGTTGTCGTATTCCTCTTGTTAAGCCACTCCTGAACCACAGACAACGTCAGAGGCGTCTTACCTGGGCTAAGGAGAAGAAGAACTGGACTGTTGCCCAGTGGTCCAAAGTCCTCTTTTCAGATGAGAGCAAGTTTTGTATTTCATTTGGAAACCAAGGTCCTAGAGTCTGGAGGAAGGGTGGAGAAGCTCATAGCCCAAGTTGCTTGAAGTCCAGTGTTAAGTTTCCACAGTCTGTGATGATTTGGGGTGCAATGTCACCTGCTGGTGTTGGCCCATTGTGTTTTTTGAAAACCAAAGTCACTGCACCCGTTTACCAAGAAATTTTGGAGCACTTCATGCTTCCTTCTGCTGACCAGCTTTTTAAAGATGCTGATTTCATTTTCCAGCAGGATTTGGCACCTGCCCACACTGCCAAAACACCAAAAGCTGGTTAAATGACCATGTTGTTGGTGTGCTTGACTGGCCAGCAAACTCACCAGACCTGAACCCCATAGAGAATCTATGAGGTATTGTCAAGAGGAAAATGAGAAACAAGAGACCAAAAAATGCAGATGAGCTGAAGGCCACTGTCAAAGAAACCTGGGCTTCCATACCACCTCAGCAGTGCCACAAACTGATCACCTCCATGCCACGCCGAATTGAGGCAGTAATTAAAGCAAAAGGAGCCCCTACCAAGTATTGAGTACATATACAGTAAATGAACATACTTTCCAGAAGGCCAACAATTCACTGAAAATGTTTTTTTTTATTGGTCTTATGAAGTATTCTAATTTGTTGAGATAGTGAATTGGTGGGTTTTTGTTAAATGTGAGCCAAAATCATCACAATTAAAGGAACCAAAGACTTAAACTACTTCAGTCTGTGTGCATTGAATTTAATACACAAGTTTCACAATTTGAGTTGAATTACTGAAATAAATGAACTTTTCCACGACATTCTAATTTATTGAGATGCACCTGTATATGTATGTGTGTGTGTATGTATATATATATATATATATATATATATATATATATATATATATATATATATATATATATATAATGTATACACACATACACATACATATACATTTTTTAAACAATATATTTAGCAATATATATAAAAAATATGTATACATGCGTGTGTGTGTATATATATATATATATATATATATATATATATATATATATATATATATATATATATATATATATATATATATAATTGGAATAAACAATTATATTTATTTTTTTATATATTGCAAATGTAATATTTTATTTGTATTGTATTTGTTTATAGTTGTTTAGTTGCTTTATGTCAATATAAATATTGCCTTGGTATCTAGCTACTTAAAGGCTTAACTGAAATAAAATATTACAAAAATAGCTGCCAAGATGCCAAGGCAATATTTTTGAGTTTAAGTTGATATACTAAAGTAACTAAAACCAAAATAAAAATTAATAAAAAAAAAAAAACTATATAGATATATTAAGAAAAAAACAGCTAATAAAAATGACAATAATACACAACAAAATTTATATTTTATTAGATATACTAATAATAATTACATATCATTTAGATTATATATATATATATATATATATATATATATATATTTGGCAATATAATATTCAATACTTAATTAGGCACAAACCCTTATCCTGACCCTAAACCTAATCTTAACCCATATTAAGGTCTGGGTAGTTACATATACGGTAGTCAACATTTGAAGTGGATCAAAAAAGTTAATCAAAGTTGTCATAAGACAAGAACAGGTATTGTTCAAAATTCATGTATAACTTTGATGAAAGGTTTTGATCCACTTCAAATGTTGACTACTGTATTTACTTTACTCAGTACTTTCTTATACTGTAAGTGTGTGTACTGTAAACTAAATGTCACTTCCATCTGTTGTATATATTGTCTATCAGGGACCCTCAGTCCTCTAAATCATCTCTCTCGTGGTTTTGTGTCTGCAGGCGCGTCAGGTGGAGGCGGCGGCGGCGCGGGTGCAGAGGGAGAAAGAGGAGGAGGCGGCGCGACAGGCGGCACAGCAGGCCAAGAAAGAGAAAGAAGCCCAGAAGAAAGCCATCAAGAAAGAGCGGCAGAAGCTCAGGATGACCTGCAAGGCAAGAAACACTCTGAACGATCTCACACATTCAGCTCTCTGAGAGCTTCCCATCCTCATCTCTGTCTCTGCTTCTCTCAGACTCACAACTACTTCACAGACAATGAAGCCGACGGCGTCAGGATGATGGAAGAGGTGGAGAAACTCTGCGACCGCTTAGAGCTGACCAGGTGAAGCCGTTTTACTATTGTTCTTGTGAGTTTATTCTCTGAAACAGCTTAATGTAGGAGAAATATTGAGTTTTTTGGTTTGATTTGTAGTTTGCAGATGCTGAATGAAGCTTTGGCCTCTGGGAATAAAGAACTGAGTAAAGCGGCTCTGGAGAAACAGGTGAGAAACAGAAACCGGTCAAAATATATTTATTGCTTTGTTGAGCTATAAATCTGTCTATGTACACATGAAATATAAATTGTGAAATTATTTCAATTTAAAATAACTGTTTTCTATGTGAATATGTTAAAATGTAATTTATTCATGTGATCAAAGCTGAATTTTCAGCATCATTACTCCAGTCTTCAGTGTCACATGCTCCTTCAGAAATCAGTCTAATATGCTGATTTGCTGCTTAAAAACATTTCTGATTATCAATGTTGAAAACAGTTTTACTGCCCAATATTTATTATTTAAACGGTCATACATTTCATTTTTCAGGATTCTTTGATGAATAGAAAGTTCAAAAGAACATCATTTATTAATAATAATAATAATAATAATAATAATTATAATAATTATAATGTATTAAAATAATAATAATCCAGTTGACAAATCTTAATCTAATTAATTATTTAATATTCTAATACCTGTAACATACACTCCTTTTTATAATGAAAGCTGATTACCAAAGCATTTACACAACAAATTACAAAAAATAAAGTAATAAGGTGCCAAGCAATATTAATAAAAATATTTTAACATAATTATATGAATACATTTTTTAAATAATTATTATGAACAATAATATATTATTAATAATTATATTTAATATTATTATATTTTTATTATTTTATTATTATAAGAATGTAACACATTCTTAATATTTTTGTGGAAATAGTGAGATTTTTTTTTAAAAGGATTGTTTTGAATGGGAAGTTCAAAAGAACCGCAAAAACACTAATAATAATAATCAGTAATAAATTACAATTACAAAAATTATTTAATAATTAGTTGTATGATGATGATGAATGTAAAGTTCAAAAGAACAGCATTTATTTGAAATATAAATAAAAATACTATTAATAATTATTAGTAATAATGTTACAATTACAAAAAATATTATTTAATATAATAATAATAATAATAATAATTATTATTATTATTATTATTATTATTATTATTATTATCACATTTGGAAACCATGTGGTTTCTAATATATTTTTAGGATTTTTTTGATGAATAGAAAGTTCAAAAGAACAGCATTTATTTTAAATATAAATATTTATTAACATTATAAATTACTTTACTGCCATATTTGATCAATGTAATGTGTCCTTGCTGACCCCAAACTTCTGAATGGTCCTGTAAGTTGCTCTGAGGTTTTTGTTTCTGTGGTTGAATCCCTGACTCTGTGTGTGTTGCAGGTGCAGGAGGTGAATGTTCAGATGCACAAGGAGAAGGAGGCGGAGATGCAGGCGCAGCAGGCGGCGCACAGTGCTGAACACACCAGCGGAGGAGGAGGAGTCAATAACAGAGGCTGGAATGAGGAAGATCTGCAGTTGCTCATCAAAGCCGTCAACCTGTTTCCCGCCGGAACCAACGCCAGGTGAGTCTCCATGGAAACCGCCTGTCATATCTCAGACTGTAAGGATGATCAGGTGTTCCTGACTAGAGGTCGACCGATTCATCGGTTTTACAACCGATTAATCGGCACCGATAGTTGATTGCCGAAACTATCTGTTATCAGCAAAAATCCATGCCGATAGTTTTCCGGATTGCGTCCATTGCTGGAATGGCTGAGAAGGGTCTGCAGCAATAATAGAGTAGGAGAGTGGCCTCTAGAGGCAGAAATCACTGACAGCACGTGTTGTTTGTTTTGACACGTGACACTGCACACGCTGCACAGAGCCCGAAACTTCAAATGCGCATTTAAATGCAGCCAACAGTTCCTGCTGCGGAAGCAGAGCGCCATTCACATAGTTTTCTATTAAATTACATGATATTTATCCCAAATCATTGTTAATGTACATAATGACTTCACCCTAGGCTATAAATTATTAAACATTCGCCTTTCTGTGGCTCTAATAAAGTCATTATGCTTCATATAGAGAGCTAGGTTGCACTTTCTCTTTCCGTTTGCTCTGTTTTTTTTTAAACACCGAACTTCAAACTCATTTATGCCACATTGTTCATTCTTGAAGCAAACTTCTGTCCGTTTGGTGATTAAATAAACTGTTTTAGACCGCTGCTTGAATTAAACGTGACGCGTCTGGTGTGTGTGATACCTAGTCCTAGATGCAGCGCTGCACTTTTATTTTGATTAGATAATCAAGTATTCTGAAATAGAAGCAAATAAAGTATGAGAGTACACATACAATATCCATATGTATGTGATTTTAATGCTATGGCCTTGTCACTATTTAAAGATGGCCATCTTTAAGCATGACTGTTGAAATGAAATGGTAATACTTAAAAATAAGAGCCCATTTGTAACATTAACGACAGCTGTAGAAGTATTGGTTCTTATTAGTGTGTTCATTTCAACATTTACTATTACTATAGGCAACATTTTTAAATGTTAAAGTTTATACTTTTAACATTAGTAAACTATGAAATAACTTTTATGATCAATATAATTAACTAATATTTTTATTCATTTGCAAAGTATGGTTCAGTACTGTTACTGCTTTTTTAAAAATAGTAAAGCACTATTTTAGTTTTTGTTCAGTATCCATTTTAAAAAATATCAGTTGATTAATCGGTATCGGCCAGTATGGTCCACCTTAGCTATCGGTATCGGCAAAATCCAGTATCGGTCGACCTCTATTCCTGACTGAGGTGTGCTGTGATTGGACAGGTGGGAGGTGATCGCCAACTACATGAACCAGCACTCCAGCAGCGGCGTCAAGAGAACCGCCAAAGACGTCATCAATAAAGCAAAAACACTGCAGAAGCTGGGTAGGTAACAGCGCTTTGGGTTTATGCCGTACGTGGGATTGGAGTAGTACGGCTAATTTGCTTGGTTTTTTGATGGCAGATCCTCACCAGAAAGATGAGATTAACCGAAAGGCCTTCGAGAAGTTTAAGAAGGAGCATTCAGCTGTTCCTCCAACCGTAGACAACGCTGTGCCATCAGAGAGGTTTGATGGTGAGTCGCACGATAATTGTCAAACAGTTAATCATGAATATTGATAAGGTAGAATTAGAATAAGGTGCCAAATAAATAATAATAAATTAAAATACATGAAAAATAAAATATTTTATTTCTCTTTAATTAATGAATAAGTAAAAAATATTCCTAATATTAATTCATATTATTAATATAATTCAAATATCTTAATATTGATTATTACAGAGAACTAATTTTAATATTATTAATATGTAAAATATTAATTAAAACATTAATAATGCTTATTAGCACGCACTTTTATAATAATAGAAGCTGATTAATAAAGCAGAATTAGAATAAGATGCAAAGTAATTCATAAAATAAGGTATTTTTCCTATTTTTTATAAATAATTATTATTAATAAATTAAAAATAACTTAATTATAATATTATCATTTCTGTGACACTTTTATAATAATGCAAGCTGATTAATCACGATTTTTAATTTATTTATATTTTTCATTTCATTAGAATTATTGCACTGGTTTGCTCACAGATTTGGTTGCACAAAACAGTGCAAATTACCATGTGAAAGAAAACACTGGCTGTATTACACTTTTTTGAGCAAATAAAATAAATTATTTTATTATATAAAAATAAATAAATGTATAACAATAAATACTAATAAAAATATTTAAAAAATTGTATTCAGAATATATTTTTATAAAAGAAAAACATACGTTTGCTGGTGATTTTGGCTCAGTGTGTTTTCTGTAATGTAGAGAGAGTGCATACACATGGTTGCCAGATTGGGAAGATTAGGGAAACCACTGGGCAGAAAATGTACTAATATAAGAAAAAGCTCTAAGTGGGGGATTTAAGCTCTTTCATCTGGCAACCAATGCAAGATAACACAAATGCCAAATTAAAGTAAAATGTTATCAGGATAAATAACCAGCAGGCAAATATTGCATTCCATTGTGGTTAAATTGAGAGAAGCATAAATTGTGATTATGATTAAAATACAATTTATCGTCGTCAGAGTATAGATGCTGCAAAAACAGTCCCGTTCTGAACACAATCACTCATCCAAACGTTTCCTCCAGCTGTAGGCACTGAATCCAACTCCTTACCCTGGACCACAGAGGAGCAGAAGCTTCTGGAACAGGCGCTGAAGACGTACCCAGTGAGCACGCCAGAGCGCTGGGAGAAGATCTCTGTCGCCGTGCCTGGACGCTCCAAGAAAGACTGCATGAAGAGATACAAGGTTTGATGATCTGCATCATTTATCAAAAACTGACAGGGTTCTGCAACACACAAAAAACTAATAGGTGGGGTTTTTTTTTTTTTTTTCTTAATTCAAAGTACTATTTTGGTGTATTTGTTTACATACAGTTTACATTGCCCAAGAATTAATACACAGAACAAAGAAATAAGCAGTAACAAATATTAATAAAGTAGAATTTGAATAAGGTGCCAAGTGGATATAATAAAATAAGATCTTATTAAATCATTAAATTAGTAGTAGTAGTAATAATAATAATAATACTACTACTAACAACAATTATTAATAATTAATGCAATTAAAAATATCTTTATTACTTATGGATATTACATAGAACAAATTATGACAAGAAAAATTAAGAAATAAATATTAAGGTAGAATTAGAATAAGGTGTCAAGTAATTAAAATCTTTTTCTAAATATTAATAATACAAATTAAATCTAAAGAAATATTAATTTTAATAATTAACAATACTTATATCTATTACACACTTATATCTGTTTAATTAATAATAAACAATTATACTAATTTTATGTCTGCAACTCAGTCTTATAATGCAAGCTGATTAATAAGGTAGATTTAGAAGGTGCTATGTAATTAATAAAAATCTTTTTAAAAGTAATTATTGATGTTTGTTATTAATAAAGTTAATTATTATTATTATTATTATTATTAATAAAATTAAAATCTTAAAATAATATACAATTATAATAGTATAATGTCTGTAACACACTCTTATTATACTGTAAACACTGATCTCTACGTACAGCTGTTGATGTGTTTCTCTGTCTCCGGTGTTTGCAGGAGTTGGTGGAGATGATAAAGGCTAAGAAAGCCGCCCAGGAGCAGGTCGCTGCTAAAAACAAGAAATGACAAACGTGCCGCAGGGAAAGAAAACACACAACACACACAACATGGTCTTTTAACTTTGTGTTCTTTATTTTATAATAAAATAAACATGAAAAAAGCAGATTTTAAATTCTCTTGTTTCCGTGACTGTTAATGCGCAGACGCTGTACTGCTTGACTTCCTCACGGCCGTAACCAATGCATGCCGCTGCAGATGCCGTTATAGTCCGGGAGCTGCTCGATCGGACCTGCAAACCATAAGTATTTGGTTATCAGTCACTGAAAGCAGGGTTTCCCGTCGCTCTGCTCTCTTTCAGGTCCTGGAGTGTTGAGTTCAGTCAGGTGTGTTTGGTTATGAAGACACTCCAGAACCAGAGCTAGGAAAATAGCAGATATTACAGAGAAAATATGGATACTCACCAACAGCTGCTATAGCAGGAGCTTTATTACAGATGTATTTCATACACACGTCTTTGATGGCTGTGGAGTCTATGGCCTGAGAGGAGGAGACACAGCAGCAGCATTGAGACTACAGCCCTGTTCAGACACTAATAGTTTCTCATTGGGACGCAAGATCATTTTAACATTTACAGCGGTGAGTGTGTGGTTTTTATTGCTGTCCGAATCCTGAATGTCGGTGTTTTTCCTCCCACTGCCCATGTAAAAAATCCTAGCCGAATTATGTACTGTTTTTTGACAAACACCAAAATTGTACAGTAATTTAATTGCATTTTGTAAATCTTTTTTAATCACTGCTAAGCACCATACAATAACTATTGCACATCACAGTAATGTACACGTACATTTTAAATATGGACACTTATTTCTAAAATGATGAAACCTGTATACAATAATAATATTACATCACTACATAGAATAGTTTTTGAGAAGGAAAAGGAAAAAAAAAAAACCAACTTGAATTTATAATTATGAAATGCAATAAATGTAAAATTTATTATACACATTTCTATTTTTCTATTAGTGTCAATTTTCCTATTCTTTTTTTTTTTTTTTTGTAGGAAAATGAAAATGAAGATTTAAATAAATAGGGCATTTTTTCCCGTTGTTAAATTTAATGAATTTATTAATTGTCCAAGCAATAGCTGACCTCATACCTTATGTAAATAAAAGTTTAATTGATTTTTGCTAATTTACACATCTTTAAAATGACATACATCATTTTGAGAGATAAAATGCAAGAAAAAAAGTGTATACATTTTCCTATTTTTAAACAATGATATTTAAATAGTAAATAGGATATTATTTTCCTTTTGTTAAATTTTTTAATTGTCCAAGCAATAAGACTTTTTACCTTATGTAAAAAAGAGTTTAATCCCTTATTTCTGTTCCTTTCTACACTTTAAAAATGACAATCATTTTGAGAGAGAAAATCCCTGTTTTTAAACAGGACATTTAAATAAATGATAAATAGGATATAATTTTCCTATTGTTATATTTAATGTTAATTAGTTTGCATTAATATTTATGTAAATGTTCTACATTTTTAAAATGTATCATTTTTAGAGATTAAATGCAAAACAGGAAATTATTTAAACCACAGTGCATTCATTTTCTGTTTTTTGAATAGGACGTTTAAATCAAATAATAGGATATTATATTTTCCTATCAACTTGTTCTGGGTTCGTACGATCACAGAACTCACTTGCATAAATCGTCATCTGAATGCACAAGTTTTATGTAAATGTATTTTCACAGACATCCCCATGAGAAACAATTACTGTCCGAACAGGGCTAGAGATGCCCTTGAATGGGTCAGATGGCAGGTCAAAGGTCAGCATGTGCATGTACTTACATCTATTCTGGCCTCCAGCTCGTGCAGAGGAATCCTGCGGCTGTAACACAGCATCTGCCGGCCGATGTCCTCACAGATGGGAGTGGATCCTAGATGAGACAAACATGCAAAAATTGATTGCTTTATTCAGGGTTTCTGCAGGTCTTAAAAAAAAACTTAATTTGCCCCTTCCACGAATGAAGGCCTTAAATTTACGTAAAAGTCTGAAATTTGAAAATTCATGGCATTAAATGTTGCATGCACTGCAAAAATGATCATCTTTGTGAGTATTTTTGTTTCGTTTTCTAGTACAAATATCTAAACATCCTCAAATCAACATACATTTACTTGAGATGCAAAACTAAGGTGTGAAGTATGCTGGCTTTTTTTAAGGGAAAATTAAGGGAGTTTATGCTTAAAACAAGAAAAAATATCTGTCAATGGGGTATAAAAATATTTTCCCTTAACTAAGCTTATTTTTCTGACTCCACTGGCAGATATTTGTCCTTTTTTTTTATGACACAATCACACATTTTAGTACATTTGCCAGAAAACAAGACAACTTGTAATTTTTGCATTTATCGATAAGAATTTTTTAATATTTGCACTGGAAAACAAGACAAAAATACTTTTTTTGCAGGTGTGATCAGAAGATTATTTCCATATTTTAGTTTTTCTATTTGTCTGTAAAATTAATTAAAAAGTAATAGGTATCTCTTGAAAGTTGTTTTCAATTGCCACTACAACTTTTGTTTTTCTTAAACATTTACATTTAGAGAACAAATTGACACATTGTGTTCCCTATTAAATTGTCATTAATTGGTCTTAAAAAGGTCCTAATTTGCCTTCATAAACCCTGTTTATTACGCGCCACTGCACTTACCATCCAGATGAAGCAGCATGTTTGTCTTCAGCAGGTTTTTGGCTCGGTTCACCTCACTTTCAGTCACACTCGTACACAGAGACATCCTAAAGGAAACTCTGTGTTAGGTGCTCATCTTTCAGCTCAACAGAAAGCCCAGTGAAGGTGGAGCTCTCACCATTCCAGCTGCGTGAAGCGTATCATGTCGCGAATGGTTCCCGGTTCGCACACCATGTAAAGCCCCCACAGGCCTGTGTCGGTGTAGCAGGTGTTGAAGGACAGGAAGCTGTGGCACAGGTTCCCCTGACACGCCATCTGTGCCAGCTTACTGGACAAGTTCTGACGCAAAACAAGGTGCGCTTAGATGGGTTTCGGGTCTTTTTGAGTGTAATACACTATATTGCCAAAAGTATTGGGACACGCCCTTCTAATCAACAGGTTTGACTACTTTTGTAATTTCCATGAGTACATATGGGTTCAGTCATTTTAGACAGTTCGAAAACTCTTGCATCAGAGATGGAAATACAATTTTTAAATAAATGAATTATGTTTCCATCTTTGTTGCCACAGTTTTGGAAGTGCCTTTTTCTGTTCTAAAGAAGGGATGTCCTACTACTTTTGTCCATACAGAGTATGTACAAGTCATTGGTGTTTGGTGATGAGTTTTTGGCTCAAGATCTGCATTTAAAATCACACCAGAGGTGTTCAGCTGCGTTTTGCAGACCAGTCAAGTTCTTCCACACTGACTGAATCAATCATTTCTTTTTGAACCTTTCCTTATACACAGAGGCATTGTCATGTTAGAATAGAAAAGGGTCCTGTCCAAACGGTTTCTATAAAATTAGAAGCACACAATTCCCTAGAATATCATTATATGCTTAAACATTAAGATTTGTACTCACGGAAATGACTAAAGTAGTCAAACCTGTTCATTAGAAGGGGGTGACCCAATACTTTTGGCAATATAGTGTAGTTTAGTGAAAGCACCTCCTACCATCCCGCTGCCGAGTGACCGATCCCAGTTCCCGATGAGCGTATTGGCCACCATGAGCGGGATTGTGTCTGGATGCGACCAGCCGACAGTCTCCACTGCGATGGCTATATGAGCCAGAGGCATCTTATCATCTCGCACACAAATCTGCGAGGAATTGAGAGCAGAACTCAAGGTAAGTTATGCTTTTTTTGTTTAGTGTGAAATATTGCTGTTTCTGCATGTAAACTATCTGCAAAGTAACAAAGCACAGTGTCCAAACCAAAGTGAGGTCATTTCTCCAACAGAATACAATTGCCTCAAATTCCTTGTTTGTAGTCCTGCCATTATTTATATTTATTAATGAAAATAAACAAATAGTAATAAAAAAAAAAACTAATTAAATTACCAAAAGCACATAATTCCCTCTCTGTAAAAAATAAATAAATAAATAAATAAATAAATAAATAATAATAACAATGTCAAATAAATAATAAAATAAAACAAGAATGTCAGACTGGCTTTATCCAATGTTCAGATTTGTGTTCTGGAAATATGCAAATTAGAATTATTCTATGCACTATAAAGCCCTGTTGTTTTTTTTTTAAATTCTCACATTTCAGAAAGCTAAATATTTTTAAACTCAAAAACTAATTAAATTAACAAAAGCGCATAACCCCTCTTGTGAATTTTTTTTTTTTACAAAATAAAATTGAGCATGGCTTTATCCAATGTTCAGATTTATGTTCTGGAAATATATGCAAATTAGTGCATATAATAATTATATAATGCCTTGTTTGTATATTCAAACATAACGTTTAAGGAAACTTGCGCTAATGAACATGCATTTTCAACAAGCTGTAAGAAAGCAGGATTATCATTAACAAAAAACTATTAAAAACATTTATTAATTCAATTAAGAATGAAATTAAACAATTATTAGATGAAAAACTGCCTTGAAATGATGCCTTGGCAACTAACCGAATTAAGTCTAAGTTTAAGTACTAAAATTACTAAATGGAAATAAAAACTATAGGCCATAGTTCAATTAGGACATTTAAGTAATTTTTTTTTTATAAGCATGCCTTAGAAAAAACATTACTGGTGTGCATCTTGAGACAAAACAAAGGCACTGATATATTTTAAGATCAATCAGTGCAAGTTTCTTTCAGTTGAAACAGCTCAGACTTGCATTTTAGTCTGGGACTAGGCTTAAGCCTTGTCTGTGAAACTGGGGTAATATTTAAGAAAAAAAAAAAAAATTAAAAGCACATAATCCACTCTGTAAAATCTAATAACTCTTTTGTAAACAAAATAAAACAAGAATTTTTAACCTGGCTTTACCACACTTTAAGTGACTGGGCCAGCTAACCAATCAGAGCAGACTTGGCTTTTCAGAAAGGTGAGGTTTAAAGAGACAAACTAAAACATCTTTGAAAAGAGGTGCTGCAGTAATGGACTGTAATAGAAAAATAATTTTGAACTTTAAATCATGTAAAATAGACGTCTAAGAAACTTCTAATGCAAGTGCATTACTGTCAACATGATTTTTACAAAGAGAAGAATGAATCCAAAGTATTTTCTATCATAACTGATGGGTTGTCACAAGAGTTCAAGCTGGATTAACCCAAAACATTCCTATGTGTAATGAATTATACTTCTGTTGTGTAAATGTAATGATGTAATAGTCTGCTCACCTCACTGCCGGTGAAATGGCAGGGCAGTGAAGCCTCTCCGCTGTATCTGGCTGGCAGCTTTCCAAAATGAAATTTAGCCAAATCAATAAGCTCATTATGTGACACTCCTAAAAGACAGAGAAACAGTGCTGGATTATTAATGTTCAAACTCTGAGCCAGAAACAGATCTAAACAATTAAATAGAGCCTGACCGATATATCGTTTTGCCGATTTTATCGGCCGATATGAGCCTGTCGCAGATATATCGGTATCGGCGAATATGCCGCCGATATGCCACTGATATGAATTTTTTTTTTTTTACAGAACATAAAACGCAGATAAAATGCTTGTATATGGTGTAATTACATAGTCTGTCCAGCAGTCCATTGTTTGCTACTGGCGACCTGGATGAAACGCTTTAAAGCTTAAGTGTATGGAATACCATTGAAACTTTGAACTGCCATATCTCTGTAACAGCGCGGCGGATCCACATCAAATTCGGGGGATCCTTTCAGCTTGAGGAACCCTCTTGAACGCCGAATCGAGTGTACGTCTCAAGGCCCCCTTTCGAATGAGACCGCCCCCGCGTCGATAGCCCCCGGGGTCCGGGAGTTACGGGCGGTTAAATTCACGGTTGGGCACCGACCGATCTGGTGATCCCGAAGGGCTACCGAGGCGCAGAGGGTGGTGTTCGAGAGGGCTCCTCGAGCTGAAGGGATCCCCCGAATTTGGTGGAGATCCGCATTCGCGAAATAATGACATCAGCCAACACTTTAACTTCAGTAAAGAGGTCTCTTGTTCAGGCTGCAGCATTCAAGCATTGTCTTATTCGACCGTAAGTGCCCTGCGAAGTGGACTTCACATGATATTCCGCCAAGATTTCAGTTCCAAGGGAACGTACATGTTACATTCAAAGGGCATTAAAGTGCGCGAGATGTGAATTTAAATTGTATTTATTTACAGTGGTACATTATGTCACACTTCTCTAGTAAGTTTCGTCTGTGTGTGAAGACAGTAGCGCAAATCCATGAATGAATGTTCTGAAGTGAGATAAACTTCAACAGAATAAATTTGAATGGAATTGAATTGAAATAGTTAAATAAACTTCACCTTTACGGTTCAGTGCACTGTCAGACTCATTTTGGATAATAAAGTTTATTGTTAAATGCCCTGCCTCCATTACATATCTTTGTCACGTCATTATAAGTGTTTGATCACCACATTTGAGTGATCATTGCAATAAACGTGTTTATGTATATATATTCTGTTTATGTAGATACTATAGTATTCTACATATAGTACCAGTCAAAAGTTTGGACACAGGAATGGGAAAGTGTCCAAACTTTTGACTGGTACTCTACTATAATACACACAAAGAATATCGGCCGATATAATCGATATCTGCCTTTTTTGCGCCCTATTATCGGTATCAGCCCCCAAAACACCCATATCGGTCGGGCTCTACAATTAAACCAAAGGAAGTGAGGTGATGCTGATTTACTGTGTTTCTGCTGTTTTACCTCCGGCTGCAGCTAATACAATCCGTGGCCCTTTGTAGTGTGTTGTGATATATTCTACCAGATCCCCTCGATTTATAGTTCTGCAGAACATCAAAATGTAGGAACATCTTAAGGCAAGATTCTACATTTTTTTGTTTTTTTTTGTTTTTCAAGCACTGTTCAATTTTGCTTCCATAACATTCAGACTAGTGGAAAGCAAACATCCAAAATACACATTTAAGTGTTAATTTCATTACATTTTATCTATATGCATCTGTAGATGTCAATCACAATATATATTTTTAAAAGCTGAAATAAAATAATTATTAGATGAAAAACTTATTAATGTTGCCTTCTCAACTAACTGAATTAAGTTGAAGCAGTAAAATCACTAAATGGAAATTAATAACTAAAACTGAATATACAGTGGGTACGGAAAGTATTCAGACCCCCTTAAATTTTTCACTCTTTGTTATATTGCAGCCATTTGCTAAAATCATTTAAGTTCATTTTTTTCCCTCAATGTACACACAGCACCCCATATTGACAGAAAAACACAGAATTGTTGACATTTTTGCAGATTTATTAAAAAAGAAAAACTGAAATATCACATGGTCCTAAGTATTCAGACCCTTTGCTGTGACACTCATATATTTAACTCAGGTGCTGTCCATTTCTTCTGATCATCCTTGAGATGGTTCTACACCTTCATTTGAGTCCAGCTGTGTTTGATTATACTGATTGGACTTGATTAGGAAAGCCACACACCTGTCTATATAAGACCTTACAGCTCACAGTGCATGTCAGAGCAAATGAGAATCATGAGGTCAAAGGAACTGCCTGAAGAGCTCAGAGACAGAATTGTGGCAAGGCACAGATCTGGCCAAGGTTACAAAAAAATTTCTGCTGCACTTAAGGTTCCTAAGAGCACAGTGGCCTCCATAATCCTTAAATGGAAGACGTTTAGGACGACCAGAACACTTCCTAGAGCTGGCCGTCCGGCCAAACTGAGCTATCGGGGGAGAAGAGCCTTGGTGAGAGAGGTAAAGAACAACCCAAAGATCACTGTGGCTGAGCTCCAGAGATGCAGTCGGGAGATGGGAGAAAGTTGTAGAAAGTCAACCATCACTGCAGCCCTCCACCAGTCAGGGCTTTATGGCAGAGTGGCCCGACGGAAGCCTCTCCTCAGTGCAAGACACATGAAAGCCTGCATGGAGTTTGCTAAAAAACACCTGAAGGACTCCAAGATGGTGAGAAATAAGATTCTCTGGTCTGATGAGACCAAGATAGAACTTTTTGGCCTTAATTCTAAGCGGTATGTGTGGAGAAAACCAGGCACTGCTCATCACCTGTCCAATACAGTCCCAACAGTGAAGCATGGTGGTGGCAGCATCATGCTGTGGGGGTGTTTTTCAGCTGCAGGGACAGGACGACTGGTTGCAATCGAGGGAAAGATGAATGCGGCCAAGTACAGGGATATCCTGGACGAAAACCTTCTCCAGAGTGCTCAGGACCTCAGACTGGGCCGAAGGTTTACCTTCCAACAAGACAATGACCCTAAGCACACAACTAAAATAACGAAAGAGTGGCTTCACAACAACTCCGTGACTGTTCTTGAATGGCCCAGACAGAGCCCTGACTTAAACCCAATTGAACATCTCTGGAGAGACCTAAAAATGGCTGTCCACCAACGTTTACCATCCAACCTGACAGAACTGGAGAGGATCTGCAAGGAGGAATGGCAGAGGATCCCCAAATCCAGGTGTGAAAAACTTGTTGCATCTTTCCCAAAAAGACTCATGGCTGTATTAGATCAAAAGGGTGCTTCTACTAAATACTGAGCAAAGGGTCTGAATACTTAGGACCATGTGATATTTCAGTATTTCTTTTTTAATAAATCTGCAAAAATGTCAACAATTCTGTGTTTTTCTGTCAATATGGGGTGCTGTGTGTACATTAATGAGGAAAAAAAATGAACTTAAATGATTTTAGCAAATAGCTGCAATATAACAGAGTGAAAAATTTAAGGGGGTCTGAATACTTTCCGTACCCACTGTAAAAATAAATATATATATATATATATATATATATATATATATATAAAAAATGTGAGCCAAAATCATCACAATTAAAAGAACTAAAGACTTAAACTACTTCAGTATTTGTGCATTGAATTTATTTAATACATGAGTTTCACAATTTGAGTTGAATTACTGAAATAAATGAACTTTTCCACGATTTATTGAGATGCACCTGTGTGTGTATATATATATTTATTACACACATACATTTTTTTAGGCTGATTAAAAGGAGAAATACAAAATCCCTTCTACAAAAACCTTTAAGTCTAAAATGTCAACAAAATCAAACAAGAATTTTGAACCTGTTCTGGAAATATATGCAAATTAATGCATATTTAATTATAAAATCCCTCGTGCATTTTTAAACAATTGAAACTTCTAACAGAAAACAGTTGTTCTAATGAAAATGCATTTAACATTTGTTGTTGTTTACTAACACTAAAACTATTAAAAACATTTTTACTACCGGTAATTGAAATTATACAATTATTTGATGAAAAACTTAAATTAAAAGCATTGCCTTGACAACTCACTGAAAAAGTTTAAGTTAAAGCACCAAAATTACTAACTTGAAATGAATAAAAACTAAAACTTTTGTAGTAATATTTAAATAAAATAAAAAAATAAATAAATTACCTCAACAAAATGAAACAAGAATTTTTAACCTGCCTTTATGTTCTGAAAATGTATGCAAATTAGTGCACATTTAAATTGGGTCATTAGCATGATTTGCATATTTAAACATAACATTTCAGAAAACTTGTAATACAAAACAACTGTCCTAATATACTGTGATTAATCATTGATCTTTTTTCCCGCTGTTCATCTCTAGTGTCTTAATTGAGGACAGCTAGACTGTAAACGAGTGACACATACTTGATGTTCTCCGCAGGGCCCAGGATGGTTCTCCCAAGAGGTGTTTCCTGATAGGCTGTGGCGTGCAGGTAATCGAAGACCACTTCCTGCAGGTTGGTCTCCACTTCCTGCATCTCTCTGAGAATGACGCCACGCTCGCGCTCGATCTCGGCTTCTCCCAGTGTGCTGTTCTGAATGATGTCAGCCAGGATTTCCACCGCTGCCAACAGAGACGCAGTTACAGCACACCCATAATGCCTTTCTGTTGTCATGGACGGCTGGTGTTTGATGCTTTACCTCTGGGCAGATCTTTGGAGAAGGCTTTAGCGTAGTACACTGTCTGCTCTCTGGAGGTGTATGCGTTCAGGTGAGCTCCCATATTCTCGATCTCCAGCTCCAGGTCCAGCTGCGACCTCTTCCTGGTGCCCTGAAACACAGCAAAGGATTTGATGCTTTCTAGACTAAATTGTTTTAATATTCAGACATATTTCTTATTGTTTCTCATACCTTGAAAGCCATGTGCTCCAGGAAGTGGGCTGTACCATTATTGCGCTCATTTTCATACCGGCTTCCAGCATCTATCCAAAGACCAACCTGGATCATGTGGTCAGAATAAGGGAAATTTTGAAAAATTGAGCCATTTTTTTCCCAGTCATCTCAATCGAAAAAAGTGTAGTTTACCTGAATACTCCATATTTTGATTTTTAGGGTAAATTCTGTGATCCTTTACTAACTTTTTTCTTCCAACTCTACCTTATTGCTATTTTGATTTAATTATAATTGCAGATATTTTTCATTGTTATTTGTTTTATTTATCATATTAATTCTATTTTATTTGTCATTCTTCTTCTTTGTCCTAGCATTTCCCATGCAATAGTAATATTTAAAAACTAATTAAATGACGCCTAAATAAAATTACTTCATGAAAACCTTAAACGAAAATTTGAAATTTTGCCTTGGCTACTAAGTTAAAACACCAAAATGACTAAGCGGAAATAAATATAATAAATTAAACATAAATAGTTTATACATACACACATTATATATATAATGTTTCATGTAAAAACTAAAAACAATTGCTCTAATGAAAATACATTTTCAACAATGGTTATTATAATTTACTAAAATTAAAACTACTGAAAATGCATACAAAATAATAAAATTAACAAAAAAACAAAAACAATTCAAATAAAAACTGAAAATATAAAAATAAATGAAAATATTAATTAACTATAATAGGACATAAATAATACTAAAATACCACTGAGGAGGAGGTAAAAGTTGTTTGTTGATCATCCATTAAACATTGCATAACACATTTTAATACAAAGAGCTTGTAAAAATGTGTAATTGTATTTTATAGTGTTATGTTGCGAAGTTGTGTTGTCTTAACTGTAATTTCACATATATCTGAATACATACAGACACAGTATATTTGTTTGTTTTTATTATTTACATTTGATTCAGCAAAATAACAGGATTGAATCACACTTGGTGTGTTAAGACTTGACACTATGATATGCAACAGAATAAATGCATTATGCCATTTTCTCATGAAATAAACAACATCCTTTGGGTCTGCTGTTGTTATCATTATTTCAGACATGGGCGTGTGGGAACCGCCCACAAAAATACGTCACAAGGAGACACTACCCCAACACAAGTCCCAGTTCGACACTTTATTTTTTAAGAAATCACCCCAATAAAATTGTCACCCTAATTTAAATATTAAACGATCAGATTCAAATAGATTAAAATATGAAATATCATTTTGATGGTGAACTCACCGTGCATGTGGACAGGCCAGAGTCTTCAGATGCCACCCTGAGCCCGTTATCAAGGGTCGTGACCTTCGTCTCAGGTACATTTAAAACCACCTGACTGACAGCCTGAGTGGATCCGGTCTGAAACACAGACATCACGCTTTAAATCATGCGATATAGCCATGATTTACTCCGCAGGATATAAAAGGATATCAAAACGACTTTACCTACTAATAAAATTAAACGTTTTCGCAAAGTCATGTTATATTATGATGTACGTTTGCATCATTTAGACCAGCAGCCACGCCAGTCTCAGCCCGCCTTATTTAAATGATTGCCATGACTTTTTCAATATTTTAGCAGTTCTAAATGATGTTAATGATGTAATTGTAATTTCTCACCCTGTTAATGGTTCTTGCGTTCAATAAATTCTTTATAAAGTGTCTCCCCGCTGCGCCGAAACGCAGCACGGACGCCACCATATTGTTTGGATGACGCGTTGAAAAGACGCGTTCCGATTGGACAGGAGAACGCTTACGTCATGCGTTAATCAACGTGCTTGCGGCACAGACTAATAATTATTATTAAACTTTTTTTCTTTGGATAATAATTTAGGTCACATGAAGAACTGGTTTCAGCCCATCCACCGCTTGATCTTATTTTTACGCCGTCTTGTGGCGGAATCTCAAACTATATGATTCAGTTCAATCATATGACCAGCAGATAGCAGCTCTGAGTCAAAGGTAAAAACACATACGTCAATTTTTTATTTATGTGACATTTATTCGATATTTTTGCAAACGTGCAGTGTGGCATGATTTATCTAAAATTATTACTTAATATTTTAATTGAAAAAAATACATGGAATATTTGGCAGACATATTTAGAAACATTAGTGAATAGTCATAAATAATATTAAAATAGCAAGATAAGTTCACTTATACGACCACCTGATGGCAGCTCCAAGTAATACGCATTTTTTTTCCTTTTTTTATTTGTGTCATTTATGCAAATAGTAGCTGAACTACTAATATATGTTGCCTTGGCAATTAAGTTAAAATTAATCTAATTAATCTAATCTAATTAATAAGGAAAATCTAATAAAATTAACAAAAGTACATAAAATTACTAAAATAAAAAAATGGCATATGTTTTATTATTATTTAATTTTTTTAATGGGTATTTGTGTATTTTTTTCACGGAGCTTCCATCTGCTGGTCATATGAGTGAACTTATCTAGGTATTTTTTATTTCTTTGTTTATTAAAAAAATAAAATAAAATATTATATATATATATATATATATATATATATATATATATATATATATAAATAAGTAATTATCCATTAATTACTGTTCACCAAAGTTTCTAAATATGTCTGCCAAATATTTCATGTATTTTCTAAATGGAAAAAATATATATATATATATCCTACCTGAACGGAAGTAAGCCGGTTCGAATCCGGCCTGGACACAGAAACACGGTGAAGGTGGAGATGGGTGAACTGAAGAGAAGACGGGACACTCACATTTTGACTGAGGAGAAGGTGGGACCACAAAAGTAGAGGAGCATATGAAGAAACCCTGCCCCTCAGAAACATCCGAGAAGAAAAACAGCAAGGCAGCATTATGCATCAAATCTAAATCTTTGCTCTTCTCACCACTTCTTTCTTCTTCCTCTGGGTTCTGCTGAACGGAACGGGATTAAACCCAGGCTTCTCCAAAAACAAGGACACTGGAACACACGGATATGGATGAGTCTTTTTGAGCCAATGGATCTTCGCATGAAGGAGTGGATGGAGACTGATCCCTGAAACGAGCTCCAGAGAACCCAAAAGAGTACAGACAGGTGAGGGATTAATATTGCTTAATTTTGTTTCAGCTTGGCATTTACTAATGACTTTACATCTAGGTCTGTTTGTGTGAAATGTGTAGATGCAAAGCTTAAGTACTCTGTAGCTCCAGTTCAATCACTGAGACTTCTGAAAAGATATATTTGGTCACCACATGGTCATCATTACATTTAACACACAGAGATTAAATTTCCAACTTGTCAATTTATTTTGTACACACAAATGCAAACAGTCAACAGTTTTGAAACATTGCTGATAAAGTGTTGACAATCTTTTAAACGCTAATGATCACAGCAGCATGTCAGCAAACACACGGCAAAGAACATGAGAAAACTGGAATCTAAATACAAGTATAAGAGACTTCAGGTACAAGTTAAGAAGTTGACTTTTTATTCAGACGTGACAAGTGTCAATGGAGATTATGACATCAGCTGACACTTTCCAGCAGTATCACAAAAAGTTAAATATAAATATACTTTTGACAGGTGCGTTCAAGTCAGCATTTACTGTCATTCAACCTTCAGTGTACATTTAGGGAATGAAACTGAATGAAATGAAATACACTTTATTATCCCCAATGGGAAATTAGTCTTGGACTCAAGGCGTGTTTACATTGACAATACATTGGATCCATAATAGTAAATACAACAATGCATAATACATAAAACTCTCCCTATAAAAAAATACAAATCCCTAAGCTTGCCATTGCATTAATAAGACATTTATTTGTTGTTTAGCATTTTATTTCAGTTAGCCATTAATGATTTTTTAAACGATTGTACATAAATACTGATAATCTGTACCATCTTCCAGATGGCAACAATCCAAACTCATACTGTGTGCAATATATGCAATGGGTCAGCTTTATTTTATGCACTTCCCTAAGAACCAATTGTTCATATAATGAATCAAGATGTTGCCTTTTCCCTTTGGGCTTCATTGCTATTTTACCAGACATTGCATTGCTTGAACTGTTAGGTTACCAAACTATTTCCAATTATGCTCTCTATAACTTTTCTGGTCCACTCCATAATTACCAAGTCTATGCAGAAAATACAATCTCTGCTGTACTCAGGAGCAAATTGTATCCACAGATGTATTAACCATGTGAATACCAAGGTACTTGTAGGAACAAACCTGCTTTATGGGTGATTAATAAATGAGCACTGGTGTGTGATCTCCTACTGACCTGCGGTCTAAGATCATCTCCTCAGTTTTTTCTGTATTTAAAATAAGTTGGTTTAATGCTGCCTTCATGTGCTATTGGAATTATTGTAAATGTGAGTTTCCTAGTTGGAAACTGGACAACTGGTCAGTAAATATGGCTCCTCAAGTCATACAACTGGGAAACTCAAAGATAATTTTTCCAAGTTTCTGAGTTTGGCAGGCCATAAACTTTAAACATGGTGAGGAGGAAACCATTGCTGTAGTGATGGTTAAGTTTGATGAGTTTTTCCCACAACATCTACTTGTCATGTGACAAAGTTAGGACACCCTTACTGTTATCATAGGAATTAAGAGGGAATGTAGCAGTCAGGCACTGCTAATCAAATGCCTTTAATTAACTGATCTTTAGCAAGAGTGAGCACCTTTATAAAAGCAGAGGTTTTGGGAGTTTGTTGGTCTGGAGCCTTCAGGTGTGTGTTAACACAATGCCAAGAAGGTAAGACATCAGCAATGATCTTAGAGAAGCAATTGTTGCTGCCATCAATCTGGGAAGAGTAATATGGCCATTTCCAAACAAATTGAAGTCAATCATTCCACAGTGAGGAAGATAATTCACAAGTGGAAGCCATTCATAATAGACCCCAATCCTCCCAGGAGTGGACGTCTCAGCAAATTCACCCCAAGATCAGACCGTGTAAGGCTCAGAGAAATGGCAGACGACCCAAGAACTACGCCGCAGACTCTACAGGCCTCAGTTAACATGTTAAATGATAAAGTTCATGACAGTACAATTAGAAAAATATGGGACAAGTATGGCATGTTTGGAAGGCTTGCCATAGGAAAGCCTGTTCTATCTAAAAAAAACCATGGCAGCATGGTTTAAGTTTGCAAAGTTGCATCTGAACAAACCATAAGACTTCTAGAACAATGTCTTTTGAACAGACGAGACCAAAGTGGAGATGTTTGGTCAGAATGCACAGCACCACGTTTGCTGAAAACCTAAAGAGCGTATCAGCACAAACACCTCATACCAAAAGTCACACATACTGGTGGAGGGCTGATGATTTTGGGCTTGTTTTGTAGCCACAGGACCTGGGCACCTCACAGTCATTGAGTCAACAGTGAGCTCCTCTGTATACCAAAGTATTCTCATGCAACAGGACAAAGATCTCAAGTACACCAGCAAATCTACAACAGAACAACTGAAAAGAAAAGAATCAAGGGGTTGTAATTTAGCCAGTCAAAGTCCAGACCTCATCCTGACTCAAATGCTGTGGGGCAAGAGCTGTCCATAAACAAATGCCCACAAACATTAAAATAAACTGGAGCAATGTTGTAAAGAAGAGTGGGCCAAAATTCCTCCAGAACAATGTGAGAGACTGATAAAGTCATACAGAAAATTATTACTTCAAGTTATTGATGCTAAAAGTGGATCAGGATCTACAGGCAAGTGAATCATAGGGTGTCCTAACTTTGACACACATGGCTTTTCCATCTTTATTTGTGTTAAATAAATAATGACATGGTGCAATATGTCATGTGATGTTGTTCATATATGTATATATGTGTGTGTGTGTGT
The DNA here is from genome assembly GCA_039654775.1 of Spinibarbus caldwelli. NCBI lineage: Eukaryota > Metazoa > Chordata > Actinopteri > Cypriniformes > Cyprinidae > Spinibarbus > Spinibarbus caldwelli. The sequence continues at coordinate 1,969,598 of CM077229.1, read as the reverse complement.
GTGTGTGTGTGTAAATAATCATTTGATGCACTATGTATTTTACTAAAAAACACATTTGACTGAAATTCAGAATCATTCAGCAAGGTGACTATCTAGATATACAATATTACAAGTAATGTTTATATGAGTGTCGACAAATGAAACAACACTACGTTTTATTCAAAATTCATTGAATATTGATTGAATATCTTCAATACATTTGGGCTTTAAAGGCATAGTTCACCCCAATTAAAATTTTCTGTTAATTTACTCACCTTCAGACCATCCAAGATGTAGGTGACTTTTTTTCTTAAACTGTAAAGAAGATTTTGGTTTTTGATTTTTTTTTGGTCAGTGGCTGCCCATTTTTAGAATAAAAAAAAAAGCATATACAGGCAACACAAAATTAATCCCCGTGGCTCCTGACAATATATTGAAGTCTTATGAAGTTAAATGATCAGTCTGTGGAAGAAACTGAACATTATTTACAATATTATTACCTGTAATCCAGAGAATCAGGCAAACGGTCTGAAGTGATGTCCAGTTCATAAACGAATAATTCCAAAACCGGTTCTTTCTGGTGAACTAGATGAACCAGTTCACCAAATTGGACCGAATTGTCTGAAACAATTTGTGGCTCGAGCAGCACAGATCTACAAGTTACTCAATCAAAACTCGCTTTCAGACGCCTGACAGTCACTCCGACTCCATATGAGCCAAAATAGCAGCATACCTGATCCTGTGATGAGTAAACTCATTCAGCAATCTAGTTCCTCCAACAGTTGCTGAACTGTTTGGACCATTTTGGATCGTTTCACTTCATAAGACCTCAATATATTGTCAGGAGCCATGGGTATTAATTTAAAATCTATTGTCCTACTGAAGAAAAAAAAAAGTCACCTACATCTTGGATGAGTATGAGTGTCGACAGCAAATTTTCATTTTTGAGTGAATTAAAACTAAATAAATATCAATAGGTAAGAATGAACCTGGTGTCCTCTATGATTCCTATTCTTTCTGACAACAAAACACTGGAACATGACAAACTCATAATTACAATTTCAGAAGTGGAAAGTAGGAAATTTCTGATAGCATATGAAGGCAGCATAAATCACACCATTGTACAAACCTCGTCTCTTCTGAGAAATTACTAATGGATCAGTATTTTCATATATTTTCATACAAAGGTTGTGTACAGCAGTGTTAGTAAGAATTTCTCTATGAAGTTATCAGAATCACTACAATGTAAAAAGGATAGAGTATAATTAAGTTAAATCTGTTCTGTACTATGGCCCTGCCTTTAAGAAAACTGTAATGGGTCAAGTACTGAGTTTTCTTCTGTCTTTAAATAGACATCATATACCTCTCAAAACATTTCATTACACAAGATGTCAGGCTACTGGCCTATACTGGCTACTGGTACAGGAGTACCAGTTATTTTACTGGTAGAAACAAAACTTTGTTCGAAGATCTCTTTCTGTATTTTGTGTGTCTTACAGGTCCTGCTGCTAATTTTATATATGTTTATATAAAACTAATTAATTTTGAGACCGTACAGTACATACAGGCCCGGTTTCACAGACGGGGCTTAGACTAAGCCAGGATTAGATCAAAGTTCAGTTAGGACATTTAAGCAATTTTTATAAACGTGGTTAGAAAAAAACATTACTGGTGTGCATCTTGAGACAAAACAAAGGCACTGATATATTTTAAGATCAGTCAGTGCAAGTTTCTTTCAGTTGAAACAGCTCAGACTTACATTTTAGTCTAGGACTAGGCTTAAGCCTCGTCTGTGAAACCGGGGGATTTGATATTAAATTAAGTCTAGCATAAAACAGAATATAGGTCAAAGAGGAAAAGGGGTTTTAAGTTTCAAACAATAAATAGGCTACAGCTTTTTATGTGTTTTTTACTATCATACATTCTTTGCCACTATCCTTCAAACCATAAGGTTTACCCATTTGTCAGCAGTTTTTAATTTAAAATATAATAAAATTTAGTATGATCACTTATGTTTTAATAAGTACATGTCAGAATAAGTTTGTTTCATTTTTACATAAATATGTCTGTTACATTGAAGGACGACAGAACATTATTTCACACCTATTTTAACTTTTTATTTTGACAAAAGTTATTTGAAACATTAAAGCAGATGCTTTACTTGCATTTAATATGCTTTCTATGCATATGAAATCACTTCTGTAAATTTAATTTGATGTGGACACCAATGCAGCTTAGAGGAACGTACACACATAATAATGCTGGGCAGTTGTGAGACAATACAGAAAGTATTGTGACCGTCTATATTCTATATTTTATCAGCTGACTGACAGCCTGAGTGGTCTAGTTTGTCACTAAATCACGTGGTTCTACTTTGACGACCATTCAAAAGTAGATGTGTATTTTGATTGAATGTTTACAAATAACAAATTTACGATTTGTATTAAATTATAAAGGTTGATATATGTTTGGCTGATGTTTAAATGTCTATGGCTTTGGAATAAACAGCGTTAATGTTTTATTAGTCATACAATACAATCATTTCATGTTAGGATCTCAGTTCGCTTCACTAAGCACAGCCTTTGCAGTCTGAATGTTTAAAATGCTTGTCAGAATTTCTTTCTTAATATTTGACAGCTCTAAATCGTATACATAATACTCTGTAGTCTCTTATCTCGGTAATGACTCGTTTTCATAAAAGTCTGCAGGAAAAAAATCCCAGCTTCACGAACGCCGCCATACTGTTTTGTTGACGTTAAGAAGACGCGTTCTTATTGGATGGAAGAATGTGTACGTCACGCACTAATCAGCGAAACAGAAATAATTTAGTGCATAAGAAAACTATTAAAATATAATATTGATTTTACAATTTATTAAAAAAGTAAGTTCTTTATTACCACGAAGAAATTATATCAAAATCCATTCCTGCAGATTAAATTCGCTTATATGACTGGAAGATTAAAAAAAAATCTTATTTAGCAACCTTTTAAAAGTCTTTACTTTTTAGCCGTTCTTACAGAATATTTAAGGTAACATTTCCATTTTTTGGGATAGCATATAACTCCTTATACATTTCAGAACCAGCCAAAGCATTTGTTCAATTGCAGCATTTCACGTAAATGGAGTGATAGGAACAAAATAAGAATAAATCCAGCAGGTTGTAGATCTTTTATGTGTATAAATCTGTTAAAGGATAAAGTCTCTTGCTCATGGCATTGCATGAGACAAATGACCACCTTCATAATTCACTTCGCAAAGAATAACAAGCACTTCATACAACATATTTTATTTGTTAAACAAAATTTCTATCAAAATAAAATAAAAACCGCATCATCCTGGCATGAAAAACATCATTAAATATACAAAAACCAACTTACCCAGATGCTGAATGTCTAAAAAAGGCTGATGGATGCTGAACATTTACGGTTATCAGGTTGAAAACGACGTCAGAGGTCATATAATCAAGGCATGCGATGGGAAACAGTGGGCACTTACAGAATGAAATCAGAAACATTCTTCAGTCCAGAAACAAACTGTACATTTAACACAAGATCTCCTGCGATCCATGAAGGATGAGTATAAAATCCCTGCTGTGTACAGACCATATAGTTCATGTTTGGTTGGAGTCAGTCACTGTCATGACTCTGGCGGTGTCGACTGACTCGGGGCTCCGCTGCGTGTGCGCAGCTGTGATTGGGCGATGTCTGCTAGAGCTGACTGGATCTTCTCCAGCAGCATGTCTCCTCTGTAAACTACTTCCTCCAGACGGGCCGCAGCTTCCTGATTCTCCTCTTCCAACTGCCTCAGACTGGCAGCCTATGAAATAAATTAAATAACAGAATAGAAAAGGTATAAGATTAGACTTTATATATTAATTTTATATATGTGTGTAGATATAAATTCATAACTACACAAATATATAAAAATTTATAAATATAAATTAATATAAATGTAAAATAAATTGTCATTTTTTCTTTCATTAGTAGTTTTTTTAATATATCTGTCTATATAGCATTAATTTTTATTTCAGTTATAGTTATTTTAGCACACTAAAGTTAGGCAACTAGCTGGAATTAAAAAAAAAAAAGTTTAGTTTTTCTATATTTTATTTCAGTTAACAATTATTTTATTACACGTAACTTTTTTTTCAGTTAATTATAATTTGTAGCGTGACCTTATTATTGAAATGATTTCTTTCAGTTCTTTTGAGTGCCAGTTAACAAATATGGAAGTGCCACCCATATTTTAAAATATAGTAGGCTTGTTTCTAAATGGGTGGATAAATATACACATTTCAAGGGCCCAGTCACACTGTTTGTGTATAAACGTACCTGCAGTGCAGCAGTAGATTCTTCACTGGGCAGAGAGTCAATCAGCACGTCAACATCTTTTGCTGTTCTTGCTATCAGTGCTGCAAACAGCTGAGCATATTCTAGAAGAACACATGAAAATATGTCAGTTGAACAACACAGCAGTACTGTAAACTGATTTTTGGTACAGATTTGTGCACCTTCTGTGGGGTTGGAGGGCTGGTCTTTGTTGATGGCGGTCTGGATGTTGCTGAAGGAGGCAGGTGGTGCGCACTGCTGCAGGACTCCAATCGCATTACAGAACTGATCAGCTAGCTAAAACACACATCACAGCAATATATCAAACACACAGTGCACACATGCAACCCAGTATAACAAAACCACCTTTGCATTCGGTTCATTAGGTTTGTCTTTGCTCTATAAACATAAGAAGTATTAGAATTCAGTGCTAATATTGTGAATAATGCATAAACTTCTTTTAATTATTTTTTTAATGTAAAAACAAGATTACATAATATAAAACAATATTGTAGTATGTCACAAATAAAATTAAAATAACTACATTATTTTATACATTTATTTTTTTAAAATATGTAAAAACAAGAGTACATAATTTAACATTTATAAAACAGTATTGTTGTGTCACAAATAAATAAATAAAAATCTCAATTCTATATTTATTTATAAAATATGTAAAAACAAAGGTACATAATATATCACAATATTGTGGTGTATGTCACAAATAAATAAAAATATATATATAGTTTTAAGTATGTGTGACCGCAATTTTAATTTCTTGAAACAGCAGTTTGACTTACTGACAACTTACTTAGTATATAATATAATACATTATTTCTTATTTAACATAACATATATTTATTTAACCACAGTATCAGCTTCTTTCTGTACAAATGAATGCGCAAACTTTATTTACTCACAACAGCATGCTATGCTAACACCTTCATACGTTACAGTACATACATGTGACTTCTTAAACACACAATGTGATTTCATGTAACAGATGACTGAATGAATACAATTTGCACACGTTTGCCCTCTTTTGCAGCTTATTAGTAAAAAAAAAAAAAACATTTAAATGAGTCTTACGGAGTTAACAGCATCCTGAAGCTGCGTTAGCCTGTCCGCCATGTTGGCTCCTCTTCGCCTTTTCCGTTTCCGCCGAGCGCGTTCAAAGCGTCATCACGTGATGCTATACAGTCGCGCCTGCGTACTACAGGCGAAACGCGAGTTGCACCTTTGGTTGCACTCAAAAGTTCTTGCATTGCAGCGCATTCAAAGAGCGAGTGAGGCTTACGGAGGCTAAACGTGAAGCTTCAGCATGAGTCTCGAATCTGATCGCTGCTGCTAGAGCGTGTTTATAGACTGGACTGATCCGCGAAAATGCCACTGAAGAGAGAATGTTTGGTTTTGCTCGTCTTGTCGTGGGTCAGTTCCCTGCGCGCTCAGGATGAGAGTGAGTAAACAAAACATCTTTATCAACAAACGCATGCTACACATGACATTTGGTTGGATTTCGAGACAGCTGACATGATTTTCCAACACATGAGTGCTGAATTGATATTGATTTAATAATGCTGATCTATAACTATTTGATTTTGTAACTAACCAGGGTGATTTCAGTTTCAACGTCATATTATTTCAAGGTAAACCTCCCACTAAATTCACCCTGTTATTTCTATATGATGCTACAATATCTAATTCGTTTGTCTGAGGTGTATTCATGTTTTCTGAGGTCTCTTACATTCATTTTCTGCCTGTATTCTTTAGGAATTAGACTAAACTCTTGTATGAGAGCATCAGTTGAGCAGATTTGCTCACTAAACCCCCATTGATGGTCTAAACCATGCAAAAAATAAAATAAAATAAAATGCAACAGTTTAGTGAACCTTTAGACAAAATATAAAAGAAGTTTGCATATGTATTTTACATTTTGTATCATATTTGGTACATCAGACCTTCATGACTCAATATAGTAGATGTATAAAATTATATAAATATCAGTTGTCACTCTATATTTCCAATAATATGTCTTAGTAAGATGACATTTAAATGCTTAGTTTGATGATCAAAACATATCATATAATGCAATCTAATACAATGCTGACTGAGAGATGAACAAATAAACGTTCCTCAAAAGCCTGATGATCATATTTGAGACTCACATTTTAACATGATTTTTCTAAAAAATTATGATCAAGTAAAGCTAAACTGCTTCAATCTAGGAAGTGTTCATCTTGAAATATTATAAACAGTATCAAAGTTATTCTTACATTTATTTTTATAAAAATCAGATTTGACAGCAAAAATACATGTGAAGCATAAGCTGAATTATAATACTAATATAATATTATTATTATAATATAATGAATTATAATACTTGCTAAAAAGTTTAAACTATCAATCAGACAACAGAAGGAATGTAGTAAATTTTGTGCAACAGGTTTTGATCATGCTGTTAATTTAGAGGCCTTTATAGGGTTAAGGAAACAGTAGATCTGTAGTAAAACCTTTTCTGATGTTTGAACAGGTCAGGGAAGATGTTGTTGATTCAAATGAGTCTGATTGTTTTTAGTATAGGTCAGTTGTAATTTTGTACCTCATCGTAATGTGCTGGTATTTTGTAACAGTGACGCATTTTCATTAGAGCCCGACCGATATGGTTTTATTGGGGGCCGATACCGATATTAGGGCGTAAAAAAGGCCAATATGGATATATCGGCCGATATTCTTTGTGTATATTATAGTACAGTATCAGTCAAAAGTTTGGACACTTTCCCATTCCTGTGTTCAAACTTTTGACTGGTACTATATATAGAATACTATAGTATATACTAGGGCTGGGCGGCATCTAGTCAGTAAAGTCGGTTCCGTGATTAGCGCTAAATCTCCATCACCTGTTTTCAGATAGAGCCCATTTAATACACAGAGCCGTGGATCACTGACAAGCTACGCAATATCGCATTCATTATTGAAGGCGATTCATCTGCCAGTGCTCTAGTATATACATAAACAGAATATATATACATTAACACATTTATTGTAATGTGAAGGGCACGTTGTAACATTACCATATGATAGCTTAAAATGTTATCTGATCTCATGAAAAAAAAAAATATACAAGACAAACTAAAATATTTTGTCAATAAAATAAAATAATTATTTATTTTAAATAAAATAATGGCGTTTTTTAAGAATTAAAAATAATCTGATTTTTGAGTTTGACAATGAACACATTGCAACCAGGCTTGGGACGGCCCACATAAATGAGCCAAAATGCTTTACATGTCTTGAAATAATAATTTCTGAACATTAAACATTGACTGGCAGTCTTTATTCACCTGTTTCTCGTCGTTTCTCATTAAAATGTATTAAAGTAAATAGTGTGAATTACATCGCTAATGTCATAGAATAGCACGGCAGGGCACATTGTAACGCAGTGTTACAACTTACCCCATCTGCGCAACTGGAATTTAAAACCGGTTATTATCTTCTGCTAGTTATCAAAGCATTAAAAAAATAATCTAAACTGATAAATAGAATAGAATAGAATAGAATAGAATAGAATAGATAAATGTCCTGGCCAAATTCCCTCTACTGGCCCTTGTCAATCATGGCCTCCCAAAAATCCCCATCCACTTGATTGGCTCTATCCCTCTCTCTCCTCTCCACCTGTAGCTGGTGTGCGGTGAGCGCACTGGCGCCGTTGTACTGTGGCTGCCGTCGCATCATCCAGGTGGATGCTGCACACTGGTGGTGGTTGAGGAGAGACCCCCCACATGATTGTAAAGCGCTTTGGGTGTATGGCAATACACAATAAAGCGCTATATAAATGCCTCATTCATTCATTCATAAATAACAGATTGGAGATTAAAATATTAGCAGATTTGTCTCATTTTAAATGAGTAATAAAAACTGAGATGAAAAATTTACTTAAGCCAGAAATATAATTTTACTAATTTTACTATGGTAAAATAAATGTTCAGCGATATCTTCAAAAAACTTTTGAATTTTGGCGCACTTTTTTCTCTATACAATGTTCATATGGTAACTAGTAAATACTGTAAATTTAGTTATGCTAGCATGTGTGGAAATATTTAAACCACGTTTGTTACAACTAACCCCGTGTTACCCTGTATTATGTCACACTTCTCTAGTAAGTTTCAAAGTTTCAATGGTATTCCATACACTTAAGCTTTAAAGCGTTTCATCCAGGTCTCCAGTAGCAAACAATGGACTGCTGGATAAACTATGCAATTACACCATATACAAGCATTTTATCTGCGTTTTATGTTCTGTAAAAAAAATGTTCATATTTTTTCCTCTTTTAATTCTCCTCATTCCTGCTTACATTGCACTGATGACAATGAAACAGAGCAACGATCCATGAGATGCAGTTTAGAAACTATTTCCATATTCCTGAAGGAGAAAGAGAGAGAGATTGTTCCAGAGCAGGGAAGTGATTTCAGTCTTCAAGATCCCTGCAGACCTCAAAACTTGAACCGACTAACTGGGGATGGGGCAATAAAACTGTTAAACAAATTTTAAAAATGTAGAACAAGAAGAACAAGTAAATATTTAGTGGCTTTGCTGCTTACTGCTAGAAATTTAGCCGTAAAATGGAATAAAGGAAACACATCCATGTACTGCATGTAAAGGCATCATCTTGCAGGTTTGGATACAACAAGATTTTTTCAGTGTAGTTTTGACATACAGCAGGTGTGAGTCATTATGAAATCAGATGACTTCATCATGTCAGATTTCACGGTCAGGCAGGAAGTCAGAGCAACCATGAGCCAACATCTTTCTACACCAAATCACAACTGTCAAAAGCCACTTCCTTATTTGAAGTGTTCAGTGGTGTTTCTGCCTGCTTTTAATTTAAATGCTTTCAGTTTATATTTGTGTATATATAGGTCAGAATATTCTGACAGTTGTTAGAAATTAATATACATAAATAATCACACAGTGTATTTTTATGGTTAGAAATGTACGGAGCCCCTAAAGGGACATTGGCAAAAAATAAAAAATGAAGACTTTCGCATGCGCACGAGAAACTATCGCGTGCGCACGAGAAACTATCGAGTGCGCACGAGAAACTATCGCGTGCGCACGAGATACTATCGCGTGCGCACGAGAAACTATCGCGTGCGCACGAGAAACTATCGCGTGCGCACGAGAAACTATCGCGTGCGCACGAGAAACTATCGCGTGCGCACGAGAAACTTTTTTGAGCTCAGGCTTTACAGTTTCCGGTTGCGTCACTTCTGCCATCTTACAAAGAAGAAAACAAGAACATGCATGTGCACGAATTAGCCTAATTGAGATCTGTTTTGGCCTTCAATACTAAAACATTGTTTCTGTTCTTGCATTGGGACACAGATAAATCATCATTGAACAGCATAAGAACAGCTATATTCCACCTGAACAATACATAGCCTAACATCTCAGGACTGTACATCTGTACATAACTTCTCAAAACTTTTCATCTGTAAAATAGCGCATTCATAATTCTTTCTATTTTCTCTATATTTTGTACATAACCTCCTAAAACATTTGCACATTCATAATTCTATTTTATCTATATTTTTATTACCATATAGTTGTTATTCTTTTAATGCATTGTCTATTCTGTTTATTATTAGCCTTATATTTCGTTCTATTACCTTAAATTATATGCATTCCTGCACTCTCTCTGTACTTTCTCCACTGGATGCTCCTGTCACCAAGACGAATTTCTTGTGTTTTTGTGTGCATAAACACACTTGACAATAAAGCTCTTTTTGATTCTGACATTTAAAACGCATTTTGAGGTCTAGAAGTGATTGGTAGCTACAGTATAAAAGCTCAAATTTTAGATTTCGATATGGCAATAGCCTGTTGTCCCACATAAAACGTTAAAAGCAAGTTAAATATGTATATAATCGAAAGCGATTTTTTTATTTTTTTATTTTTGATAATTATTTCTTTACTTCAGTTAGGTTTCGATAACTGCTGTTAGTTTCGTTTCATTTTCGTTTTTTATTTCTTTGACATTTTTCTTTCTTTCTTTATTTGCCTAAATGCCTTTATTTTCGTTAAATATAGTTCCTAATACTGGTACAACATATTTTACCGTTAAACATGTACACTGAAAAAAATGACTCATTGGATTTACTCAGTTTTTTTAAGGTAAGTGGTTGCAATCAATTTATTTTAGCTACATTTAAATAAACAAATTTAGTTCAAAGTTAGTCAACTTATATATATATATATATATATAAGAAATAAAAAACGAAAATGAAACGAAACTAACAGCAGTTATTGAAAACCTAACTGAAGTAAAGAAATAATTATCAAAAATAAATAATCGATTATATACATATTTAACTGTCTTTTAAAGTTTTATGTGGGACAATAGGCAATATTTCTAAAATGCTTGTTAAACGAGTTTAAATGTAATAAATATTGTATTCATGTTTAAACTTTAAAATATGTTGTATTAAGAACTGTATTTAACGAAAATAAAGGCATGCAGGCAAATAAAGAAAGAAAGAAATGTCAAAATAAATGAAAAACTAAAATGAAACAGTTATTGAAAGCCTAACTAAAATAAAGTAATAATTATAAAAAATAAATGTGCTGGCAAAATGAGTCGCAATGCGCAAAATGGGTTCTTTTTATTTTCACATTCTCCATTAAAATACGTTCAAAAATTATATGTGACTTGTTGGAATCAGGCAAAAAATGACTGAGCCGTTTGAAGGCAATAGAGACAGCAGATCTGATTTCGAGAAAAATCGAGTTAAAGATTACAAAGCAAAATCACCAAGCAACGTTGCATATTTTCCTCCAATCCTATTCTTAATAATAATTACTATATTATTAATCACAATATAGCTATTTTATTATTTTATCTTTGTTATTAAAAATAAGAACAAAGATGCAAATAAACGGTAGTTTAATCAAGAGCAGCGAGTGATTCCGTATTTTCTTTTTATGTATGATTAACATTGAGACAGATCTATATTAAGACCTACTGTAATGCATAGATCAAATATAATGTTACACATCAGATATTCCTCCAACCATTAACTAAACGTTCATGTAAGGCATAACAGATTATGATTGTGTGAAACTCGTCAATACATATTTCGCAATAATTGCGCGCTCGAGGAGAGGCGAGACTTATGTACGCGCTTTGCAAATGTCAGTCAGCTCGATCGTATTGTTTTCATCAGCATAGGTTTGAAAATCATATTTCACTGGTTTGGACTCATGTAATCGAGAATTCGATATGAATATTCACACAGCTGGAATGCTGCTCTTTGCGACAATAGACCTACAAAATATGGTGAGAAGCAGCAGCGGTCGTCCAGAAGCGAGCATAGAAAAGGTAGGCTACTCCTCTCAGAAAACGTACAAATAAAGATCAATTTAGATGTTTAATTACTATTTGGAGCATTGGGATAGCTAGAAGAGGGCTTAATGAACTCATTTTGTGAAAAACTCAAATTCGACCAAAACTGTAATTTTTCATTTTTTATTTTTTATTTTTTGCCTGTATAGCTCAAAATTAGTCCATGCGCATTCCGATATATATATATAGCCGATATAAAGTGCAGTCAGTCGATTAAAAAAAATAGCTAATTAATCGACACGTTTTTTTTTTCTGAAATCTGCATCGGTCTTTTCGCGACGATTAAATGTTTAATTTTACTTCTAAAATGATTGTTAAACCAGTTTAAATGAAATATTGTATACATATTTAAACGGTAAAATATGTTGTATTAGGAACTGTATTTAACGAAAATAAAGGCATTTAGGCAAAGAAAGAAAGAAAGAAAGAAAAATGTCAAAGAAATAAAAAACGAAAATGAAACGAAACTAACAGCAGTTATTGAAACCTAACTGAAGTAATAATTATCAAAAATAAAAAAAAATCACTTTCATTTATATACATATTTAACTTGCTTTTAACGTTTCATGTGGGACAACAGGCTATTGCCATATCGAAATCTAAAATTTGAGCTTTTATACTGTAGCTACCAATCACTTCTAGACCTCAAAATGCATTTTAAATGTCAGAATCAAAAAGAGCTTTATTGTCAAGTGTGTTTATGCACACAAAAACACAAGAAATTCGTCTTGGTGACAGGAGCATCCAGTGGAGAAAGTACAGAGAGAGTGCAGGAATGCATATAATTTAAGGTAATAGAATGAAATATAAGGCTAATAATAAACAGATTAGACAATGCATTAAAAGAATAATAACTATATGGTAATAAAAATATAGATAAAATAGAATTATGAATGTGCAAATGTTTTAGGAGGTTATGTACAAAATATAGAGAAAATAGAAAGAATTATGAATGCGCTATTTTACAGATGAAAAGTTTTGAGAAGTTATGTACAGATGTACAGTCCTGAGATGTTAGGCTATGTATTGTTCAGGTGGAATATAGCTGTTCTTATGCTGTTCAATGATGATTTATCTGTGTCCCAATGCAAGAACAGAAACAATGTTTTAGTATTGAAGGCCAAAATAGATCTCAATTAGGCTAATTCGTGCACATGCATGCTCTTGTTTTCTTCTTTGTAAGATGGCAGAAGTGACGCAACCGGAAACTGTAATGCCTCAGCTCAAAAAAAGTTTCTCGTGCGCACGCGATAGTTTCTCGTGAGCACGCAAAAGTTTCTCGTGCGCACGCGATAGTTTCTCGTGAGCACGCAAAAGTTTCTCGTGCGCACGCGATAGTTTCTCGTGAGCACGCAAAAGTTTCTCGTGCGCACGCGATAGTTTCTCGTGAGCACGCAAAAGTTTCTCGTGCCCACGCGATAGTTTCTCGTGAGCACGCAAAAGTTTCTCGTGCGCACGCGATAGTTTCTCGTGAGCACGCAAAAGTTTCTCGTGCCAACGCGATAGTTTCTCGTGCGCACGCAAAAGTTTCTCGTGCGCACGCGATAGTCTTCATTTTTTAATTTTTGCCAATGTCCCTTTAGGGGCTCCGTAGAAATGCGGTTGGAAAAAAATATATATATAAATAAAACCTTGAGAAAACTGCTCATGTGGTCAAACTTTGAGATAATATTAAAATAACGGTAAAAAGTCATCAGATATTGATGCAAACATGTTCTTGTATGTGTTTTGCAGACCGTGTGATGTTTTCTCTGGGAACCTTCCAGAACGTGAGTGTCCCAGTGAACGGGACGGTTCAAGCTGTTGCTTCCTGGATTCCCGCTGAGGTTTCCTTCTTAACACTGCAGTTTCATACACATCACCGCAATGTTACTCTCTCATATACACCGGTAAGAGATCACACACACAGCAGCGCTGTTACAGGCATGCACTCTCACATACACAGCACTGTCATACACAAGAAAGAAACACACACACACACCCCTAGCTGACCCGGTTACATGGATTGATCGAGCAAGACATCATGTGAGAGTCTAATCACAAGCTCTGATCTCCACACACACATACACACACCCACCCACACCCACTCACACACCCACCCACACCCACCCACCCCTCCATGCATTCTGTTCATAATGTCATGCAGCTGTAGTGCACTGAGAACAAACCCCAGTTTGGATACAGAGTTAAAATCAATATGAAATGCTGTTTGAAACCAATGCTTCTATACAGAGTGCATTAGTCCCGCCCACTTTTTCAGTGGCTTTGATTCCAGTAATATTTTTTTCTATTCATTTTTCACATGGATATTTAAAATGGAGTTATTGTTAAATAAAACTAAAGCAGAAACTGTTAAAATGTTAATTTAAATAAATAAATATTTCAGTTAAGTTTAAAGTACAAGCACTAAAATAACTAAGTGGAAATAAATAAAAACTAAAATTGAATTAAAAAGAAATCAAACCTAAGTAGTGATATTTAATGAAACTAAAGTAAAAAAAAAAATAATAATAATAATAAAAAATGACAAAAGTACACAAAATTATTTTAACTAAAATGAAAAGGAAAAGTGAAAGTATAAAAATAAAAGCTAATTCAAATTAGTAATAAAAACTACAGTAGTATATAAATAATACTAAACACTGATTTAAAAAGTATTTAAAGTAGTGCTGTCAAATTGATTAATCGTGATTAATGTCATCCAAAATAAAAATGTGTTTACATAATATGTGTGTGTATATATAAATACACACACATGCATGTATATTTAAGAAATACATGTAATATAAATCATATATAAATATAAATAGATATGTGTGCCTATGTATTTATACATGCATATAAATATACACAGTACACACACACACATATATATATTATATAAACACAAAGTTTTATTTTGAATGCCTTTAAACAAAGACAAAAATACAAGACTTTGTATGTAACTGTCAGGATTCTGGACCGTCTGTGTCGTGTTTTGCCCGTTTCTGTTCCTGTTTGTCCTTATTTGGTCATGTTCCTGTCCTCGTCTAGTCTAATTAGTTGATTCTCCGCACCTGTCTGTTCCTCGTTATCCTGTTTTAAAAGCCCCAGTCTATTCAGTTAGTGGGTCGGGTCTACCAGTGATGTTCATGTGTCATTCTTCGTTCCAAGTGTGGAGTTATCCTGTGTGTTGGATTGAATTAAAGACGGTTTCGTTTATCCACGGCTCCTTCGTTCCTTCCGGCAGTGAAACGTGACAGTAACGGCCTTAATGAGGGAACAAACTGCAATCCCTTGAAGCATTATAATTGACATAATCAAATTAAAAACAATACTATTGATTTAAAGATGCTGATTGATATATGGAAACAATATGCTTTACATTTGAGTCTCTGATTGAGATTTCTCTGCAGATTCATGGCTAATGTAGGTTTTCATCTGTAATTCAGTTGAAATAATCACCTCAGAACTTACAGTAGGCCTGTTTTTAATGGTTTATAAGTTATTGTTAAAAATCAATTCTCCTGTGGAGAAAATAAATGGCGATTTTTACTAATGAAACCTGAATGTTGCGGTCTATTCTGGTGTAATTCCGAGTAAAACCAAGTGAATGTAGGACAGGGCTTGAATGTTTGCACTTTGCTTGAATTTGTTGCATAATATTCTACACCTGACCTTTATCCCTCTAGAGTGCATGTATGTGTAGATGTCCATTCATAGGTTATGTTTTTTTTTTGTGTATTGGTCAGATCCCACTTTATGGTTTTTCGGTCACGGCAGCAGATGCTGGTCTGTTATCCAACTTGACACCGAATCAGACCACTGTCTCCTGGTTCCTGAAGACGCCTGATGAGAGCAGCACAGCAGGAATTGGACTGATTTTGCCATACACCAGCACTGGTTAGAGAACTAACTCTTTACTTGTATGCCAACATGAGCAAAACAAATTACTTACATGAGCAACACATATGCTCTCATTAACAGACTATTGACTGTAATACAGTACATTCAGTGTGTATGTGTAATGCGTGTGTGCAGATCCCGTTCCTGGAGCCTGTAATCAGGAATTCCCTCTGGAGATTGATCCAAACATCTACCTGCAGTACAACCTGTTTGAGACCATGATTACTTTTGCACCTGCTAACATCGGATATGGAAGGTGAAAGGAATTTAATAAAGCCATGGACTTTTAAAGAGACATTAAACCCCCTATTTTAGCACCGGTTATTGAGTTAAATGCAACAGAGGTTCCCAAAAATGCATGCTGCAGTTTGCAATTACATGCAACAAAATGAACACATGTATTATACGTTGGTTTTGAAGCTCATAGTAAATTACACAGATATATACAGATATTATTTAATGTACAAATAAATGCACAGCCAGTTGCATTCAAATATATGCATATATGAACATGCTGTTTCTTTTATAATAGCCATTATTTTGTGTCATATATGTGTATGTGTATATATATATGTATATGTGTGACCTTGGACCACAAAACCAGTCTTATGTAGCAGGGGTATATTTGTAGTCATTAAATGTAAAAAAAAGTCATTAGGATATTAAGTAGAGATCAGGTTCCATGAAGATATTTTGTAAATTTCCTACTGTAAATATATCAAAACTTATATCAAAAATTTTTGATTAGTAATATGCATTAAGAACTTCATTTAGGCAACTTTAAACGCAATTTTCTCAGTATTTTGATTTTTTTTGCACCCTCAGATTGCAGATTTTCAAATAGCTGTATCTCAGCCAAATATTGTCCTATCCTAACAAACCATACATCAATGGAAATCTTATTTATTCATGTATACATCTCAATTTCCAAAAATTTACCCTTATGACTGGTTTTGTGGTCCAGGGTCATATATATATATATATATCACTCTATTACTGTTAGTGATCTCACTGTTTGCAGCATCTGTCATAGGAAATATGGATGAGTCATTTATGAACTATAACGTGAGAAAACATCACATCCTAATGAAGATTATAAACCTAGAAGACGAACATAGAGCAGAAAAGCTCAAAATTAACCAGTTTTCTCCTACAATTAAAAAGAATTGATGGTAATATTGTCTTCTGTGATGTGCAACACAAGCACTTCTGTTAAAATCTCAAATAATCCAGTTTAGTGTTTCATGACCCATTAAAATTGTGAAGATCAAACGTCCATTAGCCAATCAGTCTAAATCAGATCCCCTGTTTTTCAGAGGGGAGAGTCCGCCGGCGTGTGACATTGACGTGGGCTCCAGCACTCGTTGGCGATTGGTGTATGAGGTGTATCAGTACTTCCTGCCAGAGGGCGACCTGTCGGAGCAGAGTCTGATCAGCAGTTTGGAGAGAGTGGCCAATGTGCAGGACAACAGCAGAAAGGTGTGTGAAATCTCTCTCTGTCCTTCCTTACCCCTTTCTGTTATCTGTTGTGGCTGTTATCTTATTTTTAATGAGTTTACAGCATTTGTTTCGTAACCTGGTATGTTATCTTCCTTAGTTTGGTTCGTTCAGGCATTTATGAACACACAATCTCACTCAATTAGTTCAAGATCGCCTGAACTCTTTTAACATATGCATACTCAAACTTTCCAAAAAATATAATATCAAAGGACAAAAATATATATATATATGTATGTATGTATGAATGTATGAAGAGTTCGGATGCAAAAACCTCTAAGTGCCATCTGAAATTTTCTTCTAAAATTTGTATTTTTATCAGGCTCCTATGTTTAGGTTCAGTAATTTGACTCTAATTGCAATGTATAGGTCCTTTTCTATGCCATAAAAATGAAATAACTGAACATAAATATAGGAGCCTGATAAAAATACAAATTTTAGAAGAAAATTTCAGACGGCACTTAGAGGCTTTTGCATATGAACTCTTCATTCATATATATATATATATATATATATATATATATATATATATATGTATATATGTATGTGTGCGTGTGTGTATATGTTAGTTTAGGGCAGCTGTGAAACAAACCTTACATTGGGTGGTGGTGGTCTAATAATTTTGTTAAGCACTGTATATACCCGTTAAGTTAAACTCTCTTAACATTTACATAGTCTTACTTTTAAAATATATATAATATGTAAATTCAATACGTAATGAAGTCCCTGTTTCCAAACAAAGCAAATGATTTACAGGTCTGAAAACACCCTTAATTTATCATTTATTTTGACTCATTCAGGTGGTGTCTTTATCCTCTCATGACCGGACGCAGTTCTCCTTCAGCTCTCTGACCGGTCAGGGTGTGATTTTCTCTGTGATTGTGAGAGATCCAGTGTTGAACACATCAGCGTCCTACATCCCCGTCCATACATACGCCTGCAGCTTCAACTCCACGCTGGACGGATGCAGCAATTTAGGTGAGAAGATGAAAGAAAATCAAGATTAATGCTGATTAATTATTTTATTCCTAAATTCAGAAATTCCTTTCATGTGAGGTCATTTGCCACTTTTAAATCATACTTGGAAGAAAAAACAATTTGTGACAGGTTTGATGTGGTATTTAAATGTAAACATTTATTTTCTCTCTCATTTTCTCAGGGAGAGTGTCTACTAAAGTGTTTTTCACTGTGATCAGTTTGGCTGGGCTGTTTGTGTGTGTTGTGGGCCACCGCTTCTTCAAATGTGGTGAGTGATGTTTTTTTTGTTTTTCTTAGAAACACACCACGTAATTGCTATTAATAACTGTCTGTCTAGTAAATATGGCCTGAATATTTTATGTTTGGGAAAGTCTTTGCCAGAGCTTTAGAGACTCAGAGGTCAGATGTTATAGGTACATCAGTGCTGAATGGATGGCATGTTTTTAAAGGGGTCATATGATGCATCATTTCTTTCTTGATGTCCACTTGCGATGTTAGTCAAGGCTTCTTGCACAACAAACAGTCCATTCAGTGTTTTATGACCATTACAAGCTTTTCTCCATCTGAATGAAACGGCTGTTTTTTGCAGCTGTCTTAAAGCCTTCAGTGTGAACGTGAAATGATAATTATTTGAAGCTAAAAAATACAGTGAGGTTTAAAACGAATCATTTGTGCAGCTTAGTTTCAGTAAATGGTCTTTTTGGCAGCTTCAAAATCTTTTATTTAATTTAGATTTTTCATTATATGACCTGTTTCAATTTGGAGCCTTGTTAAACTCATTGAAGATTTGTATGCATGACTCTCATGTTAACTACAACTAAAACCATGAATTTTAGTTTATATTGTTACTTGAAATAAAATAAACATTAACTAAAATAAATTAAAATATTTTTAAAAACTTATTTTATTCCAGCTACTTGCCAAAGCAACATTTCTCATTTTCATTTAGTTTAACTGAATATACTAAAATAACTTAAACTAAAACTGAAATTAAAAACTAAATAGACATATATAAAAACTAAAATTAATAAAAATAACAAACACCACAGAATTATTAAAACAAACTAAAATTGAAATGAAAACTGAAAATATAAAATAAAACATTTCAAAATATTAAATAAAATCTAAAAAAAAAAAATTGTTGAAATGAAATAAATGCTATAAAAATAAATGTTAACTGTAAACTACAATGTATTTTTAACGTATTTTTAAAATGTATTTTATTTCAGCTGATTACCGAGACAAAGTTACTCACTTTCATTTAGTTGAACTTTCATTTAGGTTAAATTTAACTTTAGTTTGAATTATTGGACATTGATAACACCATGCAGCCAAAACAACCACTGCTCATGGACACCATCCTGGCTGAGCCCTGCCCACAGAGCTCATCACAGACAGACTGTGACGTATCAGAACAGCTCCAATGACACTTTTCCACTGCATGGTACGGTTCGGTACAGCTCACTTTTGGGGGGTTTTCCACTGGGTACAGTACCTGGTACTTGGTACTTTTTTCAAAACCACCTCAGTTGAGGTTCCAAGCAAACTGTACTGTTACCAAAACGTGATGTGTAACCTCTGCTGATCACTGATTGGCCGGAGAGAATCGTCATTACCTTCGTCACTGAACTTGCTACATGAAACGCCACCAGACCCGCTAGATTTAAATCAGCACAGCCAGCGAAGGATCGGACGCAACTTTTTTTTTTTAAATTTTTTAAAAAAAAATTTTTTTTTTTGAACGAACGCAACTGTTTTGAATGAGCGCAACTTTTTTTATTTTTTATTTTTTTTAACAACCAAAAAAAATAGCTGTTTCGTGGTCTGTTGAGGAAGTACAGACGTTCCTCTCGTTGATAGCTGAGAAGTGGATCCAGCGAGAGCTTGATGGGGTGACGCGGAATGAAAAAGTTTTTCAGTAGGTCGCTCAGCTCTTGGCCGCGACGTGTATAATCCCGCCCACTTAAAGCGGTACTAAACTGCAGTGGAAACGCAAACCGAGCCGTGCCGTTCCGAGCCGAGTTGTACCACGCAGTGGAAAAGCACCACAAGACTCAGCACCCAAGGATGACTTTCTGGAAAACAGACAGGGAAAACAGACAGGGAAGACAGGGAAGACAGGACAACCTATTTCAGCCACTGGAAACACCAGAGCCAGAGCCCCGCACACCAGACACATTATCCCTCTCGCCAGCATCTCCACTTCTAAGCTTCTCACAGAAAATACTCAAATGGTTCAGGTCATACTTAGAATGGAGAGGTTATTATGTGAGTATAGGAGAGCATAAGTCTAAGTGGACATCCATGGCGTGCGGAGTCCCACAAGGCTCAATTCTTGCACCGCTCTTGTTTAGCCTGTATATGCTCCCACTAAATCAAATAATGAGAGAGAACCAAGTTGCCTATCACAGCTATGCAGATGACACCCAGATTTACCTAGCCTTATCTCCAAATGACTACAGCCCCATTGACTCCATCTGCCAATGCATTGAAGAAATTAACAGTTGGATGTGCCAAAACTTTCTTCAGTTAAACAAGGAGAAATCTGAAGTCATTGCATTTGGAAACAAAGATGAAGTTCTCAAGGTGAATGCATACCTTGACTCTAGGGGTCAAACAACTAAAAATCAAGTCAAGAATCTTGGGGTGATTCTGGAGACAGACCTTAGTTTTAGTAGTCATGTCAAAGCAGTAACTAGATCAGCGTACTATGATCTTAAAAACACTGCAAGAATTAGATGTTTTGTTTCCAGTCAAGACATGGAGAAACTCATTCATGCCTTTATCACCAGCAGGGTGGACTATTGTAATGGTTTCCTCACCGGCCTTCCCAAGAAAACCATTAGACAGCTGCAGGTCATCCAGACCGAAATACATTGCAAATATGCTCACTGAATATAAACCTAACAGACCACTCAGATCATTAGGATCGAGTCAGTTAGAAATACCAAGAGTTCACACAAAACAAGGAGAGTCCACTTTTAGCTATTATGCCGCCTGCAGTTAGAACCAGCTTCCAGAAGAGAACAGATGTGCTAAAACATTAGCCAAATTTCGACTCAAAACTCATCTGTTTAGCTGTGCATTCATTGAATGAGCACTGTGCGACGTCTGAACGGATTGCAATGTATTTTATGTATAATCATTTTTCTATTTTCAACTGTTTTAAATTCATTTTAAAAGTATAATCATTTTCTATTCTTCACGGTCTTAATTCATTTTAAATCAATTTTTAAATCATTTTAAAAGTTTAAACAGAAGGTTAAAATAAGTTCTGTGAAGGTAAAGAGAATGTGGGCAAAGAAAGACAAGTGTGTTGGTTAATCAGTTGAAAGTAGGACCTCTGAGTTCTATTTGTTTGGTTTATGATGGTCAAAGTAAATAGGGGGTGAAGTAGTGGAATAGTTAGGTATTTTGGGAGGATTTTACACTTAGTGGGGAAGAGGTTGAGAATGTTTGTTTGTGTTGAGCACAATCACTAACAGTAGGTTTTTAAATTCCTTGTTTTTATTATTTTTTTTAATGATAATTTTACTTCCTTTTATGTAAAGCACTTTTAATTGCCATTGTGTATGAAATGTACTATATAAATAAACTTGCCTTGCCTTAAAAACTATGTAGACATTTAAAAAAAAAAAAAAAAAGCTAATAAAAATGTCAAAAACGCAACAAAATTACTAAAACTGTAAAACATGTAAAAATAAAAACTATATAAAATAAACTAAAATAAAACTAATTCAAAATATTAATAATGATATATTATAAATGTTAAAAATGTTTCAGACTGACAGAAATTAGTGCATGTAAACACACCTATTGTTACCATTAAAATGTCTATTTCTGTGTTTTCTCAGAGCTGTTCTGTATGGGCTTCGGCTTTACGGCGTTTGTGTTCTTTGTTGTGATCACCATAACCGCACCACTGGAATACGACAGTGAGTCCATTACAGTCACAATGCACACATTACACATGTCCTGAATCACTGTCAAATTAGAATAGTGTTTGCCTGATCTGAATCAGTTGATCAGTAGCCGTCAGTGCAGAAAGCAGCTGCCGTCACAGAGGATTGAGGTTATTGTTGTGCCGTAACTCTCTGAGGATTAGAGCCATGCTGCTGCACCTCGATCATGTGCTGTGGATTTCAGCTGGAGGTGTCAAACCAGTCTGTCCCAATCAAATGCATCATGTAGAGCTGTTTGTCAGCTGTTTGCATGTTACAGGACAGGAATGGCTGAAATGAGGAGCGTTTTTGAAAAAAATGTTTGATTTTCTGAGATAGATAACTCCTCCTACAACTGATTAATCAGATCAATCTTAACTAAAATTTGTTCTTAAAGCACTTTTTAAAGTCAAGACATTACAGGCAAACCATAGTTTTTTCATGCACTGGTCAATTTTGAGCTATTCTGCATCCACAACTTGTCTTCTGTCAAACTAGTGGATAGAAAACAAATAAAATACACATTTAAATGTTTATTTTATTGCACTTTATCTATTTGCTTCTGTGAATTTTAATGCAATGCATATCTTTAAAGGCAATTTAAAGAGATGTATTGAATTTATGTATTGACTCAAAATGAGTTTTTTTTTTTTTTTTTTTTTTTTTTTTTTCCCCATTTCAGGAGTACTTACATCAAACTTTATAGTTTTATTTCTGTTTTTTTCTATCTGCATTCTGATAGGTTATCTGTATTCTGAATGTTTTTACTAAGGAATTTGTTCATATATCATTTGCTTGATCTATATAACATTTTATTTCTTAAAATATGGTGAAAATTAACTTTTTTCTGACTGTTAGCTATATTTTCTGATTTGTGGAGTGATAAAAAGAGATCCAAAATCACTCATGTCACCAAAATGAAACATTGGATAAACCCAGGTTCGAAATTAATGTTTGGTTCTGAAAAATTACGCAAATTAATGCGTATTTAATTAGATAATGTCATTTGCATATTTAATAAAACATTTGTAGTGCAAAATAAGTGAAATAATGTCTTGACATACTCTGATTAGTCAATTTATATCTATTAGTTATAATTTTAGCCACATGATTTTAACAGTTTGTTGACTGACTGTCTCTCTGCAGTTCGGTTGGCTTTGACAGCGCTGATGGGTGTGGTCGGGGGCGTGGCCATGATGATGAGCTGGTGGCGGTTCGGTTCGGTCATGGCCTGCATGTTGGTAGTTGGACTCATTCTTGGATTTCTCATCTCATCCATTGTTTTCTTCACTCCATTTGGTAAGAAGTCAAGTTTGAAACCTTCATGTATCGTCATTCATGCAGTTAAAAATGTTGTTTCTGCATCTGTTGAGAATGATCTCTTTATAATCTCTCTTCGTAGTCTTGTTGGATGTTAATGGTTGAGATGTCGTCAATAATTTTCATTATTAGTTGTTTATTAATTTTCATTTCTGGGATTTGTTGTTTAATCTTTGTTCCTCCAGGTGATCTTCCTATATTCCATAGCAATGTGGTGTTCTGGGTGGTGTTCGCTTGCATTATGGTGGTTGTTCCTTTGTTCTTCATCAGGTGGCCTAGAGAGGTGAGAAACAGAAAAATATATTTATTAAGAGTTCATAACCGACAACTGAATAAAATACACGTGTTTATCTGTATGTTTCAGGGCAATATAATTACATGTGGCGTGGTTGGCGCGTATACATTTGTCCTGGCCGTCAACGCCTACACCTACACCAGTCTGTCCTACATCACGCTGGACGTCCTCAAACGCCTCCTCAACCACAACTTCAGCCGAGCGTTTATCTCGGTTCCGCTGCAGGATATCGGTAGGTTTGACGCTCAAAACACTCAAACATATAAATGTATGTGTTTTCATAGTTATGAACATCATAAATCTATATTAATCTTATATGTTTTCATTTTTTAAAAAATTAATGTACGTTTATAACACTGTAATTATAATTCAATCAATCTCTCGGTTAAGGCTGCATGTTAATGTTAAATTAAAAATCACAATTAAAATTATAATCATGATTATCTTCCAGTGTTATTATAGTTAACTAAAATTAAAACTAAAATCATTCTTTTTTTTTCTCATTTTTAAATTAGTTTCTCATTTTAATTTAGTTTAACTTGCTGTACTAAAATTACACACATGCATACAAAAACTACTAAAATGACAAAAACACAACAAACTGACTAAACTTTGTGTATTTTTCTAAAAGCAAAAATGAAAACAAAATATTAAAACAAAAACTGATTCAAAATACAAAATATTAATAAAAAATACAAAAGCTATAATATACTATACAATACAAAATACTATAATAGTATCTCAAATGATACTAAAATAACACTAATTTATTTTTAAATTTCATTAGTATTATTGCACTTTTACAAATGCAATTTTTATTTTACCTTGTGTAGTTTTCTGATTTATTTTATGTACATGAATACAAAAAAATAAATGGATTAAAATGCAGCCCTACTCTGAATATTTTTTGCTAAATTGGAAACTCTAAAAGGTATTTTGAATTTGTTCTTTTGCTATTGAAGCAAATGGGAACACACAAAAATATATTTGTTGTTGTTTCCATTCTCAGAAATCGTATATAATTTACCATAATTTTTTCTTGCCGTGAAAACAGCTACAGAAGCTTAAAAACAAACAAACAACTTCGCTTCTGAGAACCCCAGAAATGTGTCCATTGTCTGATTTCATTGTTTGATTTCATGCCAGATTTCATCATGATCACCGTGTGGGTTGTTCTGGGGGTTTCGGGGATCGTCGTGCAGCTGTATCGGGAGAAATCGCGGCCGTTTTTCCCGCCGAGCCCGTATGTGATGTGGAAGCAAGAACGAGAGCGCAGGAAAACCAACGTTCTGGATCCCAGCCACCACAAACCATCTTTATCGGCCCGAATCCTCGGACGTATTCGCCAGCTCACACAGCGCACAGAACCGGCTGGCGAAACCACCCCTCTACTGCTTTAACCTTTGACTTGAAGTCAGTTCACTGTTAGTCCTTCTCCTCCAGAACACGGCTGCTCAAGCCTGTGGAGACCTGTAGCAACATACATGAGGATTGAGCTCGATTTTTAGAGCCTAAAGACTCAGATGAGCAGCCGATGGGGGTTAAAAGAGCAGCTCACACACGGTGTGAGAAAGACCATGTGCACTTATGTCTGTGTTTTTTGTGTCTGTTCCCAGCAGTGCTTGATCCCATTACTGTTTTCAGATAAATGTTAAGCAACTGACCTCTACTATATACATCAGCTGCCACAGCGTGATTTTTGGATGCATTTTAGCAGCTTAGAGGAAACGTTCAGTGGAGATTTTTAAACTTTTTTTTTTTTTTTTTACTACATCTGGTTAGTGCATGAGTGAATGAGCGATTTTTAAAGATGTTCACCATTAAAATGAATGTATAACACACTGCAATTGCAGACCAAATGAACCAGTGTTCATTAGTAGCCACTGTAAGCCTCTACGGCTGATGTTTTCGGTGTCTAAGTGAGCGTGTATGAGTCTCGGCGGATCCTCACTGAGGTTTGGAGTTCATGATGGAAATGAGCTTATTTTGACTGCGTTCCTGTGGGAGTTTGACCGCTGGTGTAACACACTCAATAATGAGGATTTTAAATGCAGTGTAAGAGGAATATTGAGAATCTGTGGAGTTTAAATGTTTTTCAGTCATTTTCTGAGCTTTATAACTGAATATGTAGCTCTTATGGAGACACAAACCCAAGTTCGATCTTTGACAGACTCTAGCTTTGCAAAATCAGTAGTTTTGCCTTAATCATCGAAGCACTTCTAGTATCCTCTCAGGGTTTCTGTGTGATCTTTGTCTCTCACAGAAGCAAACTTTTTCTAAAGCATTTAAAACATACACCAATGTTAAAATTGTTTTTAAGTGGTAGCAGTATGCATTATTTCTGTTTTGTATGAAATTTATACGACTGTCTATATAATTAAATGTTTAATAAAGTTGTCATTTGTGCCATAACACCTAAATGATATTGTTTTCTATTCCAAGACAGATTAGAATGAGATCTGATGTTTCATTTTTATTGAATGAGAAATGTGTGAACTTTTGATGTGACAGACTGTCAGTAATGTTTTATTAGACTATTAAATAATGCTAAACTGCTTTTACACCTTTAAAATCAGCATGAAGCAGCATTTGCAATGCATTTTGTGATGTAATTGTGAGTGAAACGATGAGAAATGTCAGGCAGGACTTGATTTTATGTATCTGGAATTAACTGGATTGTGAAATGAATCATTTCACATTAGATTTTGCATAATCCAAATAAAATTATTTAACAATATTGTTTTAATATTGATAAAAATATTAAAAAATATTGTAAAAAAAATTATATAAATTTGTTTACATGTTATATAAAATTACAGAAAAATAAAATCTTTTATCATTTTTATTTTAAAACTATTTATGTTTATATGAATTAATTATTAACTCAAAGTCAACTGAAACAGCATTTGGAATGCATTTTATATGCAATATAAATATACATGCAATAACACACATAACTGAATACTAAATTAAGGATGGTGTAAAACCCGAAGTGATGAGTAGTTATTCAAAACTCAGCGCATGAAACTAGAGAAGAACACAGCCAGTTCATTCAACACTTTCAATGCTACATCCTCTCATACCCACATAAAACTGTTACAAACACAAGCAAAAAAAACAAAACAAGCTTTTTCATTAAAATGGCACATTGTGACATTCCCTTTACAAAGTCTCATGTTCAGGTAAAGTAATCAATCACAATATGCCAATGTATCTGTTCCAAAAATGATTGTTTTCATTTGGCTGAATCTGTCGTTTTGACGCTTCCAGACTAAAGCCATGATGATGGAGAGATGGAAAAGAAATCGGATCTCAGTGTTTGACAGATTCCACAGGCCCTTCCTGCAAAACCCCTCATGCTGAATGGCTGATGGACATCCAGGTTGCGCAGTGAGTGCGTGTGACCCTGTAATGGAGGACTGTGGGATTTGTAGGGCAGCTCTGAACGATGGTTTGTAAAATCAGAGTCTCTGACGGCCTTTAGCTCTTCCTCAGACTGACGTCTGTGCTGGTGAGCAGCGGCGAGAGAGACGTGCTGTCAGACGTGTCATCCCGCTTCAGCACCAGAAATGCCTCGCGGCTGATTCCCAACAGCTCTCGCAGACCGCTGTTCTCCAGCTGCACAGAACAACATCAACATATATACCTCAAGATCATGATTACATTACAAGTGTTGCGTTTATTGTGGTATAGTAACTGATTATATGTAATCTGGATTATGTAATCAGATTCCTAAAGTTTAGTACTTGTAACTTAATATTACATTTAAAAAAAAATACTCAAAATAATCATCAGATAAATTTTACTATATTCAAGAATACAACAATCAGATAAATACAATGAAAAATTATATTACATTTTAAAATACTCAAAATAATAATCAGATAATTATTTAAAAAAATAAAATGAAAACAAAATAATCAGACAACAGTTGCTTTTTACTGATTATATATTATTCACACAATGGCAGTAAATTAATTTTTTTGTCAGCCAAACACCTTCGACATAAAATTTTAAATATTTTTTTTACTCAGTCACCCTGAAATTTTCACACCTTTGAAAATGTTATTATTTCAATAATAACACAACAACACATTCACAGTTCTTGGAAGTTGGTTAATGATATGCAGGTAAATATTTAAAAATTTAAAAAATTATTTAAAAAAATATTTTAATTAATATATAACATATAAAATTATATAAAATATACTTTATAAAATTATATAAATATAAAGCATTACAAATATTAGTTTAGTAAGTGTTATATTTTGATTGTTGATTTGATGTTTTTATTTTAAATTATGTATATTTTAATTGTACATTTATATGATTTAATTATTAGCTTTTTTCCTTTGCAAACCACAGTTTGGGAAACCCTTACGTAAAATAATGTTTAATGCACTTCATGTTGTTGATAACATTTAATTTCTCTATGAAAATTTTATACCATTTATATTTTGCATCTGTGTTCTTATTTTTAATAACAAATTCATTGTGGTATATTTAGTGTGTCTGACCTCCAGACGTTTGATTCTCTCCTCATCCTCACACAGTCGCCCTTCATCCACCTCGATGGCTTTCCTCATCACCGTGGCCATTTCGTTTATTTTCTCAATGTGCGCCTGCATCTCCTGCAACATAAACATAGTGAATGACTATTTGAACACCGGCATTAGAGGGAATCTCATAAAACCCGTCTGTGGGACTGACATTAGTGTGCTGTTCTCTGAGCTGGGTGACAATAGTAGGATCGTCTTTCTTGCTGGCCATCAGAAGGCGAAACACCTGCTCTCTGTATTTGTTCATGATGAGCTCCAGTGCAGACTGATGCTCCTCCAGTGATGTCCGCAGCTCTGTCGAGACAAATGTGCATATTTAGACTTAAAACAGCCCCCAAATGACATCCTTTTAATTGTAAACCCTCCTAACACCTTTGTTTTCTTGCTGCAGTTCCCATATTTGCCGGTTTTCCTGCTGGATGCCCATGACCAGCGTGGAGCGCGGCCGGTGTCTCGCCACCTGGTTCAACACCTCAATCTCTTCCTGGTACTGAAAGAACAAGAAATATGAATAAGACAACTCTCATCCCATTAGACAGACTGAGAACAAACACTGACACCTCTTTCATGGCCTCCACTCTCTTGTTCAGCAGCGTGGTTTGTTCGATCAGGATCTCAGCAGCACTGTCATGATCCCGCAGCCGCTCTACCAGTGATTTGGCATCGGCCAGCACCTTCTCCAGTGTACAGGTCATTCCTGAAGAGCACAAGAAACACTTGGACTGTGACTTAACTCATGATTCCGTTCATAAATACACAATTTTATATTCTACAAATGATCAGATCAGTGGAAAGCTGCTTTGCTGCAGCTACTGTTATGTTGTGGCTTATTTGTAGACCTCATATGTGACCTTGGACCACAAAACCAGTCTTAAGTAGCACAGGTATATTTGTAGCAATAGTCAAAAATACACTGTATGGGTCAAAATTATCAATTTTTCTTTTATGCCAAAAATCATTAGGATATTAAGTAAAGATCATGTTCCATGAAGATATTTTGTAAATTTCTTACCGTAAATGTATAAAACTTCATTTTTGATTAGTAATATGCATT
Organism: Spinibarbus caldwelli; assembly: GCA_039654775.1. Classification (NCBI taxonomy): domain Eukaryota; kingdom Metazoa; phylum Chordata; class Actinopteri; order Cypriniformes; family Cyprinidae; genus Spinibarbus; species Spinibarbus caldwelli. Next base: position 1,940,363 of record CM077229.1, on the reverse strand, counting down.
GCTAAGAACTTCATTTGGACAACTTTAAAGGTGATTTTCTCAATATTTAGATTTTTTGCACCCTCAGATTCCAGATTTTCAAATAGTTGTCTCTCGGCGATATATTGTCCTATCCTAACAAACCATACATCAATGGAAAGCTTATTTATTCATGTATAAATCTCAATTTCAAAAAATTTACCCTTATGACTGGTTTTGTGGTCCAGGGTCACATATGTCTTGATTTCAGAAACACTGAAAGGTAAGTGTCAAATGTTTTGGTAGAAGCCTAGCATTAGCTTCTACGAAAATAAACAAGCCAGTTGTTTTAATAAAACACAAGATCATATAAATGAATACGAAGCCAGAAACACCTTTTGTTTTATTATAATTCCGAATAACACAGCGAATAATTTTAAATGAATAGAAAAGCTTACCTTATCTTACAACAACGGCTCAGTTGGAACACTTCCTGTTGCTGCGGCCGTGACGTCACGCGCATGTACTTCTGGGAGATGTAGGCGCCAACTTTCCTCCTTACACCGTCCACATGGAGGCGCAATGGACAAACTTTCTGAATGTTTAAAGTGCAATTGGTAACATGAATGTTTTGTTTATTACTGTAAAACCCGTCCTTTCGCAAATTCCTTTGGTGTAGCTTATTAATCTCTAAATGTTTGGCTTATGTTCTGCTTATGTTCTTTTATTAACTGAGTTTGAGGGTTTTTATAGGTGGAGAGAGGCCAGTTTAATCCAGTGTGACCCAGAGGGCGTAATCAGATTTTACCTATGCAAACAAATCCTGCTTTGTGATTATGAGTCAGTTTTATATCCAATGAGGAATCACAGCTGTGTTACAGAGTTTTTGAAATAATTACTTCCAGAGAAATGTAATTTTTATATGTGACCTTGGATCACAAAACCAGTCTTAAGCAGCAGGGGTATATTTGTGGCAATAGCCACATACATTTACATTACATTTATGCATTTAGCAGACGCTTTTATCCAAAGCGACTTACATAGCATTCAAGTTACAGTTTTTTTTTTACATTTGATCAACTCTTGCTTTCCCTGGGAACCGAACCCATGATCTTAGCGTTGCTAGCGCCATGCTCTACTATTTGAGCTACAGGAAAGCCAAAAATGCATTGTATGGGTTAAAATGATCGATTTTTCTTTTATGCCAAAAATCATTAGAATAGTAAGTAAAGATCATGCTCCATGAAGATATTTTGTAAATTTCCTACCATGAATATATCAAAACTTAATTTTTGATTAGTAATATGCATTGCTAAGAACTTCATTTGGACAAATTTACAGGCGATTTTCTCAATATTTAGATTTTTTTTTCAAAGTTTTTGCACCCTCGGATTCCAGATTTTCAAATAGTTGTATCTCGGCCAAATATTGTTCTATCCTAACAATACATCAATACAATAGGCTACATCAATAACAATACTTATTTATTCAGCTTTCAGATGATGTATAAATCTCAAAAAAATAAAAATAAAAAAAATAAATTAAAAAAAAAATAAACATAATAATAAAAAATTGACCCATATTACTGGTTTTGTGGTCCAGGGTCACATATAATTATATATTTATTTATATATGTTTATATAATTATTTAATCCTTTTTAGTGATTTGAAGTGATTAGTGTTTTTCTATATTATATATTAGATATCCTTTGTTTTTATATATTCTTTGGGTTGTATCTTGGGATAAAAATAATTTATAAAATAATAATCATGGTAATTTCTTCTCTACTGTGTTTTTTTATTTAAATATTTTTTTCATTTTTTTTTTCACTCACGTAATCAAAGACTAGTCGAATGTAGTGAAACAGGGACCTCCCACCTGCACTCATGTCCCCGCCCCTTTCCATTGAGTCTTTGATCTCCGCTCTGATTGGCTGTTTTGAACCGCGAATCCCTCTCAACTGAACATTCCAAGACGCGTGAGGAACAGCAGCAGAGCAGCGCGAGCTTCAGCTGATGCGCACACGCGCGCGCGCACGCCCCTACAGCCGCGGAGCGAAACGTGGATGAAACTCAGCCGAGCGAAGAGAGACAACTAGTTACTGACACACAACTAAACAAACACATTTAACGCTGGTGAGTTTATTCATGTTGTTTTTCAGCCACAAACTCTCGAAGCCAGAGAGGAGTGAGTGAGTGAGCGAACAAGAGAGAGAGAGGACTTTATTTGATGATTATGCGCTTGTTTTAAAATAGAATTTCCTTAGAAAAGGAAATAAAATGTCAACAAACCTGTCTTAAGTCATTTCTGTTGTTTATTTTTGGCATTTAACGTTACACTGAAAGATGAGATTTTTAGGAAAGTTGCATGACTTTTCCATGGAAAATGCCTGATGAATCAGCAAGCATTTAAAAATACAGCACGCATATTTGCGATCATATTCTAATGGCTTGAGCTAATGTGATATTAAAATACTGAACTGTCTGTCTCTGAATGTGTCAGTGGTGACTGACAGATACATGTTTCTACAGGGACATTGAGATATTGCCCAAACATGTTTGATATTCACCCACGTATCTCATTAAATCTGCTCATTATTATGCTCATCTGACTGAATGTTATAGCTTCATCTCTCAGAGATGTGTGCTAAATATACATCCAGCACCAGAGGAGGGGAAAACTGCAGGTGTTTCCTGATGGAACCCGCAGCCATAAAGTTTTCAGCATGTCCTTGATCTGGCAGGGATTCGCCAAAGACTTTCTTGGCCATGCTGAAGTGCTGTTAACAGATTAAATGTGCCAGTAAAACATTTCAGGAAGCTGAGTTATTCTTTTGTGGCATGTTGTGAATAACATGCAGCTATTTATTGAGTAGACACTTTGATCCCCAGCAGCTTACAATGAGAAACACAATAGCATAAGTAGTGAAAGAACGAATAAATCAACCAATATTTGGACATTTTAAAACCATAGCAATGAATTTTGTATAAACTAAGTGTCTGTTTCTGCAGTTTTGTTGCCATGATTAAACTGTTCTCATATATAAATGATGTAATTTTAACAGTTTTGTCTGCAAACCTGCTCTCAAGATATCGGTGTTGGCATTGGCCATTGAAAACCCATATTAATCAACCACTAATAAGGAAACTGTTGCATAAAAGAGGGTTTTTGTTGTTGTTGTTGTTGTTGTTTTATAGGTTTATGCATATAACTGCATAGGGAAATGCATTGATTGTTTACCGATTGTTGCTCCAGAGTTTGCAGTGAAACTGAAGTAGAGACAGATCTTTACTTCCATATTCTGATGATATCGTTTTCATCAGAAGGTCCAGTTACAAATTTTGATTTAACATTACAAAATGTATGCATGGATGAATTGTTCACAGTAAGCTCTATAACATGCATTTAGAAAATATATAGTGTGAATTTCATACCATCTTTAATTCTATGATTATTTTTGTGTGAGCACTAGCATATGTAAGCCTCCCCAAAAACACCCCATATCCTGCAACTTTACCGACCATCTGCCCGATACGCAGCATCAGGGGGTTCTTGAGAGGAGGGTGAAGGGGGGAAATACTGAAATAAATGAATGCTGGGATTAATTTCCCATGATCTCTGGTGCACATGCTGGTCATTATTATGAATCTTGGATTACTGTTTGTTTATTAATGACCCAGAGCAGATGATTAGTGGGACAGGGGTGCGGCAGACCCTCTGTGCTTGCTGCTGACTGCTTAATTGTTAGTGTCTTGTAACAAGTCATTGCATCACCATGACAACGACTTCTGTTTACATTATGTCATGGAGTGTCTCCATTGGTTTTTAGTGCCGGTTTTGCCAGCATTGGTGTCCTGCACTCTGAAATATAAAGGTTCTTTATTGGCATTGATGGTTCCATTTAGAACCTTTAACTTCCATGGAACATTTCTATGGTTTTTTATGATGGAAAATGGTTCTTTTAAGAACTGTTCACTGAAAGGTTCTTTTGGGAACTGAAAATAGTTCTTCTGTTGCATCGCTGCAAAAAAAACAAAAAAAAAAAACATAATATTTTAATGAGTGTGAACAGCTCTTTGTTTTATGTTTTAGACTTTGTTGATTGGCGTGCAATTCTGGATATTTTATTTCTGAATCATTGAGGTGAGGTCATTATGTTGAGCTGTGTTGATTGCTTTGTTTTGGTGAATTGCAGCTTTGTTTTGTAATTGTAGAATCATGAGAACATAGTTTTTCCTCTTGTCGTTTCAGTAGGGAATATACTTAAAACTGTGTGAAGTGATTATGTCCTGAAGAAGGCTTTGTGCCGAAACGCGTAGATCTACTTTTAACTATTTGTAATGATTTAAGCCCAGCACATTAAAGGCTTTTTATCTTACCCCGTGAGTGCCTTGGAAGTATTTCGTCTACATAATTTGATCTTTACCTCTACTATACCCAATGAGCACCAGGGGCTTTATAAAGACACCCGTGTAGCACTCTCTGCTTCTGTTTCCTGTGTGAAGTGATTCTCTAAAGCCTCAATTATTTGATCTCATTCTTGACTGTGTCCCAAAACCTAGTCATTTTTCTAACTAGACAGCATTTTTGGGTGGTTACAAGCATATTTGAACATTTTTGGGCATCATGTGTGTATTGCAACTTTTGAATGCACCTAATGCTGTCTAGGTAGGCGCTCAAGACACAGCCAGTGTTGGTTAAAGAAACAGTTAACCCAGAAATGTACTCACCCACAGGCCATCTAACATGTAGGTGAGTTTTTCTTCATCAGATTTGGAGAAATGTAGCATTACATTACTTTCTCACCAATGGATCCTCTACAGTGAATGGGTGCCGTCAGAATGAGAGTCCAAACAGCTGATAAAAACATCACAACAATCCACAAGTAAACCACACCACTCCAGTCCATCAATTAAGGTCTTGTGAAGCCAAAAACTGCGTGTTTGTAAGAAACAAATCCATCAAGACATTTTTACCTTCAAATTGTTGCTTCTTGCTAAAATACGAGTCCATAATCCATAATAATACTTCCTTCAGTGAAAAAGTCCATCTCCTGTTGTCTCTCACAACAAAACCCACCCACATATTTGTGTAACTGTCTTGGCTTGTAAATGCTGCTTGATCTGTTCATATTTCTCTCCTGATTCAGATTACTTTTTTACTGGAGGAATTATGATGGATTATGGACTCGTATTTTAGCAACGTTTGAAGTTTAAAAACCTCTTAAGGATGGGTTTGTTTCTTACAAACACACAGCTTTTGGCTTCTCAGGATGTTAATTGATGGACTGGAATAGTGTGGATTACTTGTGAATTATTGTGATGTTTTATCAGCTATTTGGACTCTCATTCTGACGGCACCCATTCACTGCAGAGGATCCATTGGTGAGTAAGTGATTTAATGCTACATTTCTTCAAGTCTGTGCTGGTGCAGAAACAAAAAAGCTTTAAAAGTGTGATGTGTGCAACTGTGCATAGTTTTTTAGATAACTGTTAAGAGCTGGTGGCAGGTGTATAAGAGGGGCTTTACTCTGCTTCACGGGGGATGGGCTTCTGACCCGTGGTTTATCGGGCACCCATCCTCTCCGAGACCATTAATTCTGTTTGTGTGTGTGTTGATGGCTCTGCCTACTAATGAAAGCAACTGACAGGCCAATTAAGATCACAAGCAACGCCACAAAAGATCAGGAAGGGGAGGGGCTTTGATTGATGGCCAGCTATTTTTTGGACCCATGTGCAAGCCACTGGTGCACATACATGCAAACAAACACACATGCATACAAACATGCATGTGCCACGTGTCGACTCATGTCTAGAGGGAGGAGGAGCAGCAGGCCAACGGGGTATACGTCTAGAAGCGTGATCCTCTTACGTGATTATGTGGTGGTGACCTGAGGAGCCATGTGGACACCCCCAGCCCTCTCTGCCTTTGTGTCGTCGCATTTAATTAAAGTGACAACTCAACTGTAACTCACGCAGACGTTCATTATAGTAGGATTACAACGTTAGAACGCTTTGTGTTCTGTCTGATGTTCTGCCCAGCCTCATTTCTGCAGCAAAAGTCACTGTCTTTATTTTGCTTGTTTTTGTGGCATGTCTTTTATTGGGCGATGTTTATGCAATCAGATCATTTGCTGAGAAGTTACTCATGCTTTTATCAATAGATAAAAACATGAGTAATAGAATTTTAATCCAAAAAGTGTTTCAAATTTCCATCAAAGGGAATGTCATGTTGCGTAAAAGTGCATTATAAAACTAATCCAGACTCATGTACTACTAGTACATGTAATTATTCTGAAGCCATACAATATTTAATTTTAATTAAGTCATTATTCTTCGTTGTTTTTTTTTTTTTTTAAATATACTTTTTTTTATTCAATTTGAAGTTTGCAGCTGTTTGTCACTGTCTACTTTTGAAAATCTGTGTTATATTCAGTTTCAGAAAAGGTAATATGTGATTTGGACTGAAATAGTTGTTTTAAAAGAATATTTCTCCCAAAAAGTAGAATCCTGTCATTTATGCAAAACCATGTAGTTACTACATGGTTTTCTTTGAATTTCTGTGGAACATAAAATTAGAATTAATAGAATTTTAATTCAGTGTTTTAAAATTCCAACAATATCCAGGGACTGTCAAGCTACATAAAAGTGAATTATAAACCAAACCAGACTCATGTAATGCTAGTTCATGTAATAGTTAATTAGTCATTATTTGTTATTTTTTATGATACTTTCTTGTCCTATTTGAAGTTTGACAGGTATTTGTCACTTTCTATTTTTGAGAATCTGACGAATGTGATTCGTTTTCATAAAAGGAATTATGTCATTTAGGCTGACACTTTAATTAGTCATGTCTTAAAGGGATTGTTACTCCTGCATCATAAATCTAGTCCATATTTAAATTTTTCTGTAAAAAACATCAATTAAAATCATTATTTACACATACTTTTTTTTTTTTTTTTTTTTTGTTGCTTTCGAGCTTGTCACCATCTCCTTTTGGGAATCTGCTAAATATCTCCTTGTCTGAAAAAAGATAATTGCATGTTTTGGAACAACGTGAGAGTGAGTAAATGATGACAACATTTTAATTTCAGACCAAACAACCCTTCTCCTTTAAAGAAGCGTGGTGGATTTTAGAAGCACACTGTTGTAAATAAACACAGAGCGGTTGGACGCGTCTCTCGGCCAGCGTGTCTGTTAGTGACGGACTCTTTCCACCGGCCGTTATGTTCTGACAGAGGAATGTGGCCCTTGAGACCCGGAGCCACACTGCCACCCACTTCATAACCCGCAGACATCAATTCTGGGTTTGTGTGTCCTCTGCTGTTCTCTGCCGCTTGACATTTTGTGGGCTTGAAGTGCACACAAGAAGGGCTTGATTTGAGCTCTCATGCTGTTCCTGCAGTGATTAACTCATTCTCTCGCTCTCTGTGGTTTTTTTGTGTCTGGGTGCAGAGAGAAAGCGATTGTTTATTCTCTTGGTGCCCTTCAAAAAATTTCCAGATTCTTTTGTGTGCTGGCATGGAGGAGTTTGTTGTGAAGGACTGAGTGCGAGCAAACGAACGAACCTTGGACTCTCTCTCTCTCTCTCTCTCTCTCTCTCTCTCTCTCTCTCTCTCTCTCTCTCTCTCTCTCTCTGTGCGTGTGTGTGCGTGCGCGAGTGAGGGGGTTGTAACAATAGGACCATTGTAAATGCTTGGCTGGGATTGCATGGGGGTTTGCTGAGAGACTTCATTAGTCAGTCTGTGTTTCCCTCTCTCTCTCTCTCTCTCTCTCTCTCTCTCTCTTGCGCTCGTATCCTCTGTCAGTGGGTCGCTGCAGGAGTGTGGTGGGATTTACTGTGTTGAGGTGTTCAGGTGAATTGTCTGCTGGCAGCTGGACTGGATCTGTCTATGTTTATGTGTGTTTCTCAGGTGAGCGTCTTGTTGAGGAGATGCTGGAGATTTAGGATTCACATGAGTGTGCCACTGACAGCGTGTGTGTGTGTGTGTGTGGCTGTCATTGTGTGAGTGTTAAGTGTGTGAGTATGTTTAAGGAAAGGAGACGTTCGCTTTGTTTCCTCAGCTGTGCTTATGTTGACTGAACTGTCTTAATCTTGCTGCTTGCTCTCTGGTATTTGGTCACAGTGATTTGGTTTTTCCTCATGCTTTATTTGATTTTTTTCATTATTAAAAATTTTAATAGTGAGCTGCAGGCGATATTATCCATCCTGCGACGGGACAGACAGGATTTAAGTGGAGTAAACTGACATGAACTGTGTGTGTTTGTGTTTACAGGAAATTACAGGCGTGTCTGAACTGATGTGTGTCTGTTTTTAACAGTGTTTTATCTGTCTTTTAGAATGTGGACGTGAATCGCTCTTGTAATTAATGATGGCGGTTCAGGCTGGTTTGCAGGTATGCAACTTTATGATTTTATGCTTTTATTTATGTGCTTTTGCATGTTTATGGAATTAGAGGGAGAGTGGATTTGAACCTGCATCCCCAAGATCAGCTTTTTTTTTGTGTTGCCAGCCATTGTGTCACAGTTATGATAGTTTGAATATGATTTTAGAATAAAATGATGTTGTGGGTCAAGATCTGAGCTAGTTAGAGAAGAGTTTCATGTTCAGAAGTTTGGTTGACAAAGAGTCAAACTATAATGGCATTGTCTTATGGTGTAAAAATTTGCATTAAATGCATGCACAATTATATATCTAATACTGACTGATACCAATAAATTGATTTTCTTATATCAACTGATAACTGATAATGTAACAAAAATAGTGCATGTCTTCCTTTATGCACACATATACATTTAAGCTATTATCTGTTGAAAAGAACTACTCAGATACACCTGCTCTTTTCTTAAAGAGGAAACCTGACTCCATACGGCTCCAGGGAGATGGTTCCCGCCATTTGTGTTCTAAATCACTTTGAATTTAAAGTTTGAATCTGACTAATCTGTTGAACATTCTAAATGGGTAATCACAGACATATGTTGTTGATTGTCTGAATCAGAAGTTATTGGTAATTCAGCATGTGTCCATCTGTAATATCTAATGTCATGTGTGAACAGACCACATTATGTAATGCCATTGCAACATTTGTGTGTGCATTTGCGATTTATTGAACACACCAGACTGTTTGCATTGAGTTAACAACCGTAAGTGAGAAATAGAGCGGTCCACAAGCAAACACTGACAGTACATTTCAATAAAAGTTTAACCGAGCAGAGCTGACTATAATCTGCTATGGAATGGTAATCTTGGATGTTTTATATAATATGAATAAAACACCCCCACATGGAAACACTTTCCTGTTTAATTAGTCAGGCTTTGTGCGCGAGCAGAAGAAACACTCCATATGTGTGTTAGTAGGAGCCTGAAGCTCTCGCTCGCTCTGTTCCTCATGGGAGTTTGATGCATGTGTGGGAACAGCAGGGTTCATGTGCAGAAAGGGTTATGGGATTTCTCTCGGAGTGGCTTCCTTGTGTGTGATTTTTAAAATAGTGCTTTTGTTTTTCAGTCATTCCCAGCAAAGCAATGTGATTTAGGCTCTTTTAAAGATCTGGTCGTGCAGAGTATTGGTGAATGTTTCTATGGTTTTGTGGTTTGTGTGTTTCAAACATGTTCTGCTTCAGTCTCAGTCAAGTCATATTTATTTCTATAGCGCTTTATACAATACAGATTGTTTGAAAGCAGCTTTGAAGTAATAAACAGAAAATAACAGAATCCGTGATCAACTTCTTTAAATATGAGACAAATCCAAATTCTGCTATAAAACAGCTCTAAAAGGCAATGGGGCCTTTTCAGCTTCAGTCAGTGCTGATTCAATTCACTTCAATAACAATGTTTATGTTGCAAAATCCATCTATTATGAAACTAATTTGATTCAGCTATAAAGCAGCTCCCCAGCTAAAAATGTTCTCAAAGTTTTGAACAAAAATTCTTCCATTTAACATTAATAAGTTCATTCAAAGTTATCTGGTCTTTAATAATGTTCTCAAAATGTTAGCGCAAAAACATTATTTATACATCATTCATGGAACATTCTATTTCTGAAACATTTTAGTTGGACGTTCGTGTAACATTTTTTAAATATTACTACTTGTTTCAGAACTTTCAGAAAACATTCAAAAGTAACATTCATATAATGTTTGCAAAATTATAAAATGCAATGTTCCCTTAACGTTCCCCTCAAAAAATGTTGTTAAAACATTTAACAAAAAACTGGATATTTTAAATGTTCTGAGAAAATATTAACAAAACATTTTAGAACATTATCATTGTCCAGCTCAATTAAGTGCAGTCAAATTAATAATATCATTAGTAGTTACTCATACTCACGGTTAGGGATTTGTTTGAATACTTAACCCCAAGTTTTTAACTTCAGCATGTTTGTGTGAAGCCTGTGAGAGGTTTTACCACAAGTTCACTTATGAGAGTTGTTTTATATAAATATTATTACTCCTCTGCTTGTTAAAGTTGTCATTTGTTTGATTAATCATGTTTGTTAGTGCTTGAGTATTTGCAAACTTGCCCTGTCTTTCTGGAGAGAGAGCGTGGAATCTGTGTGAGGGGTCATTGTGGTCCCGACACACAGTTTTGTGTGTGTTTCTCTGTGTGCACATATTGAGCTGTCTGGTTTTCCGCTTTCTCTCTCTCAGGCTTGGTTCGGCGAGAAGTTTGACCCGTTACAGAGTCCTCGCGGCCTGCGCTCTCCTCGTCCCGGCCCGGGTCTGGCTGATGTGTTCCAGTATGACCAGTGGTTGGCTGTGCGACATGAAGCCACGCTGGTGCCCATGCAGGAGGATCTGGCCATCTGGCTGAGCGGCATGCTGGGTAAACCTGCTCATGCAAAACAAGCCATCTATGACTCACTCTCAGTGCATGAAAGCGAAAAATTACTGCTATTATTAGTCTAAATGTCTTTTCCTTTTGTCGGTCAAATAACTGAAACCCAAAGCTTCATATATCAAGCAAAGAAGTGTGGGAAACGATGTTCGCTCTCGCATAACAGTGATATACGACCCCCGAAACAAGAACTCAATCTCTCGGTCTTTGGAGAATAATGGAGGATGTTGCCCTTACCTGTCTGTCCACATGCTGAACATGTTCACCCAGGCCAAAAGAACGTTCACCCATAAACCTGTTGCTCTGTTTCTTGCTCTGTTTTTTTTTTTTAGATTAAGTCCTTGTAATCCTATAGTCCTCTTTCAGATAATACACTCAGTATGTTGTGGAATTTGAACAAAATACTAAAATGTGACTCTTTTGTGCTGTTGACCTTGTTAATTTTCCACTGACAGGGTGTTGGCGATTGCAGCGTCATAAGTGTGAATTTTATTTTATTTGTAGTTTTTGGTCATGTGACTGGCGCAGAAACCTGGAGGCCAAAACAGCCATATTACATATTTGTACGTATTTGTACATGTGTGCATTTGGCAGATGCTTTTATCCAAAGTGACTTACAAAAGAGGAGCACAGCAATTTGTCAAAGCCCAGACAATATTCATAATATACAATGACTGGTTTATTAGACAACTAGGAGGCAAGCTAGATTAGGCAAGCTAGAAAAGAAGAGAACCGAGAGAGTGAAAAAAAAGTGGAAAAAAGTTTTGGAAAGTGACATTTTGCCTCATTGTGAAGGGTGTCTCATTCAATCTTGTACTTAAAGTTGCTCTATGTAATATTTTGACTGCTAAAGCATAAAAATACAATAATGTGTTTGCAGATATTAAGGAAAGATGCCAAGTTCTCATACTTGCTTCTCCAAAAACAATGCTACAGCCAGTTATTCAAATTTGAAATTGTGTTCCATGTCGGAATGTCTGTTTTTGTTTTGGTCTGTGTGACTCCGCCCACTGCCAGTTTATCCAATAGTATTTTGACATGCTGGGTTGCCAGTTGGTGGCAACCATGCAAACCTACTCTCTCAAGAGATTGCAACTGGGTCAGAGATTCTACCTAACATAAAATGCCTCAGTATCCATCTAAAAAGCTCTATGACCAGAGTAATAGGAAGCTCATTCCTGTTGTGTATCCTCAATCTGGCAACCCACGTGTGCCAGTACCCATTTCAACTGATAGCTGTCAATATTACATACTGCACCTTTAACGTGTACTTATACGCTGATATTAAAAGATAACATTCAGTATACATTTCATTGATGATGCATACTATATACAAGCAAGCAGAACACATTATAAAGAAACTGCTTCACATGAGACTTTGCACATTGCACTCATATTCTTGGCTCATCTGCTTGCCTGTCCGTAGTATGATTTATTAATATAGTGTATACTGAATTTGGTTCTCTTAATGGATTAAGCCACATTAAGTTTTTTTTTTTTTTTTTTATAATTGTTTTCAATGGGAAAAGCGCATTGCATAACTTGTTCATATTCTGGGCAAATCTGCTTAACTGTATATAGTGTGCATCATCAGTAAGGTTTATACTGAATCTGGTCTTTTAATATCACTGTTTTAATATATAAGAGCTTAGTACAATCCTGGTAAAAAATAAATGGCAGGAAAGCCTTGTTTTGCCCTCAACATGAAAAAGATAAAGATATTGACCTTCTGATCATCAAAACGAGCTTGTGATGGTATAATGATGCTGAATTCAGTTAAAGGTTATTTAGTAACATAGTCAGTTACAGTTGTTCTGAGGTCATTGGAAACAGAGATATCTGTGTTTTTGTAGGTGAGCAGGTGACAGCCGAACGCTTCATGGAGGAGCTGGACAATGGTGTCAAACTGTGTCGTCTGGTTGGAATTCTGCAGAGTAAAATCCCACAGGACTCAGAAACACAGGTGTGTAAGGAACGTGTGACGTGTTGAGTGGTGACGCAACTCGCATTGTGTGTAATTCCCGTCTCTGTTTTGTTAACAGCTGCTGTCAAAGAAAATCCAGTTCAAGAAAAACGCCTCCCCTGGATCATTTTTGGCCCGGGACAACACAGCGAATTTTCTGTCCTGGTGTCGTCACATAGGAGTGGACGAGACGTATCTGTTTGAGTCTGAGGGTTTGGGTAAGAGAACTTTTGACCAGGTGTCCTTAACCAGGTGCAACTTATCATTAAGTCTTTGCGGTGGTTAACAATTAAGTTACTGTACTATTCAGCCATGAGCAAAACGGGATGTCATGCACACCTCCACATTATGCTCTGTATTGAACATACTATTTTATTTAGAATATTTAAAACAATGTTGTTTACATCGTTGCAACAAAACCTAATGAAGTGAAGTGATATTCTGCTTAGCGCCATGTTATTTCTGCAATATGGAAAACACGGAACAGAATCGCAGAATCCAGTCATAAAATTGGAATTTTGGATGAATTAATCAAAACTGTAATCAAATACACACAGAAACACGTCTTTACTACAAGCCGCCAAAATAAAAGTCCAGTTAACTTGAAGTAATTAGAATGTACTTCTCAACTTAATAATAATAATAATAATAATAATAATAATAGTACAATTAATAATACAATTTACTGAAACATTTTTATAAATTTCACTCAATATTACACCATTTTTCATATTTTAATTTCAATAATAAATCTCTGTTGTGCAGTAGTTTGCCCTTTTTTTTTTATTTGATTTGATTTACATTTTAAAAGATTAAATAGAATTATATTTCATGCATTCATTTGTTAATATTTAAATAATATATTCAATTGTTAAAATTTTATGAATTCACTTGATTAGACATATCAGAATTTAATTAAAGCACTAAAACAGAATCCAAAAAAATCAAACTGGAAAACACAGAATTTGGGGAAAAAATATAACAGAATTTAGGGGAAAAAACAAAACTGATTTCGTAGATCTGCTTGCTATGATTCATGATTATTTTTATATCAATATTACAGCAAAAATTAGAGTGGATTGAAGGTTTTGAGTGGCATGAAGACCAGCTCTCCAGAACGGATAAACTCCACCTGCATTTGTTCAGTCTTGCCAGCATCTGTCAATCTCTCTCTGTAGTCCATTAGAACTGGACTTTAATCACGTTGGCTAAATTAATGTAATTAAACCGAGACCAGTGTGCTCCTGCCTGCCCTCTGTGGCCCCGCTGTGCTAGTGTGTCTTTCTCTGAGCTGTTTAACGGGCCGTAATCGTTTCAGAGGATCTGTGGCTGTGTACGTCAGTTGAGCTGCGGCCCCGCACGTCCCCGGCTCTCTATAAATCCATGATGTTAATGAGTGTGAGCGATCTGGGGTGTAAGTCATTAACTTGACGGCCATGAGACTCGCTGTCCTGAGAAGTGCCAGTTATTAATCCATGTGTCACTGTTCATTATGGGATGGGAACTGACAGACCTAAAAGTCAAATGTGTGTTAGTGCTGCATGTGGCTGAAACAGGGACTTTGCTGTATAAATGATAGGAATTTCTTAGTATTTTTTCAAAGGTATGATTGGCTGACCTCTTAGCATGAGAAACATGAGTTGAAAGGTTTTTGGTTTTGGTAAATGGTCTTTTTTAGCACTGAAATTATGATTATGTAGTGCTTTTTAAATTTTAAATGATTTGATTTTCATGCAATGACACCTTCAAGTCAAGGCACTACAGGCAAAACCAATGTTTTTTCATGCACTGGTCATTTTTGAGATTTTAGGCTTTTTTGCTTCCATAACATGCTTGCTTTCAGACAAGTGGAACATAGTACACATTTAAGTTATTTATTTTTTTTACAATTTATCTATTTGCGTCTGTAGTTTTCAATTACAATACAGGCCTTTTCTTAATTTTTTTTTTTTCCTCCTTTACTTTAGTATCACTTACATACACCAAAATTAACAGTTCATTCGTATCTATATCCTGAAGGTTTTTACAGAGGGTTTGTTGATATAACATATGCCATATTTTTTTTATTCCTAAAACCTGGTGAATTTTTTTTATTTTTATTTTTTTATTTTTTTCTGGCTGTTGACAGTATTTTCTGATTTTATGGCGACCTCAAAAACCTTTGACTCTTATGTCAACAAATTTGGAACCCATGGCTTTATCCAATATTTTTATTCTTGTTTTGGAAATGTATGCAAATTAGTGCATTATGTAATTATATAATGCCTCATTTGCGTATTTAAACATAATATTCCAGAAAACTTGTAATACGGAATGGTTACTCTAAATTAAAATGCTTTTTGTTAATTGAAATAAGGATGACATAAAATTATAATTATTAAATAATAAGCTTAAAAAAATGAAATTTATTTTAAGTTTAAGTTAATGCACCAAAATTATTAACTGGAAATAAAAACTAAAACTGAAATAAAAATAAAAATAAACGTAAATTAATCAATTAAACTTAAATAGTAATACTTAAAAACAAGCTATTAAAATGAACAAAAGCACATAATCTCCTCTGTAAAAACCTTTAATTCTAATACGTCAACAAACTAATTTTAGGGAATCTTTAATTAAATATTACCTCATTTGCATATTTAACTACATTTTGTTTTTAATGTACTAGGATTAATTAAATGTATAGTGATATCTATTAGTTAAAATTTTTACCCTATACCTGTTATGTCTGTAGAGGCTTAATAACTTTGACGTGAATGATCGCTAAGTAATTATGGTAACGGCTGTCCCTCCCTTCCCCAGTCCTGCATAAAGAGCCGCGGCAGGTGTGTCTGTGCCTGCTGGAGATCGGACGGATCGTCTCCAGGTAAGCGAACCGGCCCTGATGATCCCGCAGGTGACAGATGTCAGGTTGTGCTTTGGGGTCAGTGGTCAGGGGCTGCTTTAGGGGCTTTAAAGTTGGGTGGAGGGCCAATTTACGCAGATTTTACAGGATTTAAGTGAATTGGCTTCAGTGCTTAGAGCAGCTATTGTGCTGTAGAGAATCTAAAACAAACCTGAATTTAGAGTTTCTAGAATAACACAACAGTGGCTGTAAGTAAGGGATCATGTATAATGTAAAGGGGTTTATTTTGCAGTAGTAACCATCTGAATGTATATTGTCTTGCTTATTACCTTGAAACTTTCTTATTTAAATTTGTCATGATTTTATGTGAGGAAATCAGCAGTAATGTATGCAATTTAATGGTCATTATACACAAATATTTAATAGCATATTGTACATATAATTATGTCATGATTAGTTGGTTAGAACAAAAACTAATATGTAAAAGATTAGTATTTACTATTAGGACAGTGTGTTGATGGGGTGTTTTGTTTGTTGGTTTAGGTATGGGATAGAGCCTCCGGTTTTGGTTAAACTGGAGAAGGAAATTGAACTGGAGGAAAGTCTAATGATGACAGATCATGCATCTCCAGTAAAAACATTCACTGTGTGCTGTCAGCATGGAGCCCTGTATCACGCTGTGAGTATCACGCACGCACTGAAGTCAGGCTTTTATTTTGAGTTGAAGCGCTATCTTAGTCTTTTTAGAGTTTGTATAGCTGCATAAAATTTTCTGTATGCATGCATTATCTAGATGACAACCTGCAAAATGTGCAGTATACAGCAGTACTGAATGAGTGAGTGAGATACTTTTTCCCACCATGCAATGCACTCAACTTCAGTGTAACAAATGAACTGGAAATGATAAACTATGAATTTTAACATGATATTCTTTAATCAGCCTGCCAAAAATCAAGCCATTTTACCTACAATTGTATTAAGAATACAAAATAACCATATTTACTTTACAATTTGATATATTGCAGCATTCTGTTCCACATACTGTATAATATGATGTTAACACTAATATGTTTTCTGTAGAGAATCATTACCTATTGCACAGTTTAATTGTAGGCTTAGTCCAGGGTTATTATGGTGAACTGAAAATAAAACCATAAAACATATTCATTACTTGAAACAAACATTACCTGAAATAAAATAAAATAAAATAAAATAAAATAAAAAATATTTTTTCATCTAGTTGCTAAGGCAAAATTTCTTAGTTTTGTTTAAATTGAAGTTATAAAATAACTGAAACTAAATGAACTAAAACTTAAAAAAAAAAAAACTATATAGACATTAAAAAAACTAATAAAAATTACAAAAACACATCAAAATTACTAAAGATTTAAAAATAAAATGTTAAAAATATACAAATAAAATCTAATTAATAATAATAATAATAATAATAATAATAATGAAAAAAAAATAGTATCTCAGTGAGACTAAAATAAGACTGGCTTAATCTGAAATATTGTAAATGTTCAGGATTATTTATTTGTTAGATTTTCCTCCATGAGGTTCAGCATCTGTCTTCGTTCTGACCCAGTTATCATACATCTTCAGTTGAGTTTATTGTTTGTTGAGTGTGTAAATGGCAGCTGTTGTTTAGAGACATTCTTCACATGGGGAACGTTTTTGCCCTAAATGCTACCAGATCCACTGTCTCTCAGCCAAATAACCAGTGGGACATCCTCGGGTCCTGAGTTCAGAACAGCGCTGAAAGTTCATACATTATCTGCAAACTAGCTGTTATTTCTCCATCTAGCAAGTGAGTGAATTTTTCTCTTATTTCACTCAAACAAACTTCTCATTTGTAGGATTGTGCGGACCAGGACGACTCTCCCTGTAACTGCACACAGAAGTTTTCCATCGAGTATCTGTCTGAGGGACGCTACAGGCTTGGAGACAAGATCCTGTTCATCAGGGTAGGAGCAGCTTTTAGGAACTATTTTAGGAGTCTTTAAAGTCACAATAAAAGGGAAGTAGCAACAGATATTTTCTTCCATATTGTGACATAAGTCTGAGTGTAAAAGGTCATAAAGGATAAAATGTAGGGGCGGGACTTGGTTCTATGTATCAGTTTGTGATTGGATGTTGAGATGTGGGCATGGCTCTCTAAAGTGGAGGCGGGGTTTAAGAGCACTAGATATTTAGAAAAGCCCTGCAAACATCATCAAAGAGAAGTCTCATTTCACTGGAAGATCCAATTAGGACATTTTGATTAAACATTATGTGGTCCAAAAGAAACATGCACAGATGAACTGTTCACAGTAAGATGCATTTAGAAAGCAGATAGGGGGAATTTTCATTTCATGCTGATTATAAGAATCAGCACTGTTATCTTATCTGGTTTTCATTCTGGTAAAATCACATTGCAGATAAACCGTATGCAAACACACTCATCTGAGCGTGCTTTCATTGTTTCTTTAGCTGGCCTGTTTCCATGGGGATCTCATTCACAACTACTGTAGCAATCCACTAAAGCCAATCTAGTTTGTTTAAGCACCACCTGCTGAACTGTCATAACATTCGCGGACACACACACACACACACACACACACACACACACACATCCAGATTAGGTGGATCATGCACATATACAGACGCTGTGTGAATACATGCTTCCTGATAAAACACTGTGGTCACACTTCATTTTAATAAATCAAGTGTGTTTAATAGTGATGCACCAAAAATGTTAAGCCGAAAATGGATTTTCAGTTTCGGCCTAAACCATTTTCGAGGGTTGAAATCATCTATTCCTAATTGCTGCTAGTTATGGCATGAAATAATCATGAATGAAAACCAAAAAGTATATTGAACTAAACGGTACAACTTATTGAAATGATACATATCTCATGTAATTGTTCAATCAGTGTTTAACCCACAAAAAGATTATTATAAACAATAATGTCATATTTACCTCAGAAATGCCATTCATTATCCATAAACTCATGGATGGTTAGCTAGAAAAAATAACTTTAGAGAGAAACATTATGATAAATATGTGCACTATATTGTATATTCATAAAATTTTTACTTACCCTGTTGACTTCATTAATATGTATTAATATGTCATGTCATGAAAACAAGCTTTTATTACAGACATTATTTAAATGTTTATATTTCAACAACAAATTGTAGTTGAAACAATTATATAATTTAAAAAGCTGATAAAAACTGCCTAATGTGCAATTTATATGTGAGTTCCACTCAGTTTTTGTCTGAGTACTGATTATTGAATAAATTTGATTAATTAATTGATTATTAAATAATTTTCAATTTTCAGTTTTTGCTAAATAAAAACTTCGGTTTTGTGTAAAAATTCATTTTGGTGCATCACTAATAAAAACTGTCTTATGTGCAATTTACATATTTATATACATCTTAGTTTTTATTTGAGTGTTGATTATTAAATAAATTTCATTAAATAATTGATTATTAAATACATGTTATTTTCTGTTTTTGGCTAAATAAAAACTTAGTTTTTAACTTAGTTTTTATTTGAGTGTTGATTATTAAATATACTTTCATTTTGATTTCGGTAAAAATTCATTTCGATGCATCACTAGTATTTAAGGTAACATTTCATTTTAAGGTGTCTTTGTTACACGTTACATGTAATTACTATTATTATAACAATAAATTATGCATAATTACATGCAACTAACCCTAAGCCAAACCTTAATCCTAACCCTAACCATATAGAAAGTACATGTAGTTAATTAATATTATTCAGCACTTAAATGTATAATTGCACTGTAACAAGGACACCTTAAAATAAAGTGTAACCGTACTGTGTGGAAAATTCATTAGGTTGCTTGCTAATTAAAATCCTCTCTCTTAGATGCTCCATGGGAAGCACGTGATGGTGCGTGTCGGTGGAGGTTGGGACACTCTGAAAGGGTTTCTGCTGAAATACGACCCCGACCGCGTGCTGCAGTTCACCACTCTAGAGCAGAAGATTCTAGCCTATCAGAAAGGCCCATCCGGCTCAGGCCCCGCCCACAGCGTGCAGACCTCACAGCCGCCCACAATGGACCCCATCGCAGCCGTTAACCTCCTTCCAGAATCGTCCTCTTCATCATCATCCTCCACAACATCCGTGTCCAAACCCAACATGCCCACACCTCGCAGCGTCGCCCAATCGCCCGCTTCCACACCCTCAATGCCTCGCAAGGCCGCCGCACCCAAGAAGATTTTTCATACGCCCACCGCTTCACCGAAATCCACCCCTCTTTCATCGCCTGTCCCAAAAAGAAGCCCGCTTCCCCAGTCAACCCTGACTGGGGTTTCCCAAAAAGCCACTTCTGCCGCATCCAAGACTAAACTGCGCCCGCGTGGATCTCCATCTCAACCTCGCAGTCCAGTCTGTCCCGAACCCACCTGCAAGCTGCCTAAACCTTCAGCCCCACCAACATCTACGCAGAAACCTGCCCAGCGTGATGCACGCCCGCCTCCTGCTCCCATTCGCTCGCGGCTCGCTCAGAGACGCCCTGCTTCCCCTGCGTCCATCCTGCACTCAGAGTCCAGGAAGGGCCATCCTGTTTCCCCTCGCTTGCCTCCGAATGACCCCAAACTGACCGCAAAACTTTGCAAGAGTAAATCTGTAGAGCAGAACACAGCTGGTGCTACACGAATTGTTACGTCTGTCAACACTAAAACAACCCACAGGAAACCTCTGGTCAGCAGTAACCCTCCTGTCCAGACGCCCGCTGTGAGCAGCACTACTAAACCAGCACCTAACAGCACTACCCACAAACACACGGCACGGACTAAACCCAGCAAATGCGACGAAACCTACTTTGAGATGAACAATAAGAGAAGGGTAAAGAGCTAAGAATGCTGGTATATGTGGTTGCGGAGCGTCACGCTTCACATACGGATTTATTCGGATGCCATATTTAATTTTATTTAAGTGAAAACGAGGCTGTGATGTGTGCAGTCTGTTTGATTTTTGTTTTAAATGTTGAAAATATGTTTTCAAAACGTGTTTCTAGTGGCCAAGCTATGAAAATGAGACTTCTAATTCGGAACAACCAATTAAACATACTGCACATCTGTCTTTAACAGCCACATTTTCATTTACATTAAATTAAATATGCCATAACCTGTTTTTTTATTTATTTTTTTATTTTTTCTTTCTTCTCATCTGTCAAAACTTCTGTTTCAGGCTTTCATTTGCGCTGGGATTTGTGGCACTGAGGGTCACACTTCACATATGGATTTATTTGGATGCCATATTTAATTTTAAGTGAAAACGAGGCTGTGACGTGTGCAGTCTATTTGATTGGTTGTATGTTTTAAATGTTGAAAATACATTTTCGACATAGTTTCTAGTGTCAACGCTATGAAAATTAGACTTTTAATTCAGAACAACCAATTAAACATACTGCACATCTGTCTTTAACAGCCTCATTTTCATTTACATTAAGTTAAATATGACAATCGGTTTTTTGGCTTTGTATTTATCAAAAGGCTTTCATTTCTGGTGGGATATATAGTTGCGACTGCGGCGCTGAGGGTCAGGCTTCATATACAGATTTAGTCAGATGCTGTATTTAATTTCATTTAAATAAAAATGAGGCTGTGACGTCTGCAGTACATTTAACTGGTTGTGTGTTTTAAACATTGCAGATATGTTTTCGAACATTAAAAATGTTTCTAGTGGTCAAGCTATGAAAATGAGACTTTTAATTCAGTACAACCTATTAAGAATACTGCACATCTGTCTTTAACAGCCTCTTTTTTTTTATTTAAATGAAATTAAATGTGCCATAATCTGTTTGTTTTCTTGGCATCTGTCAAAATATTTGTCTCAAGCTTTCATTTGTGCCATACTAAAAATCATCAGGATATGCCTCGGATACATTTTACACAAATGAACACGTTGTTTTAATTTCTTCTTTAGCTACTGTAATTATCATTATTTTAGCTAAGAGGTTAGGAAGCATTTATAGGTTTAGTTTAAGTGTTTGAAATAATGCATGGTTATGCACAATCTCATATCATAGTCATCTTTTGTGTTTAATATCCATTACTTTTATGTCTGTTACATGATCTGATTTGACTCCTGATTGGGTTATAAATGGATCAACATCACTTAGTAATACCATAAATCATGTATTCACTGTATGTTCATTTTCTTTTGAGCTCATAAGAAAAACCAGCAGAATGTTGTAAAGGTGAAGCGGTAAGTGTGTGCGTTTAGACTTCATGTATGATGTGCTGCGGGGCATTCAGATCATACTGATCACGTAACTGTTCTGTTTCTACTTCATATTTACATTGAGAGCACTGTTACTGTATTACATAAGAGACATATGTAGATGAATCCACTCTTGTTGTTTCAGCTCTAACCTGACACCCCATAATATGCAGAAACACGTCTCTACAGCAACCAAAGCGAAAATGATGATCTCAAACAGCATCATTTTAGAGCACATTTTAAAAACTATTTTAGAGTATTTAGGGTTTATGTGCCTTAAATTAGTGTTTGTTGGAACATAGGTGTGGTTTATTATCAAACACCCTTGAAGAACTGGATTTAGTCAGGATGGTTAGTTTGGCAGGTACTGCGGTTTAATTTGTATGTTTTAAGTTGGTCAAACAGCCAGCTATTATTAAATGAAATGCTACCTCCTTTACGCCACACAAATACTACTGACTCAGTCATGCCCATAAACACCTGAGCTTTTATTTTATTACACTGTCCAGAACAATGCAAATAATGCTTTTTTTTTTCAGTTTATTCAAGAGTTGTGGTCTATACACAAAGGTTATTATAAATATTAATTTTATGTGTAAGGGTAATTGTTCTCTTTTTTTTTTTCAGATATGGTTCTTTTAATTATATATTTGTGCGTCAGATTGTGTGAAAGATATTCTTCCAGCACTTTAAGAAAATGTTTGTTTTGAATGTAGCTTATTTTCTTTGTTTGGGTCTTTGCATTCTGTCAAATAAAGATCTATACAGTGTATAATTTGCTTTTAGCCTACTTCAGCACAGACTAATTCGTTCAGAATACCAGGTAAGTTTATTTTTTCTTATTTTTTGTACTGGCATTGTGTAAATATCAAGATAATATTATAGTGAAAATGAGTTTTGCTGCATCAATCTCTTCTGTTATCATCCATATAATGCCTTCTGATATAATGAGATTATAACAGCTCGTGTGTGTGATATTGCTGTACCCTAGTGGCTAAAAACACAAGCTGAAAGTTTTAAATGCAGTCTAGTCAGTGGTTATTATAGTTAACTGAAACTAAAACCATAAAAAAGTGACTTAAAATAAAATGGTAACTTAAAAAATATAGAAGCATTTTGTTTTTGTAGTGTAAATGTGTACAAAACTTTTTTTTTTTATTTCAGTCAGTTGCCAAGAATTCTCATTTTAATTGTTTAACTTGATGTGCTAAAATAATTAAAACTGAATACAAATGATATAGACATTAAAAAATACTAAAAATGGCACAAACAGTAAAATTAAAACTGAAATTAAATTTTAAAAAAATACAAATTGATTCAAAGTAATAATAAAAACTATAATGACAGTGATACTAAAATATGTCCAAAATAATTGTCTGCATGAATTGATGCGTCAAGCACTAACATTTTAATAGAAAGTTATTTTCAGGCAGCATGCAAATACATATAACCACTTATTTAAAAATCTAACAGTTCTTGTCAATTTATACCGACTGACTCATTCCAACATTAAGTAATCATGTGTTTCTTGGCCAACTAATGAAAGTGTTCTTGGGTCAAATGACTCAAATGTTGTATTTCATGCAGAACATTTTCGATGTTTAACCACAAGATGGCGCACTCTAGACACTTTTATTGGTCATATCTGGCTACTTACAGCTTATATTTCCCCCTTCAAAACCTTCATATGCTGCTTAATATCTGGGGTTGTCTGAGTTTAGCAAAGACTGGATATATAATTCTGTTTTGCTCGTGCATCCATCAGATGATAGACTAATATTAAACAGATTAGATGGACAATCTGGTAGAGTGGCTTATGTCTAATAACTTCTCTGATGATGCAGGTTTTTAGTTGCTGAGGTAAAGCTGCATGTAAACTGAATCCTTCAGTCTCTGTTTGTGCATTTCTATATACGATGTTTGCATGGTTCTCTTATGACGACCAATCCTTGAAGATTTAAGTTCCAGGATTTAAAAAAATCACTTTAAAGAGACTGCACTTACAAAAGGCATGAAATGCTGATCAAAAGATGATCATATTTAACAATTTCCATCACATTTCTAGGCCTAGACATTTTAAAATCCCGATATTTCCAGGTTTTCCATCACCGTGAGAATCCGGTACATAAATGCATGGTTTACACAGCTATACATGCATATATCCAGCTGCATTTCTTAGCAGATATGAACACACAACTTTACAGTACACAGCTTTAGATGTTAAAATACGGAAACAGAGTATTAATATACAAGTAAATGAACATAAACTAGGTTTACAAACCTAACTAACCAGAATATGAAACAGTCAAATATCTTCCAGACTCTAGATAAAATGATTCCCCATCAAGTTTATTACGTGTTGTTTAAAATATGATATAAATCTAATCTAGCTTGATAAACATGTATTCGTGTGGCTTGACTCGCGCAGCGCTCGAGCTGCGTCAAACCCAGAGCGCGCGGACATTATTCTCCACTCTGCAGCGCGACGCTAAACATATCAGTACGCGCGGCAAAACGCATCGCAAACTCGCTCGAAATAGCGTTAAAAACACAAAACTCCGCTTCCTCGAACTGTTCTTATCGCCTGCTTGACAAAATGGGGTCTTTCGCGTCGAGCTCCGCCATTTTGTAGCAGAATAGCTTGCGAGAGGGGTGCGTGTAATGGTTGAATGTAGTCACCCCGTGTCGTTTATATCCGCCCGGCGGTTATTACAAGGGACCGGGAGTAAATTACGCTGTAACAAAGCGCAGATTGTCCTCTTTAACTGCAGACACCACAGTTTAACTTAAACTATTAATGTTTATTTCAGAGCAGCGCTCTGTGCCAGGCATGTGGTGTTTTGTGACAGACTGCAAGGCTTTTGGTCAAACATTATAAGTTCATAAGCTATGAAATTGTGACCCTGGACCACAAAACCAGTCATTAGGGTAATTTTTTATATTAAGATTTATGCAATAAATATGCTTTCCATTGATGTATGGTATGTTAGGACAGGACAATATTTGGCCGAAATACAACTATTTGAAAATCTGGAATCTGAGGGTGCAAAAAAATCTAAATATTGGGAAAATCGCCTTTAAAGTTGTCCAGATGAAGTTCTTAGCAATGCATATTACTAATCAAAAATGAAGTTTTGATATATGTAGGGTAGGAAATTTGCTAAATATCTTCATGGAACATGATCTAATGACTTTGGCATAAAAGAAAAATCGATAATTTGAACCATACAATGTATTTTTCGGCTATTGCTACAAGACTGGTTTTGTGGTCCAGGGTCACTTATATTAGCACTATGCAAAACTTAGTAGTTCAAATGACACATGAGTTTTTAAAACAAATATATTGAAAATCTATTCATTTAAACTTCTTTCTCATAGTTATTTACGGGGATATAACACACCAAACACTTTGTTTGACTGAAGTTTTATTCTTTTCAAGATGCTAGTGTAAACTGTCAGTTCCCTTCCCCCAACCGACGCTCATCGCAGGCTTCCGTTTGTAACGGTCTGCCAGAGTTTCGCGACGCCCCCTTCGCTCCAACGAGCTCCGTCTATTGTTCATCAGCGGCGCTGTGGCGCTTGCAGTACCGACGCTTGCCTGCTGGGGGGCGCCGCGGAGCCGCGCGGCCTCGGGTCTTTTTGTCTGAACTGGATCCCTCTGCCGCTTCACAGTGTGCGCGATTAAACCGGAGCCGCGTCCGTCCCGCACTGTCAAAAAACCCACTCCAAACCCCAACACAGACGCAGCCGGTACCGTTGTTTTCCCGTGCAGCCATGAGCGGTGCCGCGGTGCCGTTGGACTGAGCTCGCTCGGGTTCGCGGGCTGCTCGGGCTGCCGTTGGAGCGGGTTTCTCCACTCTCATCCTCCGTCATTTCTTTAACTTTTCAAACACGCAGCCGCGCCGGAGCGGAGCGGACCGGAGCATGGGATCCCCGGACTCTTAGGAACCGAATCTGAGCCGGGGGTTTGACCGAATTTCAGCGAAACGATGGCTAACTCGACGGGGAAAAACCTCCCCGAGCAGCGGAGGAAAGGACAGGCTTTCCTGGACGAGCTGCGGCAATTTCACCACAGCAGAGGGTGAGCGGGAATTTCGCTCTTATTATAACTTAGGTGACCCGCGCTGGGCGCGTGAGGGGGTCCCGGTGCTCATTCGGTTGTTTTTCTCCACAGATCTCCGTTTAAAAAGGTTCCCGTGGTGGGTGGGAAGGAGCTGGACCTGGGCGCTCTGTATATGAGAGTGGTGTCTTTAGGGGGCTTCGCGAAGGTAAGTTCCTCACACACACTAAACTTAACATTTCTCATCTCACACACACTCTTCCAGCTCAGCTTCGGTCCGGTTCCGCGGATCTGTCTGCGGTTCTGCCGTGTATCGGCCTGTGTGAGTGTATGTATGTGAGTGAGAGAGTGAGTGAGTATATGTGTATGTGTGTGTTGGCCCCAGACGCGCACACACACTTTCACACACACTCACTTCAAAATTACCGGGCGGCTTTCACATCGATCGCCCGGTCCGAGACTGAGGCACCGAATCCCGTCCGGACCCGCCGTGTACATCAGCGGCTTTATCCCTCTCGTGTGGCGGAGGATTGAGCGACTGTAGGCCGCACACAGGCCTGTGTATTCCGCGCTGTAAATACAGCCGCAAACAGCGCCAGATCCGCGGTCCGGTCCGGTGGGATCGAACGGGTTCGCCTCGGAGCACCTTGTTTCTCTGCTACTGGTTTGATTTATTCATTTCACATGGGAAAGTGTAAGTTAGCCGGAGTGCTAATGGGAGTTAGCATGCACATACATACACACAGACAGACAGGCACTCTCACACACAGGGTCCTGCATCTGAACCGAACCCCTCTCACCTGTCTCATCACCCTACAGGTGTCCGACAAGAACCAGTGGGCCGAACTGAGCGAGGATTTCAGTTTCCCCAGGAGTTGCTCGAATGCTGCTTTTGTTTTGAAACAGTACTACCTTCGGTGAGTCTTTCTTATTCAGTTTCTCTCTCTGATCAACTCCAGCACATGTGCTCAGTGTTTACAGGCGCTTCTCTGCTCTGATGCACTCAAACATGCGGCTCGGTTCTGACTCAAAAGCGTGTGTTTTGGAGGATCTTATGTTCGTGTTGCTGATTGCATAAAGCGGACATTTAACAGTGTTTTTCATTTCACCTCTTGTTGTGCTGCTAATGCAACATTATGTGGCAAATATAATTTAAATCGGAGTTTTACAGTGATAAATGGTTCTCCTGGACTTGTATTTGAGTCACTTTTCAGGATGCATCTGTCAGTTGCATTGAAGTATTTTTGTTTTAATGCAGGTTGTGTATATTTCAATAATAGACAACACTCTGTAATAGATTGTAGTTTAGTAGTTTTTATACTCATTTTAATTTCGGCTCTTCTTTTCTTTATAAAATGTTGTAATGCAACATTACTTGTGGTTTAACATAAAAGAACTTTAAAATATAAATCAGGAGTTTTACAGTGTTTAGATGGCTATTTTGGACTTGCATTTGGTTCACTTTTAAGGATGCATGTTACTTGCATTGGTCTATAGGTGTCTTGTTTTGAAGGCAGTTTTAGTATTTTTATATAAGCTTCACAACGTGCTGATTCTTGTATATTTAAATATGAGATGAAAACTGTCAATGAGGCCTTAGTTTGTCACCACTTATTGAGTTCTACACATGGTTCTCTATAAAATGTTTTGATGCAACAGTACCTGTGTTTTAATATGGAAAATTTTTAAAATCTAAATCAGGAGGTTAGAGGGTTGTTTTGGACTTGTATTTGGGTCACTTTTAAGGATGCATGTGTCACTTGCATTGGTCTATAGGAGTCTTGTTTTGTAGGCAGAGTTTTGTCCTTTGTCTGATTTGGTAAGTATTTCTTAAATAATTTCAACATGTATGTGTTGAGTCCTGTATATTTAAACAATAAACAGTACACCGTACAATAGTGGATGATTGTTTTGTATCTATGTTGGTGTGTTCAGACTTCAACTGTCACTTTATTTTGCAATATAGAACGTGTTTTGTGCTTTCTAGGTTGTTATCTGTGTGCTTATGAATGTGGTTAATGTTTTTTTTACAACAAGCACACGGTTGATTCGTGTGTAAACCACCAATTTCACCAGCTGTAAGACATGCTAAATCTTCCTGTTTTTATATATTTGTTGTATCAGCAGTGAGGAGCGTGAGTGTGGCTGCTGGTTTTCCACGTGCGTTTCTCTCTAGTTTAGTAGGTTATGGGGGGGTGAGACAGACAGACTTGGCAGCAGGGAGCGTTAAGGCTGTGTGGACCGTGAGAAGGAGATGTACACCTGCCGTGCAACGGACTAAACGTAATTGCCATTCTTCAAAGTGTTTTACCATCCTCACAGTCATTGCAAGAGAGGTTGTTTGTTGGTGATGAGAGCTCAGAACGGCGAGGGATGTCTTCCTCATGAGAGAGACGTACGAAGGACAGAATTAGTGCTCCACGGAGAGATTACGCGAGCTTCAACTGGTTTTATTTGTAGCAGATGCATATTTTTATTAGACATGCTCTCTTTGGGTTTTGTTTTCATAATCAAAGGTCTAGGTGCTCCTCAACTCTGATGTAACGCCGGTTGTTTTTGAAATCCTGGAGAGGTTTGTGTCATGTTGAGGTTTATCCGTCTCTCAGGGAGTTTGTAGTGCTTGGTGGAAGCGAAGCCAAAGAGTTCAGACACATGATCGCTCGGAGGAAATCCAGTGCTCACTTTTTTGTGACATCAAATGAGAGAGAATCTCTGGATGTTTTTTGCAGTATTACATATGCCTTTTTGCTTGACTATATATCAGTAAACACTCAAAACTAGTAACGTGACTTGAGCTGCAGGTGTTTTGATTGGATCAGGATGGTGGAATGTTTTAATTACAGATATAATGTACAAAGATTTTTTTTTCTGAAGCGTTCAAGGTTTACCTCGGCAGCGTCCCACGCACATCACACGAAGGAATGATGTGAGGGATTCAGAAGATCTTGCTTTAGCAGGATCCTTATTTCAGTCGGATCTCACTTAGTCCGATTCCCTCGCACCGATTCCCTCGGTTGATGGATTGCAGAAGAACAGGTGTCTCCATTAGTCTAACTCTTATCGCTCATGCTGAAAAGAGGAATTTGGTTGTGTGTTTACACCGTCACAGCTGAGGAAGAGCTGGCGAGGGATTTGAACTTGGGTCTTTGGGTTTGTGGTGTGGTGAGCTTACCGCTGAACCACTCGGCACCGGTCAGAGCATGTGAAATGAGTCATTTAAATGTGGCATCTGCAGTCAGGCACGCCGTCTGCTAACTAAAGAGGGGAGAGCAGCTAAACAACACATCTCAATGTCTTAATTGATAAATAGTCAGTTTTTAAGGACAAGGCAGGTTTATTTTTTATGCACTGCGTATCAGAGCATGTGTGATGTGGTTCGTTCTTGTTTTCTGAGAGCAATATTTATTCACTCTGATTCATTTTAGCAAATCAGTTGATTCAGCTCATTTGACTCGTAATATAAATATTCCCAGTAGCAAGTTGTTGGTTTTTTTTGGTTTGGTAATGCTTTATTTTAGTATCCTTGTTACATGTACTTACTATACTAATAACAGTAAAGTATGCGTAATAACAGGTAACTAATCCTAAACCAAAGCCTAACCAGTAAGCACATGTTGTTAATCAAAATAACTCAGTACTTAATTGTGTAATTACACTGTAACAATGAACACCTTAAAATAACTGATGTTTAAGAAAAACGTATGTTTATTGCTGTTTGAATAAGCGTCAGATGTCTCTCCCAAATGAAGTTCTACCTAGTTAATTGATTTGTATATGCTTTGTGAATGTTTATTTGCAGATTCAACATCACTAACTCTTTAAATTTCATGCAAATTAACCACAAATGCAAATCGTCTGAACGCATAGAATATAATTTCATTCTTCTGTTCATGAATGAGTAAAGCCATCTAGCCAGACAGTTGTTGGTTTCAGACTGTTTTTGTAAGTCAGCTCTCACCTTATAGAGTGTAAATTTCACATGTAAATATGTAGAACCTCATGGTCATGTTATGATAAAGTATTAATTTTAGAAATCCTTTTAACATATTCTAGGTTATCACAACCTGCACCGCTGTAGTTTAGTTATTACTGTAATATTGAGAAGATGCATTGCATATACTCAGCTTTAATTCTGTTTGTAGACATTTGTTGCATAACTGTTGTCTCTGGTCCTATTTGATTTTCTCCTTGAGACAGTTCATATATTCAGCAGCTCCTGCAGGTGAAACTTGACCTTTTTCTTCTGTGTCTCCAGCAGAGGGCAGTAATTCTTTGTCTGGGCCTCAGAAATGGGGCCATTCACGTGAGCGCTGACTAGATGCCATAGTTCCTCATCAGTCAGCTTCATTTCTGTATTTACATCTCCGGTTTGAACAGCAGATGCTGTGTTTTTTGCCTTTTAGGTTTATGAATGAAAAGAAAGAAATGGTTGCTGGAGATCTGCCTTCCTTCAACATCTGTTTGTATTTATCGAATCCTGCTGAAGATCTTAATTAGCTGGTTCAGGTGTATTTGATTAGTGTTGGAGCTAAACTTTGCAGAAAGGTAGATCTCTAGAAACATGACTAAGTGCCCCTGACTTAAATTGTACATAATAAACCTGATGCTTTCAGAAGGTCCTCATTTAGTGTCTTGAGAAACATCAGCCTGTAATCAGCTCAGGGTTTGTCTGAACTCGCATGCTGACCAACCTGAGGCAATCATCAGCATCTATATTGCCTTTAGAAAATTAATGAAAAATTAATGAATGAATCAAAAAATGTAGAGTTGCAGGTGGTGAATGTAACATTGATATACAATTTTAAGGGATAGTTCACCCAAAATTGAAAATTGTCATTATTTACTCACCTTCATGTCATTCCAAACTTGTATGACTTTATTTGAAGTTATTTTGAAGAATTTTGGTAACCAAACGGTTTCATTTCCTATTGACTTCAATTAAAAGTTAAAGTTAAACGGAACTGAAACCGTTTAGTTACCAACATTTGTCAAAATATTTTCTTTTTGTGTTCCATGGAGAAAAAAAATCATACAGGTTTGGAAGCACATGAGGGTGAGAAAATAATAACATAGTTTTCATTTTTGGGTGAACTCTCTTTAACTGCAGCAAACAAGTTTTTACATGTCAACTTAAAATTCACAACGATTTAATAAAAGAAACTGACATTTGTAAAGGTAGAGCATTTCTCAAGTGGATTTGATTATCTGCTGATTATCTTGTTCAGTGATATCAACTATCACTAATTAAAATCCTACAATTACACATTCCAGTGAGCGAATGTCTTTCCACGCTGTGTGTGTCCAGTACAGTGTGTTGTTTTCTAGTGTTTATGGTTTGCAGATAGCTATTTATAGTGTTTGTATTGTAGCACGTGGGAGGTATGTGTGTGTGTGTGTGTGTGTTAATGAAAGCTCATTCAGTTGAGGGAACCACTCATGAGTCATACACACGGAGCAGGACTGTGAATATTACTATTAGACTGATTCTCTGGAATAAACAGCTCTTGCTTTTTGACCGTCTTTCAGTATGTGAGGTTACAGAGCTGTGGGATATGGTAAAGTATGCAGCTACCTTGTCTTAAGTGTTTTTAATGGGGATTTAATCAAGTGTGATTTGTTAGGTTGCAAACTGTGCGTACAGACTGATTAATCTGTGTCTATGTCTGTTTGGCTGATTAACATAATTTCTGCTTAGTGTCACTTCCAAAATCTTGACAAATCGTACTGAAATTATGTATAAAAAAAAAAAAAACGTCTTAAAGGAATAGTTCAGCGAAAAATTAAAACTCATCCTCAGGCCATCCAAGATGTAGATGAGTTTAGGGCTGTAGCTATCGAACATTTTAGTAATCGAGTATTCTACCGAAAATTCCATCGATTAATCGAGTAATCAGATAAGAAGTACTTTTTCTTTATTAAAGAGCAATACTAAATATACAAGAGAAAATAAGACGGGTCTCTTTAAAAGAACAAGTAATTTGTTTCCTTTTTAGAAAAATGAACATTTTTATTGCTGAAATTGTATATATTACTAAACCCATTTAGTGCATTTAATTGCCATATTACATTCAAAATACAAATACAAATATATACAAATATAAAAATCAATTTCAAATTATTTTAAAAAAGGTAAACACAGTACAACCTAAAACTCGACATTAATCAAAATAATAGTAATAAAAAAAATAACATAAAACCTAAACATTGTGCAACTTAACTTTCAAGTTTCAGCCTAACTACAGCTCAGGCATGACATAAGCCTTTACTGTCTTCTTAGAAGGCTTTGTGGCTTTTGTAAGAGGCAAAAATTAGTGGACTGGAAGCTAACGTGGAACAAAAACAAGAGTCCATACACATAAGATTTATTAACACATTTTTCAGCAACGTGAATTTTAAAGTTATTTGGAGAATAAACCCTCTTAAATGTCTCTCTGCATACTGGTTGGTGTGTGTGTGTGTGTGTGTGTGTGTGTGTGTGTGTGTAATCCATTAAAGGAGCATGTGGTTGCAAACACAGTGCTCTGTATGTAGTTACAGGAAATGGTAGGGATGCAACGAAATGAAAATTCTGGGCCGAAACCGAGAATTCTGGATATACTTGGTTGAAAACTGAAACCGAAAATGTTTTGTAATAATTATTTATTTTATTAAATAATATAAAGTAATTTTGTAAGACTTTTTAATTTAACTCAATTTTAATGACACAGAATTTAAAAAACACAAGCCAATAAAAAAAACACACTTTTATTGAAAGAAAATTGGACAAAATATATTAATATTAAATATCAATGTATTATTTTTATTCAGTTCTATGCAACAGAATCAGACATAACTGTTGTTGTTGTTGTTTTTGACTAATTATCCAAATAATGTATAGTCCTGCAAACAGGGTTTTTCCTTTCTCAAAATGCGGCGGAGGTGGTACCATACTGATCATGTGCACACAATGTACCCACCCTTCAAGTGGCTGCAACAAACACTCTTTACACGCAACATATTTTAGGTGTTATAATAATTATATCTATGATTAAAGAAAATGACAATTATAAAGTTTTTATTTTCTCTCACCTAATATTTTATTATTTATTCTTAAAATAGCCTTATGAAATGTTTTCTTTTTCCTCAGAAATTCTGTGTTGTGTATCTGGTTATCAAATGAAGGCATAAAACATTAATTTCATTTATCTTTAAATTATTGAAAATTAAACTTTTTGGCAAACAAAGGGGATTTACTATTAAAATTAAAACATGGAAGAAATGTTGTGTGATCATTCCTTAAAAAATAAAGTTGTCATAATTTTAGTAGTAGTAGTATGTACATTCTGCTGAACAAATGTATTTCTGCTGCAATGTCTTCCAATTAAACCGGACTGTTATTTTGACGGGTTGCCGTGAATACCTTTAAATTTCTGTGTGTATATATGACATGACGCTAGTTTTACTCAAATGAAAACGCTCATGAAGTGACTCTCAGAGCAGCTCTGGAGATGTTGTTCGTGTGTTTATGTCCTCATTGAGACGGCAAACGCTGAAATCACCGCGAGTGTCACACGCTCTTCAGTGTGTGTTGTAAAGGAAAACGCGCGTCTCTGCCATTCATTCACACAGAGATATGATCGCGTAATATGAGTTAATGCTCATCAGATTGCGTAAATCAGTGGGAAATGATGATTCTGTGTAAAGAAACATCAAGTAAACATGTATAAAAACCCTGGCAAAGCTCAGCAGATCAGTGAAGGAGATTTGACCAGCGTTGCCCAGTACAGCTTGTACTACAGCATGTCACAGCACAGTAACGCTACTGCAAACAGGAACAAGTATTCTACATAGAAATTTCTTGTCGGCTCGTTATTTGAGCGGACTTAGCTTTCCCGGTGAGCATGAGCGGTAACTGAGCAGAATGCACATTGATAGAGCGGAGTATTGAACGGAGCGTCACGCGGCGCAGTGATGAGAGTGAAACCTGAACACTGCTGGGCGGTGCGGCGCGGCTTATATTTTCACATAATTTGCCTCTGATTTTTTGTATTCGAATTACTCGAGGAATCGTTTCAGCTCTAGATGAGTTTGTTTCTTCATCAGATTCGGAGAAATGTAGCATTCCATCACTTGCTCCCCAATGGATCCTCTGCAGTGAATGGGTGCCGTCAGAATGAGAGTCCAAACAGCTGATCAAAACATCACAATAATCCACATCACTCCAGTCCATTAATTAATGACTTGTGAAGCAAAAGCTGCATGATTGTAAGAAACAAATCCATCATTAAGGCTTTTTTAAAGTTAAACCGTCGCTTCTGGCTAAAATACCGTTCCTTAAAGCAGATTTGTGTACGTCTCATTTACTATCATTAAATTGAATGCTGTGTATGGCTGTTATATTGGCAGTCATCCCTTCTACTCTCTAAATATGTTTTAATGGCGTCAACCATTTAAAAAACTGTAGCAACTAAAATGCTAATGGATTTTCTCAGTCCCTGAGGCACGCAGGTTTGTTTGTTTATTTAGCTCATAGAAATGAATGACATTCACACGTTATCCCTCCAAAGAGTCATCTAAATGCAGAAACCGATGTCTGCCCATTTAAAACATGCTATGAAATGTATATGATAATATTATAACCACTCTATCTTTTAAACAGGTGCTCACCGGTCAGTGAATAAATGTGTCTGGATGTTTAAATCTTCATGTCTCTTAAATTTCCCCTGGGATCGTGAGTGTATTTCTATCTGTCTGTCATTCTGTGTGCTGATGTCTTTTTCTGGTCTCTCTGCAGCTATTTAGAGAAGTATGAAAAGGTGCATCACTTTGGAGAGGAAGATGAAGAGGAGCAGCCGGGGAATCCTAAACCTTTGCTTCCGATTGGTGCAATACCCACGTCATACAACTACCAGCAACACACTGTATCAGGTACAGATGAACCCCGTCTGCTTCTGAGACACACACACACAGCTGGCTCAAAGGGTTAGTGTGCATTGGAGCTGCACCTGTGAAAACTCTTAATGCCATGAAGGAAATAGTACTCCTGCCACTGCACTCCTTTCAGAGAGACAGATGATATTTCCCTTTACATAAGGGTTGGGGTAGGTTTTAGTCTGACTAAATGAGGACATGAACACATGACCTTCATCTCCAGAGCTGTTCTGAGAGTCACTTCACCAGCATTTCAAAATTTGATTAAATTATCAGCAGATAACTCAAAGATCTTTATGACAACCTGCCAAAAATAAATTGTTTAATTTGAAAAAAATTTGGCACACATTACTTTTGTATAGCAGATTGTACAAATTAAAGTAATAATAATAATTTTTTTTTTTTAAATATTAATAAACCGTTATTTCCTGAAGGGATATCACACAATAACAATATTTCATCTGTGTTTTAATTTTAACAATAAACCTCAAAGTGTGCAGCACTTTGTTTGCTAAAAAGAAAAAAAAAAAGGAATTGTAAATTTTATTTTGCTTTTTGTTTTGATTTTTTTTCCCCCTTCATTTTTGTTATGGAAAAATAATATTGTTAAATTGTGTACAATTCTTCTGAAGAATTGTAATTAAGACTGTTTTAAATGTTATTGTTCTTGAGTTTGCTATGAATATAGTCTTTGCTGATATGGCAAAAAAAAAAGGGTAAATAATAAAAGTTTTATGTATTAATTTTGAATTTACCACAGTTTTTTCATAATGCATTTGTATTAAATCAAAGCACAGAATCCAGAAAAATTTAAACCAACAACACAATTTCTGAAAAAATAAAACCTTTCATAGGCCACTGTTGTTAAAGTTTTACATTTTATGAATTCAATTGATTAGACATCTTTTTTGTTTGTTAAAATTTGATGTGAAAGTTGCACTGTTTTAGAGTATGTGCACTTACAATGTACTTATATAATAATGTAATATAAGGTGATATAAGGTAACTACACTGGGTTAAGAATAGGTTTAGGGGTACGTTTAGTGTTGATACCTAGTTATTACCCAGTTGCTTTTAGTACTTCAGTAAGTACATATTATGTACATGCAGAACAGGATTGTAAAATACAGTGCAATCAATATTTCATAGGGCCAAACCTCTAACTTCCATATGCAGATCCTGATGTTTTTTGGGAGAAGTGAAGTTTACATATTTGGTCTGAACAACCAGATATATTCACACTTGGCTGAGTCTAGTTTTGTATGAGTCTCAAGCCACTTCCAAGACATGGCCAATTACCGCTCACAATTTCTTCAGGAAAGTTAGAAATATAAAACAATTGATCTTTTGTTTATCCTTTGTTTGACAGACTATCTCCGCCAAAGCTATGGGCTGTCGACGGATTTCGTCCCTCCATCCGATTACAACAAACTGGTGCTGTCTCTCCTGTCTGGGCTCCCGAACGAGGTGGACTTTGCCATCAATGTGTGCACGCTCCTATCCAACGAGAGCAAGCATGCCATGCAGCTAGAAAAAGAGCCCAAACTCGTCACGCTGCTGCTGGCACACGCGGGAGTCTTCGACGACTGTATGTTTAATGCTACGGTTACTAGAATATTTGCACTTCAGGACTGGGTGCATGTGCTAACGTTACGTATGTTTGTCTTTCAGCATTAGGCAGCTTTTCTGCTCTATTTGGGACAGACTGGCAGGAGAAAACGTCACGAGACTTTGTGAGGGTAAGAAAAGATGTCAACTTGCATTTCTTGCATGGTATCTGTTCTTCTGCTCTTAACTGTTTTATTTTATTTTATCTTCATAGTTTTGGAAAGATGTCATTGAAGACAATGAAGTCAAAGATCTCATCTCAGACAAGAGCTGCACACCCCAAAGTATGTGGTTGTTTATGTCCTGGCTACTCTCGTTTCCTTTGATGTGGTGAAGACGCTCTATGAAGTGCAGTTTCGCTTTGATTAGTTGATATGTTTTAACCGAGCATTACTTCACACTATTGTGTAATTTTTCAGACGGATTGGAGACGAGGGATGTCTGCATTCCTCTCTTCCACCCGGCACGTGCCGTAGGCATCGGAGACGTCGAGGGCCAGCGGGTGTTGCAGGTGGCAATGATTCTGAGGAACTTGTCCTTTGAGGAGGCCAACATCAAACTCCTGGCAGCTAATCGCACATGTCTGCGCTTCCTCTTACTCTGTGCACACTGCTCCTTCATCCAGCTGCGGCAGCTGGGTCTCGACACGCTCGGCAACGTCGCTGGAGAGGTTAGAGTCCACAATCTACATCTGTATAGAGTGCTGCAATGATGACACACATTTGTTGGCCAACATGTAAGTTTGCATCCGCCTGATTCCCTTGACAAAACCCAGTAGGATTTTTCCATTGGGTTTTGGATTATTGCAGAAAATAAGCTCTGTGAACAAAAATTTTTTGATTCATACACGTTTTGTGGTTTAAGATCTCTTAGGGAATTATATTACTCCACAAATATTTTTTTTACACCGTCAAACCTGAATCCATTTCAGAGTTTTTTTTTTATTTTTTATTTATCTAAAGCGAACATATAGGTTTTTAAATGGCTCTTTTATATTACTGCAACTTTCTCGCCATGAAAATAGCTAAAGAAGCTGGCATGACGTTAAAACACAGACTAACCCACGTGTTTTGTTTATCATTATAACCTTAACAAATGAATGCATCTTAGGCCTAAATAAATTCAGCAGAAGTAAAAAGCTACAGGTATACACTATAAACAAACTACACCATGATCACATGACTTCGCTGTCGCAACCATTAAGTAATTTCTTCTTAATTATCTTAATTTAAAAATTAATAAATTATTATTTTTTTTTTTAAAGTTTGATTTAGAATAGTTTGCCAGAGTGCAGTTCTAAAGTGTAAAAGTGGAATAGCAAGTAGATGTATTTGCCTGTTCAGCATGATGTTTAATTTCTCAGACTGCCTCTGTAGTCTCATTTAGATACTTGTTAGATATTTCAAGAAAAGTTAAAGCTTTAAAAAAAATGACAAGGAGGTATTATTGATGTGTTTTGTCATAGAATTAAATGTAAAAAATCTTGAGCTTTAGTTCACCACAAACCTTATTTCAAGCATTTAACCAAAAACCCATTCAAAGAACCCATTGACTTCAGGACGCTGAAACCAGAAGTGCTAAAATTCTTGTTTCCAGGCTATAAATATGTCATCCCTGCCTTACTCTATAGCAGGGGTCGGCAACCTATGGCACGCGTGCCATCAGTGGCACGCAGAGGGATAATCTCTGGCACGCGAACAATAGGGAAAACTGCATACTGACGTACATTTTGAGGTAATAACTTCTCATAGTTACACAGCCTGTTAGGAGCTATACATACTATTAAAGTGTGAGAATTAACTTGCGCTAGTCTACGGATGCACGTGCGACCGCTGCACATACTAGGCGCTTCAGTTCAAAGCCTCAGTGTCTAACAGCGCTCATCAATGTCAAAATGACTGAGATGGCCAATCAAATCAAAGTAGGTGGGGTTCACTGTTCACAGAAGCAAGAGCGCGAAGCGTCAGTTTAATGTTGAAAGAGAACGAGGTAAGATGAAGCTGCAAATCATTTAATATTAGTCTACTGTTTTATGATAGAAATGTTAAATGACCGACAGCTATATCCAGTGATGCAAACTACTTGAATTTTTTTTTCTGAAATATGGCCATTTTGAGAGAGAGAAATGTGTGTGAATTGTCTGTGCCTGTCTCTCTCTACAAACAATGAAGCTGAGTTTAGTTACTTAAAAACAGCGATTTTTACCCCCCTCGTTACTGAGAAATATAATGTATATAATATAATGCAATTCCGTATCGATTAATAAAAGTTGTGTGGCAGCACTGACAAAAAGTTTATGAGCTTCTGATTGTTACTTTTTGCACAGCGTGATCTCCGATCTAAAAGGGCCTCTATGTGTGAGTGGTGTGTGTGTGCGTGCGTGTGTGCATCAATTAAAGCAGCGCATATTGATAGTTTTCACATGACGTCACACCCTCATAGGAACGCCCACCTGGAGCACAAAACTAAGCTTTGCTTCACTGACTGCCAGTTATTTTTAACAGTTTGCATTAAGTAGTAATGTAGTAAAACGTAAATATTAAAAGGCGAAATTCAGTAAACACCTTATTGATTATGTATATTTTGTACAAGCAAGAAGATGAACCAGAATATAAACACAGTTGTGCAAAGTTTCACATTAATGCTTTCCCATAGAAAACCATTATAAGGAAAACACTGAACCATTAAGAGGATTGCATTCATATTCCGGCCTCATCTACTTGCCTATGTAAACTATGCATCATTAATATGGTGATTACTGAATTTGATCTTTTAATATTACCGTTTTAAATATATTAAGCCACTTTAATGTTTTTACAACGTTTTGTCGCACTGTTTAATGATTGAAATATTGCAGCGGGTGCTTAATCTGGATTGCAAATGGCCAAAACATGCATTTTGTTCAGAAATACCTTTGTTTTATTCTTTTGAGAGGTGATCTAAATATTTGTGGCTGGGAAACAGATGAAAAATTGACAGGCTTGTGCTGCAGTTCTGAATGTTTTGCCCTCCACATCTTCGAGCCGGTCACGTGACTGAAAGCTATGAATAGAACGGTGATTAAACGGTTTTAATGCATTGGCCTTGTCACACACACAGGCTACAGTGGTGTTCAGTACGGTCACAATCTGTTATTCAAGAAACTTCAACTTGAAGTTTAAAAAAACAATTTATGGAAAAAAATTTATGCATGAAAATCAAATTGTAAAAATGTTTATGTACTGTACAGAATGCATTAAAAAAAAAAAGTGGGTGGGGGGGTATTGACACAGTGGTTAACCAGAAAAATTAAAAATGGCACATCATGCCAAAAAGGTTGCCGACCCCTGCTCCATAGGCTTCATGTCTGGTTCTGTTGGCCTTTTGTATCTTTTGTTAAATGTCTCTGTCCTTTTTCAGCTTCAGTTGGATCCAGTTGATTTCCGAACAACGCATCTGATGTTTCACACCATCACAAAGTGTTTGTTGTCACGGGATCGTTTTCTCAAAATGAGGGGTAAGCATCTTTTTGGGTGAACCGTTCATGCAGTTAAACCTTGTCTTTTCCTTTGAGAGTTGCTAATTATTCCCATTGCATCCTCCAGCCATGGAAATTCTCGGGAACCTGAGCAAAGTGGAGGATAACGGTGTTCTGATCTGCGAATATGTGGATCAGGAGTCGTACCGAGAAGTCATCGCCCTCCTGACGCTGCCGGACGTCATGCTGGTCATCTCTGCGCTGGAGGTCCTGTACCAGCTGGCCGAGCTCGGGGAGATCACGTGCTCTAAAATCTCCTCTGTGGAGAGGAGCATAGGTAAACATTCACACGTTTCGGTCAATGATTTCCTCCCTCCAAAACCATACATTTACTGTGATTTTTCAGCTCGAAGATTTGGTTGCCGAGTTTTGTTGCACCACTAACCATCAGAAGCACTGAACTGATATGATTTGCATGTGTGTATGTCAGATCTTCTTGTGCGGTTGGTGTCAGTGGACCTGCACACGTTCGGACCGGATGCACTGACGGCAGTAAAACTCATCGAGCATCAGGCCTCTAGCAGTCAGGTCTCAGAGGTTCGGCCGCAGCTTGTTGAGCACGTTCCTCCACCTACACAAAGCACTTCTGGCGCTGGTAAGTGTCCTATGCATCCGCGTTCAGATTTGTGTGTACTAGAGATGTACAAAATTAATTTTCTGATATCACAAGAAGTACTTTCTCTTTTAATAACCGTCGAGAGTAAGTGATTTACACAATGCAGGATAGGACAGATGCAAAATGCAGTAACATTTTATTTTTTGTTCTCCTTGTTATACATTACTATAGTAATAATATATTATGCGTAATTACATGCAACTAACCGTAAACCAACCCCACATCCTGACCTTATAGTAAGTACATGTAGTCTGTCAAACATAATTTATTGGATTGTAACATTTTTTTTTTTTTTTTTAATTGTTTTTTAATTGTTTTAATTGATTTATATTATTATTTTTTTATGTTTTATTTTGGGGGTCAGTAAAAAAAATCTTACTGACCCCCAAACTTACATATACAGGTTTTACTTTTACCTCCAAAAAGAATTTTTCGAAATTCCTTTCCCAATTATTATTTTTTTTTTTTTGCGCCATTGCAATAAAACACAAAAGTAGATTCCCTCATCAGTGTTTATGATATTGAGAAATATCACAAAATTGAAGATAATTTTTCTTTTAAAAGTCTCAAGGTAGAGTTTAAAAATATCCCACAAAAAAAATCAATATCAAAATGCGAGTTGAAATGGAAAATTAATGAGGAAGGAGTTTATGTAATTTGTATTTACAGTGTGTTTGGGTTTGTGCCTTTGTAGTGAACAGGGCGCCTGTGCTGTCTACTCCTCTGGCTGGGATTGTGGAAGTAGATGGAGAGAAATTCACAACTCAGTGGTAAGATTTAACATCTTTCCTTTTTACATTTCTCAAATCTGTTATGATTTCTAGTGTTTTATGAATGCTTTCTGCTCTTGCTAGGCTAAATGCTCATTTTGAGGTTCATCCGGATGGTTCGGTCTCTCGCTCTGAGATGTACTCTGAATATCTGGCAACCTGCAGCAAGATGGCGCGAGGTGGCGTGTTAACATCCAATAACTTCTACAAATGCCTGAGGTGAGATTAATGGTTGGGCAGATGCTGTGAAGTTGTCTCTGTGCCATCCCAAATGGTAAATGTTGAATGCTGAAACTCACCGCTCAAACACAAAATCAACGCTGTGCTTGTGTGTTTCTCAGGACGTTGTTTCCGAATCACACGGTGAAGCGTGTGGAGGACACACGGTTGAGTGGTCAGGCTCAAATCCATGTGATTGGTGTGCGGAAGAGGCCGATTCCTCTTCCCGTCCAGCTTTATTATCAGCAGCAGCAACAACAGCAGCAGCAGACCAGTCCTGCACCAGTTCCCAAACACGAAGCTCCCTCAGAAACCCCTCAGAAGCCCCAGTCAGGTAGAGATAATGTTTTATTATTGGTCCAGGAACTCTCATTCTAGCAATTCAGAAAGATGTTTCACACTACATTTGATCTTGGGTTTAAGCTTTTTAAATCCTGATTAAAAGCCCATTTTAACTGGTTTAAATACTTTGTACTTACTATAAATGGAATCTAGCACTGCTTTTAACACCCTGGTTTATGAAAGGCCATTTTCACAAACTCTGAATTGTGGTGTGAAAACTATACAGTGTGAAAATGTTGAAGTTGTAATGTTATAGTGAGTTGTTTAGCAACAGGCAACTTATCATAAACTGCTTTGATTTAACCTCATTAAATATTCATTCAGTTTTTACAGTCACAGAAACTTTCACACAATTTGTCAGTGTTTTAAGGTCTTAAAACAGTTTCAGAAAACTTGAGACAACAATTGAAGTTTATTAAACTCGTCAATATATAAATAAGAATGTTAACCTTAGGCCCTGTGAATTTTTTTTTCTCCCAAATTCTGTTTTCTGTTTTAATGTTTCTGAATTCAATTTTAACTTGATTTAAATTTGAATAATCAAAAATGATGTCTGAACAGTTGAATTCATTAAATGTAAACAATTTAACAACATTAAATGTTTTGTTTTTCAGGGAAAAAAAAAAACAATTTCTGGATTCTTGTTTTGATTAAATGCAGATTTACTATGAAACTGGTTATCAAATGAATGCATAGCACTGTGCATGCATAGCACAGTTTAATTATTCTTTTAAAATGTAATGAAATGAAATTTGAACTGTTCCTGTCTTTACAGATTTACAGTTTGAAACATGCAAAGTGTTATTATATGATGGTCCTTAAAAAATATTATTTAAAATAATACATTAGAAAAGAATAGAGCAGATCTTTTATTGTCATTGTTAAAGGAACAACGAAAAATCATTTAGCAGCTCTTCAATAGCAGAATAACAATAAACATTGTATATTAATACTAGGACAGTTGTACAAAGAGAAACACAATGTAACATAGCCATAGCTGACATGGCAATAAAAAAGGAAAGAAAAAAATGGTTAGTCCAAAGCATGATTTGAAAAAGTGTATAGCCATATTTTGATTTTGCCAAATTCTGTTATACAGCCAATTCTGTTTTTATGACTGGAATCTGCAATTCCTCCCATGTTTTCTGCATCATGAAAATCATAAGACCCTAGTTAACCCCATTGTGCAGTTCTGAACTTGAACACCAGATTTAATTAACCCAGGTGTAAGAATAAAACAAAAGCCCATGCAGCATTTAATGCGATAAGCTAGTCGCATTTATAGCTGATTTCTTTTCTCGTTTGTCCATGCAGCGCTGCCTCCTGGTGTGGGAGGGCAGCTTGTCCGGGCACCAGCACCAAGCCTTACTGCCGGCCAGGCAGCACCACAGGTGGCCTTCACCATGCATGGGACGTCGCACGGCAACGCTCCCAGTGCTCCTGCGCCAGCCCCGACTGTTCCTCGACTCCCCATGAACCCGCCAGGACAAGCTGCACTTCCTCCACCCTGCCCTCCTGCCACCGCCCCAGTTCCCATTCGACCCAATGACATCCTCAAAACGGCCATGATCCAGAGCTCCATCCCCACAGCCACTGCTGCACCTGCTGTTCCCAACCACAGCGGCTTGCCTACCCAGCAGCCCCTGCTCCATCACGCTCCCGTTACACTGATCCAGCAGGGGCTGCCGCC
Source organism: Spinibarbus caldwelli (assembly GCA_039654775.1). Lineage (NCBI taxonomy): Eukaryota > Metazoa > Chordata > Actinopteri > Cypriniformes > Cyprinidae > Spinibarbus > Spinibarbus caldwelli. The sequence continues at coordinate 1,896,784 of CM077229.1, read as the reverse complement.
CCAGGGACATGTATTTACAGGTCGAGTGCAAGGTGTTTGTCCTTCGATGGCCCAACAGCGCCTGCAGGCCCCTCAGGGACAACAAGGTGCCCCTTCCCAAGAGGCTGTGGTGCTTGCGCCACCTCAGTATGTCAGTGCACCTTGCACTTCGCTGATGGCAGGAGGGCAGGTCGTGACTGTCTCAGGCGTGACTAGCAACCGTGTCACGTTTCAAAATATTGCCCCCAAACCTGCAACGCAAGCGCAGTCGCCACAGCCTCAACCTCAACAGCAGCAACCGCAGCAGCAAAGCTTAGTCATCGTCAGTCAGAATCAACAACCCAACACCGCATTCGCCCCAGCCATCCATCAAATCGTGCTGACCAACCCCAGCCCTCAAACCATCCAACCGCAGTCTCCCGCTTCCCCGAATGCACCAATCCCTAACCCCGCCTCTGTGCAGCAAGCCCCGCCCAACACAGTCAGCCACATGCTGTCCGTCAAGCGGCAGTTTCAGCAGACTCCGCCCCCTCCTCCACCCCCAGCCCAATCTACCTCCACAGAATCCAGTCTGATCAAACAGTTACTGCTTCCGAAACGCGGTCCTTCCACCCCAGGCGGAAAACTCATTCTCCCCGCTCCGCAAGTCCCCGCTCCTGTGAGCACCAGCCCGCAAGTCGTATACCAGGTGACCAATAGCGGTCCGGTGCCGTCTCAACCGCAGTTGAACGTGCAACTTATGCAGAGCCCCTTGCAGGCGACCGGTGCTGTTCCCATATCCATCCTCCCAGGGCAGATCATCTCCACCTCCACCCCTGGCACCCTCCTGCAGGCTACGCCCAACAACCAAGTTACCTTCACAGTAGTGCCAAACTCTGGCTTCCCTGGGCAGGGAGCGCAGACCCCGCCCACGATCGGCCTGCAGTTGACTCCACCTCTGCCAATCGCAGGAGCCACGCCCATTCCGCCTTTCCGAGGTGACAAAATCATCTGCCAAAAGGAGGAGGAGGCCAAGGAAGCCACTGGGCTGCACATCCACGAGCGCAAGATCGAGGTCATGGAGAACAACTCCGTCACTGACAGTTCGGCCAAAGCCAGCAATGGTGAATCCGCAGAGGTGGACGGACCTGCGGCAAAGCTGCTTAATGGGAGGAAGTTTGACTCCAGTCTACCTCCATACCACTCAGGGAACAGCCAAGCAGAGGCGCTGAACGGCCCTGCGGTGCAAGGTGGTGATGGCCCTGGGAAGCAGATGCCCTCTGACCCTAAAAAGCTAATGGTGAACGGTGTGTGTGACTTTGACCGATCGGACGGCACCCATCCAAGCAAAAACATTCCAAATCACAAGGCTTCCAAACACATGGGGAACGGCGAGGTGTTGTCGCCTCAGAAAGCGCACGGGGCTTTGGGCCTCACGGACTCTCTTGCTGCTCCTCAGCAGGACACTGCCAAAGCAGAGCAGGCCGAACGCCTGGCCAACGGGCCCAGCCACGGTGCTGAGATCTCCAACGGCCCCAACTCAGAGACACTGGGCCTGAGGCAACAGCACCCATCTCATAACCACTCCCCACCTCCGCCCGTTTCTGATCCGCCTCCCGCTAACGGCACCTCAGAGAGCCGGCCGCTGAAGAGACCGCTGGAGGACGGGGACAGAGGTACCTCGGGAATCCCCACCAAAATGGGCGTACGGATAGTGACTATCAGCGACCCCAACAATGCTGGCAACAGCGCCACCATGGTGGCTGTGCCGGCGGGCGCAGACCCAAGCACAGTAGCAAAAGTAGCAATAGAGAATGCAGCGCAGCAGAGACCAAGTGTGCCCTCGCCGCTTCCTGAAACCAATGCTCAGGTAATGTGTTTTGATTCATGGTGCCTTTTACAAGGTTTTTTTTTTCTTTTCTGTGGGTTGTTTTTTTTTTTTTTTTTTTTTTTTTCTTTTTAACTGTAGACAAAACCATTGTTTTTTCATGTACTGATCAATGAGTGCATTTACATGCACCCTCTTAATGTGATTATAATGAGATTTTGGCAATATTGCAATTAAACTTCATCTCATGTAAAAGCAATACTTCGATTTAAATAATGCGATTAAGCTCATAATCGGAGCAAGCATAATCGTATTAACATAGGTGGCGTACGCTGATTTTAATCAAAATATACAGGCATGTAAACACCTTAATCGCAGTATTGCTGCTCTGACCAAAGTACGCATGCGCTTGTGACATGAATGATGCGACACGCACCTGTAATAATACGCAGATTAGAAATGATGGAGGGGAAGAAAGCACCGCATTTCTGGGGAAAACACAACTCGCTGCCACCGGTCTCTGTTCCTTACCCTCATCCAGAAACGGCGAGTAGAACGCCACGGCAGTGTAGGCAAACGAATTGCCATCACATTTCTATGGCGCCGAAAAAGCATGGAATACAACCATACATGCATTAGATGAAAATAAATTAAAACAGTGGCCAGTAACACACCTGCTCTTTCTGAGTCCATCATTTGTGCTGTTCAGTGGGGTATGTGAATAATGGCAGTAAAAAAATAACCACAATTCTTAGCGAATAATAAGCAGGGCTCGGAAAATTTCAAAATCCCTGGTAGCCCTTCGGGCAGGTACTCTTCAGATTTTGGTAGCCCGAAAATTAATTTAACTAGCCCAAGTAAAAAAAAAAAAAAAGACCCTTTTTTTTTTTTTTTTTTTTTTTTTTTTTTTTTTTTTTTTTTTTTAAATATAGAATATCAGATAGGAGTCTAAATGTCAATCAAAAATATTTTCAATACACAAATATCAACAAGGAAGGAATTTTATTTCACTATTTACAGGGTATCTGCAGAATTTTTAAAAATAAATTTAAGGCAATTTATGAACCTTTTTAAAAGCTGCACAAGTAAAATGAACACAGTATGAGCGGGGTTGGACAACGTCTATGGTAACATACAGTATTAAGCCATAAAATGACATGATTTACAGTTCAGATACAGGTTTTCACAAAAACAATCTTATACAACAGCATTTCAGCCTTTAGACCATTTTTATGAAAAGGGGTAAATCAAGCATATAAATTATTATATTAATTTAAAACAAATAAATATTACTGTCTTGATTGTTTAGATTTTTAGAAGGCACATTAACTTCTTTCTCATTTACAACTCTGTGTTTGCTGCGTAAAAACATGGGTCGATATTTGCATTGATCTGACCATAAACAGCAAGAAAGGCTTATTGGAAATGCAAATTCATTCTCTGCCACGAGGTGGCGCTATAAACGCTGCTTTATCAGGCATTATAGGTAAGATGAAATAAAAATGCTAACGACACATTTCTGAAGACAGTTGGTTCCCTTCAGATACATTCACATAAAGACATCTGTGCCACGTTTTGACTTGAAACCTGCAGCGCTCATATTTAATCAACTGCATCATTGCCTTTTGAAGTTGAATCCAGCTGTATCGCCATTCTTGTCTTTCCGTCCCCAACTGTAAGACCTTTTGAAATTATAGTTAAGACATTTCTTATACCATTTAACGTATTTAAAACTTTTTATGGCCTTAAGTTTGATACAACTAAATTGAAGAGTTTTTAAGGCCCCGTGGGAGCCCTGTATTTAAGGTAGCCCATCGGGCAGAGCGTTGATACGTTTTGGTAGCCCGACTGGAAAACACAATAGCTCCGGGACGTCGGGCTAGCGATTTTGCGAGCCCTGATAAGAATAATGGAAATTGCATGTAAACGGGAGTGGAGAGCCTTGCTCTTGACATGTAAACATCATAATGCGATTAAGTCCTTACTCTTGATTATTCGAAATAATCGCATTATTCGTGCGCATGTAAACGTAGTCATTGAGATTTTAAGCAATGTTGCTTCCATAACTTGCCTTCTTTCAGACTAGTGGAAAGAAAGCATCCAAAATACACATTTAAGTGTTTATTTTATTACACTGCGTCTATTTACATCTGTAGATTTCAGTACACATCTTTAAAGGCTGTGAGTTTTTTCAGCAACTTACACCAAACTTTACAGTTTTATTACTCACTATATTCTAATGGTTTTTAAGGTGGGGTTTGTTCATATAACATTTGCTTGATTTATATAGCATTTCATTTTTTCAGACTGTTGATAGTTTACTAGATTAATGTAAATTAGATTAATGTAGGTTAATTGAGCGATAGAAAGAGAAATCCAAAATCCTCTCTGCAGAAACATTTAACTCTACAATGTCAACGGATTGAAATAAGTATTTTGAACCTGGCTTTATCCCATGTATAGATTTCATTGCTAGACAATTATACAAATTAGAGCTTATTTGATTTAATAATTCATCATTTGCATATTTAACAACAATTCAGAAAACACAAAACAGTTGTCTTACTGTGTGCACTGATTAATCAGCTGGTGAAATGATACCTATAAATGTTTATTCTGTTCAACTGTAGTGTCTTAATCAGAAACAAGTTTAGTTACTTGTTGATTTTATATGCTTGTTAGATGTTGATTTATTTGACGTGAACTGACATCAATTACTCAGCCAGGATATTCCAATGAATCTCAAAAATTCCTGTAATGCCAGTGAGATTTTTTTTTTTTCACATTACAGAAATGAGAACTTGCATGTGAAATGCAACAATTCTTTTATAATAAATCTTAGTTTTTCTGTTGTTTTGGGGCTGAAAAACATTCTTGCACTTAATAAACCTTTAAAAAAAAACTTGCATAATAATGAAATTATTTGCAACATTTCAGTCAGTCAGTTTTCCTCAGGCTTAGAAAATGTGCAGAAGTATCAGAAAATATGCAGAAGTATCAGCAAATGTAAAAACAGCTAATTTAAGAACTGTTAATAATGACAGGCCAAAATTGCAAAATCAAATTGAAAGAAATATAAAATAAAATATCAAAGAAAACACAAATACAATTCTAGACCCAAATGAAGTACTCCGTTTGAATAGTAAGCAATATTTATATATTTTAATTTAACTGCAAGAAAAATATTTGATACATCTACGAAATTCAGTGTGCATGGCACTATATTTTTTTATTTCTTGCACTTACTGTAAAAAAAAAAAAAAAAGTCAAAAATGTGTAAATTCACAACATGCTTGTCAATCTTAATTTTAAGCCTTCTACAAAACTCACTGAATATTCATGCATGCAGCAACCTGTGTCAGTGCAGACTCCGCCTCCAGTGGATCCGGCTGCACAGGGAACCAATCAGAGTTCTCCAGCACCTGCCCTCTCTCCAGATCAAGCGCGTAAACCTGGACAGAACTTCAAATGTCTGTGGCAGGCATGCAAACGGTGGGGATGCATGTGATGTGCTTTGCTTTATAGATCCTGTTTTTGAAAACGATGGTTCATGCTAACTTTAACGTGTTGTTTCAGGTGGTTTGACACGCCATCACAGGTGTTTTACCATGCAGCTACCAATCATGGCAGTAAAGACGCGTACCCAGGGCAGTGCCAGTGGGAGGGCTGTGAACCTTTTCCTCGCCAGAGACTATCCTTCATCACGCACCTGCAGGCAAGATCCCATCTTTCCCTCTTTCTATTGATGCAGTGATAATGACATCTATCCCTGCTGGCTGTATATACACTACCAGTCAAATTTTTTTGAACATTAAGATTTTTAACGGGGTTTTAATTGTTTTTTTTTTTTTTTTTTTTTTTAAAGAATTCTCTTCTGCTCAATAAGCCTGCAATTGTTTGATACAAAATACAGCAAAAGCGGTAATATTGTGAGATATTTTAAGATTTAAAATACTTGCTTTATATTTGAATATATTTTAATTTTATATATATATATTGAATATATTTTATATATATTTATTTATGTTGATTTGCTGTTCAAGAAATTATAGAAATTAATAATGCTTTAAGAATGTTATTAAGGATGCTTTAAATTTATCGAGAGTGATGATAAAGACATTTATAATGTTACAAAAGATTTCTATTTCAGATAAATGCTGTTCTTTTGAACTTTCTATTCATCAAAAACCTGAAAAAATTCTACTCAGCTATTTTCAACAACAATAATAATAAATGTTTTTTGAGCAGCAAATCAGAATATTAGAATGATTCCTGAAGGATCATGTGACTGGAGTAATGATGCTGAAAATTCAGCTTTGAAATCACAGGAATAAATTACATTAAATTACAGAAAACAGTTATTTTAAATAGTAAAAATATTTCAGAATTTTACTGTTTTTGCTGTACTTTGGATCAAATAAATGCAGGCTTCTTCTTTAACAAAAAAACATTAAAAATTTTACTGTTCAAAAACTTTTGACTAGTAGTATATGTGTGTGTTTGACTAATCAGAGTATGTGTTTTGCAGGATAAACACTGCTCGAGGGAAGCGCTCACAGCCGCACTCAAACTGGAAGAGCAAACGCAAGGCAGCAACCCCAACACTTCCAAGTGTGTATGACTTCTTTAGCTCATGCTGGCTTACGGTGGTAGATGATTGTGATGGAGATTGTGACTGTGTTGATGTGCAGGTCTCCTCCAGCGGCGGTCAGCAGTCCTCCACCTCCCTCCAGACCACAGAAAGCGCTCGTCAACCACCCCAGTGCAGCTCTGATGGCTTTACGCAGGGGCTCGCGAAACCTGGTGTTCAGGGACTTCACAGTCAGTATTACTACATCATGCCAAATCAATCACATATGTGTAAAGTTTAAAATGTTGTTTTTTCCCCTTCTCAGGACGATAAAGAGGGACCAATGACCAAACACATTAGACTAACTGCTGCCTTAACGTTAAAGAGCATCGCCAAGTACTCGGATTGTGGACGGAAGTAAGTAAAAGTGTGGTTGTTGTGTTGAAGATTTCTAATTTGTGGCATAAAATCAATCATTTATGCTAAAAGGGAATATATAATCACATTTCTTTTTTATACTGTCAAGAACATTTTGGGGTCATATTTCAATAAAGAAATAAGAAACCGTTTTTATTCTTCTAATATTAATAGTGATATAATAGTGTGTGTGTGTGTGTGTGTGTATATGTGTATATATACTGTAAAGTATTTAAATATCATTACATATATAGATAATTTGATCATTAATGATTTATTTTTCTTTTTTTGTAGTACAGTACAAAAATTCTACATTGCAGTAATTAAAAACTCTGAGAACCATTTCTACGATTTCTTTTTTAAATGTCTGTTTCTGTAAAGAAATGGATCCATTTATGTAAGATTGACGCAAGCAATTTTTACCTGTCAAATTTAACAATGCAAATAATATTCTTTATGTATTTATTTATTTATTTACATTTTTACATTTCTTTCGAACATTGTCAAGAACATTGTTGGGTCATATTTCAGCTTAAAATAAAAAGAAATCAGTTTTATTATTCCACTATCAAATGATAAATATTTAGATAATTTGATCATTATATTTACAATAATTTTATTGAAGTACAGACTACAGTACAAAAACTTCTGCCTTCCAGTAAAAAAAATTAGAGTACCATTTCTACAATTTCTATATTTTACACACTTTTTTTAAACAAAAAAAAAAAAAAATTCTATAAAATGTCTATTTCTGTAAGATTAATGTAGGAAATCATAAATTTTCATAAATTCAACAAGTGCAAAAAAATTTAATGGTTTATATTACAGTTGTTGTTGTTGCTGTTATTAATTATTAGTAATTAATTATTAGTAGTAGTAATTATTAATACTGTTAATTGTCATTGTTATTAATAATAATAATAATAAATAAATAAAAATGTTTTTATTTAATAAATAAAAATGTGACTTTTTGGGATTTACCTGTTCTAGCATGTTTAAGAAAAAAATCAACCAAGTAGACTTCATAAATGTAATCAGTGTCTGTTTTGTTGTGTGTTTGTGTTCAGATTGGTAAGGCGGCATGAAAATCATCTCTCTGTGCTGGCGCTGAGCACTATGGAGGTCTCCACCACGCTCGCGAAATGCCTTTACGAACTCACACGCTCTCTGCAGGCCTGAGCTCAGCTCAACCCAAAAACCTTCGGAAGGAGATGAGAAGCCCATTTCCCCATTCTGCTGCCACACAGGTTGCCAGCGTCGTTGGGTCACGGGGCGAAAGCTCCCGTTCGTCTCCCTAAAAACCCCTCTGTCTCTCTCTCCATTCCACCCAGTCCCTCTCCACCTCCTCCCTTACAAACTGCCACGGGTCTTCCACCAGCCACTCAGAAACCAGCGCCCATTTCACTCTTCTAACCGCCTCTTCACGCCTGGCCCGACGAGCACATTTTTATAGTCCCAGCGGAGCGCGGGGGGATCTGTGGGCGGGGCAAGTGGACAAGAGGTGTGGCTAGATTTAATTTTTTCTTTATAACTTGATAGCTTGGTTTTCTTACTTGAGCCGATTATATTTTCACTTATTTATTATTGAAATAAATACCAATATGAGTAAATGAGAAAAAAAAATTGTGTAAATATTTGTGAATAGATATAAAGTTAAATCACCCTCCTTCATGCCGCTGCTGCCCACTGGTATCAGAAGCATTACTCAAGTAGGTTCAGACTCACGTTTTTTATTTCGACCCCTGGTTACTCGTTTGAGATGTGATTCTATACTCAGCAGTGGATGAATGTACTTAAACCCTGTAAATATTCTGCGAAGGTACTGATGCTGTAAAGTTTTGGGAGGGCTACAGGTTTTTCTTTTTTTGTGGAACTGTGATTTTTTTGTTTTTTCTCTCCCCTTTTTTGTACTATTATAACTTGTAGAACTCATTTTGCTGGCTGAAAGAGTATGAAATAATATATCATATGTCATTTTGTAGAAGAGACAAAAACATATTGAAGGTATTCCCCTGTATTCACTGTAAGCGTCAGAGTACGAGCCCGACCGCCCGTACGTAATTCTTTTTGTATTTGTAAATTGGTTTAAATACATGGAGTTTTATACAGGTTTTCTCCTGTGTTCTTTGCTTTCCGTGCAGGTATGATATTTTCCTCCAGACCTTTTTTCTATCTTAATATAGTGTGGGATTTTATTGTACTATTTTGCGTTTTCTCTCTTATTTTCTTTTTTCTTTTTTTTTTTTTTATCCATTCTTACGACCACGCCACATTCCGGCTCCCAGACCCCAGGCTGTCCTCTCTGCTGTGTGTTGTGTAACATTTATTACTGCCTGTTGTGTTAGCATCCCAGCGGGGTCACGACCCCCCACCCCCCCACCATTTCTGCAGTGTCTGTAGGGTGTGCGATGATACATATATCTAACAGTCTGATATAGATTGGCTTCATTTACTTTGGTGACTGTTTATAGTTTTTAAATAAAAGACTGAACATTTTTGACATACTGTTGACATGCCTTTTTTTCTTGGGACCCCCCAGTCATCTGGATTGAAATGTTTGAGGTGTGTTTGATTAGGGTTTTTAATGAATCAGTCAACAGAAAAAAAATAAAGTAACTTTTATTATGCATATATAGAAATTGAGATGCAAACAAGACATCCTTAAATCCTCCTTACCTCATTTTAAGTTTCCTGAAACTGGTAGATCTATATTGCTTTGCTGTTCGAAATCAAAGATTTGTTGAAAAACGTAATATAAATCTCAGCCTCACCGAGTTCTCGTTTTATTTATTTATATAGTAAATGATTAAATTTGAATAAAGGTTGGCAGTATAATAGGATTTTTATGGTAGAAACTTAAGCGCAGTTCTACTTCCGCTTCCCTAGACGACATAAGAGTTTCAATCTCAGCAGGAATAAAAATAAATGCATGTCGAATTCAGCAGGAATTAAAATTAAAATATATTATATGCCTAAAGCACATACAAAATAAGCTATTTGCATATACAGATGTGAGCAAGGGGAAATACATTGCACACAAATATGTTCATACCGTAAATAAATTAAGAGATGAGATGAATCGGGTGTGTTTGATTAGAAAGACACACAAAGTGTGTAATGCATGTAATTTTTTAGCACTTGCACTCATCAGGTTCTTCTATTGTGTCAGGAGGAATGTGGCACGAGCACGGAAAACAAGTTCAGAGTAATTAATTGAGATTATTAAAACAGGAACAGTTTGCTATCTGAGAGGCTGCTCTCCTAAAACTGAAGCAGTCGCTGCTTTATACCAAAGACTAGAAATATTAAATTCCTTAAAAGGGACTATACTCGGTTTATACTCGACTGATGCGGTCATTTCCGGCAGGTGCGCGTGATTACCGCTTCTGTCTCTCCACTTCCGTGTTTGCGGAGGTTATCGTTTATTTTATCACATTTTTTCTATATCTGATTTTTGTAGCTGGACAGTGTAATAAAAAAGTCTAAAATATTTTTAAATGAATTAATACGTTCCAATCAATAGAAAATCATTTACAGCAAGGATATAGCCGTAGTAGAGTAATTCACACAGTTCACCACAGAATAGCGTTCAGACTCGAATTCTTAAATGATATAAAAATATACTTCAGCTAAACAAAATTGGTCATTTGCTAGGTGTTTTGTTTATACACATGGTTGTCAACAGTTTAGTAAAATACAATAAATCATTGCGAAATCATTGAATGCTGAAATCTGGCTCGATTTATATCTGCGGGAATAACCACAGCGGCGCGTGCAGACTCGAGTTCTTAAATATATATTACAAATATAGTATATTTCTACTAAAGAAAAGAAGTAGTTTACAAGATTTATTGGTAGATTTATGTATGTATGTATTTATTTGGCTAAACAATGATCAATATTTATTTCCTCGTTCACCACAGGAGGGCGTTCAAGTTCAGTTGACGTGCCTTTTTCTTTTTACTTTATTTTTTATGTATTATTTATCAAATGAGGGGTATAACGCAATAATATGATTAAAATTAACAGTATTATTAGAATCTAAATAAAAAAGAGAATGATATAGTCCAAACAAGGATTTCTGTTTTATTTTTTTCTTCAGATTATAAATCTAACAATATATTTCTTCTAAAAAAAAAAAGGTGAGTTGTTTTGTTGCCGCACGAGAGAGTAATTTACTAAATCATTTACTAAATCATTTAAAATAATTTTCTCGGTTGTTTTGACTTGCATGTTTTATATATTTATTAGTTTTTTTTTAAATTAGTTTATTAGCTAATTAAAACAGGAATGCTTTCACTCCGCAGAATAAATATTCGTTTATAAAACTAATCGAATCAACATAAAGTCATTTAATACAAGGTGTTATTATAATTCGAGTTTTAGCAGGAGAAATACGTTGCATTTATGTAATTCACACAATTCACCACAGGAGGGCATTTAAACTCGAAATTTAAATGTATATTAGAGATGTAAAAAATACATCTTTACTAAATAAAAGGGGTAATTTGAAAGACGTTTTGCTGCTTCACAAGGTATAAAATATTAGATCAACAGAAAATAATTCCAATTTCAACACAATTTCCTCTAACTCGAGTTATAATCATAGGCAGCTGTGTAATTCACACAGTTCACCACAGGCAGATTTTCTTAGGCTGCATATGGTCTTAAACGATTTACTAAATATTTTTAAGTCAGGACAAAATAATTTAATGAGGTAAGTAGCAGCAGTGTAATTCACACATTTCACCACAGGAGGGCGCGCAGACTCGATACAGTTATATTACAGACATAATCATGTATTTTCCGTTTTCTTCTGGCTGAAGTTTCAGAAATAAAAATTAAGTTGCAGCCGTGTAATTCATGCAATTCACTACAGGCTTTTAAACTCGAAATTTATCATGAATGTATGTCAGAAATGTACAAATATAGTAAAAGTATATTTCTGCTAAATATAAGGGAGTTAATTTAATATGTTTTGCTGCTTAACAAGGTAATGAACAATTTATTAAGTATTCAATCAATGTAAAATATTTAAGTACAAGGTTTTATTCTAACTCGAGATAAAAGAAAGTATCAGCAATTCAATTCACACAATTCACCACAGGAGGGCGTTTAGATTCGAAATTGAAATGTATGTCTTACAAATGTAAAAATATATTTCTACTAATTTAAAGGGGTAATTTGACAGATGTTTTTGCTGCTTCACAAGGTAATCAACAATCCTTAACCGAAACCCTCCAGAGACATGTGCTCTTCTCTACATTTATTACAATTTATTACATTTTAAATCAATGCAAAATCATTTAATGCCAGGTTTTCCTCTGATTCGCGTTTTATCAACAATGTAATTCACACAGTTTACCACAGGAGGGCGATTTTATGTATTATTTTAACAAATGGCATGTAGAATGCAATAATACTATTAATATTAATAGTATTATTAGAATGTAAAAAAAAAGAATGTTTTAGTCCATACAAGGATTTCTGTCATATTTATTTGACATTAGATTATAGATCTAACAAAATATTCTTCTATTTAAAAAAAAATGCACAAGATAATCAGTCATTTATTAAATAATTTCGAATCAATGTTAAATAAATAATGCAAGCTTTTCCTCGAGTTATAGCAGAAATGTAATTCACACAGTTCACCACAGGGTGGCGTTCAGACTCGCTAAATATAAATTGCAGGCATAATAATGTATTTCTACTAAACTCAGCAAAAATAGACTATTTGTTTTATTGCTGCACAAGGTAAACACAAAATAATGAATGTGAATCAGTGTAAAATAATTGAATGCAACTTTTTCTTCTGGCTTAAGTTTTAGCAATAGAAATAAGTTGCAGCATGGTAATTTACGCAATTCACCACAGGAGGGCGATTAAACTCGGAATTTATCATTAATGTATGCCACAAATGTAAAAATATATTTTTTACTAAATATAAGGGAGTTCATTTCACATGTTTAACAAGGTAATAAACAATTTATTAAATATTAAATCAATGCAAAATATTTCAATGCAAGGTTTTCCTCTAACTCAAGATATAGCCGTAGAAGAAAGTAAGATCAATGTAATTCACACAAATTTAAACTCGAAATTTGAATTTTATTACAGATGTACCTGTTGCAATAATTACCAGCAGTGTAATTCATACAGTCCACCACAGGAGTTAAGTTCAGTCAAAGTCCCTTTAAGGTCTTTGGTTCAGTTGCCTTTTCTTTTCTTTTCTTTTCTTCTTTTCTCTTCTTGTTGTCCTTTTTCTTTTTTTGCTGCTGCACAGAACAATTGATCATATTTAAAAATTTATTTGAACAATGCAATGTTTGCCTGTGGCTCAAGTTATTGCCATAAGAATAAATTCTATTAATGTTATTCCTACAATTCACCACAGGAGGGTGTTCAGACTTGAATTTTTAAATGTATATTACAGATATGAGAATACGTTGCAGCAGTGTAATACACACAACTCACCACAGGAGGACGCTAAATTCCTTTGCGTGTTAAATATGCATGTTTAAAAATGTAACATAAGGGAATTATGCAGTCTATACAAATAAACATTCTTAATGAAAAAATAGTTTTTTATTATTTTTTATTATTGTTATTATTTTTTACTGCTGCTTCAAAGAATCAACACTTCAAATTAGTTTAAATCAATGCAATAGTTTGTCAATGTTTTCCTCTGGCTCAAGTTACAGAGGTCGAAGTAACAGAAGTGTAATTTACCACAGGAGGGCGTTTAGTTGCATTCAACTGAATCGAATCTTTCTTTTCGAGTCTGACTCACTGAACACGAACATGATTCATCTTGAAAATAAGGACCTGTAAGACTCATCAAACACCATGAGTCTCAGACTCAGAGCAGATGAGACTCTCCGAGGATGTTCGTTGGTTTGTTGACCAAACTCACATGAGGCTGGCACATGCAACAGTGATTGTAATATGTTTTTATTGACTCAAACGTTATGTAAGGACCAATTAGAAACAGCTAGAATTTCGAACACACAAAAAAGACGAAACTCCACAAAGAGAGTAGCGTGAAGTCACCCCGGTGGCTTAGAGGACTGCGCGTCACACCCTCGACCCGAGTTCGAATCCCACTCTTGCAAAGGACAAATCCATTCATTTCATTGGTTTGGAGGATTTGCTCCTCTCGAGTTGAAGAATCAACTATTTCGAGAGCCTTAATCATCTCAGGCAAACAAAAAGCTAGGCAGGTTGAGTTAACGTTGATGAGAGTGTTTGAGGTATCAGAGTAAACAGACAAAAGACGAGATTCAGAGAGCTGGTTTATTTCATTGCTTCTGGGAGGGTAAACAGACACAGTGATTGAACTGCATAAACAGACGTACAGGACTTTAACCTGGATATGACAACAAAATCATCTCAGCTCACCAGCAAACTACCCGTGTTCTTTCCACATAAGATTATGATTGAATCACACACACTCAAACACGCATTCGGCATCTGCAGGGAATAATAAAGCTAATGCACATGTACTCCAGATTGTTTCGATGCTTCTAAAGGGAAAAGTCTTCATGTTCGACTACTGAGAGAGAGAGACAGGACAGGACAGGACAGGTCCAGTCATACCACTTGAATCATCTGCCTTAATTATTCATTATCTTTGCTACTATAAACTTAGAAGCAAAATGCAATTAGAGCGGACACCATCACTGATCTTTAAACCCCCCCCACACACACACACACCCATGAAACACAATCCAATAAAGGGCATTTGCACTATATCAAATCCAAATTAAACAAAATATGTCATCTCTAGAAAAATCTTCATTCTCGTATGTAAATGTGTTAAGAACAGCTCCAGTCAGTGACACCTGCAGCAGCCCACGGTGGAGGAATTGCACTTGTGCAGTCAGCAGATCAGCGACCCTCAGCTCTTCTCGGATTTGCTTTTGCGGATGCGTTTGTATTTGTCGACATACGCTTTCACCAGGTTGGCCACCTTGTCGGCGTTCACCTCTCCACTCTTGCTGTGACACACCTGAGAGGTGGAGAAAACAATTACTGTGTGCATTTGTAAAATTGTTTGCACAAAGTTAAAATTTTGAGCAAAACATTATGCTGAAACAGAGGAAGAGGAATAGTTACACTAAAATCAAAATGAATACACCGAGGCTCAACTGTGATTTGAAAGATGTGGCAGAGACAATCAGTGAACATGGACTGGAATGAAAAAAAGTATTAAAAATTTCTGAATATATTAGTACTGTCAAAGAATTAATCGTGATTAATAGCATCCAAAATAAAAGTTTTTGTTTACATATGTTTGTAATATGTATATTTATTATGTATATATAAAGACACACATATAGTATACATTTTGAAAATATTTACATATATTTATACTCATATAATTTATTTTATATATAAATATATTTAATATATAAACATAACATTTTTCTTAAATATATACATGCATATTTGACAGCACTAGAATATATGTAAAATAAAATTATATAAATATTTTAAAAAAGCATATAACTTCAGAAGAGTATAAAGTAAATACAATAAATATAATTATATATGCATTTATAAATTGTATATTTTTTGTTATATACGTGTGTGTGTATATATATATATATATATATATATATATATATATACATATATATATACATATATATATACATATATATATACATATATATATATATATATATATACATACATATATATATACATATATATATATATATACATATACATATATATACATATACATATACATATACATATATATATATATATATATATATATATATATATATATATATATATATATATATATATATATATATATATACATATATATATATATATATATATACACATATATATATATATGTATATATATAAAATAAATAAATAAATATATATATATATATATATATATATATATATATATATATATATATATATATATATATATATATATATATAACATTTTTTCCTAATTTGTTTTTATTCTAAAAATGAACTTACTTTTTCCACAGCTTTCCGTACAATCTCTTTATATTCCTCCTTGTTGATTTCATTCTTCTGATAATATGGCTTAATCGCTGCTTTCACCTCATTGATGGCCCGCTCTTGAATCTGCAATTTCTGCTTGAAAAGGAAAATGTATTTTAGGAACTAATATCAACATTAGCATGGAGCAGTTTGCTTAAATGTGGAACACTTGCCTTCTCTTTCTTCGAGCTGTCAGCGTGGGCCTTGCTGTGAGAGGTGGGTTGGGTGGTGGTGGAGGATGGCTGGGCTGCACCGGGCGTCCCAGCAACTACTTTGGTTGGCATGGGTTTGAATGAACCTTTGCCAGGTACAGGAAAACTGGGCATCACCTGCTGTAAAATATGCAAATGTTACAACCAAAACAATGAAAATGGCACATACACTACCAGTCAAAAGATTTTGGGCAGTAAGATTTTTAATGTTTTTTAAAGAAGTCTCTTTTGCTCACCAAGCCTGCATTTATTTGATCTAAAGTACAGCAAAAACACTAAATTTTGAAATATTTTTACTATTTAAAATAGCTGCTTTCTATCGGAATATATTTTAAAATGTAATTTATTCCTGTGATTTCAAAGCTGATTGTTTAGCACCATTACTCCAGTCACATGATCCTTCAGAAATCATTCTAATATTCTGATTTGCTGCTCAAAAAAACATTTATTATTATTATTATTACTATTAGTATTATGTTGAAAACAGCTGAATAGAATTTTTTCAGGTTTCTTTGATGAACGGAAAGTTCAGGAGAACAGCATTTATCTGAAACAGAAATCTTTTGTAACATTATAAATGTCTTTATCATCACTTTTCATCAATTTAAAGCATCCTTGCTAAATAAAAGTATTATTCATCAAAGAATCCTGAAAAAATTTACTCAACTGTTTTAAATATTGATAATAATAATAATAAAAAAGTGTTTCTTGAACTGCAAACCAACATATTAGAATAATTTCTGAAGGATCATGTGACACTGACAGGCTCCCCACACCTTGGTTAACTTCAAATTCAAGGACCTTTCAAGGACTTTCCAGGTCCAATACCCTCAAATTCAAGGACTTAATGTGGGGACACATTTCAAGTAAGAGCAAGGTTACATCATGTTACCTTGTAAGATACATTGTTACAGTTTTCATGTGTTAAACACAACTATACAAAAAAACATTTTTTTTGCATTTATTTTTCTGATTTCTGATATTCTATTTGTCGTATTTCTGTTTTGCATAAAACGGAAGAATATTTGGTACATCCTATACTGTATTCTAAAATGATCTGATATAAACTTTTGCATGGATTTTATTGAAAAGAGCTTAGGCTCATGTAACTAGAAGTTTTAAGATATATGAATATGCTAAGTTTTCTTGCCTCATGGGTTTACATTATCTTAACAAGCAAAGCAATTCAACATTACATTAAATAAAATATTTGGGCAACAGATTATCACAAATGTTTTATGTTTATTGAACCCGGTGTGTCTGAAATGTTGAGGTACCATCGTAGTAGTTTTGTGCAAGTGTGAACATCATGGCAACGTACAACACAAAGTACCTCACACGGGAAACACTTAACGTAAAGTGTAAATGCGCGTAACTAATGTAAATCAAGCAAGCTAGTATGCATAGGCCACAAAGTGTTGGCGAAATAACACATTAGCGGACCGGAGGGAATAATATGGAATTTTTTCCAGAAAACTTCTTGCACAAAATAAATTCAAGCACTTTCAAGGACCTGTATCTATGTATGTTTATTTTCAAAAACTTTCCAGGGCCTTGAATTTTTTTTTTCAGATTCACAAACTTTCAAGGATTTCAAGGACCCGTGGGAACCCTGCACTGAAGACTGGAGTAATGCTGCTGAAAATTCAGATTTGATCACAGGAATAAATTACAATTTTCAATATATTCACACAGAAATCAGTCATTTTAAATAGTAAAAATATTTCACAATATTACGGCTTTTGCTGTATTTTAGATAAAATAAATGCAGGCTTGGTGAGCAGAAGAGACTTCAAAAGCTTTTGACTAGTAGTGTACATGAATTCATTTAAATTATGGATGGATGAAAAAATTGTTTTTTTTTAAAATTATAACATAACCCTTGTGCTCACCTGAGGCAGGTGGCTTTCAGACAGTACCGCGGTGAAGCCGCCCTGTTGCACGGGTGGAGGAGGTGGTGGAGGTGGAGGCAGTCCCTGCACAGCTATGGATGGGACCTGGAGGAGCGGCCCAGTGGGGTGCAGCTGCACTGGCACTGGAGCAGGCAAGCTGAACTGGGGAGGAGGCTGCAGACCTACGGCTGGAGGTCTCGGCAGCAGAGGCCCCATGGGGTAACGGAGGACCCCCATCACACCCATCTGGTGGGGCATCAGGGGAGGGGGCATGGCTGGCACCGCCTCTGTCGGCAGCGGTGCATTTGGCTCATTCTGAGGGAGATCTGGAATAAGGAAAACGTTAAAGTGACGTTAAAGTGACCTGAACATGTTAAAGTAGGAATGCACAGCTGGCAAGATGGGATTTTAAAGGGGTCATCAGACGCAAAATTCACTTTTACATGTTGTTTGAACTGAAATGTGTCTTGGCAGTGTGTGTACAAAACCACCCTATAATGATAAAAACCCACCCAGTGTTTTTTTTTAAGACCCTAAAAAAATCATATCAACTTGGCATCCGATGACCCCTTTAATAAACTTGACTTTCTATGCACTAGAAACACAAATTTGTTTTTAAATCAGTGCTTTTTGAGTAGACAAAACAGAGTAAAAAGCTGTAGATTTCCCTTTTGCAAAAAACATCAAACTAATACTTTAAATTTTGATTTTTGAACTGGAAGAACGAAATTGCTCCAAAAAATTAAAAACAACCACTTTTCCCTTAATACTAGACGTTATGAGTGTTGTTGTTGTTTTCACTGATGTGCAACCTGTTCATATATGAAAACATCTCAGAAAATGTGTTTTAGGGTTTCATGACACTTTAAATCAGTAGAGAAAACAGTAAAAAGCTGTAGATTTCCTTTTTGCAAAAAAACATCAACAACCCATAAAGTACCTTTTATGGAATTAAGTAAAAAGGTATAAAATGGAATTTAGGAAAAAATAAAAATGATTTGGATTTTTGGCCTTTATTTGGATAAAGACACACCTGCTTGTTTCGGGACACCTGGTGCACCTTGATCCTCCTCTTGTCTGTTCCAGGTGTTGTTGCCGCCTCCTCTGTCTCTACGGGAGTAGTAGTTCTGCACATCAGCAGGGAGAGTTCGGCGTACGGCCCAACTGGACGCAGATGACCACCCAGAACGATCCAGCGGAGTATCGCCGCCCTCGGACTCTTTTCTCTTCCCTCCGGCTCTATTGTCGTTGAAGCGATTATAAGAATCTGCATTGTTTGCTGTCCCTGAGAAAGAAGTACGTTGCCTCCAATTATCTGCTGGCTCGCCCTGCTGGCCAGATGACCAGTGTGGGCCTTCTCTGCCGCGCCCAGCATTCCAGCCGCCTCGAGACCAGGACTCTGCAGGCGGATCACCTGCATTTTCTTCCCTTCGTGGCTCGCGTCCTCTGGAATCAGAATCTGGCCAAAGCCTCTCCCTCTCTCGCACCCAATCCGGGTTTTCGCTCCTGCCTCGGTCGGGCGATGCCTCATGGAAGTTGCCGTTGTCAGACGAAATGGGCTCTCTTGATGAGAAATGCCCAGGTTTCTCCGCATTGTTCCTCCAGTTGGAATTGTGGAAACCTCGTCCACTGCCCCTGCTCCGCCATCCATCTCCACCCCAGGAGTCTCTCTTGCGAGGAGAGTGGCTGTCGTGATCAATGCGTTCCTGGGATGGGCTTCGGCGTCCGGGTCGGTTTCTGTTCCTGGAACGACTGCGTCGCCTGCGACTCCGCTCCCTACTACGACTCCGGCTCCGATTCCGCCGGCCTTCTCGCGGCTCTTCTTGCTGCTCACGGTTTCGAGACGTGGACTGGTTCTTGTGGCTACGATCCCATGATCGAGACCTTGACCTGCGTGACCCTTCGCTCCTAGACTCCCTGTTAGGAGACCAGGTGGTCGTAGGCGAGTGAAAGCGAGACCTGCGGGATCGTCCTTCCCGCTCCCTCTTATCTGAGCCTTTTTCCTCCTTACAAGAGTCAAGTTTGGGCTTTTGATCGTCCATCTGAGGCATGTTGGATCTATCTCCAGTGGGATCCATCTCAGCTTCAGCAATGTGGGCTTCACTCTCGGATGCAGGAGAATCGCACTCCATAGGAATGAGGTCAGTGTTATCCTGAGGACTACTTGCATTAGTGTCCTTTGGTTCTGGCACGCCTTTCTCTTCTGGAACCGACGGTTCGGCGGCCTGGTCCTCTTTCAGAAGTGGAGGACTACTAGATTCCTGCTTTTCCGAACAGTCTTCTGTGGTGTCAGGCTCTGGTTTCAGATCTGCAATCTGGTCTGAAGCATCTGTAGGAGGTTCAGCTGTTTGATCCACTTGCAGAGATGATTCAGCATCCTGGGAATCAGACTGAGACTCTTCTAGTTCTGCACAGGAAGGAGATGAACAATCTTGCTCCTCTATTGGTGGAACATTCACTAATTCTACTTGGTCTTCATCATTTGTCTCCAATTCTTGCTTGCCATCTTCTTCTGGAAGTATCTGATTGTCACCTTCAACTGTACTCTCGGTTATCACTTCTTCTACTTTTGCAGTTTCTTCTTCCTGGCTATTGGCATCAGGGGAAACACATTCATCCTCAGCAGGACTCATCTGATTCTCCACCTCCATCTTCTCCTCCGTATCGACTGGCTCTTGGTTACCATCAATCTGATCAGAAATTGCTTTCTGGTCTGTTTTTGATTCCTCAGATTCTGTTTTCTCGGTGACTCCATCTTCCTCATGATTTCCAACCTCAGTTTCCTGCTCCTCATCCTCAGGTCTCTCCACCTTCACCTTCTTTGGACGTCCTCTCGTCTTCGCTCCAGACCTCGGATTGCTCCTCTGCTGTCCTCTGCTTGTAGAAGCATGAGTATCATTTATGGATTGTTGTGTAGAAGACATGGTATCTGAATCTGTCGGTTGTGATTGAGGGGCTGAGGAATCCTCCACCTCAGAGCGACTGTGTCTAGAGGAGCGCCTGGTAGCAGCAGCTTCTGCCGGTTTCACTGAGGTCTTTGACCCAGAACCCCTGGTTCCCTTTTTCTCCTCACCTTTGGGGCAAGTGACTGCACAAACTATGCCATGAGGAACTAATAAACATAGGAAATAAAATAAGTGTTAATAAAAACTAAAATAAACACTTTTTATTGAGTGAAATTAAAATAAAAAGTAGCATAACCGGGAAAAAGTGAAACTAAAATGGTCACAAATTAATTTTAGTTTTAATTTGTGATACGTACTTCATAAAACTTTTATATTATGAAAATAGAACTTTTAAGCAAAGGTAAGATATTTACCAGAAACACTCTCTCTATATATACTAGAGAAGTTTGAAGACTTAAATTGGAGAAGAAAAAAAAAAACTATTGGAACAGAGGAGATTTATTATTTTTAACAAACATTTTTTTTTTAACATTTTTGTTTTAATTTTAATTAACACAGACTTAACTAAATTAAAACATTTTTGGTAACTTAAAGTAAGACTAGGACATTTTAGTTCACTTTAATTTTTTTTTATTTATATATGCAAAATAGATAATACCTTTAATATTATAATTTTGAATGTTTTATTAAAATAAAATACAATTTAATAGCATTAAATATTAAAAAAAAAAAACTTGCTAGCACAGTAACTTTGGCAGCCATAGAACTAAAAAAAGAAATAAAAATAAAATAAAATAAATGTAAAAAGCTAAAACTAAAATAAAAACTAAATAAGCTGAAGCTAGAAAACTCTGGGGGGAAAAAAACTAATAAAAAAAATAAGAATAAATCTAACAAACAAAAAAAATTAAAAAACTCAATTGAAAAGACAAGCTAAAAAAAAAAATACAAATAAAAACTAAAGAGCAAATTTTAAAATAACAACTTGAGTATTAAGTATGTTCTTTGATATAAATTAAAGACAACTTGGTTTCGAGTGGACTTACCTGTGTGTTCAGAAAGCAGCAGATTCAGAGAGGCGGAGACAGCTGACAGAAGCAGGTGTGAGTGGAGTGATACCCTAAAAGTCAATAAGCAAAAGGTTCATAAGCCAAAATAAGAGACATGCACACAAAAGTTAATAGCAGCCAAATTGTACAAATAATACATGTCAGATTCACATTTTCAAAACAAAAGTTGATCGAAACATGCTTCTCACCTGGGCACACCTGTAGAGAGGACAGGTACAGAGGCAGGGACCCACCTGCGTTTTCTCTCTAATCTCCTCCAGTGGACGCCGTCTGGTCCCTCAGAAACCTCAACAGATCCTGTCCTACAGCGCAAAACAGAAACCACAAACATTTTATCTTGCATCCAAGAGTCACAAAAAGAAATAAAAGTCACATGGTGTTCTGCCAATAGGTCAGTGTGTGCTTACATGATCTGTGTCAGTGTGCCAACCGTCGCTGCCTGCTGGCTGGGCAGTGATGAGTGAAAATGCTTAGTGAGCACAAGAGAGTGGCATGAGTCTCCTTTCACCTGCACACATAAATGGTGCTCAACACTTCCTGTTCCATTCATTTGTGATAAATAAGGCCAAATGAAAACACAGTTAGTTAAAGACTAACCTTTCTGTTTTTATCCACAGATGCATCTAAATCACCTGCTGGGGGGGAAAAAAGACATCTATTTTGATAAGTTCGGAGAGCTCTCAAATCACTTTTCTGTTCTGTTATACAGAGCTCATTATGGCAATCAATTAATAAATAAATCTGTGTAAAAATCTTTGGTTTATGCAACAGGTCTCTTGCCTTGTTAGAAAAAAAAGTGAAAACATTTACAGTATTACAGTTAAGATGAAATATATGGGGAAATATATTGTGCAATAACCAGGTTTAAAAAAATATTATTAAAATATTAATTTGTTAAAATAAGATTTTTTTAAAATAATCAATAAAAACTTATTTTTTTTAATATTTAAAGTTGAAATTTACATTAATGTTCATGTTCATTTTAGTATCACATTTAGATACTATTATAGTTTGTATAAATAATATTGAATTAATTTTTATTTTTAGATTTTCCAATTTTATTTTAATTTTGTTGTGTTTTTTAGTCATTTTTATTAGTTTTTAATATTAATTTGTATTTAATTATTTATAATTTTTTTGAGTTATTTTAGGACATCAAGTTAAAATTAATGAAAAATGCTGCTTTGGCAAAAAATGCTTACAAAATTGTGTTTAAATATTTTATTTTAGTTCACTTAACATTTATTTTATTTCAAGCAACAACAAAAAAAAAAAAAATAAGCTTTTAGTTTTATAGTTATTAACTATTATAACTCTGGTTCACAATATATTGATGTATTATGACCTAACAAATCCAAAGTATTTTCTGTTGTAAACAGCAGAACTGTAACCTTGAATCTTCTTTCATATTGAAATATCACACTTTCACTACCAACACAAACACCCCATGAACAACACAAGAATCAATATTGAAGCACATACATTTTCTGTGGCATTTCTGTTTGGCGTTAGCTCTTTTCTCTTGCGTTCTCTCCGTGTTTCCTGTCTCTCCCCTGTTAATGACACAATTACCTATTAAACAATCAGATAAACAGCATATGCAAACATTTGTAACCACAATCACACTGCACTTACACAGAGACGCGACACATTCGTTGCCCATCCTGACTACAAGAAGTGTGCAGGTCTGAGAGTCTGGGTGCCTTCACAGGAAGCTGAAACACAGAGGAGAAGCTTGGCTCAGTTTCATCAGGAATAAGTGCCTCTTACTGAGATGTACAGGACATCAGGAGGACGTCTGACCTTGATGCACTGCTGCGAGGAGCCTTGCAGGTAGATCATGCTGAAGGGTCTGCGGTCCACAGGGCAGGACTGAACCATCTGTAGCCCATCACACACAACATTACACATTACAACCCGAGCAGTGTGCAGATTATACAGACTGTTAAATCTGACAGCACAGGAGCACACAGCACCATGGGACCCATTAAAATATATAGAGAAAAACAATTATAAAATAAAAATTTAATTACAAATTGAATGAAAACAAAAATTACAAATGAGTATCTGAATATAAATAGATAGTTACATTATATTAGTAAATCTATCTAATATAATGGTTATAATGTAACTTGACAGAAACTAAATACAATAAATACCAGTCAAAAGTTTTTGAACAGTAAGTTTTTTAATGTTTTTTAAAGAAACCTCTTCTGCTCATCAAGCCTGCATTTATTTGAAAACAGCAAAAACAAAACAAAATTTTGAAATATTTTAACTATTTAAAGGAAAACGCCACCGTTTTTCCATATTCCAACATGTTTTTCCCTCAGTTTAGACGCGTTGATACGTACCTCTCCAGTTCATTCCTTAGGATCCAAACAAAGATGAATTAGAAGCTACCAAATACTTCCGTGTTTTCCCTATCCTTAATCGCTAGAGTGATTAAGTGCACGCACTGAGATGGAAGAGGTACGTATTAAATCGTCTAAATTGAGGGAAAAACATATTGGAATATGGAAAAACGGTGGCGTTTTCCTTTAAAATAACCATTTTCTATTTGAATACACTTTAAAATTAAATTTATTCCTGTGATTTCAAAGCTCTTCAGTGCTACATGATTCTTCAGAAATTATACTTATATTCTGATTTGCTGCTCAAAAAACATTTTTTATTATTATTATGTTGAAAACAGCAAAGTAGAATTTTTTCAGGTTTCTTTGATGAACAGAAAGTTCAGAAGAACAGCATTTATCTGAAATAGACATCTTTTGTAACATTATAAATGTCTTTATCATCACTTTTGATCAATTTAAAGCATCCTTGCTAAATACAAGTATTAATTTCTATAATTTCTCCCCCTCTCCCCCAAATTATACTGACTAAGCTTTTGAAATGGTATAGTGTATAATGTTACAAAAGCTTTTTATTTCAGATAAATGCTGATCTTTGGATCTTTCTACTCAAAGAATAAATTACAATAATAATAATAATAAATGTTTCTTGAACAACAAATCAGCATATTAGAATGATTTCTGAAGGATCATGTGACACAGAAGACTGGAGTAGCGATGCAGAAAATTCAGCTTTGATCACAGGAATAAATTGCATTTTAAAATATATTCAAATAGAAAACAGTTATTTTAAATAGTACAAATATTTCTCAATTTTACTGATTTTTGCTGTACTTTGGATCAAATAAATGCAGGCTTGGTGAGCAGAAGACTTCTTTAAAAAAAAACATTAAAATTCTTACTGTTTAAAAACGTTTGACTGGTTGTGTATTTTTTCAAACAATACTTTGGCATATATTTAGTAATAATTTTTCACAGTATAAATTGGGTCTTTATACAAGAAACTGATGCCATTTTAATTTTAGAATGGAGGATAATTATTTTGGGGGGTTTGAAGCATCTAAAAGACTGAAATCCACTGTGTTAAGCAACCAAATCCTACACACTTTCCACCATAAAAGCAGATCAGTACTAAAGGAACACTATATTCCCTTGTCAAACAACTATTGCCCAAGTTGAGTTTGAACTTTGCAGGTTTTGTGCAACTTTTTAAGTAACTGATCACGTGATCAAAAAACACATATATACACATGCACAAGCTTTCACAGATATCCTGGTTTACACTTACATATCAGGGCTCGACATTAATGCTTGTCCAAGACAAGTGGATTTTTTAAAGGGGCAAATGGAAGAGAATTGAGCTTTTTCTGGATTTTCCTACATTTAGAGTAAACGGTGACTGATACTGGATAATATTGACAGTAAGGACAAAACTGAGTCTCATGCAGCCTGTCTGTGTGTAAGAGACTCGTGAAGAAACAAACCAAACATGCACAAAAAACTCACAGGTTACAAAAGTAGAAAATTATATTTATAATATAGGTCAGCAACATCACATGACCTAGAGCAGTGGTTCTCAACCACATTCCTGGAGGACCCCCATCACTGCACATTTTGCATGTCTCCTTAATCAAACACACCTGATTCAGGTCACCTGCTCATTAGTAGAGACTCACAGACTTAAAATGGGTGTGTCAGACAAAGGAGACATGCAAAATGTGCAGTGTTGGGGGTCCTCCAGGAATGTGGTTGAGAACCACTGACCTAGAGTAATGTTTTCCCAGATATTAGCATAATTGCAAATGTGACATTGATTTTATATAACAGTAGTTCAATAAACAAGTAGTTATTATTAAGTGACCTACATTTTAGACACAATATTGACTGTTTTTGCGCAGCAAAAAGAGTTTCAAACAAAGCCACAGCAGAACTGTTGCTGACCCCAAGCAACATACAACAGTGTGTTTCACTACCGAATCATTCAGTGTTTTTTAACAAATCGGGTGAGTCAATGATTCAGTGATTTGTGGTTTATTTTCATATTTAAAAATATTACATTTTATTGACACTGATTTCATTTGAACGTGCCTTATTATTCGAACTGAATTTATTGAAAATGTAAGCATTTGATGTCGAAGACGACTCATACCTTTAATTTCAATTTGTAATTTTTCTCTTCTGCTCACCAAGGCTGCATGTACATGATCAAAAATACAGTAAAAACTGCAATATTGTGAAATATTGTTACAATTTAAAATATCTGTTTTCTATGTGAATATATTGTAAAATATAATTGACTGCTGTAGGGATGCGCGGTATACCAGTACTGGAAAAATACCGGTATATATTATATTTCAAACGGTACGATTATCATAATTTTGCTCAATTTGGTATTTCATACGCTGCTGTTGCGAAGTGCACCTGTAGGTGGAAGTGCTTCCCAAATTGCTGCACAACCGGTAAATGTGACAACAGAGCAATGCGATAGATCAAACAGATGAAACTCTATCAACGCACCCGAAATTAATAAATAAAGAGAACAGTAGAAGTGAAATATGGCATTACTTTGCACACAAAACAGATGACAAGGTGAACGAACTGACCTTCCTGCACCTGTATGAAAGCGCTGCTATAAATCACGTGTTGCCACAGAAGCAACACATCAAACCTTTTTAAGCATTTGTCACTTGCTCATCCTGATCTTTTCAGAGAATTAAGAGATCGACAGGTGAGTGCATCATAAATTCAGATTTAATTTTAACATTTGTTTACAACTGATCAACGCACATACAGATGTGATACAGTAAGCTCAAATGTGCATGTGCGACACGCTAGAACCAGTGAAGTTTTGGCCATGTAATATATGCACTTGCATTTCATACAATCGAATATTAATTGAATTTGAATTAAGCAAGAGTGTTGCTATATTAATTTTAGTATCAATAATATGAAGGGAATGGTTCTGGCGCGCTGCCGACTGCTAATATGAAGCAGCCAAAAGAGCGAGAGAATGAAATTTATATTTAATGCTTTTTCTTTGGCTATTTTTTAATTTGAGAGAGAGAGAGAGAGCGAGAGAGAGAGAGAGAGAGAGAGAAAGAGAGAGAGAGAGAAATAATAACGTGATTTCGAATATTACTTTGTTAGAATAACAATTTACAATAAAGCAACATTTGTTGCATTAATTCCTTTTTTCTTTTTTTCTTTTTCAAACTCAGTCAAAATGTAACCCATGTTCCTGGTAGATTTTTTGTTACATTTTGAGACCTTTTGTTTGCAGTGCACTATGTGTTTGCACTGAAAAGATAACAAGATTTAAATGTATTTTCATTGTATTACTTCATTTTCTCCAACACCAAAATGTAACCTATGTTACCTGTAGGTTTTTTGTTACAGTTTGATACAAAGGTATTAAGATATGAATCTGTTCGTATTATTATCATTTTAATAATATTGTTTTCAATTCATTTATCTTTTGAGGCTGGTTATTTGTCACCTATGGTATCGATTTAGTATCGATACCGAGGTATTACATTCTGGTATCGTACCAAAGCCAAAATTATGGTAACGAGCCATCCCTAGACTGCTGTGATCAAAGCTGAATTTTCAGCATCATTACTCCAGTCTTCAGTGTCACATGATCCTTCAGAAATCATTCTAATATGCTGATTTGCTGCTCAACTCTATGTATGTGTATGTATAAGTGTTTTAAATCAGAAGTGACAGCTGACCTGAGCCCAGCGGAGGATGCAGGCCGAGCAGTAGACGTGTCTGCAGCAGTCGGGTACGGCTCTATCCGTCCGTCTGGGTCGGTTCAGACAGATCGGGCAACGCTGAGCCTCCTCATCCTCCAAACTCTCATCTGAGTTATGCCCGCCTGAAAAAAAAAAAATCACAAAGTTAAAATATTATTAAAAACCTTTTACAGAATGATGCATTAAAAAATGAGATGCATCCCAGCCAAATTCAACAATTAAACTAGTTCACTTTAGTGTATGTAAAGTTACAAAAGCAGCATCCCAGGTGAAAAACAAGTACACTTTCATAATGTACTTAACATGCTCTATTTTCACGCACTAATTTTGAACTTAATATACTAAAAATGATTCTTTAGTACTTCTTAAGATAAACTTGTACTCAACTGTGCTATTTTGAGACACCATGAATATGAACTAAAATGCACTTTTAACATACTATCTCTGCACTTAAAAATGTATTTAGTTACAACTTGTAGCACACTTGAACCCATCTTTCATACACTAGTACACTCAAGTGTGCTACAAGTGGTAACTAAATACATTTTTAAGTGCAGAGATAGTATGTTAAAAGTGCATTTTAGTTCATATTCATGGTGTCTCAAAATAGCACAGTTGAGTACAAGTTTATCTTAAGAAGTACTAAAGAATCATTTTTAGTATATTAAGTGCACACTTAGTGCGTGAAAATAGAGCACTTAAAGTACATTATGGAAGTACACTTGTTTTTCACCTGGGATGTCCAGATATGAATAAACCGCACTTACCCCTTCCTGGCCCCTCTTGCATCTTTGGCTCCGGGTCACAGCAGCTCTGAGCCCCGATTTACTGTACCAGCACATTTAAACCAGAAACATGTGTAATAAAGCTCAACTCAGACACATCAAGATCATCATAATGACAGCGCAACTCAGTCACTGTGTCTATATTTGCTCTGTTTATTTAACGTTTACTCTCTCAGAACAGCTGAAGTTTGAGTTGCTCATTAGCAGCCTTGAGCGATAACAGAGGCCTTTAAAGCGCTTTATACGCATTTAAGTAGGTCCTATATGAATAATTAGTGTGGATAACACACATAAACACATATCGAGATGTTTACATGCCATGTTTATAAGTTCAGACTCTTGTTTATCAGTGTGTCGCGGCTAGCTGTGTTAGCATCTGCTGTCATTAGCACACACTCACCTCCGCGCGCGTCCCTCCACGGGCTTCAGATCATATACTAGCACGCAGGACGCTCCTCAGCGCAAAAACACACACTTTTCGTGTACTTTCATGAGCACTTGCGCTCGTAATTGCGATAGATTTAAAGGCGTCCGACCACATGTGGGTCAGAAGCTGCAGTTCCGCCTCTTCACCGCTCGGTGGCGCTGCAACGGGGCATGATGGGAGACTCACCGCGTCATCACGCTGGGTTTAAGGTTCACAGAAGAAGAAGAATTCAGTAGAGCGGCTGATGCTTCTTCCTGTGGATGAAAAATCAAAAATAGTCCACCAGAGGGAGCTCCGCTTGCTCAGTACATTTAAAATGATACAATATGTAAAATACGTAAATGAAATAAAAAAACGACGAATGAAAACACGATAAATAATCTATACAAATCGATCTGCACTTCGAATTCTAACCGGAAGTAGTATACCATCCCGGAATCTCTCAATCTTTGGCATTTTTTTTTTAATTAACAATATCAGAAACATACAGATAAACATTTGAGCAAGAACATGTGGGGGATATAGTAAAAAATAATAAATAAATAAATCTTACAGTCATATAATCATACAATCATTTTACAATCATCAAAGTTACAACTTATTCTATAAGATTGGATGCTTTTCTATCAGAGGAGATTCTTTGAAGTGATGAGTAAAGTAAATCAGTAAATCAGAAGTGAATATTTTACAATTAGGTTTAAAATTAAGGCATCGTGCTTTGTGAATGTGGAATTTTCCCATCGTACAAATAAGTCCAGGGCATTCTTTGGCATACTTTTTTTCAACTTACTACGATTTGGGGCGTACTAACATAAGTCCCTAGTCTTTGATACTAATTATATTTTCGAATACTATTAGGACGGATAGTATGCGAACTGGGACGCAGCAATTGCTTCTAATTTTCTTATTTCGTAAAATGAAATGTTAAAATAATAATATATTAATATAATATAAAAAACAATCTGTGAAGCTATTTCTCCACAGCAGTGAGATGCACGTTGATAACATTATTATTTCCATTATAAATTCCTACCATTTTTTTTTCTGATATATTATACTATGGAGTGTTATAGCCAAAATAAATCCTTCCTTGAGCATTATTTTAGACCCCAAGATATTTATCGATTAAAATAATATTAATTGTCTCAACAGAGCTGATTGGTCCGTTAAACATAAATTATAATACATCTGACCAATAAGAGATCGCGTCGCTGCCGCAGCGCTCCTCCTCTTTTAACGCTCCATTCACACGGGGCGTCGGCGTCAACGCTTGACGGAGGGCGTGTCTGAAGTGTGATTCTGACGCGACCGTCATAGTGACAACAGCCAATCACATTACTTTTCTGGTGTTGCATGAACGGGATTGGCTAGGGTATTTGCATAAGGCGATCTGATTGGCTGACGCCTGCGTTGGCGCTTGAAAAGTTGAAAAGTTTTCAACTTCTGCCGCGAGCAACGCCAGTGAAGCGGCGCGACGGACCCATAATTCTGTATACCTACTTGCAAGCGTGAGCTTCGCGGCAGCTTCACGTCAGCGTATTTATATGGCAAGCCAAAAGGCTCAGATTTATATGGCAAGCCAAAAGGGTCAGACAGCGCTGCTCACCCCATGCTCCTGCTTGACGCTCACGCACTGCTCCTGCTCCCGGTGTGAATGCACTCAATTTGTTAAAACGCAAGCCGAAAAAAATACGCGCTGCTCACACGCCGCTCATGCTTGCGGTGTGAAACGGGCGTAACGTTCGTTGAACTTGAAGCTAGACTGTTTGAATGTGATTACTGTTGTCATCTTAAATGTTATTTAGTGTTTCTGTTTAAAATGATCAAGTGATTACACTTTTAAAAAATTACAATATATACTGTTTATAATACAAATGGTATAACTAGCGGCCTTCGGTTGAACAACAACATCCATTAGAGCAGTGGTTCCCAACGACGTTCCTGGAGGCCCCCCAACACTGCACATTTTGCATCTCTCCTTTGTTTGACACACCCATTTCAGGTCTTGGAGTCTCTACTAATGAGCTGATGATCTGAATCAGGTGTGTCTGATTAAGGAGACAAGGAAAACATGCAGCGTTGGGGGGCCTCCAGGAACGTGGTTGGGAACCACTCCATTAGAGGGTGACATTGTCCATAAACACAACAGCACGTTCTGTCAGTTTATCAATTCTTTTGCGAATTTATGTGTGATAAGAAAAAAAAATATTAAATATAGTAAAATATCAATATTTACTAAAATATTGATGTATGCTTTTCAAATGTAATACAAGTAATTAATAAAAAATTATGTATAATAATATTAATTCATTTTCCAATAATAATATTAAATTAAAATGTTTATCAACATTTTTATTATTTTAGCTTTTATTATGTGTAACCACTGATTAAATCATTAACTAAAAAATGTGACTCATCCTAAAATATTTGACCTTGTGTGACCTTGTATGAAACAAAGAAAGTAAATGAATATGTAAAACAATGGGTTTGGTGTCTGCTTGATCAGTCTCATGTCTAAACTATATGAAATAATAGTTTTCCATCAAATAAATCAATGACAAGTGGATGGGTTATCATGAACCTTTAATAGACATTAATTACATGATATACATAGTGTTTCATTGAAACAAGAGCGTATCATTCGCAGGAATGGCCTCTTGTACATGAGGAGCGCTTCACCCCTCTCGAGTTTGAGTACAGCATTTTAGTAGTAATGTAAAAGGTATGTGTGTGTGTGTGTGTGTCGGGGTCGATCACTAGACGATAGGAGCCTTGTGCCCAGTTTAAGATTCATAGCCAGATGAAGAGGGGCCGATCAGGGGCACCGACACACACCGAGGGACATCTAAAGCTATTTTCATATTTCAAACATGTTGAGCAAAATTGAGGGAAAAAAAACAAGAATAAATGACAGCATATATACACTTCATTTTGTGGTATATACACATATATACAATATATATATATATATATATATATATATATATATATATAAATATAGTAAAATAGATTAAATTACATTGATGTTTTTCCATAAATAACGGCTGGAGAGTAACAGGTTGGATGACACATGAGGTTTAGCTGTTGGAAGCACAGTGAGGTGTGTATGTGTGTATGTGTGTGTGACGGTGGTCATGTGACATCTCCATTCACCACACTCATATCTGCTGATTAGTGGACGACACACTCCTCTGTCAATCAGTCTGTCTCTCGTTCAGGGAGTAACTTCAAGCTGCCGATGGCAAATACTGAAATGGTAAGTCAAGTTGAACACTAAAGGTGTCATTTCCCCTCGGCAACAACGATCTGCCATTTGATAATGCGGTTTACAAAAAAAAAAAACATGACAATCATACTGTGAAGCTTTAAGGTCAACATGAAACGGCAACCAGCAACTCGATTACTTAATTAATGTGGCGTATTCCAGAGTGAAACAGGACTCTTTTTTTAATCATTATTCACTATTATTACATTTTTATTACTGTTTTAGAAAAGCTGAATAACCTACAATAGTCTAAAACATTTGTATTTCATTTTTGCTTGTAATTCATTTGTAAGTCGCTTTGGATAAAAGCGTCTGCTAAATGACTAAATGTAAATGTAAAACAATGATTAAATAGTTATTTGACTATTGGTAAACATCATCTTGATGTGACGTCAGTTGAATAGTTGTTTTAGATATTGTGCAATGGTGAAATGGTCATAATTAGACCAAGAATGTGTATAAAAAGAGTAGTTTTGATTATAAAAACATTATTTCTGAACATTCAAAACATCTATTTTTTAAAGTTTTTATACAATTTAGAATTTTGCAGACATTATGGGAAAGTTACTTTTAAATGTTCTCTGAACATTCTAAAACAAGTGGCAACATTTCAAAAATGTTACAGTGACGTCCAACTTTGAACGAACATTCTATTAATGTTTCTAGAAGAACGTTTGTTTAAAAGTCTGAAAGAAGGTTGGATTTTAGTGTTTAAAAAAATGCTAGATAAACGTCCAACTAAAGCGTTTATGAATGATGTATAAATAATGTTCTTATGCTAATGGTTTGAGAGACAAGAGAACCTCAAACAAACGATCTATTAACAAACAATCTTGTTACTCGAAGGTTGTTTTAACGTTACTAGAAGGAACATTCTGTTAAATAACTTTGAGAAAACCTTGCCAGAACGTTGTGCAAACATTCCCTGTTAGCTGGGTCTCATGTTGACTTTAAAGCACCCATCGCTGTCATCTGGGTTTAAATAAGTTACAGTAAATTCATTCAGCCGTTCCACCTGTCTGAAATCAACAACTACAAATCAGTATTTGTTCATTAGTAGATCTACACGACAGGTAAAGGTGACTCAAGTAGTACAGTATAAATGGCATCATAGCGAATGCGTTTAAAGCACAGCCAAAATGTGCGAAATGACAGTTTTTTCACATTTGCTGAAAAAGAGGAAGTGCATTTCAACACCGATATTTTTGGCAAAGGTACAAACGGATCGAACACGCATCTGCAGGTGACGCTCTGCTCGCTGTCGATCCTGAAATCGTTTTGGTTGTGAGCACGAAACGCCTAACCTGAATACGGAGAATGATGCACGTGTTCCTGTGCGACGTACCAACGAAAACTCAGCTTTATCGGAAGAACAACGCAAAAGAAAAGCAAATCAACAAAAGAAAAAAGAAGCACAACAATACGAGTGGATCACCATCTGTGTGGCCTAACAGCATACTGTACAAAGTTCAGGACATTCTCTCAGAATGGGATGTTTGTCTTTGCTCTGTGCTGGAAATAGAGCAGCTTCTTCTAGTTCTCAGTTGCAGCGCAAGCGGCTCGGCTCCGCCCATCTGCCTGTCAATCACGGTTAGGACACGCCCACTAGTGGCCGTCGCCGTGCTCGCCTGAAGATATTGCATTGTGGATCCAGTCCGCGATGATCAAAGCCATGCTGCCGATCATTACCATGAATCCCATGATGAGGAACAAAGTGGCCTGAGAAGAACGAGAGTGTGATGAGACATACTGAGTCGATCGCACATCGTCAAGAATGCAAGTGTTCGGTCAGATCATGTCTTACCCCGATCTTCTGGACTGACTTCATGGACTCCTTCTTCACCAGTTTGATGTAGAAGGCCGAGGGAAGGATGAAAATCAGCATAGCAGCAGCGGACGCACCTGCAGAGAGACGAAAAAAACATTAAAAACATTTCTGTTATTTGAAATAAAATAAAAATTAACTGAAATAAAATAATTTAAAAAATGTAAATAAAAAAAACTAAGCTTATTTTATTTCAGCTTGTTGACAAGGTAACATTTCTAATTTATTATTACTAAAATAACTAAAACTGAAATAATCATTAATAAAAACTACAGAGACATATTTGAAAAACAAAAACATTAACTAAAATAAAATATTAAAAAACTATTTAAAAAATACAAACAAAAAACTTAAATACATATTAAAAAAATAACTTATTTTATTTCAGCTTGTTGACAAGACATTTAAAATTTTTGTTTGGTTGAAGTACTAAAATAACACTTATAAATTATTAAAAACTATACAGACACTTTTAAAAAGACAAAAACTAATAAAAAAAATGACAAAAACGCAACAAAATTACTAAAACTTTAGCTGAGATTAAAAGATATAAAAACAATTTTTTTTTAAATATTAATAAAAACTATAATAGGATATTAATGATACTAAAACTATAATGCAGTTCAGAGGTTACATTAATGTTTTAAAATTTTGAATATTGAAATATAAAATTACTACAAAATATACTCTAAATATGAAATCACAATATAAAATATGATTTTACAATAATACTGGTACTTCCTGTGTGACACCTACCAATGAATCCAAAAATGTCTCTGATGGTGGGAACGAAGATGACAAGGATGTTCACGCAGACCAGCAGGGCGACAGTGATACAGATGTGACGCGGCCAGCTGAAGTCTCTAGAGGCGCCGAGCAGCTGGTTGACTGAGGTGCGGATCTAAAACGTAAAAAAAAAAAAAAACCTTCCGTCAACACTCCTTCAATGTTTATGTATGTTTCCAGGCCTGTAAATGTGCTGAAATACTCACTGGGAAGAGAACCACAGGCACCGTTAGTGTCACAGCGGTCAGGACGGCCATACGCACGATCAGAAGCACCACGTCAAAATTGTAGACCTTTGAGTAAGTGTGCAGGAGCTCGGGTTCAACAGCCTCTGTGGAATAAAAAACACAGTCTTTAGTTCAGACTTACTATAGAACTGAAGCGGTATTTCAGTACATTGAGATAATAACCCAGCTAATAAAACAAGTTTTCTGGTCTTTAATAAGGTTCTCAAAACGTTAGCACAAAAACATTATCAATACATTGTTTACAGAACTTTTTTTAAACGTTAAAGGTTGTTTTAGAATGTTCAGAGAACATTTAAATATAACTGTTTTCAAAACAATCAGATGGAATGCTCCCTTAACTTTTGCATGACCAAGGATAAACATTTTTTTAAAACGTAAAAAAAAAAAGACATTTTGAACATTCAGAGAACATTCAAAAATAACATTTTACTGTAAACTTTATTTTTGTTTATTTTTGTTAGTTGGGATTTTAGTTTTTATTAATATTTGAATTAGTTTGAAAGAATTTGATATTTTAGTTTCAAATATTTGATTTTTTATTTGAAAGATTTAATTTTGTTGTGTTATTGTCATTTTTAGTTTTTTAGTTTTTTTTCTTTTTCAGATTTAGTTTTAGTTATTTTGGTACAACCAAATGAAAATTAGAAATGTAGCCCTGCCTACATTTGAATTTTTTATTTTATTATTTTTTTTTTTTTTAGTCAATGTTTTATTTTTTTTTATTTCAAGTAACAAACATGTTTTTTTAAGGTTTAGTTTTAGTTGCCCTCCTCTGAGTGGTGAAAAACACTTTTTATTGTCAACAAATTGGCTGTAACTTTGTCCTGCACTTCAAACAAACCATCCCACAAAAATGTTTATTTTCCCTTCGCTGAGTCTGAGAAATCCCTGCGTTACATAACGTTTCCTGTCTATCAGGGAAATGTAAAAACATCAAACATGATGTTCTATTCCTGCTGTGGCAAACAGCTGAACATCTCTAACTCTTTCCCAAAACTTACGAAACCGACCGGAGCCGTGGAGAGATTCAAAGCTGGCTTTCTGCCGGTTCAATCCGGTGCGCTCTAACAGACACACCTCCGTTTAAAACAAACACTGCCGCTCTGTATATTTTAACCTGGCATTGGACTATAAAATGTGTCGTAACGCATTTGGAAGACGTTCAGGCTCTGATGTGGCTGTGCGTCTGCGTTTTGCTTACCGTTGAAGGTCAGATATCCGAAGAGAGCAGCCAACAGATACATGACAAACATTCCCAGGAATGAGACATTTGCAACGTTCTGCATTTTCCTTCTGGAACGACTGCAGATAGAAAGTTTGAGAAAGTTAGTTCGTAGTTAGTTTGTATAGCAAGGTTGAACTTGCAAAATACAACCTCTAGCGATTAAGTATTTTATATTGAAGCGTTAAAGTCGCACTCACTCTTTGAGCTCCTCATACATGGGCAGAATAGCCGGATGGCACACAAATGCGAAGGTCAGAATGGGCACCGCATACACAGTCTAAGATAAAACAATTTAGTTAGATCACCACACACTCTTTTCACTCAAATGTAAATATCCGAATGCAAATATCCGTCTCGTACCTGTGAGTTGAAGATGAAGTATTTGGGTTTGCAGCACTCTTCATCTGTAGTGTTGACCTGCGGCTGAGAGACGTTCACTGTGATGTTAATGAAGTTCTCCGGTAACGGACAGGGGATCTGGAACTTCTTGTAGATCACCTGAAGGACAAAAGCAGGAGGGATCGTCTCATTAGACTAACAATAGCAGCTCGAATGACACTCTTGCTTTCATTTGAGTGTATATTTCTATGTTAAATGAGCAATTTAAGGCAAATATCTCAGTACTCACCACAATAAGGAAAAACACCATGCACAACAAGGAAAAACCACTAGTGTATCCCAGATAACCTGAAATGAAACAAATCATGAGGATCAGGACAAAACACCCACTTATTTTTTATATATATTTTTTCTAAAATTGTATAAATTTATTTATATACTTTTTCATTATTTTTATAGACAGTTTAAAAATTTATAATAATAATAGTAAAAATGTATTAATTATAATAATGACTGTATTTTTTATTCATAATTTTATTTATTATTATCACAAAAACTCCCACATTTCAACTTAATATATTATATATAATTTTTCTAAAAATGTTTTTTATAATTTTATATATTTATAATATTACATTTGTATAGTAGTAGTAGTAGTAGTAGTAATAACAACAATAATAATTGTATTTAATATTTTAATTTTATTTATTTATTTATTTGTTATTAACATGAACTGTCACATTTCATCCTCATATATATAATCATTGTTTTCTATAATTTTATTACATTAATTTGTATAATTATTGTCTTTATTTATAATTTTACCACATTATAATAACAAAAATAATTATAATAGTGTTAATTGTAATAATACTTTTATGTATAATTTTATTAATAATTTAATAATCTAGTATTATCAGAAACTGTCACTTGTGCCTCATATATTACATAAATATATATTTTTTAATTGTATTACTTCTATTTTCATATTTTTTATATTTTCTCATTCTGTTTTTTATATTTTTATCATTTTATTTAATATTATAAAAATTACTGTAAAGTAAATTAAGCATATTTTACTGTATTTTATGGTTTTACTGTATTTTATGGTCTGTGTGCAAAATATGATTTTGTATATAATAAATAAAATATATAATAAATAAAATTTATTTTGGGGTATATTTTTTTATTTTGTCCTTCATTTGGGAACACTTACCCAGGTTTTTAAGCAGCGAGAGCGGCAGAATGATGGCCAAAGTGACGATCAGCACCAGATAATCTCCGTTAGTGTACCACGCGCTGCAAAACACATCACAGAGATCGATATTAGCATGCTGAGGAAATGACACGCAGCTGTTCTGCAACATCCTGTTTCACAAACACAAAACTCTACAGCGTGTTTCAGTTTTGTCATGTGGCTTGTGTGCAGTGGCCTTTGGGCTCCATGTAGGGGCCTGAATCTTTGATGTCAGTGTTTGTTGTATTAGGTCACTGTCACAAAGCTCTCAATCGATGTCTTTGAACAGACATTCACACCCCCCCGAACGGACAGCTGTACAATGAAGTGCTCACACTGTTCTACACAGAGCTGGAAAACATCCCAGTACAACAACAACAACAACAACATCAGCCTGTGCTGTTCAGTCCTCGCACAGCTCCAGACAATCAATGAAATCTTACTTGTCGTTAGTGTCCAGGAAGGCCTTAATGACGATGGGCAGCTCGTACTTCACGATGTAGAGGTAGCTTGACATAGCTGATATTGAAAGAGAGTTTGAAAACAATTTAGTGCCTTAAAACAAACCAAAATTTCACTTGTTATCTGCACATTTCCAGGTAACAAATTTAGGTTATAAAAATGTTGTGGAAAAATTGTGTTGAAATGTTTCTAAAATGTTGAAATGTGCAGTTTTCTTGTCGTGATTATAACATTATTTAAGGGTGACAAATCGATTCTTATAATATTCTATTAACTATTTACCCTGAAAATAAATTAATGTTATTTAAATGTTTATTTTTAATGTTCTAAAACATTAGAACATCCCGTTTTCTTGTCGTATTTATAATGTTATTTAAAGGTTACAAAAACGTTTCTAGCACTATTCTACTAACTTTATTTTCACACAAAAACAACATGATTTGAACGTTTATTTTTAATATTCTAAGAATGTCATAATGTCCAGTTTTCCTAATGCAGTTATAATGTTATTTAAAGGTTGCAAAAACGTTCCTTGCACCATTCTACTAACTTTATTTTCACCCAAAATATAACGTTACTTGAACACTTATTTTTAATATTCTAAACTGTTAAAATGTCCAGTTTTCTTGATGTAATTATAATGTTATTTAAAGGTTACAAGTATGTTTCTTGCAGCATTTTCCTAACTTTATTTTTACCCAAAATATAACATTATTGCAATGTTTATTTTTAATATTCTAAAAAAAACATCGAGTTTTCTTGTCATGATTACAACATTGTTTAAAGTTTACAAAAACATTTCTTGCAGCATTCTACTAATGTTTTCTCTCAAAATATATCATTATTTGAACATTTATGCTTAATGTTCTAAGAACAGTTTTCTTGTTTTGGTTATATTGTTATTTAAAGGTTACAAACAAATTCTTCATTTTATTAAATAAAAAAGATTTTCACACAAAATACATTATTTGATTGTTTATTTTTTATATTCTAAAATGTTAAAATGTCTAGTTTTCTTGTTGTGACTAAAGATTACAAAAACATTTCCTAGAATGCTCATCACTACAAATTTTCTCTCAGCATTACAAGAACATATACTGAATATTAATAAAGCTAGCTGGATTCACATTACTAGTCGTACCTCCAAAGTTTTGCATGGTGATAGAGCAAGACGCTGCCAGTTTGCCGGGAATCCCGAACGCCTTGTACCCCAGCTGTTCGTACACCAGAGAACCTAGACGGAGGGGGCAGAGCATTAAAACTCATACTTATCACGGTTAAAAATAGAAACATAGCCGCACAGAGAGAAGCTAACCTCCTTCATTGGCCGTTTTGAGCAGCAAATGGACTGAGTAGAGGGAGAAAATGGCCACAGCGACCAGCAGCATCCTGCAGAAATGAACAAAACACAGTCTGAATTATTAAAATCGCTCTCAAACTCTCATGGGTTGCAATGCTCGCTTTAAACACTAAACTTTAAAGTCAACATGAAGCATTTTCATATGCAAAAAAATGCATTTTCATTAGAGATTACAATAAACAAACTGTGCACCGAAAGTCCAGGAATATGCGTTAAGAAAAACAGCTCATGTTGATTTTCAATTTTGGACAAGATGACCTCAAGCGCTCACCTGCCGGACAACTGGATATAATCGACTGTCTGTAATGAGTCACATTACGAACACGCACACAAACACAAACACATGTGTTCATAATAGAGGGAGGTGACTATGGATTAGATGTGACTATATTCTCACACACTCATTCATTCCACTGTCTGGAGCTGGCTTGATCCTGTTATAACCTGCGTGACCTTCAGTAGATTTCCACTTCACATGCCTGGAGCTGACGGTCACATCTTTGCTATTTAACCCATTCCTCAACCGCACAGTAAAGGTTTTCCTTAATGCATTGACTCAAAGCAATGCACTGACTCAAATTCTGGTTTAAAATCATTAGGATTTTCCTGTGCACACTGGAAATCCCATTTCAGTTGAGTAAGAAGTCATTCTTTGATGGATTCCTGGAGATTTGGCATCCGGACAGACTTGATTCGAAAAAACAAAGCATTGCTCCACCCTGCACCACCTTTACATAACCGGCAGAAACTCCTCTGTCTCCAGATTAACACGTACGGCTTTGTTTGTAAACACTAAGACCAAGCACCAGAGCTGAACCGACTGACTCAGATCAGCTGCAGCAGATTTACACCGAACAGAATCTGGGGCAAATTGCTGTACTCATTAACGCCACTAATTATCCTAATCGGGTAATTAGCAGTCGGGGACGTTTGTGTACATTGTGTTCATAGATTACAAAAGTCTTAAACTCACTGCTAACTCTTTTAAAACTGGACTGGTTGGGTGGTATCAGCTCATGCAAATGTGCATGTAAATTTTTAAAACTGATGTTTTTGGCAGTATGCATATAAAAAAGCACCTCGATACTCACACAAACATAGCAATGCCAGTGTTGGCCATGGCATAGGAAAGTCCCAGTATTCCACTTCCCATGATGGCATTGCCCAAATTAAACACCGACATCCCAAACGACGCTGAACCAGGGCTCTGAAAAACAGGAAAGGTGAGATTTATGTGTGTAAAACTGCAGTATCTGATGAAACCTCTCAGACCAGATCAACCACTTACATATTCAGCTTCATATTTCTTCTTGCCCATTTTATCAGGGAGGAAGTTCTGGTTTTCCGCGTCCACGTCGGTATATTGCATTCTGTAACCACACCATTAGTGCATTAGAACAACATAAGGGAAGATTTAGTAACTAATAGTGACTTGTATAGGTCAAATGTAGCAGGTTTTACCCGTTGAGGGGGACTTTGGTGGGACAGTCCTGATAACTTGTGTACTCGTTGCTGTTGGAACTGCAGCTGTCTATATCTGTAGCGATGTTGAAACGACTCATCATATTTGCAGGGGCTTTGTTCATTCTGTAATGTAAAACAAGTTTATTAGTTAATATAGCTTAAAAAAAAGAGTTGCAAGTTTTCTATTTATTATTTATTTATCTATTTATTTTTGGGAAAATGTGTTTTTTGTTGTTGTCCTTTTTTTTTTTTTTTGTATGTTTTTGTAATGCATTTTGAAATATATAAATAAAACATTTAAAAAAATTAGCTAAATTATTATTGCTCAAACATTTAAAAACACATCACCATTATAGTCTAATGATTATTTGAGTGTTCTTGTTTCAAAATAAGAAATAAAATGATTGCATGTCCCCTGAAGTCTTTGAATCAATGTGTGCTCCTTCGTTTTAAAAAATATATGTTCACACATTGCTCAGCAGAGCCACGCCTCAGCTCCGCAAACGGGCATCAGGTCATGTGACCCAAAATATGACATTATTGAAGGTTTATTTTTAATATTCTAAGAATGTTAAAATGTCCAGTTTTAGTTAAATATTGCCTAAACAAAGACAGAGCATTTTACCTCAAATGAATTCTTATTAAATATTCTTAATGTTAAAATGTCCAATTTTCTTGATGCCATTATAACATTATTGCATTCTGTAAACACACCAGTGCATTAGACCTAGATATAAGGGATGATTTAGTCACTATAGTCAAATAGTGATTAGTCTAGTTTTACCCATTGACGGAGTCTACGGTGAGACAGTCCTGAGACCTTGTGTACTCTTTGCTGTTGGAACTGCTGCTGTCCATGTCTGGAGCATTTTCAAAACGATACATCTTTTTATTTGCAGGGGCTTTGTTTGTTCTGTAATTAAAAACAATGAAATATTCTCCTTATTATGTAAGAATTTAGGTTTTCTTAACCACTGTGGTGAAATACTGGGTATTTTGGGACCCACACACACACCCATGAGGCTTAAATTTGGTGTTTTGTGATATAAATTCTCAGGTAATTGTTTGAATGATAGCCTACTGTTTACCAACAATCAGACTTTTCTATGTAGCTAATAAATTGGTGAGTCCCTAAAGAGCAACAACAGCATTGCAGAAACATCTTGACGTAAGAGGAAACAATGGTGTTCACAGGAAAACTATTTAAAATATCGTTTGCATGAATTAGCTACTCTAAGTTCCTCAAGCAAGAAACACTTTGCATGTTAGGATTATTAGCTAAAAATAGCCTAAACAAAGATTTACAAGCATTTTACCTCAAATTTGCTTATTATTATTATTATTATCCTCACTGAAACATTTTCATTGTATTCTAATGGTTATTTAGTTATTATTATTATTGTTTCATGAAGCAGAAATTGTAAACCAATCCCCATAATGTTTATTTGACAGTCGATCGCGCGTCCCCAGAAATCTTCAATGCGCGTTCCTGCTGTTTAGCTACCGCGCATCCCAGCACTTCTCCGCGGAGCCGCGCCTCAGCTCCCCAAACCGGGGATCAGGTCACGTGACCCACCAAGAGCTGAGTGGAAAATTACCAAACCGGTAACCGAGAAAAGATCATCACACGCTGCATCCGCCGCATCGTCATCAAGTATTAATACCGACGTCTCAGCAGTCTATATTTATATATTCGGAACAAAACGATTGAACATAACCAATTAAGGTATTTATTCTTGTGGGGTATTTAAACCGGTTCTGATGACCATTTGAGACCGTGATAAAGAAATTTAAGTGTTAAATGTCCGTTTAAACTCCCAAACCACATGAATAATTGTATAACATCAAATTATAATGATAATATTAATAAACTAAAGAAAAAATGCAGATGCTCGGTGTGTCTTAAGCAGACGCCCGCGCATTTATCAACAACCACCGGAAAAATCAAACAACGCCAATAAAACTCATTAAATCATTCAATTTAATATATCCAACCTTTGACAGCGTTTTCCAAAAATATCAGTATTTAAGATCATTAGAGATGCGCAAGTGTCAGTGTGTTTGATTAACGAATGCATCCTTTTGAACGGATGTGTGGAAATAAGATGACGAAACACCAACGAGTCACGCCGAAGACAAACCGACCCAAAATGAATAAAAAACAATAACATCAACGCAAAGAACAGTGGGAGCAGGTTAAAACCGGGTCAGGGAGTCATAAACATTAAATAACGTCAAACCGGGATGAGCTCTTACCTCAAGAATTAAAAAAGAGAAATCCGTTTCTTCTGAATGGAAAAAAATGAGCGAAGCCTCGCAGTCGTGAAGAATGTTCCAGTGATCAATTACAAAAACCGATAACGATTGATCCTTCGAAAGTGTACCGCGGTAGATAGGGTAATAAATAAATATCCTAAAATTATTAAAGTATGTGAAACATAAATATAAATACTGTAATACTTATAAACCCTACAATCTGTAACCGTAATAATAATGTTGAAGATGAACGGAGATGTCCTGCGGGCGCGTGCTCTGATGCCGCTGAGTGTCGGGTTTATATTCGCCGGTCGCATTGCATCAGCCGGTGAACAATTGTGGGTGGAGCCTCTGACTCGATTGTATACAAACAGACCTGCCTTGACCCAGACGAGAGACTCTCCCAGCCTCATGAAGGCGTTCACCGCCTTCTTCCTACTCACAGCAAATAAAATTAACAGATGAAACCTTTAATATCACAGATGTGTCTCCTAGAAAGCATTGAGAGCAAATGGAGACATTTTCCTGAATTGAAGACTAGACTAATCTCACATTACAGGCACAGTAATCTCTAATGTCTGGATTGGAGTTTCAGAAGTTTTCAAAAATAAAGGTTCCATGGAAGAACCATTTTGGGTTCTTTTCAGTGATCAGTTCTTAAAAGAACATTTTAATGATCTTAAGAATCGTGTACCACTATAAAGAATCTT
Source organism: Spinibarbus caldwelli (assembly GCA_039654775.1). Lineage (NCBI taxonomy): Eukaryota > Metazoa > Chordata > Actinopteri > Cypriniformes > Cyprinidae > Spinibarbus > Spinibarbus caldwelli. The sequence goes on along the minus strand of CM077229.1, from coordinate 1,852,394 downwards.
TTGTGCAATGGAAAGGTTCTTTATTGCCATTGATGGTTCCTTGAAGAACATTGAACATCCTTTCTTCTCAAAAGGTTATTCTCTGTTTATCAAAAGGTTCTTTGGGGGGGAAATGGTTCTTCTGTGGCATCTCTGTGAAAACTCCCTTTTGGAGCCTTCAGTTTTAAGAGTATATGGATGTTAAACGTTCTTCATGACACCAGAGCATCTCAAACTGCTTAACAAACTGCTTAAGTAAAAGATCTCAATATAAACTCTAATAAAATTAAACTCTAAATGATCTGAGCTTCTGGGGACGTTCATTTTATTTCTCTGTATGCTGACTGGTCAACAATTGACTTGGATTTTAGGAGAATCATTTGAGGTAAAATTTGAGCAATAACAATATTTTTCTGTGGTAAAAGAATAGATATGTTTTGTGGCAAACAATTTAACTTCAGAGTAACCACAGAAATAGACCACAACCCACCCTGTGCCCTATTTTAAGCGAGGAAATGTTATAGAGGTTGCTTTCTATAGCTCAGGAGAGGTAACAAATTCTCAGGTATGAATTACTAATCACCTTTGTCTCAGAAGTTCCTCCTAAATGAGTCAACTGTGAGATTACTTGGAGAAAAACGCTTCATTTGTGTCTGCTGAGATGTCAAAGACTATGACTTTTGCATGACAGTGAATAAGATCATGGGACCACCTGATGATGAGAGGAGCTGTGAGGAACAAAAGGAGGAATTTTACCAAAAGAGGAACTTCTGAGATGACGTTAGATACAAGTGACAGATTAAACGAGTCGGGAATGAGTGTGGCCCCACACTGGGAGAGCACGCTCAGCTTTGGGTCAGCGAGTCGAGTTTGTTGTTTCTTTCGCTCCCAGCATAACTTAAACGAATCACTCGCCTGAGCACCTTTGCACAGAAGTTCTTCGTCACCCCCCGATCGGCCAAATCCCCCAGTGGAAGTGGAGCAGGGCCGTATGGGACTCCGGTCTACGGTGATTTACCCTCGGATTAAAGGCCACTGCAGCCTCTGAGCTGGAGTTCACAAAAGAACACGGATGTTGGAATGTCTGACCTATTGAAACAGGCCATGGGGCCCCAGGCGACGCCCCGACTCCATAGGTAAGACTGGATCAACAAAAGCATTTTTCTGTCTCCACACTGTGTGAAAAACGGACGGAAGAAATCCCAGCTCTGCCTTTGAAACTAGTAGCATCCATCGAGAAGTGACACTCTTTCCATAGTAAAAATGGGGGGGAAGCATCAGATGCATTATCTGAAGATACAGATTTTCAGTTCATTCATTCAAATAACAGCTATGCATTGAGAATCCATTGGAACTGTCTTGATTTGGTTTCTGAAATGTAGTTTCATAATGTTCTTCTGTGCCATATTTTTTTGAATAAATGCTTTCAATTCAATGGAAATATCTTGATTTCTGAAGGAGTCGTTTCTTAAATATGGTCTCAAAATGTTCTTCAGTGCCATATTTTACTGAAAAATGCTTTCACCTAACAATCCATTGGAAATATTTTGATTTCTGAAGGAGTTGTTTCTTAAATATGGTCTCAAAATGTTCTTCAGTACCACTGAAAAATGCCTTTACCTAACAATCCATTGGAAATATGATTTCTGAAGGAATTGTTCATGAAAATTTGCTCTCAAAATGTTCTTCAGTGCCATATATTATTGAATAAATGCTTTCACCTACCAATCCATTGGAAATATCTTGGTTTCTGAAGTAATTGTTTCTTAAATATTGTCTCAAAATGTTCTTCAGTGCCATATTTATTGAATAAATGCTTTTACCTACCAATCCATTGGAAATATCTTGATTTTTGAAGGAGCTGTTTCTTAAATATGGTCTCAAAAAATTTTCAGTACCATATTTTATTGAATAAATGCTTTCACCTGCCAATCCATTGGAAATATCTTGATTTCTTAAGGAATTGTTTCTGAAATATGGTCTCAAAATGTTCATATCTTTATTGAACAAATGCTTTTACCTACCAAGATACAGAACAAAAGTATGTGAACCCTTTTAGTATAAGTAAAAACCTTCTTTATTAGCAATAACCTATATATATATATATATATATATATATATATATATATATATATATATATACTCACCCTCATGTCAATCCAAAACTGACTTTCTTTCTTCTGTGGAAAACAAAAGAAGATATTTTAGAAGATATTTTGAAAAAATAAGAGTCGATGACATGAATTTTAAGTTTTAGGGGAAAATAACACTGTAAGAGAAATTGTATGTTACCAAAATGTTCTTTTGCATCTCATCTGTACAAAGAACATTTTTCCAGTAGAGTTTCAGAACATCCTGGAAAGTCTCCTGCAAACTTGAGATGGGCAACAATGTTTTGTTTCTGGAAATCAGTGCTTTGTTTCTGTGATAGCCTCCCATGAGCACTGCTTTGTCAGTGTTTTTCTTACGCTAGACTGGCGTTATCATGTGTCTGGATATCTTAATCAGGGCAGATCTTCCGCTGTCACCCTATGGTTCTGTGTCACTTGTTTTAGGTTTTTACAGTTTACCCTCACACCGATCTTTGTAGGACGTCTTGTCCCAGAGAGAGGTGTAGTGGTGCTGAATTTCTTCCCTTGGTAAACTATCTGCCTGAATGTGGACTAAAGGAGGCCTAAGTATATAGAAATCCTTCTGCAAACCCTTACAGCCTTCTGAACTGATTCACCTCTTCTTCTAAGTACTTGGATCACAGTGAATTTATGCTGAAAAAAGCAGGTAACCGAAATGTTTAGTGTGTGAAAGGGCAAACTAAACCCATGGCTTTTTCTGAGCTGCAGCTGATTTTGACAGAAAATTAAACGTTGTTCTGTAAATACTTGAGGCAGGTTCTGTTTACTCATTCGTTTAGCTAGGTTTGTGGTTTACTTCTTTAATTAGACTGGTCCGAATTAACCTTTTTACAATCCTTTCAAATCATCAGTTAAATTACAGAGTTTACTTAATCCTGTAAACACTACACTCTTAAAAATAAAGGTTCTTTATGGGCATTTTTATCATTTTTAACATCCATGGAATCTTTTCATTCCACAAACGGTTCTTTATAATGAAAAAAATCTTTAGGTTTTTAAAATGTTCTTTACAGTAAAAAAAAAAAAAAAAAAGATTTTTTGAGATCTGTTCACTGAAAGGATTTTTTGGGGAACAAAAATAAATAAATCTGTTTGTAAACTGACATTTTTAGTTCTTTTGCTGTTTGGGAATAATAGTAGCTACTGGGAGGACCAGACTTTGGTACACCAAATAGGTATCATTGACATGTAAATGTCAGTGGTCAGATGTAAATTTCGTAACCAGATGTTCTTGCAGCTTAGTTACAACACAATAGGCTTTTAAGACTTAAAGCTACAGTATATTTTAATAGTTATAAATAAATAAATAAATACATACATACATATATACATACATAAATATTTAAGGAGTTCCTCAATCTAAAATCAGTCACTGTAAAAAATTATGTTAGTAATTACTTAGTAAACAAGTAAACATTCATACTGCCTTAAAATGAATCAAAAATTAAAATTATGTTTAGTCCACTTGAAATGTGAAGGTGTGCCCACCTGGAAAATCCAGGAAAGTTACTGTACAATGCAATTGTTACCTTAAAAATCTGTTGATTTAACCCATAAAAATTAGTTTTGTTGTTATAAATGAATGTGTTTAGGTTGGTTAGTGATGTTAAATAACATTTTTACTGTAATAAAAACAAGCTTATTTAGAGTTACTGTTTTTAGGTTACCATTTTTTTCCCAGTTTAACACCAAATTTTAAGATGTAAAAGCTAATTTCAACAATCATGCTATGGTATACAAGCCTAATTTCATTTTCAACCTTCAACATCTTTTGTACTAGTCTGTGTGGCGAATGGCCTGGAATTTCTCCCAGGTAAATTTCTAAACCTGACTTCATGGTTGAAATGAAAGGAAAATTAAAATGTAAAGGAAAACAGACAAGAAGTTTCTGGAGAATGTCAGTGGATTTCTTGATGTTTGGATTGCGGGGGTCCGTGAGAGAGAAGACATCTCGCCAGTCTCCTGCAGAGTGGGGCAGAGGTCGGCTCATCTTCCCCCAGCGCCTGGCTCATTCTTATATAATCATTTTATCCCCTCGTATTAAACAAACAGCCGCCCGCTGTCTGCACTCATGGGAACCTGTGGAGAGAGTCCGACACGGAGCTCACGATATGCACTTCACTTCAACATCATAATGCCCACCTGCCATTGCTCATAACAGACCCTGCTGAGGCCATTTTGGTACTTTATGAAATAAAATAAAGTTAATGAAGTGTGCCTATGTAATTGATATAATACTGACACAGAAAGAAAATAAAAAGCAGGGCATGGGGACGCTATACCAGGAGAATGATGGCACTCATGTCCTCTTTTTTTTCATTTTTATTTTTTATTTTTTGTCAAATAAGTTTTATTGAGAGACAAACATTTTGAAGATAGATTTGCAATCTTACATATTTTGTCATTACATGTACAAAGAATACAATCAAAATTAGAAAAGAGAGAAAAAAACAAAAGACAAACAAAGAAACAAACAAACAAACAAACAAAAACCCCACATCACAAATCACCCCTCACAAGACCTGTTTACATTAAATTGTAAAGTATGATGAAAAAAATATTAAGACATTACATTAACAAATGATGCATTGGTCTGTAGGGTTCCCATCAAGGTAACAGAGAAAAGGGTACCAGACTTTGTCAAACTGCTCAAATTTACCCTTCAAACAGTACCTAATTCACTCCAAATGTAAAGTAGAAATCATCTCTCCAAGCCATAGCTTACATGTAGGAGCCTCATTTTTCTTCCAGAACAACAGTATAACTTCTTGGCTATGGTTAAACTGTATGCAAGCAGTTTGTGTTGTGCTCCTGATAATGAATGTATACGTTCAGAAAATCCCAGAACAAAAAGTGCCGGATCTGGCTGCTGTTGCACCTTGAAAATCTCTGAAAGCACATCAAAAATTCCTTTCCAAAAACTCTGTATCTTGGAGCAGAAAGTAAAACTATGGGACAAATCAGCATCTACTGATTTACATTTGTCACAAACAGGTGAAACATTTTGGAAAATTCTGTGTAGCTTCTTTTTTGAATAATGTAGTCTGTGAATGACTTTAAACTGAATAGGCAATGTCTAGAATTGATAGAATGTTTGTTAATAACCTTTAAACTCGTCTGCCACATTTCCTCAGAAATTTCCACTCTAGTTCTTTCTCCCATTCTTCCTTAAGAAAACTTGTAGAGGGAGAAGTAAAGGATTGTAGCAAATCATAAATTACAGGTGCACTCATGTCCTCTTTCTCATGGACTATCATCACTTGTGTCTGTGTTATCATGTTTGCAGTGAGTACAGCTGTGGCAGGAAGCTTTGGTGTGATTATAACAGAGTTATCAGACCGGAAAACAAACGCTCTTGACACAGACAGGAAGTGCTCATCTGCATGTGAAATGGAGCAAATGCTGATTGCTAGATGCGCATACATGTGCGTTTCTGAAGCCAAGTTCTACGCCGAGTGTCACAGTAAGATGAGATTGATATATTTAGATATATTTAGGTCATTGGGTTATATGAGGTTAGCAGAAATATAGTTTAACATCTGCGATGCTCACAATCGCATCATCAGCATCTGTGACAGTATTCATTTCAATGTGTGAAGGTCTGAATCCCTATCGGACAGCCTGCTGGTTCAGGCTGGTTGATGCTGGTTTAACTGGTGGACTAAAATATAATGCAGAGTCATACGAGGAACACCAAGGTCATGGGGTCAATTCCCAGGGACTGTGTATTGAATGCATGCAAGTCACTTTGGATAAAAGAGTCTGCCGAATGAATGAATGGAAATGGTTTAGGCCAAGACGGTTGTGAAGGAGAGCAGATTGTTCAGATTGTATACTGCGTGTTCTACAGTGGTACTAGTCAGGATTATCATCAGCTGAACTATTAAAATCATTTTTGTTAACTGAAATAAAGCAGAATCAATCTAAATATCTAAATATGAAATATTATACAAAAATTAGAAATGTTGCCTTGACTACTAACTGAAATACATTGAAGTTGAATCACTAAAATTACTGTAGTTTTAGTTTTAAACTGGAAATAATTAAAAACTGAAAGTAAAGCTTGAAATAAAAACAAGTGTTTTTATGTTTAAAAAGAACAAAAATGTATATAAATGACAGAAGCACTAAAACTGAAATAAAAATATAAAAATAAAATCTAATTCAAATATTAATAAAAATGAAACAAAATGCATATTATTTGAAATAAAGCTGAAATAAAATACATAAATAAAAAAGAACAAATTTGAAACACTACAGTTACTAACTGGAAATAAATAAAAACTAAAACTAAAATAAAAATAAATTAAACATTTTATTTTTATTTAAAAAGAATAAAAACTAATAAAAGTGGCAATAAAGCACATAACAAAATCACTAAAATTAAAGATAAAAATAGATAATAGATAAAAATTGTATTAGAATATTAATTATATATCATTTGAAATATATCTGAAACAAAATAAAATAAAACCTAAGTATTAGATGAAAAACGTAAACTAAATGAAAACTGAACTAAGTTTAAGTTGAAGCACTGGAGATAAATAAAAGCTAAAAATGAATTAATTAATTAAACCTAAATAGTAATATTTTAAGAAACAACAAAAACTGATAAAAATGATAAAAGCATGTAAATCACTAAAAAATTTAATTAAAATGAAAACAGAAAATATAAAAATAAATGCTATTTCAAAATATGAATAAAAAATTATATGTATATATATATAACACTAAAATAACACTGGTCCTATTGAAGTACATCAGCACCACCACGGCCAGGTTGTAACCACAATGAACCGTGACATAAGTCGAGGGAATTTTCCAGATGAACAGCAGAAATTAGGCAGTGTGAGCGGGGAGGAATATGGGCATCTTTTGATATGAAGCTTTGGGCCCATAATCCGCTTACAGCTGAAAGAGCTCTGAATTCCTGGACCTGCAGGAGAAGCTGAGACGAACCTCTAAATGGCATCAAAACTTTCCACTAATATTGTAAAAGACACCCCAGATCTGAAGCACATGAACCCGCTGACTTCGGGCGAGAGGTGGGGGAACGGGATTACAGCGGGTCTCCTGGATAAACTGTTCTCACCGGCTCTGCACACTGTACATGAGACCCATAAAACTACAGCGCTGCCACAAACCACTCACAAAACCTCAGAGAGCAGAGATGTCCTCTGTGCCATCAGAAAATCCTGCTGTGAGATGATTGTATAACAGGGATAGGGCGTGATTTAATCTCCATGCCAAGCATATTCCCTTAACTCCCACAGGAAATACGGTCTGAATGTATCTCATATCTCATATACTTCTGTCGGTACGCTTCACAAAGGCGAATAACTCAAATAACAATGCTCTTACAATTTCCTGTGCAGAAACATCAGGAAGGAAGTGATGCCCTCAGACAGGAAGAACAACACATGCCAGAGCTCTGTATCACTCTGTCGACATTACATCATATTATTGACCAAACGAGACGGTCATTAATGTTGTACAGTCCATTCCATTCCCGCTGTGTTCATCGAAACCGTCAGTCAATGAGCTAAAAATGAGTTTGGACTGTAAAGTGGAGCGTGAGGTTCATTCTGAGGGGACTAAACTGTTTTCTGACTTTTCATTTGGTTCATTTCCTACTATAGTGAATAAAAATCGCAAATGAGATCAATTGTTAAACACTAATGAGATTACAAGGTGAACGAATGGAGTTTTTGTTTAAATCTCCTAAAATATAAAAGTAGCTATTTATTTTCATGTGAAAAGACTCAAGTATAGTGGGTGAAAAAATATTAAAGAGAATATTATATGTTGAAAAAATATTAAAAAAAAAATATTAGTCTTTATTCACCATTGTACTAAAGCCTAAACAAATTATTGAGATAAGTACATTGTGTTAGGTTAAGAGAAGTATTTATTTATTTATTTATTTTGGACATAATGTTAGAATATAGGATGAATATTTTCTCTTTTTTCTGTTATATACAGATCAGGAATTATACAAGAAAACAACAACAATAATGTTAATACAAAATTGTCAATCAATCCTGGAAACAAAATTCTTAAATTTTTCAAATGTTTTGTGTTTTCCCCATTATTGACAGCAACTATACAGAATCGTATGTATAAAGGTTTAAAAGATAATGCTTTAAATCTTGCTAAAATCTTGCACACCATTTATGGTTCAGAAAACTCTGATTGTGTTTAAGTATTCAGTCCATTTGTTCCAAGAGAGAAATACTTGAAATTAAATTTAAATTTATTTGTATTGAACAAATAGCATTCCAAAACAACTTTAGTGAAAAAAGTACAAAATAATTATTGAACAAGCTAAAGGTGTCATTGGTGAGATAAAACTGCCTAAAAAGATGTAAACACTAATACAAACTATTCTTGAACTTATTTACATTAAAAAGGAAGACGAGATGAGCATGAGGGACCAGAATATTAAGACATGAGGGTGGAAAACCATCCAAAACATCCTAATAACTGCAAAACATTGTCCTGAAATTCTCCCAGAACAACTTTGCATTGAACGCAAATCTTTTCTTCAAAATCTAGTCACTTTTGCCTGAGAGAAACATCTGAGAACACACTGTATGCAATTCAGTGCGATTTATCAAAGCAGCAACCATGTATTTTCCAAGAGCTACTTTTATTAAAAACTCTTTGTTTCTGAGCCGTGCCATTTATCTCTGTGTTTGCGAGAGAAATCAGGAAGGTCACAACAAGACGGGCGTCATCGGCTAGTAAACGTGACATCCTAATGACCCAGGTGCTGCACACAAAGATAAAAAAGGGCTGTGTTTCATTTTCATCTGAATCACATGACAGCGCAGCTCAGCCCATCCCACCCATCCCTGTGCATTTGGGAAATTTCCATTCCCTGCTTTGCTTTTCTCAAGGTTACGTTCACAGCGATGCACTGAGCGTCTTTCTGCCTCTTTATGTTTTTATAATTCAATGATCACCCACGGTCCGAAAACAGACACCATGTTACTATCCTGTTACCTAGATGTAAGAAAAGCACCACACTGGGTCACACTTAAGCCTATTATACAGGACTGCGGATTAACTGTCTCTCTTCCTGTTAAATGAGGCCAAAGACATGAATGCCTTGATCAGATGCTTACTGTGACATTAAGTGACGGCTTGATCAGGATTCAGCCCGCCTGTATCTTGCAACCGCATTCTGAGAATCTGAGCAGAGGCTGCTGGTTTAAAGAAACAGTTCACCTAAAAATGAACATCCTGTTGTCGTTAACTCGATCTCAGAGTAAAACACAAAAGCAGAACTGCTCTTCTCCTTTCAGTGAAAAAATAAAAAAAAGGACAAATTATGCTTTCGCAGACAAAACAAAATTGCATGTGCTTGTTTTCAGTATTTCAAGCCTTCTGAAGTTAATTCACAGACTACTTTTGAGGAACAGAGCCAGATTTAAGCTAAATTTCATGTGCATTTTTGCTTATTCAAAACGAGTGACTAAATGATATTAGTCACAGATTAGTCAAACTGGTGTAATGTGCCTTAACAAGGCCTATTCAAACATGCAGAACTGCTACTTTTATGGTGATTGATTGTGCTTTTTGTCTTTAGTGTCTGCTTTTATTGCAAGGAAGGAGTAGCATGAACATTCAGCTAATCTACATCTCCTCTGGTTTTCTTAAAAAAAAGAAATAAAGTCACACAGCTTTGGAACAGCATTTTCAATTTTTCAATTTAGCATTTTCTACATTTTATGTGCTTGAAGCATGACTTGGGTTAGTAAGAACAACCTGCAGAGTACTCAAGAACTCAAACAGAGTTTTTCACAGAAAAACACCTTTCTTATTTTCTTCATAAAATGTAAGTCATTCGCTAATCTGCGAATGTCTTTCTTGACTAAGTTTAGGCTGTTTCAAGGTTCATTTTTAGTGAGAGGCGTGTGGAAAATTATAGTTTTTTCTAGTGCCAAAATCCAGCAAAAGCTAAAAAAAAATGCAGGTACATTGTACAATGAAGGTGAAACCGCGACAACGCCTTAACTATGCAAAATGCATCCAATATACAAGAGAAAGTGTTGATTTGCCGTTTGCCACATCCTTGGTTTCTTCCCATTGTCAGTATGCCATCAATTCAATTAATCAAAGACAATAGTTTGTGATTATGACTATGAACATGACATAGGTGTTGGTCTCATGTGTCACACTTGATCTATTCACAATGATGGGCTGGTGGCCATCTTCAATGCATCTGTACTTGTACTTGTAAAATTTGTTTGCGTTTTTGGTTATTATGGAGGAACACAACGTACTTTTACAAAATTTGGATGAATGAATCAAAAGTAGGGCTATACACTAAATCAAATTGTTACATTGACTAAAGTCTGTGACTAATAAAGCACAACTGCTACTTAAATATGAAATCTGTATGTTCTGCATAAGTGGTGTAGTTTCATCAACTACACAAACTCAAAAACATATGATGCTCACCATTTCATTTTAGAAAACTATTGTCAGATGCACACAGAAACTCAAATGTCTTTGCAGTTTAACTTGAAGAAATTATGACAGAAATATATTACTATTGCACAGTAGAATGTATCCAAGTAATAATAATACTAATGCAATATTAAAATATTGTACTTTGTATATTGTAAAATGAAAAATAGTTCAAATTTCATCTGATCTTTACATTTAAAAGATTAATTAAATTATCTAAATAGGTTAAATAAGTTTTATGAATTTATTAGATTACCACTGTTTTTTGATAAATAAACTTAGAAACTTGAAAATACAATGCTTTTCATGGGGAATTGTTATTGTTAAAATTTTAATAAAATTTTAATAAAGTTTCATTAATTTAATTGATACTAATACTAATTGATACTAATTTGGGAAAAATAAAATGGAATTCACCTCATAACATGCTGTATAGTGTAGTTTATATGATAAAATTAGACTTCAACTTAAGCTATACTTTTAGTTTAAATCATTTAAATATGTGTTTGTGGTTTTTGCAACAATAGACTCAAAAATGCTCTGTTCCTACTGCACACTGCCTCTTTGTGAAGTGTGAATGCTCTTGTTAACATGGGCACCACAAAAAAAATATGTGCTGCTTGTGCACATTGTGTGCAATGGGCCTTGAGTTGTGATTTTCCTCTTTATGAGTATTTGTGAGTATTTCAGAATGATGAAGTTATTTTGCACTTGACTATCAGATGATTGATTGATGCGATTCATGCATAGGTGCCAAGTGAGGCGTTTAATCCTCTAGCACAGGTGTGAGTTCTTGACATGGTTACCTAATCAGAGGTTCCAAAAAGAGGTGAGAAAAGCAGAGAAGTCACAGGTTACCATCATGGTGAATATTACTGTTGCTCATCGTGCAGCGTTTGTGCCCCAGCTGTGAATGAGTCCTCAGACCACGGGTGTTGCTGAGGAGAGATGTGCTGTTACTTTACTAGTGATCAGATGCACAATAAAACTTACAAAAAGATCTCACAGACTTACATTGAAGGAGGGACCAGTGGAGACCAGAATATCACAGAGATGTGATATTTTCTGTCCAGATGTGAAAATCAATCAAAAATCACAGCCAATCAGAAGAGCATGTGGGAGGAGTCTCTCTCTCTCTCTGCAAGCAAGCATTTAAATATTACATTTACATTTAGTTATTTAGCAGACGCTTTTATCCAAAGCGACTTACAAATGCAATAGTCAAGTCTGGACAGAATAAGAGCTTGAACAATGAGTTGTGTTGCATGTTCTGAAAGAAAGGGCCTGATCTTCCTAATATTGAATAAAGCAAATCTACAGGACAAGGCAGTTTTAGCAATGTGATCTGAGAAATTCAGCTTATCATCAATCACAACTCCAAGGTTTCTGGCTGTTTTTGAAGGAGTTATGGTTGATGAGCCTAACTGGAAGGTGAAATTGTGATGAAGTGATGGGTTTGCTGAAACTACAAGCAGTTCTGTCTTAGGTAGGTTGAGTTGAAGGTGATGGTCCTTCATCCAGCAAGAAATGTCTATTAGACATGCTGAGAGGCGAGTAGCTATCATCGGATCATCAGGGTGGAATGAGAGGTAGAGTTGAGTGTCATCAGAATAGCAGTGATATGAAAAGCCATGTTTCTGAATGACAGAACCTAATGATGCCATGTAGACAGAGAAGAGAAGCGGTCCAAGAACTGAGCCCTGAGGCACCCCAGTAGCTAGATGTTGCGACTTGGATACCTCACCTCTCCAAGATATCTTGAAGGACCTATCTGAGAGGTAAGACTCAAACCACTGGAGTGCGGTTCCCGAGATGCCCTTTCTCAATAGGGTTGACAGGAGGATCTGGTGGTTGACCGTATCAAAAGCAGCGGACAGATCCAGCAAGATAAGTAATGAAGACTTGGTTGCTGTCCAGGAGATTGTTCTGTGTGAGAAAGGCAGAGACTTGGTTGAACACAAATCGTTCAAGTGTTTTTGCAATGAAAGGTAGAAGGGAAACCGGTCTATAGTTCCCTAAAAGAGTTGGGTTAAGAGTGAGTTTCTTAAGAAGTGGGGTTATACGAGCCTGTTTAAATGCTGAGGGAAAAACTCCAGTGTGAAGGGATGTGTTAACAATGTGAGTGAGTGCATGTACAACTCCAGGAGAAATGGCTTGAAGGAGATGAGATGGAATAGGATCAAGCGGACAAGTAGTAGAATGACTGGAAAGGATGAGTTTAGAGACTTCTGCCTCAGAGAGTGGAGAGAAGGATGTGAACGAGTGCATGTTTGCTGGTAAGATGTGTTTGACAGTTTGTGGTGTGGAGAATTGTGAAGTGAGGTTTGTAATTTTATTAATGAAGGATGTGGCAAAGTCGTCAGCTGTTAGAGTTGATGAAGGAGAGGGAGGAGGAAAATGTTTTAAAGAGCATGTGAGAGTTAGGTGAATTGTTAATTTTGTCATGACAGCATGTTCTTTTAGCAGTGGAGACATTAGCAGAGAAGTCAGAGAGGAGTGATCTATATAAATTAAGGTCAGTAGGATTTTGTGATTTGCGCCATACCCTTTCTGCAGCCCACTGCACATGCAACAAAATTGAAAATTGATTTGTCTAATTAATAAATTGTAAACCATTTAATTAGAATTCACGTGTTAGTTCACAAAGAGTTCACAGCGTCTTCTTTCCTTTAATATATTTTCATTATTTGAGGTAAAATAGCCTACCAATTGTTGCTTTCAGCATGGCTACAAAAAACACGCAAAATGATATTGGAATTCACACGAAACCCTTTTAGCATTAAGAAAAGCACATAATCAATACCCAAGAATAGCATTGTCATAGTTTTTATGTTCTTGTTTTTAAGTTAGTTTTTATGTTCTTGTTCCATCCGCAATGTTAACCTGTCGCTCGTCGCTTATCGCCGTTGCAGCTGGTTGGGACAAAAAAGATCGCGTCGAAAAAAAGTCGCGTCGCGTCTGGTTAGGTCTCAACTCTGGTATAAAAGCCACTGTCGGTTACTTGCGATTTGATGTGCTTTGGTTGGGTTTGTGTCGCGTCAGCTGTGATAATGATGCTGCAGTAATATGGACGTTGCCATCTTTGATGTTTATTTCAGTCTGTTGCTGTGGTCACAGATTTACGGCTTTCGCGGAAAAAGAGGATTGACTTCGGTTGCTCATTTTTTCTGTGTGAACGGCAGCAGAGCTGGGTAAATTTCTTAGGCTACAAATTGTAGTCTGTTATGATTACAGATTACATGATGAAAACTAATGTAATCTAGGTTACTCATTTTAGGTAATGTAATTCGACTACTTTTTAGATTACTTTTTTATTTTTATCAAACTTGTCTTAAACAAGCAAAGACAAAGAAAATATATTGCATTTTCATAAAATGGGTTTGCCCAAGTGAGCTTAATGTAAGAACTGCAGTTTGTGAGTTGATAAAAACCTAATAATTAAATCATAAAAATGTACAATAAAAATTATTTAAACCCTTTAACGCTAAAAATATAAATATTTTATTTGTTTACCTGCATGTCAATGTGGCCATTAACAGACATCAGAGAACTGTAAACATGTTAATGTGCTGTTAAATTATTTGAAATATTAACATCCTCAGAGATATTTCCAGTATATATTTTATTTTAAGGGGTTCGGCTGACAAATACATTTGGGAATCCCTGCATTATATGAACAAACATTTATAATCATGAAAACAACAACGACATTACATGCCCAAAGTCTTTCAGGTTTGAAATGTTTTTGTCCAGACTTCCATTATGAATAATGTACAGCCATTGTGTGAATAATATGTAATCAAGTAATCAATAAAAAAGTAATAATTTTAAAACTGCATTTTAAAATGTAATATACTCTAATTACATGTATTTCATTTTTGGAATCTGATCACATGATCCAGATTATGTAACCAGTTACTACCCAGCTCTGGTGAATGGGCCGTAAAGTGAAATGAAGAATTACCCTGTTTTCTAAATGCATGTTATAGATCTTATTTTGAATGATTTCTTCATATATGTTTAATTTTTAAAAAAACAATTTCTAACCTCAGTCCCAAACACTGTGTGAACGTATCCATACATATATCATTAATGAGTTTTGCAAGAACAAAAATTGAATTTTATTGTGAACAACCAAGAAAGCCTTTGTATAGTGTGCAACTATCTAAATACTAAGAAATAAATACTCTGCAACAATACTGAAGCTCAAAGACTCAGACTGAACAGATGCATGTTAAAATGACCAAAACAAGACCTTCAGCTTCATTCAAAAGCTCCTGAGTCAAGCTGACACAGCCTTCTGCTGCTCATGTGGCCTGGGCTGTTACTCAGGTGAATCATTGTTTATGTGGTCTTGAAAGCATGTTACCCAGATCACCCAGATACGTATCCGTAACCCTGAGGGTGTGTCTGAGAGAGAGAGTGAGAGCATGAGAGTGCAAGCTTCCCTCATACACAATGTTGCTGTGGGGTCAAATTCACCGTAGTCATCGTGATCAAAGGTTTATTTACGGTGCGTATGTGGCGTCACCTGATTCAGTTCATTACAATTCATAATTGTTGATTGATTCTCTTTTGCTACAGGATGCAAGTTTAACATTGGACTTCAAGTGGTGACACAACACAGTACTACTATCTTGAAAAGGTAAATAAAATTGCCCTACAAGTTCAACACTGAAGTTTATTATTATCACCAGAAACCTCATAGACCAAACAACATGCACAATTATAAACATGACATTGGCTAAACAGGAAAACTGACAGTTTTGTTTTCTAAACGTCTCCTGAATCTCCACACTGCGAGTGTTTATTTAATATAGTCCAGGTCATTTTAGTTTGCTTGTGTACACACGTTCCCATGACATGCCCTGTCAAGTGAGGAAACGCAATACTTAAATGACCTCACTGGTCTCTTTCTGGATGTTTAACTCTATATCGACAGCAGAATCCCTGTGGATTGAGATTTGTGAGGTCATTTGTGCTGTAAATTTAAAGTTAATGTGGCTCTGCCCGCTACAATGACTCATCAAACACCTTTAGCATAATTAAAGCACAACTCACTCACTGCAGGCATAAAGCAAACAACCTTATCACACTGGACCAAAACTCACTGACACTATTCTAGAGTGTTCTGGGTGGTTGCTCTGGCATCTTTTAAGGCTGCTCTGTGCCTGCTCAAAATTTTGTGTAAAGATGCAATGCCGCATAAAAGCCAGACTAAATTATGTCTGCTTAGGATTTACTGTTGCCAAATTTACACTGTAAAACTGGCACAGATGTTCTTCTGAAGTGGCATTTAGGTGTCTTTTCACAGACAGTTTAATGCTGCTGTGCCACCTTTGCAGTGCAAATTTGTGTTGAGGTTGCCATGTCAAAAGAGCTCTAGATTTGGCTTGGCTCCCTCCTTCAGTGTCCATCAATGGGATTTTTTTTTTTACCAGTTTTATGGTGAAAATGGTGCACCTGATCAGTACCAGCACCAGTGTTGTTACATGTAATGGAATTATGTAATTTCATTACAAAATTAACCTGTTAAAATCTGTCAAAATAAATTCATTATAAAGTAATCTGTTACAGTTACTGAGAAAAAAATGTGTAAATAAATTACAGTTTGAAAATGCTAACGATTACAAAGGGGGTTACATCTGAATATTTTATATAGTTTAGGACACAGAATAGGACACATGCTTATTTGATACAAGACATTCTTTTCATTATTAGAACTTTCTTGCTCACATTCTCTACCATCTGGCTACCATCTCTACCATGTTTAGCTTTCATTTCTTCATGCCAGCACACATACCAACAAACCAAAGCAGACACTCCTTCAAATTCTTAACTCAATATTCTGCATTCTTGCTTCAGATCTGACGCAGGTTTATTGTGTAATGTGTGCTGAATGTGTTTATTGTGTAGCGTGTGCCGTTTGCCCAGATTAACCCAGTCAAATTCCTCTAATGAACATGAGAAAAGACTCTCAAATGTCGTTTCACATGTGACTTGGGTTTTGTTTTAGCGAGTGTGTTTCCAAAAAGAAAATGCAGAAGAAAAAATGTCACTGTAAATCTCATTGCCATGACTTGCTTGTTTGATAAATCAATTGTATAGTTATTTCAGTATATACGCATGTAAAGAAAATTATGAAATTAGAAAAAAAATATTTATACTATATATACTAAAATAGCTAAAACAGAAATACGAATAAATAAAAACTCAGTTATTTCTATCTTTTGCTGTAGGAAATATCAGTTTACATTTCCAAACATTGATTTTTCCATTAATTGTAATAATCCAGGGAGATTTTTGTTCGCTCCACACAGAGATCTGATCTGATCATCATTAGTCTGTCTGGAATGACATGAAGAAACAGAACAAACTAAGACAGACTAAATCCAGAAGAACTGTGGCAACATCTCCAAGATACTTCAATAGACCTACCTGCAAAGCTACAGCACTGTAAAAAATTTTTGGCACTTGTGTAAAAATGCTGTAAAATGAGGATGCTGTCAAAAATAATGTCATAAATAGATTTTCTTTATCAATTAACTTCTATTAACTAAATTAAATCAACATTTGGTGTGACCATCGTTTGTGTTTAAAGCAGCTTTTGCCCTAGGTGCACTTGCGCATCTTCTGGATTTAGTCTGTCTCAGTTTGTTCTGTTTCTTCAAAAATCTCACTGGATTATTACAATTAATGACAAAATTAATGTTTGGAAATGTAAACTGATATTTCCTATTGACACACTACTGCAAACGATAGAAATAACTGATTTAAAACCATTTTTTTAGCTGGTGAAAATACTAGTGGCCTAAAACTTTTGCACAGTACTGTATACTATTAAAAAACTATTAAAACACACAATAAAATTACTAAAACTTTGACTAAAATTGAAAATCTAAAATTGATAAATAAAATATTGAGAAATTAAAATGGTATTTCAGCTATACTAAAATAGCTGATTTAAATGTTATGAATCTATTTTATTTTTACATTTGCTTGAAACATGAAAAATGCATCAAACGTTCACACAGACTGAAGTGAGTGTTATCCTGACAGGCTGTAATGCTGTAAAAGTGACTGTCAGTATATAGCAGCAGCACAGATACAGACACATGGGTGACCGGCAGCCAGATGTGCTTGTATGGTGGTCTTAAGCAGCTGTTGACATGATTCATGCTGAGCCTGTGACCTGCATTCTG
This sequence comes from Spinibarbus caldwelli, assembly GCA_039654775.1. NCBI lineage: Eukaryota > Metazoa > Chordata > Actinopteri > Cypriniformes > Cyprinidae > Spinibarbus > Spinibarbus caldwelli. The sequence goes on along the minus strand of CM077229.1, from coordinate 1,834,606 downwards.
ACTGAGAGCTCACACACACACACACACACACACGGCCCGTTTGCTCGCTGTGTTCATTCATTCATTCATTCATTCATTCATTCATTCATTCACAGAGCTGTATTAAACATGAGCTCTGGATCGTGTGTGTGTGTGTGTGTGTGTGTGTGTGTGTGTGGCCTGTCAGATAAAGTGTTGATGTGTTTGAGAATCATGACACAACTGGCGTTTTACTGCCCTGCAGTATAAAGGTGTGTACCTGTGGAATTAGAGCGGAAATGACTCATTACAATAAATAATAAACAGCATCAGACAAATAACCTGATGCAGGTTACATTGTGTGTGTGTGTGTGTGTGTGTGTGTGTGTGTAACACTCATGTGTCAAAGCAGGGAATAGTGTTTATCGTTTAGGGAAATGGGTGCGCTTTTTTAAAAATGGAGTAATGGTTTTGAAATTTTAGCTTAAAAACCTGGTTATAGTGTTTTAGCAATCAAGAAAAAAAAAAATATAAATTTCTTGAAAACAATCAAGAAGTAAGACACTGTATTTAGCTTAAAGAAAATTAATCCTGTTTTTAGGACTACTAAAAATGTAGTACTAAATTAAGTAATTTAATTTACATTTATTACATTTAGCAGACACTTTTATACAAAGCACCATACGTTATTGAACAAGATATATATATATATATATATATATATATATATATATATTTATCTTGCTATATTGCATCATGTGCTGTTTTAAAATACACAAAATCAGCTGTAAAAAAAAAAGCTTTAAATATTTTAAACCAAATTATGTATATTGAATATAAGTTATAGTTATAATTTACATTATTATATATCAAACTTTTTTTGGCAGAGGGGGGAGGGTATGATCATGTGGGTGAATCTCATGACAACTTAATCAAGAAATAAGACATATTTAGCCTAAGATAATTAATCTTACGTTTAGGACTAGGAATTTTGTGCTAAATTTAGTAATTTAATTTACTAATTTACTTATTTATTTGTTTTTATCCAAAGTAACATACATTATAAATATTAATTTTAATGAAATAATTTTCATGTTATGTATTATTGTAATTGTAAAAATGCAATGTTTATGAATGTTTAAGTAATATTCATCACATCATTTCTGATCTCAGCATCATAATTTAAATATCTCTGATATTTTCTTTCATATTCACATCACCATGGCAAATGAACACTTTCTCCATGAGTGAAAACACAAATAAGAACGTTGTTTCACATTTCTTTATTTTTCATGTTACATAATATGGAAACAGCTTCAGTGATACAAAAATCCCGTGGCAGATACGCAGCTCGTGATTGGTGGAGCCGCAGGAGGCCACAGCTGATTGGCTGTGGTGATATGACGGCAGCTTCACCTCATTTCTCACAACTATTCCTCTACAGTCAGAAAAATACTGGGATACTGTGTTCATTTCACATTACCAAAATACATGTAAACTATTACAGTTTGTACATTCAAAGACGTTACAATTCCAGCACATTTTCCCTGAAGGAAGCGACAGGCACGAGGCTGTGGACGTATGGACCGTCTGCAGCGATCAGGAGCATGTAAACACAATTAAAGTCGACATGAAAACACATTTGCAACCCGTTTTACCTCTGGAATCACATGAAAATATGACATTTGAGTGGATGGTCAGAAATGGAAAAAAAGGAAAGTGATTTTACATTTTGATGAAGAATTATGTAAACAGACATTTGTTTTTCTTTGGAATGTGTATAAAGAAAGTGTATATATATATATATATATTTAAAAATATTAAAAAAAAAAAACAGCCAAAAAATATATTTTCTAAATTACATTTCAAAATATATTTATGTAAATAAGTTTTCTACCAATATAATTTTGGCCATTTTTGTATATTTTTGAAAATATATTTTGAAAGTATATATTTTTTAAAGAATTTCAAAAAAATTTTTGTGTCCATATGTTTTCTGAAATCAGTCTGAGAAAACATTCACATTTGAAAAAAAAAGAAAAAAAAAAGTATTTATCAATAACACGTGAACACATAAAAAAAAAAAAAAAATCAAACATTAATAATTTTTAAATATTTTCTCATCGCTACAAATACATTTTGAAATACCATTTTAGTATGTGATGATTGAAACTAAGTATATTTTTAATTTTAAAAATATATTTAAATTACATTTTGGCCAGAAAAAAAAATTGCCGTATGAGTAATGTTAACACAGATTTAAAAATACTGTAATAAATGTATTGCTTATAGTCAGTTAATGCATTAACAGGACTTTAAGTGTTAATAAGAAAGCAAACAGGGTCAGTTTCATGTCGACTTCGAAATACATATATAAATCGCACTTATGAACACGTCCGATACGTGGTTTGCAGAGGTATAAATGGTGGAAGACAAATACTGCTCAAAAATGATGGTTTTCAAGCATATTCTAGATGTCAAACGTGACCAAACGCTCGTCTGCGAGTCTCTCTGTATCATTTCAGCTGCTAACTAATCAAGTAACATACAAAAAAAATAAAAAAATAAAACAAAAACACGCAACTACATTTTTCAGTTCATTGTAAAAACCGTCAAGGAGGCACAATAGAAATACAATGGCTTTTCTACAAATTTACAAAAGAAAACATGATGGCACCGACATCTAAAATATAATACTAAAACTCTACTATGTGTCTGTCCCTTCCAGCGTCCATCAGTGAGCAAAACAACAAATTAGACTATTTACAAACCATATACAACGTCCAAAAAGACCATGTTTGTGATTTAAAACATGCAAAAATATCATAGCCATTTCATTTGAAATATTCACTTGCTTCATGAGTAAATAGATCACCAAAGGATCTTTAAATATCGTCCACTTTGGCTGGACCGGCACATGCAGAAACCTGTTTCAGAGACAGGTGTGACCGTCTCGATTCTGTAAACCAACATATTTCTCTCCAGCACGGCAGTGAATTCAGACGCGGCACAGAAAGAAGGCACAGATCTCCACAGTAAACACTGATTTGAACAGAGCCCGTTCTGCTAACGTAAAGCGAAGCCGGTTCTGAGAGCGAACGGTCAGGTCAGGACCTGTGTGCGATGACTTAACGGTAATTAATGAGTCAGAAACGGATGTTTCTGCCCATTTGGTGTGGTTAAAATACACTACCAGTCAAAAGGTTTTGAACAGTAAGATTTTTAATGTTTTTTAAAGATGTCTCTTCTGTTCACCAAGCCTGCATTTATTTGATCCAAAGTACAGCAAAACAGTACAATTTTTAATTATTTTTACTATTTAAAATAAGTTCTATTTGAATATATTTTAAAATGTAATTTATTGCTGTGATCAAAGCTGAATTTTCAGCATCATTACTCCAGTCTTCAGTGTCACATGATCCTTCAGAAATCATTCTAAGATGCTGATTTGCTGCTCAAGAAACATTTTTTATTATTATTATCAATATTTAAAACAGTCGAGTACATTTTTTCACCATTCTGTTCAAAGCTTGGAGTCAGTATATTTGTGGAAAATAAATTATAGAAATTAATACTTTTATTTAGCGAGGATGCTTTAAATTGATCAAAAGTGATGATAAAGTCATTTATAATGTAACAAAATATTTCTATTTCAGATAAATGCTGTTCTTCTGAACTTTCTATTCATCAAAGAAACCTGAAAAAAATTATACTCAGCTGTTTTAAACATAATAATAATAATAAATGTTTTTGAGCAGCAAATCAGTATATTACAATTATTTCTGAAGGATCATACGACTGGAGTAATGATGCTAAAAAATTAAGCTTTGAATTCACAGGAATAAATAAAATTTTAAAATACATTCAAACAGAATAGTCATTTTAAATAGTAAAAATATTAAATTTTTTTTTACTGTTTTTGCTGTACTTTGGATCAAATAAATGCAGGCTTGGTGAACAGAAGAGACTTCTTTAAAAAACATTAAAAAATCTTACTGTTCAAAAACTTTTGACTGGTAGTGTATCATCTGAACCGCTTTAGAAAGCCGAATGCAGTTGTCGAGACATCTTGCGATGAACTGACCCGCTCAAAATCCTCTTATTGAGTCGATGTCTATGGATCAGTTGAGAGGAAAAAGCTGAGCTTTTGTGGACCAACTGTACTTCATTTTGGTACAAAAATGCGATAATTGGACCTTTTTCCCCCTCTCAAAGAGGAAATCTGATTCAAGTGATAATATAATATAAAGAGTTCACTCAGAAATGGAAATCAGCATCGTTTAGTTGCCTTCATTTTGTATGTCAAAGATTGTCCTCAGCATACGTGAGGAGAAAATGACTGAAATGCCATCTTTGAGTGAACTAATAACAACAAACTAACTATCTATGACCAGCTGATGAAGTCAAACAGGATGAAAAAGTGATTGTTGGCATGTCTTGATAAAAATCCTCAAGTGCTTACGTGATGAACCCTTCTGCCCAACTCTCTCTCTTTCCATCTTTCACAATGAGCGAACGTCTATCTGAGTCTCATGAACGCAGTGATCTGAGTGCTGGGAAAACACAGGAGAAGATAAAACAACAAACCAGAGCTTATGAGAGGAGAGAGAGGTAGAGGCACAGGGTTCAGTGAGAACTGAGTGTCCATGCTGAGAGATGAAACGGCTTCAGCTGAGGACCGGCGGCGCTTTAATGAGCACCTTTCGAGCCGGGCGGGTTGTGGATCCAGTCCAAGACGATGAGAGACAAGCTGCCGATCATGAAGAAGATGCCCACCACCAGGAAAATGGTTGCCTGTAGATCAAATAAAATTACATTAAAAAAATTATATAATAATTATGGAAAAATGTAAAATAATAATTATGAAAAAACATAATATAATATAACATAACATAACATAACATAACATAACATAATTAGTTCTGGGCAACGATTAATCATGATTAATCGCACCCAAAATAAAAGTTTTTGTGTACATAATATATGTGTGTGCACTATGTATATTTATTATGTATATATATATATATATATATATATAACTACACACACATGCATGTATATATTTAAGAAAAAAATTGTTTATATATTAAATATACTTATATATAATATAAATAGTGCTGTCAATCGATAAAAAAAAATACTAATTAATCGCACATTTTCCTGAAATTAATCGTGATTAATCCCACCTAAAATTAAAGTTTTTAAATATACTTTTATATTGCAATAATTTCACATTCAATCTTCAAATTAATGTACAAACAACATAAAGACAGTGTATTTTTAATATTTGTTTAATGGCATCTTTATTTTTAATGACTGAAGGTCAGTCTCACTGATACCAATTAATACTGATTTCCCTATAAAAATGTTTCCCCCTAATATTTAACCATTGACTATAGCCATTCAACTTTACTTTATAATTAAGAGCTATCAATTTTAACATTTATAAGACTTTAAAAATAACTTCTAATTTAAGTGAACTTAAAACAATCTTCACATAAACCCATTAAATGTCATATTTATCTACCTGTGCCCCTCAGCAGAAATATACAGAAACTGAATAAAGTTATCAAACACTAAATTCTAAACTAAATACAGATGAATCCTTAAAACTATAAAAGTTATTGATTTCCTCTTTTTTTCTTTTGTTCTTGATGAACAGACATCACAGCAGCTGGTTATTAGGTTGTTTTGGCTGCTATTTAAGAGCTGCTGCTACCGAACATGACGCGGATCTGACACACATCCTATTTTCTTTCAACTCTACCTTTTCTGACCCATGTCAGATCGGACCCATTTCAGTCTCTTCTAATGAGCCGATGAGTTGAATCGGGTGTGTTAGATGAGGGAGACAGTGCTGGGATGCTCCAGGACAGTTTTGAAAACCATTTCAGGACATGTTCTTGATATAACTCATATATAACATATTACATGCATGCACAGTTTTATGGCAGCTTTAATCGCCTTTTTGGTAACTTCATGACTTAACTGATCACGACACTGCATGCTTGTAGTTTCTTTCGCAATTTGATATGAAATGATACAGGCTATGCACGCGCCGGCACCTTTGTGCGTGTATTGAAGAGCACGCGCTGCGAGCACAGTACAGTTTCTGCGCTCGTTTGACTCGCGCCTGACGCTGAAGTGAAGCTGGAGCGCGCGTCTGAAACGTCTCCTGTTTGATGTGCTCGTAAAGACGTTCTGCGACTGAATAAAAGCACTACTTGTCAAGAAAAAAGAGACAGAATTAGCAGTTATGAGTGGGGTGGCCAACCCTTGGCCCCGCCCCTGCGTTTTAACGCGTTAATTTTAACGCGTTAAACTGAAAAAATTAATCGCCTGCGTTAACGCGCTAATTTTGACAGCACTAATATATAAATCATATGAATATAAATATATACATATAAATACATGTAAATATTTTCAAATATATATACTGTATGTGTGTGTCTTTTTATATACATAATAAATATACACAGTACACACACATATATTATATTATATTATATAATCGCGATTAATCGTTGCCCAGCACTAAATATAATATAATATAATATAATATAATATAATATAATATAATCATTGCTGGGTAGTAACTGATTACATGTAATCTGGATTACGTAATCAGATTCCAAAAATGAAATACTTGTAATTACATTATATTATCTTTTTAAAATGCTTAAAATATTTTAAAATGCTTAAAATAATCGAATTACAGTTAATTTTTTAATGGATTGCATGATTACATATTATTCATACATTATTTTAAACTAAAATTAGAAGTCCCCCTGAGATTTGAAGTTAATATTACAATATAATTTGGTATAATAATTACATATATAATATAAGATATTATAATAATATGAAATTAAAAAATCAAATACTTTTATTTAGAATATGTAACATTTTAAAATGCTTAAAATCAGATTACAGTTACTTTTTATGGATTACATAATTACATATTATTTAAACATTATTTTAAACTAAAACTTGAAGTACCCTTGAGATTTTAAGTTAATATTTTAATTATTATTATAAATTATTAGTTTTAATTTTTTCTTTAAGTTTACATTTTTATGATTTAATTAACTAGCTTTTTATCAATTCATGATCCCCCTTGAAGTTCAGTTTAGGAAACCCTGTTGTTTAATGTGCTTGATATTGGTGATAATAAATAATAAAATTTATATTCCCTCTCTTTGCATTTTTATATTAATGAATGTGGTACATCATAATTGTATTCAAATCAATATGATAAATAATTTAGGTCAAAAGTAATCTAAAAGTAATCAAAAAGTAGTCAGATTATATTACCTACAATGTGTAATGTACCAGATTACATAACAAATTACAATTTTCAACAATATTCAGTAAAGGAATACAATTTGTTAGTAATCGACCCAGCACTGAATAACAGAATAGAATAGAATAGAATAGAATAGAATAGAATAGAATAGAATAGAATAGAATCTATACATACAGATATTTTCTGAGGTGATCTGAAAGGTAAACTCTTGACCAGCCGCAGATAAAATGCTGCTGGTAGGATGAAGATGAGCATGGTGGCCGCAGATGAACCTACAGGAGGAAGAGGAGGAATTAATATGTGTGAGTTCAAGTTTATTTCTCCTCTCAAGTGGCGAAAGGGGCTACATCTAATAACAAGCTCTGCATGGAGAAAGCACTGACCGATGAAGCCAAAGATGTCTCTGATGGTGGGGACGAAGATTACAAGGAGGTTGTTGAAGGCCAGTATGGCAGCGGCGATGAGGATGTGTCGGATCCAGCTGAACTCTTTTCCAGCGAAACACAGCGTGATGACTGACGAACGGATCTGAAAACACAAATTAACAAACATACAATTTAGAAAAAGACCACTAAATCATTCACAAAAAAATCACATTTATTTCTTTTTTTAAATCACATATATATAGTAATATAATATATAACAGTAATTTTATATATATATAAAATTACTATTATTTTTATTATATTTATAATAGACACACACACACACACACACACATACAGATACATGTATTGTAGATTTTTTAAAAATCATATTGATTGCTTAATTAGTTTTTGGACAGAAGTCTCTTCTCACCAAGCCTGCATTTATTTGATCCAAAGTACAGCAAAAAACAGTAAAATTTTGAAATATTTTTACTATTTAATTCTGAAGGATCATGTGACTGGAGTAATGACGCTAAAAATTCAGCTTTGAAATCACAGGAATAAATTACATCTTAAAATATATTCAAATAGAAAACAGTTATTTTACATGGTAAAAAATTTCAAAATGTTACTGCTTTTGCTGTACTTTGGATCAAATGAATGCAAGCTTGGTGAGCAGAAGAGACTTCTTTAAAAAACATTAAAAATCTTACTGTCCAAAAACTTTTTTTAATTATAAAAAGCTAGGTAATGTGGGTGGTTGTTGTAATAAATATGGTTCTCTGCAGGGATAATACACATTATTTTTTATATGCACTGTGTTCCAAAACTCTAAGACCACATTAAAAATCTGTAATCGAAAGCCTTAGCACCATGAAATGCTAAATCTGCATCAGAGATAAAGCTCTAGTCTGTTCCAGAACAACCGTCCGGCGGCTTTACAGATGATTCGAAACAAATGAAAAGCAAACAACTTCATACATGAACACAATTTTCTGTTTAGATTTAATCAAATGACTTTGAGAACTAATATTATTTTATGAAGTTATTCTAGCACTGCAAACACAGACAGACAGAAGTCTGAATGGAGCAGGAACAGAACGAACCAGAGCAGGTGAGTGAATTATTTGAGCGCAGGTCACAGGACCTGGACTGATCCGCTCAGAGCATGAGAACTGGCTCACACTGGGCCAAAGTTCACACACACACACACACACACACACACACACACACACACACACACACACACACACACACACACTGTGGGCGGAGCCTGAGACAGGATTACCAGTGTAAGCATGAGGTAGAGTTGCATCAGCCAGCAGCAGCAGCAGGACTAACCGTCTGGCTGACAGAGCTTGACACAGATCACTCAAGCAGAGATCGCATTAAATGAGCCTGAACTTTCGACTTCTAAAGATACAACTTCAGTGTATTCACTAACTAGAGATCAGATGCACCTCGAATGATAGAATAAGCCTTTAAAGAGCCTGTAAAACCAACCGTTTTTTGTTGCTTTCAGTTCATGCTGAGCAAATGAAGTGCTCCTGAAAATGGACTTAATAAACTTTCAAATTCAGAGTTTTCTTGTATCTGACTAGTTGCTGTCCACACACACACACACACACACACACACACATACATATATATATATATATATATATATATATATATATATATATATATATATATATATACATATATATATATATATATATTCTTATTTAAGGTTTTTGACTTGTTTTACAGTACAAATATATAAACATTCTTATATCAAACTTAGTGCTGTCAAATGATTAATCGCGATTAATCGCATCCAAAATAAAAGTTTTTGTTTATGTAATATATGTGTGTGTGCTGTGTATATTTATTATGTATATATAAATACACACACATACAGTATATATTTTGAAAATATTAACATGTATTTACATGTATATATTTATATTTATATAATTTATAATATATATAAAAATATTTAATGTACAAATATAACATATTTTTCTTAAATATATACATGCATGTGTGTGTATTTCTATATACATAATAAATATACACAATACACACACATATATTACATAAACAAAAACTTTTATTTTGGATGCGATTAATCGCGATTAATCGTTTGACAGCACTAATCAAAATACATTTAGTTAAGAAGCAAATTTTTTTTTTTTTTGTAAAAACACTTTTAAAAATGTAAAAAATATATGTACTTTTAGTAACATTAACAAATTAGGAAATATATTGTTTTTAATAAATAGTCTTAAAATTCAAATAAATAAATATACTACTATTAATATATATTAAAGTATTTAGTTAAATGTTTATAGTATAATATTACCATATTAAAAATAATAAATATTAAATTAAGTAATATTTTTTTAATCAAGAAATTGGGTAGTTTTATTTTTCTGACCCCACTGGCAAATTTTTCTTTTTTAATTTTGATGAAATTTTATGTCATTTTGCTTCTCGAGCAAAATCTTGATTTACGATTGTTCAGATATTTTACTTAAAAACAAGACAAAAACACTGTTTTTTTTTTTTTGCAATGCATACCTCTAAACTCTTGCTGCAACATTTATTTATTTTTATTTTTTTATTTATTTAATTATTTATTTACGTCAGCAGTAAGACTATCTCATTGGCATCATACAATTAACAACAACAACAACAAAAAAAACATTTAAGATATATTTTTTAAATACATCAGTCAATAATATCTGTGAGTAAAAATGTCCATTTCCATTAAAAACTGTAGTCCAGTAAAATTTGATGGTTCTTGGTGCAACAACAACTCATTTGAGTGCATTTTTATTTTTTTTCTTCAAAAGAGCTTTAGCAGACAACGCTGATTAATCGAGTTCTCCGATATGGTTTAGTAAGTACAGGTTGGTTCGTCTGTAGCCTCTCAAAACACCTCGGGTTCATAACACATCATTAAAGAAGCGTAAAGCAGACAGAGTCCATTATAGAGCGCTAGTATTGCATAACCATCTCTGATCAGACAGTCCTTGAACCGAGAGACACTGCTCTGTGACTCTTACATAAACCTTAGTTTTCTAGCCGTCACCTGGGTGCCACATTTCAGTCCGGCCTCAAAGCATTCGGCATCTGCCGGCGAGTGCATCTGGAGCCCGACGTGTGACATTTTTCCAGTGACCCTCGTCTGAGAGTTACTGTCGTGTCTCTCCTGTTTATGTCAGTGCTGTGGAGAGACTAACTAAAACTACTAACTTAACTAAACATATTAGCAGCTCAGCTGTTTTTAAAAGCTCTTTAAAGTGAAATTTCAGGTCGTTTAGATGGTTAATCTCAAGCAAATTATAACTTTTATTCAGCAAGGATGCATTAAATTGATGAAAAGTGTCAGTAAAGACATTTGTAATGTTACAAAAAATTTCTATTTCAAATAAATGCTGTTCTTTTGAACTTTCTATTCATCAAAAACTTCTGAAAATATGGTTTCCATAAACATATTTACTGTTTTCAACATTAGCAATAATCAGAAATGTTTCTTGAGCAGCAAATCAGCATATTAGAATGATTTCTGAAGGATGTGACAATGAAGACTGGAGTTATGATGCTGAAAATTTAGATTTGAAGCACAGAAATAAATTACAATTTACAATATATTCACATCAAAAGCAGTTGTTTTAAATTATAATATTATTTCACAATTTTTAAGTATATATAATCATTTTCTATTTTTAACTGTTTTAAATTCATTTTAAATCAATTTTTAAATCATTTTAAAAGTTTTTAAATTCCTTGTTTTTATTGTTGTGATTATTTTTTATGATTATTTTCTTTTCTTTTATGTAAAGCACTTTGAATTCCCATTGTGTATGAAATGTGCTATATAAATAAACTTGCCTTGCCTATTTTTGATCAAATAAATGCAGCTTTGGTGAGCAGAAGAGACTTTCAAAACATGAACAATCTTACTGCCCCGAAGCTTCTGAGCATTAGTGTAGTTAGTTATATAGTCACATACTGCTGTTAATTGCTGTTTTCAATGCAGTATTTTTGTGTTACTAGTTATAATAGTATATAGTAATATAATAATAGTAATTATATTATATAATGATAAATAATACATATAATAATACATATATTACATATAATAAAAATATGTAGTGAACATTTACATGTTCAAGTTCAAACCGGAGGTCATTGTTTTTGTGGCATGAAAACAAGTCACTTCTGCTTTTTACAAATACTATAATCTAAGAAATGTCTGTAAGATATTGTTGCCCTAAATAGCTTCAGTGTAGTTATCAGCCTGTTGTTTGTAGTGTAAATAACTACATTTTCAGCCTCGGTGTTGTTTAATTACTTGAAATAAGTAGCTTAACATGCTAGTTTCAAAGAAACTGCTCCAAAAATAGTTGCTGAGATCACAAAGACAGAAGTAGAGAGATCAGTCATCAACCACAAAACCAGAAGACGACGAGCGTCACTGCAGAACAGCAACAGATACCGAAGAAACCCATGTGGTTCTGGCGGAGGAGCAGCGCAGCCGCATTCACACTCAAATAAAGGCCTCTATCTGCTGTATGGAGCGGTAGTGTTACTCTCAGACGGGTGTAAACTATCATACGTGATCATGTGAGTGAAGCTCACTGACCCTCATAGGCTCTGACGTGACCTTTGACCTCGGGCTGCACTGATCTCACATGAATCACTGCGATGAACCTACAGACAGACCAGCCTAAACACAGTCAGAGCACAAACTAACAAAGAGTTAGTTATAATAAATATATATGTAATAAAAATAAATGTTAAAAAAGTGAATTCAAAAGTACTAAAAAGTATATATACACATTTAATAATAAATGTAAACAAATAACCTTTATAATAATTAAGAAATAATATATAATAATATATAATAATCATATATTATAGAATTTTACGTGTGTACGTGTTAATTTATTAATATTAAAACATTAAAATTAAAATACTTATATATTTTTTTTATATCTATATTTTATACATTTTATTATACTTTATTTATATTTACATATAGATTTTTTATTTACTAGATTTAAAAAATTCATTTATTTTATTTATTTATAATTACATTTTAAAGTTTTTTTGTTACATTGATTATACATCTTTATATGCCAATACTATGTTATAAATATATTAAGAAATTATGAGATATATTTTTAAAATTATAATAAAAAATATATATAATCATATATTTATAAATGTATATTTATACATGTATAATCCAACATTATTATTTTAATATTATCTAACTAATTTTAATAATTATATTTTTTTAATTGTATTATTTAAATACCAAGTAATAGTAAAAATTGTATGATACTTTAACAGAATGTTTGTTAAAATGTATTTAAAAATGCACAAATACATTATATATGTATTAATAATATTAAAATTGTAATAAATATTAATGTATTATTTTAATACTTTTGAATAATTCATTGATAGTTTATTGATTAATTATTAATTAATTATTAAAATAATAAGTAGATGTAATAACAAATAATAATATATTTATTTTATCATATTTTAAAAGAAATACATATTAAATTACACAATAATTTGTAACAAAAATGTGTTTGTTAAAAATGTATATTAAAAAATGTAAACAATTATATATGTACTTTTTAACAAAGATTTTCCTTGAACCCATTTGTAACTCAGCAGATTGTTGAAAGTGTAATAAATCAAACTACCCATCTACAGATCCGTTCATCAGGAGAAGTGAGAAGGTGGCCTCATCGAATCGAGCATCTGATACAAGTGAAACTGGAGCTGAAGGGTCTGGTGGTCCTTTATAAGGGCACAGAAGCGGCGCACCTGTCACTGCTCGTGTAGCAAATGTGCTCAATAATGACCAACAGCCTTGATTCAGAGCTCTGTGGCAGAGTTTCAGGAACAGCATGCATCGGATATCAATCCAAGATGTGTCCTGAGAAAACTGGTACAGTCCTGAATTCATAAGGGAGCTTTTAAGAGCGTCAGCGGAGCGGCCCACGTCATCTCAGCCAATCACAAACACTCTGGGCCTGTCCATCATTTCACACATTTACTAAAATCACTATAAAGGGAGCTTTTGGGAAAAGGGAACAAGAAACATGGCTGACAAAGATATTTTGAAAAATGCATTTAACGCTTTATTTTAAAGTGTCCTTGTTAGACGTTACATGTACTTACTAGAGTAATAAAAGCAAATTATGCATAATTACAAGCAACTAACCCTAAACCAGACCCTACACATTGTTAAATTAATATTACTCAGCATTAAAGTAAATAATTACACTGCAACACGAACCAGGGTTATACTGGTATTTTTATATACGATCATAGTTTTATTAATATCTTGAATTAGCTTATTTTATATTTTCAGTTTTCATTTTAATCTTTTATAATTTTGATATGCATGTCATTTTTATTTTTTAAATACAAATAAAAAAATATTTCTTTTTAGGTTTAATTTATTTTTATTTCAGCTTTAGTGCAGATTAACTGATTGACTGATTGATTGATTTCAGTTAGTAATTTTAACGCTTCTTTTTTCGAGTTTTCAATTTAATTCTTAGTAATTCTGTTTTTGTCTTTTTTATTGTTATTATTACTTTTAAATACTTCTGTTTAGGGTTGAGGTCTATCTAACTTAAATTTATTTTTATTTTAGTTTTAGTTCACTTTTATTTTCATTTTAATGCTTCTGTTTTTTTATATTTTCAGTTTTTATTTTAATTTGTATTAATTTAGTGTTTCATTGTATTATTATTATTATTATTATTATTGTTTAAATATTTAGATTAAATTATTTATATTTTAATATTTAGATTAAATTATTATTATTATTATTATTATATTTATTTATTTGCAATTTATTTTACATTTCCAGTTAGTCATTTTAATGCTTCAATTTATTTTGCTTTGTCGCAACATTACATTTCTACATTTCATCACATTTTTCATTTACATTTTTAAAATTTTCATTTAATTTAATAATATAATTTTAATGATATTAATTGTAGTTAACGATAACAGCCCTGAAAAGGACACATTAAAATAACCATGTTTATTATCCACACAATGTAAGTCAAGTCTCCATTGACTTTTATTGTGCAGACAAGAAAAAAAAGAATGACATGAGAGTGAGTAAATGCAAATTTTCATTTTAAACTGATTATTCACGCAAAAATCCTGAATTCTGCAAGCCTTTGCGATTAACGATCTAATTCGAGTCTGAATGACTTCATTAGTGCATGAGTCACATGACCTCAGTGATGCTACAGTTCAAAAGTGTTTGAGATTGAACAAGTTTTATATCATCAGCAAACGCTCATCATCATCATCATCATCATCATCATCATCGCTCTGACCTCATTAGACTCCATGATGAGCCTCGTTTAGGCCTCATTCAGAATAAAACAGTGTGTTCGTATCTTGTTTCTGTTAGCGAGTGTCGTCTGCGTGTCTGACTCAAGGTCTCCTTTGGCCAAAAGACAAAACAAAAGAAATCTCGTGTGACATTGGAGAGCGACTTGAAGGCCAAGAACTCCTTGGAAACACAAAATGTCACGTCGCACAAACTCTGCAACCCCTGAACACTGAACAGGCCTCAGCTCAACTCTGCTCTTTTAAGCTTTTTCACTGAACTCAACTTCTAACTTGGTACTGGTGCAGATGAAATGACTTGTGACAAACTAATCAAATAACACGAGCGCATGTCAGTCTTCAATGAAAAGCTGATCTGATTAGAGGAGCTGCAGCAGTGTTTTATGTGTTTATAGCGCCTCCAGTGGCCACATGCTGTAACTGCGGCGTTTGTAAGGGCACTGCACTGCACTGCATCAGGTAATATTCCACTGGCTTTGATTGCCCCGCCCTCACTCTGTGTGTGTGTGTGTGTGTGTGTGTGTGTGTGTGTGTGAGCAAGAGAGGAAGGGGGCGGGGCTTGAGCTAAAGAAGCTCTCTATCGCCCTCTGCCTGTCAGAAACATACATTCTTCATTTAACAAATCAGTGTTATTTTGGTGTCACTGAGATACTATTGTAGCTTGTTACTATTTTGAATTAGATTCTTTATTTTAGGTTTTCATTTTA
The DNA here is from genome assembly GCA_039654775.1 of Spinibarbus caldwelli. Lineage (NCBI taxonomy): Eukaryota > Metazoa > Chordata > Actinopteri > Cypriniformes > Cyprinidae > Spinibarbus > Spinibarbus caldwelli. Next base: position 1,818,878 of record CM077229.1, on the reverse strand, counting down.
ATTTCATTTAAGGTTTTAAATTTGTTGTGTGTTTTTGTCATTTTTATCATTTATTTAGTTTCTTAAATGCCTATATATTTTTAATGTTAATTTTAGTACATCAAGTTAGATTAAAAATAAGAAATATTGCCTTAGCAACTAGCTGAAATGAATTAAGTTTAGGTGTTTTTATATTTTATTTTAAGTTAACGTTTATTTTATTTCATGTAATTTTTTATGGTTTTAGTATCATTGATATACTATTATAGTTTGCTAATATTTTGAATTAGATTTTTTTTCTACTTTTTTTTTCACTTTAATTTTAGTTAAGATTTTAATCATTTTGTTGTGCATTTTTGTCATTTTTATTAGTTAGTTATTTCTATATATTTTAATTTTTTTAAATTTTATTTTATTATTGATTTGTTTTAGTTATTTTAGTACATCAAGTTAACATAAAAATAAGAAATGTTGCCTTAGCAACTAGCTTAAAATAAGTTTAGATTTTATTTCAGTTAACATTCATTTTATTTCAAGCTTTTTATGGTTTTAGTATCACTGATGTTCTATTATAGCTTTTGTTAAAAGTTTGAATTAAATTTACTTTTTCTCTTTTCACTTAAAATTTACTTAAAGTTTTAATAATTCTGTTGTGTTTTTCTTGTTTTAATTCGTTTTTTTTATATATATATATGTCTATATGGTTTTTTTAATTTTTTTATTTATTAGTTTTATGTTAGCACATCAAGTTAAATGAAACAGAAATTTGAAATGTTGCCTTGACATGTTTATATATATATATATATATATATATATATATATATATATATATATATATATTTAATTTCAGTTCATGTTAATTTTTTTTCAAGTAATGATTTTTTATGGTTTAATATCAGTTATATAATATTGTAGTTTTTGTTAATATTTTAAATTAGATTTTGTTTTTCTGTTTTAAGTTTTAACAATTTTGTTGTGTTTTTGTCATTTTCATTGGTTGTTTTTTTATTCGTTTCAGTTATTTTAATACATAAGGATTCAATAATTGAAATGTGCAGAATATGATAAAATGTGTTTAAAAGAGTTAAAAATAACTAGCAGTTACCCGATTTTTTACCCGACAGTTCATGCTGGTACTGATATCTAATGAACAGGGTGACAAAAATATGATGCAAATTAAAGGTAGCAAAATAAACATGCACTAAATTTGTGGAAATGAATACTTACATTACAAAATATTTTCCTCAGTTAAAAGCCACCAAAGCAATTAACCTAATAGAGTAGCACCCTCTGGTGGACATTTACAATATCTCAATAAGAGGACATGAATACATAAAAGAGCAACAAAACGCATCAAACACACTTCAAAGTGTATCAAAATGAAGGACATGTTCATGTGGGTGTGTTTTGTTACTCACGGGGAACAGCACTATGGGAACGGTCAGCGTCACCGCCGTCAGCACAGCCAAACGCACCAGCAGAAGCATCGTGTCAAACTTGTAGACCTTTGTGAAGGTGTGAAGCAGCTCTGCCTCGACATGATCTGACAGACAGACAGAGAGTGAGTCTGGAAACAAGTAACTTCTCGACTGGAACGTGTGGTGATGTAAGAGCGCTGAACGGTGTGTTTGTAACGTACCATAAAACGTCAGATAGCCGAACAGGGCAGAGAGCAGGTACATCACCAGCATCGCCAAGATGGACAGGTTTGAGACACTCTGCATCTTCCTCCGAGAGCGACTGAGAAACACGAGTGAATCACACAACAGAAACGGCTTTAGAAAATATATGATATATAAATATATCAGTCAATATGAGCTGTTTTTAATTGTCTCCGGCCTATTCACCAGTTTATCCAAAAATACTGTGGTGGTATCAGATTTGATATGTAATATAAGACAAAATCATATAAAAAAAATGTCTAAATATCCAGTTGTTTTTGTTACTGGATCTGATGCTATTTGAAAAATTTGCTCCCCGGGCACCGCAGCATTGGCTGCCCACTGCTCCAGGTGCTCTACTGTGTGTGTGCACTTGGATGGGTTAAATGCAGAGCACAAATTCCAAGTATGGGTCACCATACTTGGCCACATACCACTTCCCTTTCCTTTATATATTTATATATATATATGAAGAGTTTATTTGCAAAAACTTATTATTATCAGTTATTATTGTTTAAGCAAAACAACCCAACTGCAGTTTGATTGATATTAATTGGAATGCAGAATAAAAAAAACATGATTTTGAGTTACCTGTTTTTGCAAATAAACTCTTCATATATTTTTTAAATAGCATCAGGCTATTTGAACCATCAGGTTCAGGTTCAAATAGCATCAGGTCCAATTATATATATATATATATATATATATATGTATATATATATATATATATATATATATATATATATATAATTCTGAGAAAACATACTGTGGCGGTATATTTAATCTGAAATATATAATATAATATAATATAATATAATATAATATAATATAATACAATATATGTTCTAAATTTCCATTTTTTTGTTACTGGAACTGATGCTATTTGAAAATAATACTACTACTAATAATATTATTTATATATACACACACAAACACACACACACACTATTTAAATATTTACCTATTATTGGGCAATTTTCTATATTGGTGCATTTTTATTCTTTTTAGTCTTTAATTTATTGGACAGTATAGATTTGACTATACTGATGCTTTCTTAATAATTTTTTATTTTTTTTTTGCATAAAATCAAAGTTTCTCTCACTCTTTCAGTTCGCTGTAGATGGGCAGAACTTCAGGATGACACACGAAGGCAAAGGCGAGGATGGGAACGGTGTAAACAGTCTGAAAGACACAAACACAACAAACGCCATGAGGCTCTTTCCACACACACAGCTTACAGGACAGCTCTTCTAGTCTGACAGGATTAATCACATATTTGTATAACATCATCTGCATCGTCACCTGTGAGTTGAAGACAAAGTATTTGGGTGTGCACATGTCCTGGTGATCCTCAGGGTGAGGCGTGAACTGGACAGCGCTGTGGAGTGGGTCGTGCACCGGTGCATGAGGATCCAGATGAGGTCCATGTGCTTCAGATATATACGCCAGGGCTGAGGCGTTCTGCAGAGCGTACAGACCCAGAGCGTTTGAGCCATTCATGCTCATGTTCGACTCGTGTTGGTAGAAGATCGGCAGAGGACAAGGCAGGATCGTCTTCTTATAGATCAGCTGACAAATTAAACCAATGCACAAGAGAGTGTCATGAAACCATGCACTAAGAAATAGTTCAACTGAAAGAGAAAGTCCTGTCATCACTTATGTCAGCCTCATGTCATTTTGTGGTCTAGAGAATAACCTTTATTTAACCAGGTAAATCAGTTGAGAACCAGTTCTCATTTACAGTGACGACCTGGCCAAGAGGCAGCATGAAAAGCAGGTACAATACAATAAAAAACAAACAAATAACTAAAAACAAGTACAATGATCTTGTACTATTGACTGAATTGAATTTTTAAAGGAAGAAAGTGAAATAAATGACCTAAGCTTTAAAGTCTGCTGCAGATGATTCCAATCATATGCAGCAGAAAACTGAACTAAAACTAAAATAAAAAAGTAATACAACTTCATAGACATAAACACTTAAAATAATTTTTTAAAACCCTAAAATGTTAACTAAAATTTGTTATTAAAGGTTTTGAGGTTATAAAGGTTATATATATATATATATATATATATATATATATAAAAAAGAAAAAAACTTCAACAAAAAATTATTAAAATGTTAACTAAAATTAGTGATTGATGGTTTTCAACAGGGTTATTATTGTTTTGAACAGGGTTATTATAGTTAACTAAAGCTAAAAGCATTAAAAAATCTTTTTTTGGTTACTAGAAATAAATGTAAAAATAAAAAAACAAACTATTTTAATTTAGTTTAACTTGATGTACTAAAATAACTGGAACTAAAGTAAAAATAAAAACCTTCATAGACATTAAAAAACTACTAAAATGTCAATGAAAATAAAAATTTCAAAATACAAACTAATACAAAATATTAATAAAAACCTTAATAGTGAAGTATGTTCTGCCATGCTTTGCAGCAAAAAAGTTCAATAAACAAACTTTATTTATAGTATCTCAATAATAGTAAATAAGCACTGCTTTGGAACAGATTGAGGGCGAGTACATGATTTTAATTTTTACTGAACTATTCTTACTGACACAGAAATGTTGTAACCTCATATGGCATGTAAAGCTGCTGTTAAACCTTCATAGTAAAGGTAGATGAAGAGTAAACGTACCACTCCCAGGAAGAACACCATGCATGAGAGAGAGAAGCCGCTGGTGTACCCCAGATACCCTGATGAGACCAGAACCAGAGTTAAACACACACTTCACAACATCACAAACACAAACTCAACCTCTCTGACACAAAGTCTCACCGAGGTTTTTCAGCAGAGACAGCGGCAGAATGATGCCGACGGACACGAGCACCATCACATAATTCCCGTTCAGATACCATTCACTGCACAGAGGAGCACAAGAATAAGGCCTTTCATCATGATACAATAAATCAAGATACATTTATGTGAGAAGCAATATGACATCAGATATTATGTCTTGTTTTCTGAGAAATGCATCAGAATTAAGTGAGTTTATGATTAAAATAAGACAAAATATCTGCCAATGGAGTCAGAAAAATATTTAAGCATAAATTCACTTCATTTTGATACACTGTTCAGAAAACAAGTCGTAATATATCATATTTAAATTTTATATATTTATTTAAAATATATTCTAAAGTATAACAATAATACATATACAAATTATACAATTATTTTAATCTATTTAAAATAAATATAAAATGTGCCTATTCATTTCATTAACATAAAAAATCTTATTCTTAAAAAAAATAACCTGATCTTAAAAAATAACGCTTCATTGTGATACACTTTTCTAAAATCAAGACTAAATGTATCTTGATTTAAGGATGTTTGGATATTTGTAATGGTAAACAAGGCCAAAATACTGAGGAAGATATTCATTTTGCAATGTAGTTTTAAACAAGTCACGAATGCTGGAACATTTAAATGAAAATTGCAAATCATGTATCCCAATTGGGACATCTGCAACAAAAAACACATTTTAGTTTTTGTTAAATAATATACAAATAATGAATAAAAAGTATATCTTAAATATATGCATCGAGTTTTCACATATGATCCATATTTCTCTCCAACCAACCAATCACAGACACTCACACAAACTCATACAAATGTACATCATAAATCAGTTATTATGCTTTTATCTACTGTTATACAGACATAAACATCACTGAGTCCTACCCAGAGTTCTCCTCCAGCCCGAGAAAAGCCCGAATCACCTCTGGCAGCTCGTATTTGACTATGAACAGATAGCTGGACATGGCTGAAGACAAACCAAACACATTAATGCCACATCACCAACGCTAAAAACTAAAGATTCAAGCTATTTATAAAGATGACATCATTACCTCCTATATTCTGCAGAGTTATTGATCCAAAAGCTGCCATTTTTCCTGGCCATCCAAACGCTCTTTCCCCGAGCTTCTCGTAGATCAGCGAGCCTGTAGCCAGAGAACATTATAGCATCGACTGCACGTTTCATAAATGAATGTGTTTACAATCCCTCGATACGCTCACCTCCTTCTTTGGCCGTCACTAGTAACAGATGAACAGAGTAAAGCGACAGGATAGCGACTCCAAGCAGGAGAATGCTGGAAAAAACAGAAAGAAACGTCAGAAACTCCTCTTGAGAGACATTTACTGACACATACTGTAAAATATCATGTGTTCAAATACATAGAGCTACCCAGCTAACAGAGAATGTTCTCACTACGTTTTTTCAACATTATATAAACGTTTGGAAAACATGTTCTAAATGTGTACAAAATGTGTATTCTTAGAACTTTATTAATATTTGATATATGTTCTCATATCTCTGAGAGAAAACGTTCTGAGATCAACATTTTTGGAACGTCCTTGTGATGTTATTTGTACTTGATCAACATTCTAAGAAACACTTTTGTAACCTTTAAATAACATTCTAATCATGACAACAAAACTGGACATTTCAACATTTTAAAATATTAAAAATAACATTAAACTAACACTATATTTTTGGGTAAAAAAACTTACTAGAATGTTGTCAGAAATGTTCTTGTAACCTTTAAATAATGTTATAATCACAAGAAAACTGGACATTATAACATTTGTAGAGTATTAAAAATAAATGTTTAAATGATGTTATTTTGGGGTAAAAATAAAGTCAGTAAAATGTTGTAAGATGTTTGTGTAACATTTAAATAACTTTCTAATCGCAACAAAAAAACTGGATTTTTTTGCACAATATTAAAAATAAACATTTAAATAACGTTATATTTTCGGTAAAAATAAAGTTGTATAGAATACAACTTTATTAAAATGTATGTAATTAATGTAAATAGAATGTTGTGAGAAATGTTAGGTTTGTAATTGTTTAATCACAACAAGAAAACTGAACATTTTAACGTTCTTAGAAAATGTTAAATATTTGTTATTTATCATACATTCTCATATTTATTTTGTTTTTTTATAAATAATTTTGCACAGTCAAAATGTTGTTTTCATAAAATACTGTTTTGATGTGTTTGTTATTTGCATTAGTTACTATTTTCAAATAGTTGTCTCTCGGCCAAATTTTGTCCTATCCTAACAAACCACACATCAATGGAAAGCTTATTTATTCAACTTTCATATGATATATAAATCTCAGTTTCAAAAAATTGGCCGGTTTTGTGGTCCAGGGTCACATTTAAAGTGGCCAATATCCAGAACTAGCTACAGCTAGCCGGTTTATGACCCATAAAGCACTGTTACGTCTAAAATTCACACTCAGCTGCAGCGAGACACAAACTGAACGACAGAAAGATGGATCTCCAGAAACAGTTAATGATGATTCAGTCACTCGACACCGGCCTCCTGTGGCTCAGCGAACAGAAATAACCGTCTGACACGAGCGCCGGAGAATGAAAGAGTGATGAAAGGTTGAGCGCTGACCGAATGCTGGCGCTCAGGTGACCATTAGCGCTGAAGGTGTGCAGCAGTCGCCGCTTCCTCCTGCTGACCGTTCACAGCTGACTGCTGTCCGTCACACACACACACACACACACACACGCTTTAACCCCTCACTGGACAGCAGACGCTGGGCTAAATATAGCCATATAGTTTATTAGTGATATGCGCTGTGTAGCGTGTCACAGACAGCAGCAGCGGCCCAACAGAGCGCTCGCCAGCACATTCTTTGATAAGAACCTCTGTGGGGGTTTCTGGATGTAACACTTTAGCTACAAACAGGGCTGTAGCAAATATTAAAACTTTTGAAACAATACATGAATAGAATTTCATTTTTGTAATTTTTATTCTTTTTTGAAGTTGTTTGTTAATTTTTAAAAAATATGTCTATATTGTTTTTATTCATTTTTATTTCATTTTTGGGTAATTAAAAATGTAAAATTTAAACACTTTTTTTTTGGATATGCCCTGAGAGTAAAAACAAATACCACTGAATATACATTTGTTGGTTTGTTTGTTTGTTGGTTGGTTGTTTCATGTTTTAATGCTTGCTGCGGCTTAATTGTAAAAATAAATACTAAATTTACATTCAAAGTATATACTGTACACACACACACACACACACACACACACACATATTTATATATATATATAAATATAAAGTACACACACACACACACACACAGACATTTTACGTAAACTGCTATTTATTTGTACAATCAGGCTAGAGCAAGCATCAAAAGTTTTAAATTTTTATTTACTTTTTTTAAATGAAAACTTTTGAAACATTATTGTATGTATGTATGTATCAATAAATTAATTAATTAATTAATTAATTTTACAATTAGGCCATAGCAAGTTTATTAAAACTTTTGAAATCATTATACACTTTTATTATTATATGCATTTTAAATTTTTAGTTTTTTTCTTTTTTAAATTTGTAACATATTTATTTTATTTTAAAAAATTGGCAAACAAACAATGAGGATCTCAATTAGGGTGACTGCATTAAATTTGTATAAAAATTATTTTAAAAAGCCTAATTTAATAAATGACTCTAAATATTTAGTTAGGAAAGAAACAATGACACTGTCTTAATACAACTAGTGCCTACTTTCCAACATCTGCATTTCAGCAACTAGGATTAGGATTGGCTGAAAGTTCGGACACCTCATTAATATTCATGAGCAAGCTGATAAGTTCCATATCATGCTCCTCCGACTTTCCACATCGCTCTGAGCACAGATACTCACACAAACAGTATGATGCCAGTGTTGGCCATAGCAAAGGACAGTCCCAGAATTCCACTGCCCATGATGGCGTTACTGAGGTTAAAGACGGACATCCCAAACGATGCGTGACCCGGGTGCTGTGAGACACAGACAGAGTTAATCAACAGCTGAATATGCTAATGTGAATATGCTAATGAGTTTCAGAACAAGAACCTTACATATTCTTCTTCCTCATATTTCTTCTTCTTCATGATGCCATTAGTGAGAAACTTCTGACTCTCTGCATCGTCCTCATCCAGAAGTGAGCTGTAATCGACGACGCAAACATGTGATTTCAGACACAATGTTAAGACATTTCACAGGTTCTGTTTGTTTGCTGTTACACGATGAATCGATGCATGAATATGTCAGCATATGTACTCATTTCCCATGTGTCAAACCATGTGTCACAGTGTTCTAGATGTGGACATCAAACAGCGTCAGGGTTAAACACACAACAGTGACTCTGACCTGTCAATGGTGGCTTTCTCTGAATCGATGGGCGTGAAGCGATCGTCCACGCTGCTTTCATCGTCCGCCTCTGTGCTCACTTTCTTCAGCTCCATACGGTCCATGTTTACAGCTGAGGATTTTGTCTTTGGGAAAAGAACTGGGGGAAAAACCAGAGAAGTTTGGTTAGAGCTAGAATTATGGATGGGCGATATGACCAAAATCGTATATCACGATATGAGTGCTTTTATATCACGATAACGATATACATCACAATATAGTTATTTTTGCTTTTAATAAGGTTATGATATCAAAGTTTTTGATACCATAGAATTTTCATAATTCTTGTCACCACTATCAATATCACAGAAAAACTAATACAAGCTTTAAAATAAGATAAAAAAAAGATAAAAAACTCAAGCTCACTGAAGATAAGTAACTAATTACAAGCCACAGGTCAAAAAACTAGATACATTGTATAAATTAATCAAAAACACTGCATAGTTTACAATGTGTCAATTAAATTTCTTATTATATTATTAAAGTTACAAAAGTGATTTAGTCAAGAGCAGTTAAAGATTTTCTCTCATTGTTGTTTGATTAACATGAATGCAGGAATATTAGACTGCTGTCACTCTAAGACCTAACATCTGGCTCCAATATACTGTTCCACATGTGTTTTCTTTCTCAGCTGTTTACTTTCAATTAAGACCTAAATGACTGTTTACAAGGATACTTGCAAAGACTGCATTTTCATACATATAAGTATGTGTATTTAATAAATAAATAAAGCAACAAAAATACTTGCGCGCTCTATGAGCAGCAGATTCATTCGCAACGCTCAGAAACAGTCTCACAGACAGCATGCTTATAGCATTGTTTTTAGCATTTAAACGGCTTAAAATCACTCGTTTTTAAACTGCAATGCTTAAAAATGTGTGCAAACAATACATTTCCATGACCACAGCGCACCGCAACTTGAAGCAAGTGCATAACTGTGATAAAGACGATAGTCCAAAATCTCTACTGGTTGACAAATTTCTACCGGTATATCGACCACCCCTAGCTAGAATCGACACCAAGAAGCAGCTCAAATATTAGCTCAATACATGATTCCCAGTGTCTTCATGACTTATGACTTTTTTAATCATGAAGAATGAGTTAATATGTCCAAATTCTGGCAGGTTAACTATTCATATGTTTATGCCAAATGACCACGAACTGATCTCGCTAAAAACAAGTCAACATAACCACATTTAGAGCCAAATGTATTGACTGGGACTCTGAACATGTTGTGATAAATCAATCAATATAACCTCAACACAAAACAAATCTGGCCTGTTCTAGTGGTAAAACACATCATGATGTTGTTTTCCACCAATTTCAAGGTTGGTTGTTTTTAAATGCTTATATGTAAGCAATACAATTCCGGGTCCATCATTGTCATTGACTTATGACAACACAAATGGGGCAAAAACATATTTTTGACAGACAAATTAGTGCTACAATATTGACATTTTTGCTGGTTCTTTGCCCACCAGTTTCAAGGACTGCCAGCAACATGATCTTTCACCCATGGACAACGAACACAGATCGACGTCACCCTCTGTTGTGGCACTTGGCATTTGGACATTTTGACATTTTTATGGGCACGAGAGATGGACGAATAAAATGATGAAATGTTATAAGCCAGATTTGAGCTTGCATGAGCTCAACAACTGATAAGCCATGGCTCCAATATCATGGTGGTTCATAAAAGAACATCTCGTTATTCTGTCTTTTCCGCCTCAGAAATTCACTAGTTCGATCTTACCTTACCCTAGTTTGAGCTTAGATTAATAGAGAGAAACACTGATCTATTATCAGCTGCAAGGTTAATCATCTTTTTATTTCTTTTATTTTTATTATATATGAATTTATTCTGTATAATATAATATTATATGTGACCCTGGACCACAAAACCAGTCTTAAGTAGCACAGGTACATTTGTAGCAATAGGCAAAAATACATTGTATGGGTCAAAATTATCAATTTTTCTTTTATGCCAAAAATCATTAGGATATTAAGTAAAGATCATGTTCCATGAAGTTATTTTGTAAATTTCTTACCGTAAATGTATAAAAACTTCATTTTTGATTAGTAATATGCATTGCTAAGAACTTCATTTGGACAACTTTAAAGGCGATTTTCTCAATATTTTGAATTTTTTGCACCCTCAGATTCCAGATTTTCAAATAGTTGTATCTCAGCCAAAAATTGTCCCATCTCCTCTAACAAACCATACATCAATGGAAAGCTTATTTATTCAGCTTTCGGATGATGTATACATCTCAATTTTGAAAAAATTTACACTTAAGACTGGTTTTGTGGTCCAGGGTCACATATATTGTATTATCTATATAATATTATATATTATTTTCTAAGTTTTTTGCTTTCTACTTTTAATTTTACTTGTTATTCAGTTTTCATTCCATGATTGTTAATTTTAGATTCAGTTCATCCAATTATTTCAGTTTAGAACTTTTTTCAAGTTTTCATCTTTTTGTTGTCATCGTTTTGTTGTTATTGTTGCTGCTGCAATATTAACAACCTTTATTAGCTAAAATCACAGAAAACGATTGTTAGAATCATTTCAGAGACATAATAATATTACTTTCATACATAAGATACTTTTTTAGACAATCTATAGAACGGTTCACTACAGCACAATAACTCTGAAAATACACAATAATAGTAATAAATTGGCCTTTCCGTGGGGTATTATGACTATATATATATATATATATATATATATATATATATATATATATTTATTTATTTATTTATTTTTTTTTCCCAAAAAAAAAAACAATTTTTTTGCTATTTGACATTAAATAAACTTTAACTGAAATAAAATACAATGTAAAAATAAATAAATAAATAACTATTTTATTTCAGCCAGTTCTCATTCTCAGTTGATAAAAAATGATACTAAAATAAACAAATACTGAAAAAAACTAAAACTATATAGACAAATAAAAAATAAAAATGACAAAACAACAAAATCTTTAACTAAAATTAAAACAAAAACAGAAAATATATTAATAAAAAGTATAACAGTATCTCAATTATACTAAAATTACATTGATTTGAACCTCCAGTCTGTAATTAAGAGCTCAGACGTTTAACAGACAGCGGCAGTGACATTTTATCATTACAATCACACACGTCACTATAGCTAGATTCAGCATTTATTCCCTGTTGAGTGTTGCTGTTTTGCTCCAGGTCCACATAAAGGCTGTTTGTTCAGTGTTTGGGTTGAGGACTCATGTATCTGTGTCTGATCCGCTCCATGACGCATGAGCTCTGGAATCAGCCGGGTTTAGCTGCGTTTCGGCACACACCTGTTACAAGCGCACACCGCACACTGGCCTCAGGTCAGCTATTTCCAGCCCATGCAAGGCACAAACCATCCTTTTCCTGAGCGTCCAGCAGGACGGAGAACATTACATAAGACTCCGATGAGCCAGTTAAGAAGCCAAAACACCGCCAAACCATTCTTACACCCAATTACCCACAATGCTCCTCTTCACCGACACAAAGCCCTCATTGATAGGATTCATAAACGTGGCCAGAGAAACTGCTGAACTATAGACTCATGGAAATATTCCACAGGACTGGGAATAAACGCAGATGTGGGACGTTTACTGGATTCACACAAGAGAACAGTTTTACAGAAAGTAAACAGTTTTTACTTTGTGCGTTCGTGCCACGGCTGGACTGTTAGATATATAGACAGGTACTGCTTCTAGAAATCAACAGCATTACTTTAAAACACACCAATGTTTCATTTAATAATAATACAAGTCAGAATAAACACTTCCGCCAAGTAATGTAATTTAGGGCTGTGCAATTAATCGAATTCGATTATCATGTGCATCTCGTCAGTAAAGCTGGTTTCAACTCAATGCATTAATATACAGTAGATGAACTGTGCATCTAATCCAATCAGGCATTAGAGGCTGAACTATCAGTTTTATAATCTTAGCTCAACTGTTTTGAGTTTTATAACATGAAACTGATTTTATTCATTCATTTGATATGAATAATCTGATGCTCTAATCTGTGTCCACTAATGTCCAAATAAAAAAGGATTGAATTACTGAAGCCCACTCTAAAAAATGAACTTATTATTATTATTATTATAAAAATGAAAAGATTATTCCCAGCTAACAGGGAACGTTCTCACAACGTTTTTTAAAAGTTATATAAATTTTAGGAAAAATGTTTTTAAATTAATGTTTTTATAACTTCATTAATATTTGATATGTTCTCAGAATGTTGAGAGAAAACACTTTGAGAACATTCCCAAAACATCCTTATGATGTTACTTGTACTTGAATCATGTGAGAAATGTTTTTGTAACCTTTAAATAATGTTATAATCATGACAAGAAAACTGGACATTTTAACATTCTCAAAATATCGAAAATCAATATTCAAATAATGCTATATTTTAGGTAAAAATTATGTTAGTAGAACGCTATAAGAAACATTTTTGTAACCTTTAAATAACGTTATGATCATGACAAGAAAACTGGACATTTGAACATTTTAGAAAAACGTTTTTATGAAAAAAGTTTTTATGACCTTTTTTTTTCTTTTTTTCTTTTCTTTTACCTGAGTTGGAGTATGTTTTACAAGAAAATACTCAGACTTCAATTGTTTTTATACAATTTTTTTTTTCAGTGCACCATTTATTTGTACCAAACATTTACTGGATTATCAAAAATAGGCACTGCCACACTGTTGTTTATATTTTTTTACATTTACAGCAAAACTATTTATTAATATATTACATATTCCTCAGCTGTAAGTCAGTTTAGATCTTATCCTATGTGAATAATGTAAATAATGTTACCATGACTCATACACTCTCAGAAAAAAAAGGTACAAAAGCTGTCATTGGGGCAAAACCTTTTAAAAAGACACACTTTGGACCTTTTTTACCCCCAAAGTGTGCATATTAGTGTGTTAAAGATATATTATCACCTTAAGTGTACATTTTAGTACCTAAATGTTACATGTATTAGTACCTTTTAAACTTACCACAACAATTTTTGTACCTTTTTCCTGAGATTGCAGCATAGCATGATAGAAGATTCTGGTTCATTAGTCTGAACTAAGCATTTAAACACCATTCATGTACCTTCAGCTGAAAGACATCAAGTCTAAGAACAAACTCCAGCCTTGTAAAACCAGCCTAACCAGCAGAGAGCAGATAAAGCTGATGCAACAAACCCAAACAGACCCTGTTAATGAAACACGACCACACCTTTAACTTCAATACACACTGAGAAACGCTGAGATCTGACTCATAACACACAGGACTAATGCATCTTTATTTGCCGCAGCTCTCAACACAATAAAACTCATTTAGATTTATGACCGAAAGCAGAAGTAGAAAAACAGTAGATGAAAAACCTTAATCATTTGTCCTTGACAGCAAAGACATTAAATGGAGAACCTCTCCATCTCAGACGTTTCTCTGGTAATCTCACGCATCTCCTCTAGAGCTTCAGCAGCATTTTGGAGCAACGACAAAATAAACCATCTAAACCCGTTAACATGCATTTCGACTGAAACCTGTGTGGACTGCCTTTAATCCGGTCTAAGTTAGTTGTGCTGTCATCGTGAATGTCTCCAAGCAGCTGGAGCTGAGTGTTTTACGACGAGAAACGCTCACTCTTCAAAGGGAATGTCTGTGTTTGTGCTTGAACCAGCATTCTTCAAGCTCCCGGCTGGACGCAGACCACACACTCACACACACACACACACACACACACACACACACACAAACTAAAGCATACACACACACGCACACACACACACTAAAGCACAAACACCAAGCAACCAAATGCAAAACCCACAGATCTCCTCTAGCTTTAACCCAATTATAATGTATTAATTGTGGTTTGGTTACTCACAATGAGAGCCGGTCAGACGCAGGACACTAGATGTGCTCACAGATCAAAGATGAGCTTAGTTTTTTAGCCCTGGAGGTGAGTGGAAGCTTTAAAGAGCGTTGGGAGGGCCCACCTCAGCCAATCAGGACGCTCCTATTCAGCTTGAATCTCCGCCCCCCTCTCCTCTCCACTTGCGTCACTGAAAGGCACACGGGCTTCCAGAAATGAGTTTGAGATAAGGCCACGCGTTGCATCAACTTCTGTTTGCACTGGGGCAAGAATCTGGGGTCACTCGGCCTCACGGACGCAGATATTGAAGACCCGCTCTGCAACGCCAACCAGCAGCAGCCAATCTGCATACGCGACTGAGGTGTGTGCAAACACACATACGGACACACACTCTGGGGTCACTGATCAAAAACCCAGAGATGAACAGAAACTTCATTCAACTCCGATCAGAAATCCTTTTAGCAGATAACGGCCAACAACCACATCCACTTGACAGATTAAAAGACACGCTGCATTCCCAATTATTGGGATATTTTATAAAATATTAAAGTAAATATTGAATAAAATTTATGTTTTTATTATTAAGTAGTTAGATGAACATAACATCAGATTCCTGCACTACAGATCTCCAGATATCAATATCAGCCACTGAAACGCCACTTGAAACACTGGAAAAACTATTAGTGAATTTTGTAAGATATTTAAGTAAATACTGTGCAAAATATGTATTCAGCACTTTTTATTATATTATAATATATTTATTATGTAGTTATAGATCAACATTATATCCAATATCATCACTCCAGACTTCTAGATATCAATATCAACCATTGAAAAATCCATCAATGCCAACTGAAATACTGACCACCAATATACTAGTGTGATATATTCCCAATTACTCTGGTAATATTCAAGTAAATATTGCATAAAATACATGTTCAGCTAATTTTTTTTTTTTTGTACTATGTAGTTATAGATCAACGTTATATCCAGCACTTCATATCTCTAGATATCAGTATCAGCCATTGAAAAATCCATTAGCATCAAATGAAATACTGACCACCAATATACTAGTGTACTGCATTCCCAATTATTGGTGAAGTTTTTATAATAATTATGCTAATAATCATGCAAAATATGTATACAGCATCAAGATTATATTCAATACCAGCACTCCAGATCTCTAGATATCAGTATCGGCCATTGAAAAATCCATCAGCGTCAATTGAAATACTGGCCACCAGTAGTGGTGCATTCCCAATTATTGGTGAATTTTGGTAAATACTCAAGTAAATACTGTGTAAAATGTGTTCAGATAAAGTTTTTATATAGTTATAAATCAACATTATATCCAATACCAGCACTCCAGATGTCTAGATATCCATGTTGGCCATTGAAAATCCATTAGTGCCAATTGAAATACTGGCCACCAACAGTGCTGCATTCCCAATAATTGGTGAATTTCAGTAAACATTCAAGTAAATATTGTGTAAAATAGGTGTTCAGCTAATCTTTTTGTATTATGAAATAGATCAAGATTATATCCAATACCAGGACTGCAGATCTCTATAGATGGATCTTTCAATGACGATATCAATATCGTCATTGAAAGATCTATCAATGCCAACTGAAATAATGACCACCAATATACTAGTGTGCTACATTACCAATATTTGGTGATCTTTGGTAAATGCTGTGTAAAATACATGTTCAGATAATGTTTTTGTAATATGTATACTTAAATCAACATTATATCCAATACCAGCACTCCAAGTCTCTAGATATGAATATCAGACACTGAAAAATCCATCAGTGCCAATCATGGCCGTACCCACCACTGAGGTCCCCGAGGTCCAGACCTCTGTATTTTTCCAATAACAGAAGTTGTAAAATAATTACCTTATATTAATTCTGCTTTGGTGCTGCAAGTTTAAAAAGCCAAGGTAACAGATGTTCTCATCTGAGATGCCTCAGCGGTAGGGGTGTGCGATATATAGTCTACGATAATATCGTAATTGTTGTTGAATCAAAAGATAATGGACAATTTTAGAAAAAATGACTTTATAAAGGTAAAAATGCCCATAAAATATAAAAATCAGTTTAAATTTATTGGAAAAGATTCATTTCTGTCAGTGTGAATTAAAATTATAAAAAAATAATATTCATGTTTAATCATTTTAGACACTTGATTTAACTGAAGGCTACCAGGATAATTATAACTTGAGTTTATTAAATTCATAATCATAAACTATATCTTCTCTATTTCCTGTTTGTAGCGTGGATCATTCATTGCAACATTTAATCTGATTCTCGTGTTTAAGAATCTGTTATCTTGAAAAATAATTTATGCTACTACTACCTACTGACTTGGTTTTAAACCAATATTATTATCCAATTTATGAACCTTAAACATCTTAAAATGCACACATGTAAGTCAGGAAAATAAAAATTGAAATACTAGTATCTGACTTTTATAGAATTAGTACTGTAAATTGCCATTTAACAGTTGCTTTTATCCAAAGTGGTAAACTTATTACTTGCTAAACCACCCTTAAGCTGGGTCTGTGATAGTTTGCATCTTGGGAAGCTCTGACCAACAACCTTTAACCAGTACGCCACATCATCCAATAACAAATAATCCCAGGCAAAGCAATCCAGACATCTAAAATGATGCATTTAAAAAACTTGCTACCTACAAAAAAGACAAATTACAGACAGTAGATTTTTTATTGCAAGAGTCCAATAAATCAGTCAGCTCCTACATCATGACTGCGTCTGAATGTCGTCACGTTATTGACTGTAAAATGCTAGTCAGAGTAAAAAGCCAGTCTTACTGTCTTGATGCAGGTACTCCAATCTCAAGGAGAAAGAGCCTTCCTGTGCTGAGAGGCCTTTCCTTATATGGAGGCACTCGACACTCCAACACCACGAGCCAATCAGCAACTCTGGCTCAAGGGTCAAACACACAACGCTCCACAGAAACACATCACCTCTACCTCACACTCACCGAGTAATATATAAAAAAACACATAAAACAACTGATTTGTTAATAATATAAATAATTTCAAGGGGAAAAAAATCTAGCTACTTCAACCTCAAAATAAATTCAAATATCTCACCCTCAAACAAACCAACAGTTCAGACAGAGTCTGAAATAAGCACTTAACCAATGCCCCAAAAGTTAACCCATAATTATTTAATATTTAGACACCATTTCTTATATGAATGAGAGCCAACAGCAACAAAAATGTACTCTAAACCAGTGTTTCCAACCCTTTTTCTGGATGCGCTTCAGCAGTACACTCTTCAAACTCTTCATAACGGACTAGACTTAACATTCATTAGTAAAGTGTAGCAAAGTTTTTTATATTACCATTTAAAACAAAATCAATATAGATTTATAACACAATACTTTGTGTTATATTACCTTAGCATTCAGTTTTCAAAATTTGAAAATTTTGAATTTTCAAATTTGACATTTTTCTCTGGTCTGACCAATGTAATCAACCCTCCTTTGAAAAATCACAGAAGCGCAATCTACCCACAGTTTATGATGACTTCTGCTTCTGAGAACCCTAGAAATATGAAAAGCGTCCATCAATCTGATTCAACTCATCAGCTCATTAGTAAAGTCTACAAGACCTGAAATAGATAGCTAAGATAGAATAGATGTCCAAAATGTGTACTGCTGGTGTGCTTCCAGGAACAGGGTTGGGGAACACAGCCCAAACTCTCATGATATTATGGTGGCTTCTAGGGCAGGGTATCTTGGAGCAGCACGTGCATGCAAAAGATCGCCGTCTGCGCTATCGTCAGTGTGGGAGTGGTTGCCATAGAAACAGAGGAATGATGAGAAAGATGCCACACTGTGAAGCAACATTCCACACTCTTGCCTGAGAACAGCAACCCAAACACTGGACAAACTGTCGCGAACAACACACGATTTACATTCGGGAGATTCAGCTCTCAACCTGCACGCTTTCAGTGCTATTATTTGTCTGAGCATTCGTAGAAGGACTCATGTTCTCCTTCAGCTCTAAGATTATCCAGCCTGACCCTCCATACGGCTCTAGATTACATTACACAAATATATCAAGCAGCAGAAAGACAGACGCCAGGAACCTCCACCAACTCACAACGCCGCTTCACCTTTGCGCCATAAAATCTGAAACCAGACTCTCATGCTTGCATTTTCAACACATATTTGCTTAATAAATGTTTATTTTATTTATTTAATAATAAAAATGTTGTATGAATGAGATTTATGAAAATTAAAAATATTAAAAAAAATAAATTTGCTTTTTTTCCAATTTCAGTAGGTGGCGCTGTTTTCAAACTGCCCTCAATGCATATTTAGTTTAGTTTCAATGCAAATGTTGCAAAAACAAATTTGTTCATGCATTACATGCAAATGTTTGGAATATCAAAAATCAGTGAGCAAGTTTTGACCAATTTGACAATTTTGGGGATAATCCAGCAGACGCTCTAGGAAACGTTTGAAATAATTTTTTCACAAATTTCAAAATGATTAAAAATCTAGATTCTTAACATTTTAAATATTGTTATCTCTGAATTTTAAATCAGGTAAAATGACATTATGTTCCTGGATCACACTGTAAATAGAAACGTTACTGCAACGTTGAGATGATGGTGGCCCTAGAGCGTTTGAGGTAAAATCCCCAAATTTGGCAAAACAGAAGCTGAGATGCTCCTCCATCAGTGTGCCAAATTTCAACTTTTTATTGCAAAATCATTGGGCTTCCACATATTTACCGCCAGCAGAAATAGTACAAATAAGAAAATACTGTATGTCGCTACACATCTTTGCTTCTTAACCTCTACAAAAACTGCTTGACTGACTTAAAAAATGGATTGCAAATACAAAAGCTTGACAAAGAGTTTCTGATGTTTATTTTCTGGTTGTCATGTCCTTGGTTTCATCTCTCTTTCCAACATCTTATCAGTCTATTGATTTGCTCATTGCTTGTGACATCATTGATGCAGTAGAACACATAATGGACTGACCTGAGCTGCTCACGTTGAAAATAACAAAAGATGAGGATGAATGACAGAGTCATATGTAGAGAAGTGAGGATGGACTATTTTCACATGAGGCAGTCAGAAACCACCCAGAAAACCCTGGTGTTGTGCTAAAAACCAATAAGCAACCATATCAACGTTCTGGCAACCATCCAGAACATTGTAGCATTGCAGTGGGTTTTCCATGGACACTCATGTTCTTCAAAAAAAAATCTAGTTTCATAAAGACACCTCTTGAAAATTATGATCATAATCAGTACAAACATCATTTTCAATTTGAAGCTGCTGATGAAAGCAATACTGGAAAGGTGACATTCTGGGCATCTCTGCTCTGGCTCGGTATGACAGGAACACTGTGGCTTCATCTGTGTTTGTTCTCTGAGGTTATTTCAGTTTTTGAGTTTACGCCAAAAATACAGTTGGGTCCAAGAATCAGTTCTTTTTCTGAAGCGCTTTCATTATTGGAAAAAACACTGAACCCAATGATTCCCATGATGTTAAATCATTCAGTCTTTGAGTTGCCATAAAAATAACTACACTGTGATATATAACGTTATTGTGACACAAACTACTGTATTTTCTGGAGTAAAGGTTGCTTTTTATCATCTGCAATGTGCTGTGACATATTCCAAAGCAACTTTAATGCAATTTGCATGCAAAACGTTAAGATTCATGCAGAATGACAAAAGTTAGTGAGCCCAAGTTTATTTGCATAGCGCATTTCACACACGCCGCTAGCTTCAGTTTCACTTGAAATAAATTTGTTTCTGAATGTAAAACTAATAGGGATTTTTCTCAGCACCTTCTGGCAAGGTTCTCTCAAAGTTATGAACAAACATTCTTTCACTAACATTAAAAGAACATTCATTCAAAGTTAATAATGTTCTCAAAACTTTTGCACAAAAACATTATTTATACATCATTCATGGAATGTTTTTTTTCCTGCAACATTTTAGTTAGATGTTCCTTTAACTTTTTTTTTATTTTTTAATGTTGCTACTTGTTTCGGAATGTTCAGAGAACATTCAAAAGCAACCTTTCCTTAACGTTTGCAAAATGACAAAATGGAATGTTCCTTTAAAAATTTTTAAAGGATCAAAAACATTTAAAACATTTTAAAAACTGGATGTTTTGAATGTTCAGAAAACATTTTCATAACGTAACGTTCTTAGAACACATTTTTGTTAGCTAGGAAAATGTGATTTGTAAACCAATGCGACTTATCTGTGATTTCAGTCAGGTGCGACTTATTTTCTGGAACATAATGCAATATAAGATCAAACAGCTCAGTTAAGTTAGTAAAATGAACAATACAGTACACTGTCTGACTCAAATGATTGACGGCTATCATTCATCTCTGACTAAACCTAGCAAACAGGTTATTACAGTTCAGAATCATGACATTGCAGAGTCACTGTTTAAATTGTGTAAGTGGACAAGGGAACGTTTACTTTCACCAGTTTTACCATGCTGGGCCTCAAACAACCTGGAGAGAACACACAAAAGGTTCATGAATATGACGGACAGCTGCGGCACCATCATGTGTTTGGATAGTGAGTTTGATCATAAACGGTTGTTGCCATCTAGAACATCCAAAAAAACATTATGCCAACAAACAAACTCATCACTGTAAGTCATAACCGGTTCATGATGCTCAGTTCTGTTAAAACATGTTTTGATTCACATAAGTAGGCTAAATGTTTTCATTGTATTGAAAGACAGTCAAAAGAACACAATGAACCTACTAACATATGTAACTGAAGAGCTTTATAGCTCAGACTCTAAATTAATAAGAGTTAAATGCATACATGCATGCAATACCAATAATTAATGGTATTGCTCATGAATTATTAAAGCTCCATCCAGTGTAATGTGCACGTGTGTGTGTGAGAGAGAATGAGTTGAGCATTGATGGGCGGTTCACACAGAATGTTCTGGATTAGCATACATAATACAACTGCAGCACATGGAGTCACTCCTTCTCATTCTTATGCATTGCTACTTTGCCAGTTTAGTGTTTAAATGTAGTTTGCAAGCGAGAGAGTGGACTTGCTACAACTTCTCAGAAATACTCATCACTATAACAACGAATAGGTGGATTTTGTTCCTGTTTTGTAACTCGCTAAAAGGGTCTGCTAAATGCATACATGTAAATGCACAATATTTTCCTCAGAAATCAATAGTAAAGTTCACATGTGCTCCTTTTATAACGCTCGTTTGTTTTGGATTCCGCTTCCTCCATGCAAATATACACAAACTACGAGATGCATTACAAAACACGCTTTTCCTCCAGCTTCAGATCTCGTGAAATTATACAAATGTTGTTAAACACTTGAAGCAAGAGTAACTGCGCATTGTGTGTGTTTAAAGGCTTCAAAGCTGCAGGTTTGATCGCCTGATGCATGCGCTCCGGTGCGCGCCAAACACAAACGCTTTGTGTGCATGAAACCAACACAATACTGTTCACCAAAATATTCAAAATGCACGTTGAAAACCGTTTTTTTTTTTTTTTTTTGAATAAATGCGCACTATAATGTTTCAAACATGTTGCTTTCACGTTTGCACGGGCGTGCAGGAAAAGTAACTCAGTGTGTGATTTTGTACAAAAAATACAGACAAACGTTACTTTTGTCAAATAATAGCAATTCAGAGCGGTTTCCTTTTAGATTCAAAGATGCTTCTAATGTATCATTTCATCACGCGCCAGCGCCAAACCGTGATGCTGCAGAGGCGCCACATCAATGTTTCACTTTCATTCCGGTAATAAATGTATGTCTGTGTGTATGAACCCACCTGGATCCTTCAAGGAATCAGCGCAAAGCTCGCAGGATGAAGAGAAACTGGCGTCGCTCCTAGAGATCAAACCCGTTTGACTGGGAGGAGCGCGTGGAAATTTCCACCGTGTGAGGATGGCAAACCCTCCACGAGCATCAAATTACACCAACAACACACACACACACACACACACACACACACACACACATACAGGGTAATGGTCGGGGGTCTCTTCCAGAGGAGGTCATCGTGAGGGGCTGCGTGAGTGTGTACCCGAAGTCATATTGGTCCTCAAGGGTGTTTGGCCAGCTTGTGTTCTTGTGTACGGCTTTTGTTAAACTTTATTTTATTTTATTTTAATTCATTTTATTTTATTTTATTTAGAGTGTTTGTGTTTTATCACAGCTTTTGTTTTCCATGATTTTATTTTATTTTGTTTTATAAAGTTTTAAAGTTTTCTTTGTTGTAATTAAAATGTTTTATTTTATATTTTATTTTATTTCATAACTTTTGTAATTACATTTCTTTGTTGTAATTAAATGGCTTTATTTAACTTCAATACTAAATATTTTATTTTACTTTATTTTATTTTACTTTATTTTATTATTTTATTTGATAAATCTTTATTGGATTTATCTTAAATTGCTTTATTTTATTTTATATCACTTGAAACTTTACTTTGATTTATTCTTATTTTTTTACATTGACTTTTTATTTCTTAATTATTTTATTTCATACAACTATAATGTCTTATTTTATTACTTTCATTGGAAAAAATTAGAAACAACAAATTAGTAGAAACAATGTTTACTCAGATATTGCTAGTAAATTTCACAAATAATTACAATTTTCTTTTACAGTACTGGCATGCTTTAGCAATATTGTAGGCAATGTAAAAATAAAATTCCAATATAAGAAATTAAGAAATTGATTGCTACTTGATTTTTTTATTTTTTTATTTTTTTTTTAGTTCATTACATTTGCACTGTTATTTATTCAGTTTAATGTTGCACTATTGGTATTTTTTCAGATCTCTGATCACAAGTGCAACATACTGTAAATTCGAACTAAATTCTGTTCTGTTCTTTCATCGACCAGCTGTAGATCAGCATCATGCCAAAACTGACTGATCCACTTTATAAATCCTGAGCCTCATCAATGTGTCATATAAATCACAAGGTTTTTCCAATCTTTTTTTAATTGCTGAGTGATGATCATGTTTAGCTTGTTAACAGAAGGACATTTACATACTGCCAAATGGATTCAGATGACATTGCATTTTTGTGAGTGAACTGATCTCTCTGCCAGCTTCACTCATGTGAATACATGTGTGTGTCCTTGAGCGAAATCAAACACACTCCTCCTGACTGAAGTGCATGCAAAGCTTCTGCACCCGAAATGAGATAGAATGCAAAAACTGCAGAATTCAAATCATACTAATGAATAGATTTCTCCAGGTGTTATTTGGAAATGCAGGGTGAGGTTGAGTGCATTGCATTGTGGGATGCACTGTGCTCTCTCTGCATACTGCACATTTTGGCAAATGAACATCAGGCACGTTTTCAATGCGAGAATACATACTGCATAAATAGAAGTACAGTAGTATGCTATTCCAGAGGAGTGCAGACGTGTTTCCGTAGGCCTGTTGAGATGAGCGGAAGGTCAGTGTACAGCATACTGGAAGCAACTGCAGGTATTTTTGGATGGACATTACATTAGTGAGTGACCCACATAGCAGAAATAGATCTTTGTTCGGCGTTAAGCACTGACAGCAGAGCAGACTGACATGTCTGTTGTGGATCAGATTGAGTGTCAACCATCTAAGGTGTGATCCCAAATCAACAAAATGTGTTCTAAGAACATTTTATTAACATTCCCATTAAGTTCTCTGAAATTAACATCCAAAATGTCCAGTTTTTTAAATGTTTTAAATTAGTTTTTTTCTTGGTTTGGTGAACATTAGAGAACATTCCATTTTATCAGTTTGAAAACATTATTGGAATGTTACATTTGAATATTCTCTGAACTTTCTGAAACAAGTAGCAACATAAAAAAATAAAATAAAAAAAACAACATTCCAACATTCTGAAGTCCAGATAACTTTGAACGAACATTCTATTGATATTATTGGAAAAGACGTTAGTTCAGAACTTTATTAAAGCGTTTTGAGAAGGTTCTCTGTTAGCCGTGATGGATTTTCATTAATGACACGGAAGGAAAGTAAGCATGGAGATTCTTAACTGAGACTGAACCTCATAAAAGCTGATATGATCGATACATAGACAGCATCTGCCTGTGTCGTTCAAATAGTGCTCTACATGAAGTAGTGTGTTTGAGAAACAGAATCCAGCATGTTGTTCAGGTAATCATGCAACACTCTAATAAGCAGAAAAATACACAACACACAAATAATGGGAGAAATACAGCATTGTAATTACACTATATTGCCAAAAGTATTGGGTCACCCCCTTCTAATGAACAGGTTTGACTACTTTAGTAATTTCCATGAGTACAAATCCTAATGTTTAAGCATATAATGATATTCTAGGGAATTGTGTACTTCTAATTTTATAGAAACAGTTTGGACAGGACCCTTTTCTATTCTAACATGACAATGCCTCTGTGTATAAGGCAAGGTTCAAAAAGAAATGATTGATTTAGTCAGTGTGGAAGAACTTGACTGGTCTGCAGAAAGCCAAGTCCTAATCCAAGCTGAACACCTCTGGTGTGACTTTAAATGCAGATCTTGAGCCAAAAACTCTTTACCAAACACCAATGACTTGTACATACACTATATGGACAAACATATTGGGACACCCCCTTCTTTAGAACAGAAAAAAGGCACTTCCAAAACTGTGGCAACAAAGATGGAAACATAATTCATGTATTTAAAAATTGTATTTCCATCTCTGTTGCAACAGTTTTGGAAATGTCTAAAATGACTGTACCCATATGTACAAGTCATTGGTGTTTGATGATGAGTTTTTGGCTCAAGATCTGCATTTAAAGTCACACCAGAGGTGTTCAGCTTGGATTAGGACTTGGCTTTCTGCAGACCAGTCAAGTTCTTCCACACTGACTGAATCAATCATTTCTTTTTGAACCTTGCCTTATACACAGAGGCATTGTCATGTTAGAATAGAAAAGGGTCCTGTCCAAACTGTTGCTTTAAAATTACAAGCACACAATTCCCTAGAATATCATTATATGCTTAAACATTAAGATTTGTACTCACGGAAATGACTAAAGTAGTCAAACCTGTTCATTAGAAGGGGGTGACCCAATACTTTTGGCAATATAGTGTAGATTGAACTAATTGTATATTTAAAATCAACATTTCACTTGCTTCTTGGATTAATTTTTCCATGACATTGCATTATTCCAGCTAACAGGGAACGTTCTGCCAAAGTTCTCTCAAGGTTATGAACAAACGTTCTTCCAGTAGCATTAATAGAACATCATTCAAAGTTAGGTAATTTAATTTAATGTTCTCAAAATGTTAGCACAAAAAACTTATTTATATATCATTCATGGAATATTTTTTCTAAAACAGTTCACTTTAACGCTCGTCTAATTTTTATTTAAATGTTACTTGACTACATTCCCATAATGTTTGCAAAATGATAAAATGCAAATGTTCTATTAATGTCCACATAACCAAGAAAAAATGCTTTCAAAACATTTAAAAAACTGAATGTTTGACCGTTCAGAGAACATTTAGAATTGTTTTCATAACTTAAAGGGAACGTTAGCAAAATGTTCTTATTTTGTTGCAACTATGGATTGTCTTTATGTTACTTTACTGGGATAGTTGCAGTGCTCCCTGATAAGGTATCTTAGGAGGCAACAAAATTGCATTTTTGGAACAGCATTCTTACAAACAAAGGCTTTTGGAAACACTTTACTTAAAGCATTATAAAGGCATTATAAAAGTAGTTTTAATGCATTAATTGTTCTTTGTAATGCACCATATAATGCATTGTACAATCTTATGAATAATTGTAACCACAGTTAATACATTATAGAACTCATCAATTCATTGTTACACAATGCATTTAAAATTTGGTTATAATTATTTATGACAAGATATAATGTTTTACACACATTATGAATAATTACAATGCATTATACCCTTTAATAACTTTATAATGCATTTATACAAAAAGGCTTTAAGTAAAATATGCTAAAGTGTTACTGTGGTTTTCACAGTGATGCCACTGAAGAACCATTTTTGGTTCCACTTTCAGATCAGTTCTTAAAAGACCCATTTTTTTTAGTGTGAAGAACATTTAGATAATCTAAAGAACCTTTTTTCCATTATAAAGAACCTTTTGTGGAATGGAAAGGTTCCATGGGATGTTAAAGGTTCTTCATGGAACCATCACTGCAAATAAAGAACCTTTATTTTTAAGACTGTAGTTTGCATTACAGTACTCTCTAGGTAGGCAGCGCTCTTGGTTATTGGAACAGAGTCTGATGACTTTGACTTTTTTCTCTCTAGAGTAATTAGAAGGGGTTTACATTTCTTGCTGGATATAATGACCACAATATCATCATCAGTCTCAGCTGTAATGAATTCTCTCAGAGCCTGTTTGAGGTTCTGGTACATTCTGTTCCTATGCTGCTGCTTTTACCATAAAGAGCCATCAATCAGGCCGCTGACAGGCTTTATATGAGTATACGAGTGTGAGTGTGAAGGTGTTGATCTCACCGCACAGGTATGCGCTCTCAACACACTGGATTCTGCACTTTTTTCTTGAGTTCTTGCAGAAAATGAGGTCAGAGTTTTGTGGGTCATTTTGTAGTTCATCTCTTATATAATGAGATCAACATTCAACTCTTGACATTATTTACTAAAACAAACAGCAGACAAATGATTTACCCTTTAAATACTTACATATGTCAAGCTGAAATCAGCTGGATTTGAGTAAAACATTTCAGTGCTGGTTTATTGTTCTAATAGACTTGAACAAACATCCTTCCAGTAATGCTAATAGAACGCTTGTTCAAAATGATCTGGTTTTAATAATGTTCTCAAAATGTTAGCACAAAAATTGTTTATGGAATGTTTTTCTGAAACGTTTTAGTCGGACGTTCGAATATAGAACATTCCCATAGTGTTTGCAAAATAATAAAATGGAACGTTCATTTAACATTCGTATAACCAAGAATAAGCGTTTTCATGTTTTCAATAAATGTTTTCACTGAATGTTTTGAAAGTAACATTCAGAAATACCTTTTCATAACTTAATTGGAACATTAGGAAAATGTTCTTAGAATATATTTCATTAGCTGGGATGGTGCAAGTCATTGATTTTATTTAACATAAGGAAAGTTGATTGATTTAATAATATCTTAATATTCATATGGATGTCCTGGTATAAATGCACCATATATATTAGTATAAATGTGGTTTTATGTTGGTCTGGTGTTTGCACTCATCGTCCAGACATGTTCAGCTGTTGTGCTCATGTTCGAACTGGCCTTTGGTTTGTTTTGATCTCATTCCCACTTTCTCTAACATCAAAATTTGTTAAAAATGACTCATCACAGCCATATCAGTTGTACAATTCAGGCCCAAAACACACTGCGGCAACATACACTTCATAGGTTCGACTGAAGAAAATAACTTCAATCAAACAGAAAAAGGGTCAAACATAAATCGAGCTGCACATCACTGTAAACATGAATCTGCCCTGTAGTTGTGTTGTTTAACGAGATTAATTGTGCTTAATTATTTTTAAGGCAAGACAACACAGGTGAATAGGGTCAAAGTTTTAATGAATAGTAATTAATCGCAATGCATTAAGATTTTTTTTTTTGTCTTACAAATTTTCTTAAATGTTGCTCTAAATATGCAAATGAGGCATCATGTAATTAAATATGCTCTATTTGCATGCATTTCCAGAATAGAAATCCAAACGCTGGATAAAGCCAGATTCATGGATGAAGTGCTGTATCTGCGCTGAACATGTTTTCATCAGGTCCAGAGGTGATGCTCCAGCGGTAAGGTTTGCAGCTGCATGTATTTTCCTGCTTCTTGTTTTATTAGGACACTAGAGCAGAATAACAAGTGTGTAGAAACATCTGCCCTGTCCCGCTCACGGGTGGCTGTTGACACAGATGGATGGAAAACATGGATGTTCTGTAGCATAACGTAAAGGCAATCACAAATACTGGAGCAAAACCCACAGATGGACCACGTCCTCTTCACCTGCAGAAACATGTAGCTATATTGAGAATATAATTTATTAACCAATCTGTGCTGCATTCACTAACAAAACGTACATTGTAAAAATGATTTTTCTGTAAATAAAACAGATTATTAGAGTATGTTCTACATGAAGATACTACTTCAAAATTTCACAGTTAACTCAATGTGTTCATTGCTGCTTCTTAGTGAAAATTATTTGTGAAATTTACTAGTTTCTGAGTGACAAATTGTAAAAAAAAAAAAACCTGCTTAATATTTTTCAGTGTCCCTGATAGCAACTAGTTAACTGAAACTAAAAAAAAACAAAAAAAACAAAAAAAACAAAACTTAAAATAAAAATGAAATGTAAAATGTTTAAAAAATAGTTGTCAATGCAACATTAATCAGGCAAAACTAAAACTGAAATAAAATGAATAAAAACTATATAGTCATATTTATATAAAAAAAGAAAGAAATAAAAGACAAAAACATAACAAAATAACTAAGATTGTGACTAAAATTAAAATTGAAAATATAAAAATAAAAACTAATTTAAAAAACTGTAATAGTAACTAAAATAACACAGATTAATAGCAATAGCTATTTTGATGTATGATATTATAAATATAACCCACTTCCCGTCAAACTAATCAATAATTTATACAGAAACAGTAAAGGAGAAATGCTGATGAAATAATGTACATCATGTGGACGGCTGTGAAAAATCTGACTTTTCTTTGCCCAGAAATCATGTATATGTTTGTGAACATGAACTTCTCATCAGGATTTGTTTGTCCGTTTGTGAAATATCTCTCACTCAGGTGAGATGCGGAGTGTTTGTGCACATTTCCGCACATCATGAGACCTGATGTGTTTTTGAGTTTGCCATGAAAATACATTCCAATTTTAATCAGATTGGTTTCCATTTCCAGCAGCAGAAGGTCATGAATCAGATAGTTGGGTATTTATGGATCATCTTACAGTGTGTGGTTTTGTCTCATGTAATTGTCAGATTCTTCTGCTCCACTGATGTCTTTATTGTCGTTACGTAACGGCTTATGTAATATGTTTAGGGCATTTGTGGGTGTCTTTTGAGGGGTGTTTTGGTCTGCTGGTCACAGACGGACTGCCGTTAACAAAGCCTCATTAACTGCCTGTGTGAAGAAACGCCACTCGCACGCTGGCATGTGAAGCTTGTTAGAGTCTTCAAGAGCGCAGATGAAGCAGCTTCAGTCCAGAAACTTGAACCCAACACTGGTCACGGACACACTGCAAAAAAGCTGCAAATAAAACAAAGATTATTGGAGAAAGTACTATTTCAGTCTTTCATGTTTAATTCAGTGTGTTACTTGCCATTACTTTGTAAATCATATAGTAATTTTATTTTTATATTCAACATTCTTCCAGTATGTTAATAGAATGATTATTTAATAATGTTCTCAAAATGTTAGCACAAAAACATTTATATATCTTGCATGGAATGTTTTTCCTGAAACATTTTAGTTGGACGTTTGTCCAGTGTTTTTTAAATGTTCCTACTAGTTTCAATTTTGAAGTGAATTTTCAGAAAACATTCAAAAGTAAAGTTCCCATAACATTTGTAAAATGATCAAATGGAATGTTCCCTTAACATTTGCATAACCAAGAAAAAAAAAAGATGTTTTGAACATTCACAGAACATTCAGAAATAACATTTTCATAACCTAATGAGAATGTTCACAAAAATAAAATAATGTTATAATCATGAACATTTTTTAATGTTCTTAGAATTTTAAAAATAAACATTCAAATAACATTATATTTTGGGTAAAAATAAAGTTAGTAGAATGTTACAAGAAACATTTCTGTAACCTTAAATAACATTCTAATCTTGACTAGAAAACTGGACATTTTAATATTCGTAGACTATTAAAAATAAACTTTCAATTAACGTCATATTTTGGGTAAAAATAGAACACTGTAAGAAATGTTTTTATAACCTTTAAATAATGAAATAAGCAAATAAGATAACTGGGCATTTCAAAGTTTTAGAAACATTGTTCCCACAATGTGTTAATAACCTAAGTTTATTAGCTGGGTTGATAGTGAATGGTTTGAATGAGAGATCTGGTATGATCAGTTTTTGCTGCTGGATGTTTGGATGACTGAATGTCCAGCAATAATTACACTGGACAGTAAAAACAGCCGTCCTGTCAGACCCTGCACAGCGGGAATGTTGCTGTTCACATTCCATACTGTCCTGCAAACACACACACATACACACACACACACACACACACACACACACACACACACACACACACACACACACTGACTCAATCAAGCATCGCATCCAAAACAGAGCCCACCTGAGAGCCCAAATTCAAATGAGGACATGAATTTATTCCTAAAACACACTGCAGAGCTGGAACTGAACATTCAGTGACCCAAAACAACACACACTTAAGTGGCACTTTAAAATATCTGAATGTCATTGCATTAGATGCAAAATATCAAAGTAAGTGCCATTTACTGTAAAGAAAGCATAAACATAGTCCTTTTCTCAAAAAATACATTGAAAAGTACTCATTAGAAACTTCCCCAGTGTGGCTTGTTGACTTCTGGTCACCAAAGAAAATTTCAGTACACTCACATAAAGCAATATATAGTATAGCATACGGCTGTGTGATTGTTTATATCATTGCAAAATGTAAACTTTATTATCGCCCAGTTCTAATCTGCTAAATGCAACTATAAGACATGAAGATATTAGCATAAACATTAAAATCATGATTGTAAGCGCAAATACAACTGATTTGACTTGAACTGACCATGGCTCAAAAAGAAGAGCAATGTTTTTTACAGAAAAGTTACAGAAATGTTAGGACAAAACATTCTTAAAGTTTACTAATAAAGTCATGTTTGTGGAACATTCTTATGACTTAATGAATATGATATACGTTCTCATAATGCTGAGAGAAAACGTTCTTAGAACAAGGTTCTAAAAACATCCTTATGATGTAATTTGTACTCAGTGAACATACTAAGAAACTTTTTGTAACCTTTAAATAACATTATAATCACAAGAAAACTTGATATTTCATCAATTTTGAGAATATTAAAAATAAACATTCAAATAACATATTTTGTTGTAATAAAAAACATTCTTGTAACCTTTAAATATTGTCATAATAACAACAAGAAAACGTACTCGGTTACTTTCGTAACCTCGGTTCCCTTAGATATGGGAACGAGTACTGCGTCGTAAGACACTTGTATGGGAAAAACTCCTTTTTTCCTCTTCAACTGAAGCCTTTTCAATCACGCAGTGAAACTGCACATCCATTGGTTCGTGCAGTGCTATAAAAACGAACCAGTGGCTCGGCGGCGACGACGAGCGAGCCTATGGCTGAGCAGCCCACCATAGCCCACCAAAACGGGCGGAGACTGTGGCTATATAAGCGGCCACTTCGCCGCCGCATCTCAGATTTCTTCAAATGGAGCGACTGAGGCGTGCAGCTCATAGCACGGCCAGGAATGCAGTACTCGTTCCCATATCTAAGGGAACCGAGGTTACGAAAGTAACCGAGTACGTTCCCTGTCGATATTTTCACTCGTACTGCGTCGTAAGACGCTTGTATGGGAACCAGTACAATCACGCTGTGCTATGATGGGGAATGACTCAAAACCAAGACTCCCATGGGAGAAGACCCAGGGGAGTCAATGGAATACACCAAGCACAGGCTGAACCATCAGGGTCATCTGTGGCCTGGGTGTTGTCCCCTATAGTTTATACCTGGTATTCATGTAATATGGACCATCCAGGTGAAGGAGGGACTTGAACAATGCTGGTCAAGTGATCCCATAAGACTGCTAAACTAGCCGGAGGTGGCAAACTAAGCAGAAAGGACTCTGGCCTGTAAGGCAGGGACGTCCAGGTTGTAAAACCTTACAAATGTGGCGGCGAGGACCAGCCGGCCGCCTCACAAATTTCCGAAATGGACACCCTGCTGGACCATGCCCAGGAAGAGGCGATGCCTCTGGTGGAATGGGCTCTGACTCCAATGGGGCACTGCAAGCCCAAGGAGGAGTATGCTAGGGTGATAGCATCCACTAACCACCTGGAAATTCTTTGCTTCGTAACAGGGCGACCTTTAGCGCGGTTACTGAAGCTGACAAAAAGCTGTTCTGATCTCCTGTATGAGGCAGAACGCTCAATGTACACCCTCAGGGCCCTGACGGAGCAGAGCAGGGATAATTCCTGGTCATCCGTCGAAGGGGAAAGCGCGGAAAGCGCTATGACCTGGGCTCTGAACGGAGTGCAGAGCTCCTTAGGTACATAACCCAGCCTTGGTTTCAGGACGACCTTGGAGTCGTTAGGCCCGAATTCCAGGCAAGCAGGGTTGATGGAAAGGGCCTGTAGGTCTCCTACTCGCTTAACCGACGCCAGTGCTAACAGCAGGGTGGTTTTAAACAAGAGTGATCTGAGGCTCGTGGTTTGCAATGGTTAAATCGGGGGGCCTTTCTAGGCCCTTAGTATGGTTGGTAAGTCCCAAGGTGGAACTGTACAAGGACGCGGAGGGTTAATTCTCCTGGCGCCTCGTATAAACTGGATCACTGCACTATTCCTGCCCACCGATTGGCCAGCAATAGGGGCATGGAAAGCCGCTATGGCTGACGCGTAAACTTTGATGGTGGATGAGGAACACTGTTTATCCATCATCTCCTGCAGAAACGAAAGAACCACTGATACATCAGAGGTAACTGGATCTAAGTCACAGTCTTGACACCAAGCTGAGAAAATAGACCATTTCAGAGCATAGAGGCGTCTGGTAGACGGGGTTCTAGCTTCTGCCATAGTGTTTAAGACACGCTCTGGGAGGTCGAAAGGCTCCCGTTGAGCGGCCACACATTCAGGGCCCATAACTCGGGCTGTGGATGCCACAGCGTGCTGTTCGCTTGAGAGAGGAGGTCCTGTCTCAAGGGAATGGGCCACGGGGCTGCTTCGAGCAGCTGGAATAACTCCGACACCCACGGCTGATTCCTCCAGAGGGGGGCTATTAGAAGAAGCTTGTGCCGTTGTTCCCTGACTCGTCTGAGTTCCTGCGGTAGCAGAGCAATTGGAGGGAACGCAAAGAGCGGGAGGCTGGGTCACTCGTGGGCCAGGGCATCCGTGCTCTTCTTGAAAAAGGTTGGGCAATGAGAGTTGTCTTCGGAGGCAAAGAGGTCTCCTCGAGCTCTGCCAAAGACTTCCCAGATTTTCTGAACTGCGAGTGGGTGGAGCATCCATTCTTCCGAGGAGACGTTGCTCCTCGACAACATGTCCGCTCCTTAGTTCATTTTGCCCGGCACATGCATGGCCTTCAGTGAGCGCAGATTGGTCTGAGCCCAAACAAGAAGGTCGTTCGCCAGCGTGCAGAGGCGCTTCGAGACGAGGCCGCCCTGGTGATTTATGTATGACACAACAGACCTGCTGTCTAAGCGTATTAGCATATGGTGTCCCCTTATGTCCGCCAGGAAGAATTGACAGGCACGGCACACTGCTAGCATCTCTAGGCAGTTGATATGCAGACCCGACTCTTCTTTGGACCAAAGACCGAAGGTTGGTTTGCCTTCGCACAGCGCTCCCCAACCCTTGTTGGAAGCGTCTGTTGTGACAACCTTCCTTCTGTGTGCCGTGTCTAAGATCACACCCTGAGCGGTCCCTTCCTTGAAGGAGGCCGTGCGGCGCTAAATCGTCATGGCTTGTTCCGCTGAGACAGTTGCTGTCATCTGCACTGAGTCGACAACTGTTCCCAGGAACGACACTCGTTGGCTGGGTGACAGTACGCTCTTGGCATAGTTGATCCTAAGCCCCAGGCAATCTAAGTGGCTGAGGAGGAGGGTCTTGTGCGATGTTGAAACTGCCTCTGACTGGGCTAGAATGAGCCAGACGTCGAGGTAGTTGAGGATGCGGATTCCCATCTGTCGCAGAGGGGAGAGAGCCGCATCCATGCATCACGTAAAAGTGGGGGGAGCCAGGGACAGCCCAAATGGAAGGATCCTGTATTGATATGCCACCCCCTCGAATGCGAATCTCAAGAATCGTCTGTGATGGGGGGCTACCTGGATGTGAAAGTATGCATCTTTCAGATCCAGTGACATGAACCAGTCCCCTGGGCATATTTGCGAGAGGATCTGCTTCAATGTGATCATCCTGAACGACCTTTTTACCAGGGCATGATTCAGGAGTCTGAGATCTAGAATAGGTCGCAGGCCGCCGTCTTTTTTGGGGACGAGGAAGTAGTGGCTGTAGAAGCCTGACTCACTCTGGGCTGGAGGAATGACTTCTATGGCTCCCTTTACCAGCAGATTCATCACCTCTGCATACAGAACTTGAGCATCCTTGCTGCGCACTGTGGTGGCGACCACACCACGGAAGTGTGGTGGCCTTCGAGCGAATTGGAGTGAATAACCTCGTCTTATCGTAGCCATACCCATTCTGACACACCGGGGATGGCCTGCCAGGCCTCGGCCCGTGTGTTAAGAGGCTGAATAGGGTCTAAAGACTGGCTGCATAAGGGCAGGACACTTATGGTAGGCAGAAGAGGATATTTGCTCTCTTTTTGAAAATGTATGTGGTTTTTTTTTTTTTGCCGCTATCAAAGTAGTTGGACTCCCGGGCGCTAGAGTGGGCCCGTGGGGAACCAAGAACACACTTCCCTCTGCACCCAGCACTGAGTGGGGTGACAAGAGGCACATTAGAGGCTGCTTGCGGGGTGGTCCCGCGGTAGCGAGACTCGGGCCCCTCCTCTTCCTGCCTGGCTGATCAGGAGGACTTCTGAGGCGCCGGATCCAAGGCGATCTTGGGCCGGGGTCCTTGGCGCTTCGGGAAGGGGTAGCGTCTTGCCGAGGGTAGGGTCAGACACCGAGCCCGAAGAAGACGGGAGGGCGAGAGGGGCGGTGTCGCTTTCTGAAAAGAAAGCTATCTGCAAGTGCAGAGAGGCAAGACTGAGATTCTCGCAATGAGAGCAATCAATCCCGCTGAGCGCAGCATCAGGGTGGGATTTCTCCAAGCATGACACACACTCAGCGTGACCGTCATCAGCCTGCAGGGGAGTCCTACACGTCTTACAATGACGGCGCGGCATTTGAAACAACGCTGTCAAAATTTGCTCTTTTGTGATGCTCTTTTAGAAAGTCGCCGGATGGCGGCAGGGGATAGTCCGGGATCTGCGAGCTGAGCGCTGCAAAAGGTCCAATCTGATTGCTGAGGCGTTTCAACGGCGAATCTCGGCGTCAGCGAAGAGTCAGCGAGGAAGAAGCTTCGTCACTGAAGATAAGAAATCTGAGATGCGGCGGCGAAGCGGCCGCTTATATAGCCACAATCCCCGCCCGTTTTGGCGGGCTATGGTGGGCTGCTCAGCCATAGGCTCGCTCGTCGCCGCCGCAGAGCCACTGGTTCGTTTTTATAGCACTGCACGAACCAATGGACGTGCAGTTTCACTGTGTGATTGAAAAGGCTTCAGTTGAAGAGGAAAGGAGTTTTTACCATACAAGCGTCTTACGACGCAGTACGAGTGAAAATATCGACAGGGAACTGGACATTTCAATGTTTTAGAAACTTTCGAAACAGTGTTCCCACAACATTTTTAAAACCTAAATTCGTTGGCTGGGACGGTGGTAGCAACACCTTGGGTTTGATTCCCAGGGAATGCAGAATGAAAGCAATGTAATTTGCTTTGAATGAAATAATCTGCAAAATGCATGAATGAATGTCTAATAAAATAATGAAAGTAGCTTCAGAGGTGGAAAAACTGGTTTCTTTTTGATGAAAGAAAGATTATGAAGACAAACATTTAATTTTGAATAACTGTTGAATCAATCACAATAAGACCAAGAACAGTGTGAATTAGGGTCAGTTTTGAGATACACCAGATCCACAAACTTCTGTGACCCACAGTAATGAAGTGATGTGAATTTAAGCACGGCAGGATCACTAAATCACTCAGGTCTGAAGGAGTGGACAGGCTGATGGTGGTGCGGTAGTGATTCACATGGCAGCCGTCATGTGCCAGTCATTTTCCAAACGGCTCCTGAGGCACAAACAACACTGATTAGCTGTTGTTTGTGTTCCCTGTATTTTTCCACAGAGCAGCGGAGACTTCATGCACCGTTCATCCACAGTGGTTTCAAAAACAACTTTCTGGCACTCAGGCCGAGAAATTCACTGCTTTATTTCCAGTGTATCAATCCACACTGCCCTGAATCAACAGCGGCGAGAATCAGAGCCCGAGGCAAACCCACAGATCAGACGTGCAGCGTCTCGTCTCATGGGACTCTGGGGGATTTTAATTAAAGAACCCAGCTAACAGAATTTTGTTATCAGAACGTTCTCCAAATATTCAGTGTTGGTTCTGGGAACATAAAAAATGTCCAGTTTTCTTGATGTTAGAGGAACGCTGAAAATTCTTCAGGAGTTGTTTAATCAGATCTTGAGAAATTTAATGTCTTTTATCTTCAGTTCATCTAAGGCTGTGGCTGAAGAAAGATGTAGTTTGTGTTCTTATTTCTCTTTCTTTCAGTGCTTGTTCACAGCAGTTGTTTGAATGATTGAAAGAATGTTTCAGGAACATCATACTTACCTTTAAATAAGATTCTACTAACATTAAGGAAACTGGATATTTTGGAATGTTACAAAACGTTCCTAGAATGCTGAATTTTAAATCAAAATTAAGTTGAAAGAACGTTTGAGGAACATCATACCTTTTAAAAATGTTCCTCTAATGTCAAGAAAACTGGACATTTTTTATGTTCCCAGAACCAACACTGAATCTTTGGAGAACGTTCTTGTAACAAAATTCTGTTAGCTGGGAACTCATGCAATAGTTTGATGAGCACAGTTCTTTCTTCATTTTAATGCATTTCCTATTGAAATATGCAGCTAATAAGATGCATGATAAAAAGGCTCTTTGCAGGGCCAGAATTTGTGTTTCCGCATTTGACAAAAATGTACTGTAAAAAAAATTCCACCTACTGTAGTTTATAGCTCAGTTAGTGCCTTAAACTTTTAAAGGGATAGTTTCTTTCTTCTGCTGAGCACAAAAGAAGATATTTTGAAGAATGTTTTGAAACCAAACAGTTGACGGTAGCCATTGACTTGGAATATGGAAGTCAATGGCTGTTTGGTTACCAACATTCTTCAAATGATCTTCTTTTTGTGTTCAACAGAAGAAAGAAACTCTTACAGGTTTAGAACAACTTGAGGGTGAGTAAATGAAGACAGAATTGTTATTTTTGAGTGAACTATCCCTTTAAATATAATCAAATTGGCTGTATAAATTATTTTAACCTAAATTATATTAAAAAGTTAGTTTATATTTGTTGCTTTCTGTCAGAGTCAAAACTTCAATTTTTGTACTAATTATGTTTATGCATCTAAAAAATGTGCAATGCAAGCATCATGATGCTCCCAAAGGTTTTATTCGCCTCTTTTTATCACAAGCTTCCTGTTCACAGTCAGATTGTGTTTGTTTGTGGAGGTTGGATGTTTTTTTGTCTGTTTCATTGAGATGATCTGTATAAATAATCTCATGTATGTCCACGTAGCGATCAGAAGGATGAGCAGCTGTGTTTTTCTCAGCGTAACCTCATCCACCTTCATGTCTTCTCTCATGTTCTTGTGGTTGATGGAGACTGAAGGGTTCAGAAAACACCTACGCCATAGACTCCCGGTGTGCCACTATTTTGGGCTATTTTGCAAAAAATATGTGTACACAGGTGCTGCTCAGAATATATATGTATCGAAGAGCTGTTTTTTCTTGTTTTTTTTGACTGTTTAATCAAAGTACTTAAAAGTAGTGTACAGTAAAGTCATTAAAGCGGTTGTTGAGTGATGAGACGACCAAAATATTAAATGACAGCCGGTTTTCTATCAGATTCTCATATTCACTCTTTCTTCTTTATCATCATATATTTTATAAGATTCAAAACCATCACTGTTAGAACTTTGTAACAAACCTTATAACAGATAGGAGCAAGTGTAGTTTGATGGCAAGTAGTTGAGATGAACAGGAAAAATCACTCTATACTGCCATCTAGTAGAGATTTTAGGATCAAAAATTATTTTTTAAGTATCCTGGCTGTCTGTTCTTTAAGTTGGCACAAACTGTGGATCCAAAAACTATGTTTCACCTTGTTCATGATATGTCATTCATTTGTTAATGTGTCTGTATCTGCAGGATCTTTTCTCTGAACTAATTATTTTAACATAATCAATATAACTACCACCAGCTCAAAAATCTGTTCTAGGAACGTTTTGAAAACGCTTACATTAAGTTATGAAAATGTTATTTCTAAGTGTTCTCTGAACATTTAAAAAGTTTTTTTTTTTCTTGGTTATATGAATGTTTGTTAAGGGAACATTCTATTTTATAATTTTGCAACAATTATGGGAATGTTATTTTTGAATGTTCTCTGAACGTTCTGAAACAAGCAGTAACAATTAAAAAACTAAAACTGAAAAAAATGTTCCATGATAAATAATGTTTTTAGGAATGTTATTAAAAACCAGATTGCTTTGAACGAATTTTCTATAAACGTTACTGGAAAAACATTTGTTGAGAACGTTAGCTAAAGTTCTGAGTTAGCTGGAAGACCAGTAACAAACCAGCATAAACCAGCCCACAGCAGCTGTATTTAAAGTAAGCCACCAGAAGAGGGCGTATACTTCACACAATAAGTGAGGAACAGGCCATATATTTATTTTATATTGTTCACTGATGGCACGTGACATCTGTCATATCTAGTCTGCCTTATAACTGGTAAAGTTATTTGACTTGGCAGCATCTGACCAATCATACAATGGCAGCGTAAATTGGAAAGAATGTAAAATTAACATTACTAATTATCATAAAATGGGTATAAAAACAATTCTCCAATTTAAACATTTATTTTATATCTTGAGTGGATCTGAAATATTGTTAGTGTCATTACTCCAGTGTAATCTTAATCAAATTGCTGCTGAAGCAGAGAATAAGCGGCGCTGTAACATGACATCTGTTACTTTTCACAGCGCTTTTCCAAGATGGACCAATCACAGTCGTTTGTGATGAGTGGATTTTTTTTAGATGATTTTATACAGATTTTAGAGGAGAAATTCCATTTGTTTGAAACGAAATACCAATCGATTTTACATATAGATTGAAAGTATATAACTTTTTAGTGTACATGGATGGAAC
The DNA here is from genome assembly GCA_039654775.1 of Spinibarbus caldwelli. NCBI lineage: Eukaryota > Metazoa > Chordata > Actinopteri > Cypriniformes > Cyprinidae > Spinibarbus > Spinibarbus caldwelli. The sequence goes on along the minus strand of CM077229.1, from coordinate 1,778,926 downwards.
ATTTTATTTTCTGAGCCATCACGCGCCCCCTTGAGGAAGAAATTAGAATCGTTATTTGACGCGCAATGATTTGAACCGTGTGCGCATGCGCATGCTCTTCACGGCCGCTGCGGGTTTTGCGACTCGGCAGCAGCGGAGGAATCCATAGCAACGGCGGATAAACATGAGCTACTACAGCAGGTAAGACACCGATGGAAACACAATTATTAGAAATGATCCAAAAGTGACGTCCTTTCGGGGAACACCTTTCGGGTGCCTTACATTCGTGTCTTTCGTAACTTTGCTGTGTTTTTCGGTGGGTCCTGTTGCGTTTCGTGCGTGCTGTAACATCAGCCAAAGCTAAAAACACGAAACAACACACACAGACTCTGAACAAACGCACAAATCCCAATCAAACAGCTGAATTATGAAGAGAAAAGAGGTGAAAATGAAGCAGGAGAGTGTGAATGGATGCAGTCAGCTGGGTTTGATGGGTGTAACGGTGGAGCAGCGTTAGCTGGAGGATGATAGCAGAGAAAACAGATGAACATACCGCTGTATGATCGACATTATTGAGCTAAATGAATAAATATGATGATCAACTAATCATCTGTGAATCACAGCAAACGCCTCATGGCTGAATTTATCTTTATGAATGAAAAATCTTTGATCAATCAGTGCAACAGGCGAGTGATTGAATTGCTGTAATTCATTAACAATCACTCAAATGAGAATATGCGTAATATTACTCATTAATATTATAGCCTATTAATATCATCAAATTGGAAGTGGTTTCACGTTTCTGACGTAGTCATGTGATGTAATTTGTTCGTAATTACTATATGGATATGACGTCAGAACAGCCGCAGAAAACGGGACCTTTACAAATAGTTTATAGTCACATCTGTAAGGGTTTTTTTTTGTTGTTGCATTTTTACATTGTTTTTCATAACAATTAAGCCCCCTTTCTAATGAAGTATTTATGCATTAATCAGGTATTTGTTGCAGTTCCTTTACATTTTCACTAATTTAAAAATAATAATAATATGCTGTGTCCAAATATTATATCATAATTTAGAATCATTCGAATTTGAGAGAGAAAATTGCTTAAATGTTATACAAATAATATCACATCGCAAAACTATCCGACTGACTGAGCAATACTGCCTATCTATCAGTTTTATCCTCAGGAATTCATATGAATTTTAGGATTAGATTTGGACAACCATAAGTAAACATAAGTCATATTGATGTTAGCAAAGTATTAATATAGTTAATTATTATTAAAAGTGTTAATTTAAATATTTCACTTTTAAAAACACCTTATAAACACAAACTACTCACTTTATTTTCTTTTGATTATTTAGGTGAAATGACCAATTCACATGTTTATGAATGTAGAAAAAAATTCTATAAATAGAGAATAGTATAAAAAATTAAATATGTTAGCATGAACTGCTAATCTAATAAAATATTTATTTAATTTTATAACTTTATTATTTATTTAGATTTTTAAAATGTGTTAACAAATTGATTAGATATTTATTATTTTGAAGATGATGCTTTATTTTTTGTTTGAGTGCCTTAATTTTGTTCTATTAGACAAATTCTCTGCACTGTCAAAAATTATTTTTCAATGTTGTAAATAAAACAGAACATTAGAGTATGTTTTACAAGAAAACACTACCTCACTTTCTACTTTGTGAAATTTACTAGCACTTTTTAAATGAGAATAGTTTCAAAGTCAATCCTACACCAGTTTTTTTTCTTTTTTTTTTTCTGTAGTTCTTTACTGTTCTGCTGTTAATGCTGCTCATATGGAGTGATTAATTAGTCAGTCTCTCGTTACACTCGTTTAGCAGAGTGTTTTTTATGAATCTGTTCTGACAGCTGTGAGGATGCGATACAGCTGAAATCTCTGACCGTCCTTGACTCTGTCCTGAGTCGAGTTTGTTGGCAGGACTAAGATCATTTTCAACATCTGCTCTCGGTTTCTTTGTGTAAGTTTTGTCCTCCAGACACGACCCTGTTTCTTCCTACCAGAACCGCACTTCTTCCCTCCCACGATGCCTGAGCTGGAATTTGGTGCAGTTTGGTCTGATGCACAAGGACAGGAAGTGGTTTGGATTTATTTATTGTTTAAGTTCTTGTTCAGCCTTCTTCTGAGAACAGTTGACGTAGTTTTCTTAAAGTCACATCTCTGATAATGATGAACCAGCTTCTATTTTGGCTTCTGCCTTATGTTTACTTCTAATTTCGTCTCTTGGTTTCTAGATTGTTTCTTGTGTCTTGTTGTGATCTGATGAGGTTGTTTTATCTGATAGAAAGTGGTCTGGTCCTCATGTTTGTTATTTCCTTCTGTCCTTTGAGTTTCTGAGCAATAGAGTTCAACAGTGGCTTTTTAAATGTTTACATTTTCTCTAACCAACCAGTTCTGAGATAAGCCACAAAATTGATTCAAAGCAAAAACTATTTTAAAGATAAAGGTAAAATATTGTTTAGAGTTAATGAACTGCTCATCTGCATATTATGTAATCAGAAATGACAGTACAATATATAACTATAACTTACAGATTGTAAGCACAAAATCGAAAAGTATTCAAAGATTTTGTTTGATAGTGTAGGGAGACTGAATCCATTACATCATTTGCATTGCTTCATTGGAGTGGGCGATCATTGCATTACATTTTTGCTGTGATTCCTGTTTCTATGGTTACTATGACTTTTGTAATTGGTGGATTTGCTTCAAGATTAAAGGGGTAGTTCATCCAGAAATGGAAATTTGCTTAAAATGTGGTCACCCTCAGGCCATCCAACATGTAGATGAGTTTGTTTCTTCATCGGTGATGAATGCAGTGAATGGGTGCCGTCAGAATGAGAATCCAAACAGCTGATAAAAACTTCACAATAATCCAAAAGTAATCCTCACCACTCCAGCCCATCAATTAATGTCTTGAGACAACAAAAGAAATGAATACATCGAGACATTTTTAACTAAAATTTGAGTCCATAATTCATATTAACGCTTCCTCCAGTGAAAAAGTCATCTGGTCTGAATCAGGAGAGAAATCTGCACAGATCAAGCAGCGTTTACAAGCCGAAATAGTCCAAAACAAATATGTGAGTGGCTTTTGATGTGAAGGACAAAAGGAGATGGACTTTTCCACTGGAGGAAGAATTATTATGGATTATGGACTCATATTTTGGCCAGAAGTCATGGTTTAAAGATAAAAACGTCTTAATGATGGATTTGTTTCTTACAAACACACAGCTTTTGGCTTCATAAGACACAAGACATTAACTGATGGACTGAAGTGGTGTGGATTACTTGTGGATTATTGAGATGTTTTAATCAGCTGTTTGGACTCTCATTCTGGTGGCACCCATTCACTGTATGTTGTCACACTTTTCAAATCTCATGGTGAATCTGTCTTCAAAGCTTTAATTTGGGGAAAATTGGTAAAATGAATGGTTTTTACTTCTGGACCCTGACTGGTCTATTATAACTAACATCACAGAGACGCAGAATGCATTAGGCTTGCTGCGTGTTTGCATGCATGTTGGCGTGTTATTTGTCTATTTGCCCATGTGTGTCTCTCCTAGATCTCTTTGATGAGTGCAGCTGGCCTGGATTCACAAATCTCAGTGTGCTTTTCAAGGAGTTCATTCACAAAGCCAGAAAATGGTCCATCCACTCGCAGACCTGATGAATAAGTCTGAGAGTGTCATTATGGTGCAATTACGGTCTGTTCGGTAGCCATTAGATGAACGTGGAAGTACAACACAGCCTGAGATTGGCATCATTATCAGAGCCATGAGAGGAAATGACACGCTGCAGATGAGACGATTGCGGTTTGTGTTTACATTCATAAAAATTTACATAACGGGCGGTTGCTTGCCAAAGCGACTTACACAGCACTCTGGGTTTTAGAGCATATTATCACTACTTGTTCATAGCATTAAAATAACAAAAAGAAATATCTTTTCTTTTCTTTTTTTTTTTCTTTTTTTTTTTTTTATAAAAGTTTCAGAACTTCCTCAAAACAATTCCATCATGTCACAATGAGATTAAAAAGGAGGAAGTAGAATGGAGACTTTATTCCAGAAAAGGATTTTGTCTGATAGGTTTATGACAAATTATGACAAATTATGTACAATTTGATGCATAAAAATTGACATACAGGAGTTTACAGGAGCCAAAACAACAACTTTTTAAATGAATATTTCAGAGAGAGAGTGCAAAATGATTATTTAAAAAAAAAACTGTTTTTCCATTCACCTCAATGAAAAATGTTTTTGCTCAATTCTTGAATTACATTTTTTACCAAAAACAGTGTTCACATCTCTGAACAATTAGTTTCTTGTTCAAACCAGATTAGAATTTCTTATTAATTTAAGCAAATTGCACATGTTTTGGCCCATATGTGCAAAAGAGTAAGTACAACTTTCTACAATTTGCACACTTCAAGGATTTTTCTCAGTTTTTCTCAAATGTTTTGGCTCATTTTTGGCCATATTTGTCATTTTTGTCACAGCTGCAAAATTGGTTGTCTCCAAAATGTAGTTACTCAATCAAAACGTTAAACTCATGCTTCAAAACCTGGTTATTATGTCAGTAAATTGGCCAGTGCCACCAAAATGAAAATCAAAATGTTTAGATGTTATTTTTTTTCAGCTCAGCAGTCAACCCTGGGAATGTTGTATAAAATATTAATTTTTGTTCATTTTTGTGTCCACTGACTGTTTACTAATGATATGTTTAGCCTATAATAATAATATATTAAGTTTTGTCTAGCTGTCAAGCTTTTTAGATATAGATTTCAACAGTTTACTGGGAAAAGAAATACTGTAGTACACACACAAACATTTGTAAATTTAACAGACATCATAAACAGATATTTATGAAATATACATGTGTATCTGACAGATTTGGATCATTTGCATTTGATGATGAATTTTTTTTTAGAAATTTTGCACTTCAGTTTTGATCAACAAGCCATGTGCATTCATACAAAATGTAGACAAATGTGCTTTTGTGCCAAAACACAAGCAATTTGCTTAAATGCATTAGAAATTTAAAGCTAGCAGAAACAAGAAACTAACTGCTCAGAAATCTGAGTGTATTGTTTTGAGAAACAAAATTCTCATTTGAGCCAAAGCGAGGAAGACTGAAAAAAAAAAAAACTATAAAAAACTGGTGAGTTACTATGCATACATGCAATACAGTTGTGATGTCCCATAAAACAGTTGTGACTGTTGCATTTACAGTTTAGAGAAGGTTAGGACTGTTTTAATAAATGGGCCAAATTGATTGAAGAACACTGTAATACCACATTAGAGTTAACTAGTTTTACATTATGCTATATTGCAAATGTCTAGCATGCATTTCTGCAGTCGTGCTCTGCAGTGGTGTTTGTAGTTTGGAGAAGAGCTCACACTTCAGAGTGACACCAAACGCTCAGTAGCGTCATGCTTTTCAAAGGGCGTCTGTGGGGTGTTGTTTCCATAATAACCAGCAGCAGCCCTGAGGGCTCACCTGCAGCTGTCATGTGTGTGATCCCTCATGACCTGCACAGGTAGAGACGCCCGAAACCCAGACATACACACACACACACACACTCGACATGGAGACGGTGAAGAGCTCTTCTCAGCCCGCTTACAGCCGCTGGTCATACAGGTACACACACACACACACACAAGAGACAGAACAGAGGTTTAGTGTTGAAAGGACACAGGTGAGTTGAAAGTTTGAGTTGGTGTGTGTGGTTTGGATTCACAGGAGGACAGTCGCTCTGTTTGTGTGTTTGTCAGGTGTGTTTGCACTCATTAAGTTCCTGAATGACGCTGCTGTTGTTTCCAAATATGGACATTGATTCCTCTATAATGAACAATAGAATATTAAGTAAATGAGTATAAATGAATTGATGGACAGATGCAGGGTTAATTGACATTTATTGACATCATAAACATTGACGGGAAAACATGTTTTGCTGTGATTGATTCCTGAAAATATTACATTTGGTACAAGTGGGTGCATATATGGACGGATAGACAGACAGACAGATAGATAGATGGATGTATAGATAGATGAATGTATAGCTAAATAGATAGATAGATAGATGGATGGATGGATAGATAAAAAGAGAATGATTGATAGATATTACTCACATTCCTCCCACAATACTGCATTATTATTGCTTCATTTCATCCATTTGATCTTTCTTTCTTTCTTTCTTTCTTTCTTTCTTTCTTTCTTTCTAATTTGTTTGAATAGCTTGGTGAAAAACTTTTATTTTTGGTGTTAAATATTGGAGGAGACGACCGAGAGTGTCAGTTGTAGGGATATACCGGTATCATATTTTCATGGTGCGGTTAATTGCTAATGCTTTTATCATGGTATACGGTATTATCACGATATTGAAATTTATTTGCAAAAATAACTGAACATTTAAATAAAATAAAGCAATACACAAAAAATGTATAAAGTTAAAAATTCTACATAGATTAAAAGTGCAAAAGAATTATAAAGACCAATAGGTATCACTTTGCAAAAAGATCTCATTATCTTTGTTAACTCTTAGTTCATGTTAGCTCATTAAATAACAACATGATTTTAACAACGTGTTATTAAGTATTGGATTTACCTAAGATTAATGAATGTTTAGAAGAATTTTTCATTGGCAGCAGTTCATGTCAAATAATGAAGCCCTAATGTAAAGTGTGACCGAACAATAAAGAATCAAAACACTTTTAAACAATATCTAGGGCATGTTGCAGTCCAGATTAAAATGTAAAAAAATTAAAAAAATCAAATAAAATTGAAAATAAATAGCCTATTAAGTCTAAATATTTGAGTATGTGGCGCTGTGATGAACACCATAGTGAATACAAAAATCTGAACGGCTATTTAAATAATTTAAACACGTTTTGGAAACAGAAAGTAGCACAGCTGTTTTGTTTATGGGGTTTCCAGGGTAATGGCTGCATTTCTGCTGTTTAGCGCCATCTGCTGTCAGAGAGTGAAAGTGCTTTCATCCAGAGCGTCATGCGCTGCTCATCCGTGCTTGTTTACATCAGAGTGCACAGCGGTGTTATGCATTGTGACCAGTTGATGGGAAAAGAATTCTTAAAATGCATTTAAAATTCTGAATAATTTGTAATAAATAATTATTCTCGGTATTTTGAAGTGCCCACGATAACAATATCGTGCATATTCATTATCGTGATATATCGCATTACCGAATACCAGCACATGTCTAGTCAGTTAAATTTTGTTTTGGCTAAAAGTAAAGTGGTGATATACATGAGTAGGAGAGATCAAACTGAACATAATCAGGAATTTAATCTTGTGTCAATTTTTAGTGCCATGGTAAAGTCAAGATTGTTGATTTTAGTTTTTACAAAGCTGCGTCCTGTACTGAAATGTTTGAGAATGTTTGGTGTTTTTGAGGGGTGTTGTGCTCTGTTCTAGATAATGAACTTCATTTTCCTCAATTCATGTGTTTTTTTTAATGTTTCTTATAAGTGGAATTAATTGTAGTAAAAACTGATTTTAAAAATCAATTTTTTAGATAGATAGATGGATCAATAGCTAAAAATATTGACAGATAGATGGATGGAGTGTGTGAGATGATGCTCAGGTTTGTGTTGGTTGATGTTTTGCTCCTCTGAGATCTTCAGATCCACTGAGAGCTGAAGTTTCCGTTCCTCTCACAACACTGTGTTCTTTCTTTCTTTCTTTCTTACTGGAGTGTGTGTGTGTGTGTGTGTGTGTGTGTGTGTGTGTGTTTATGGGGTGTTACCTCAGGTTGTCATGTTGATGCTGGTAACCACGGCGACACAGGTGTCACATCAGACATCTTGTGTGTCACCTTACCTCCACAAGCATGAAACATTCATTCAGGTGTGTGTTCATTCGTCATCTTCATCACTGACTCTTCCTCTCTTGTGTTTCTCTCCTCTCTGTTCGCCTGTCATTGCCATGGAAACAAAGAGCCTCCAGTTCTTCCAGCTTCGCGTCCACAGCCATGACCAGGTACAACAAACTCCCTACTGTATGCTGTGATGCTTTAAACAAGAACACAAGCTTCATATTTATTCTTTTAATGCAGGTCTGAGATATGCTTTTAACACAGGTCTCTGCAGTGTGAGTGTTTATGTGGGTGTGTGTGTATTTTTAGACCCATAGCGATGAATAGATGTGTGTATATGAGGATGTTTGCGTGAAATTGATTTTCTTTCGTTTGGGTGTCTTTCGGTTGCCTAGCAATATAATGATTGATAGATGGCTGATGACGGTGAAAACAGTCACACTGCAGCGTTCAGTCTCTCAACATGTCAGATGATGTGTTTTAGATTCAGATTCAGCCACTAGTGAATATAATGAACTGATCAACTGAATGGGATTGTATGAGTGTGTGTGTGTGTGTGTGTGTGTGTGTGTGTGTGTGTGTGTGTGTGTTAATGGGTTTTTAATGTGTTTGTTGTATTTCAGTACACTGGAGGACGACAGTCTGAACCTCAGACAGCAGAAACTGGAGAAACAGGTGAGACACATTTACACAACAAGATATAACACAATCATCAAAACACAAATAAACATCGAAATAATAACAATAACAACACAGTAAAACACAATAATACACAATGATATGCTTAAGGACAATAATACATAATAACGTATCAAAATACAATAAAACACAAAAATACACATTTTAGAACACAATGCAAAATAATATGCATTGAAACGGTAAGACACAATACACAATGACACATTTCAAAACAGAACAATACACAATAATAAGCATCAAAAGACAATAAAACACAAAAAACTATTTCAAAACACAATAATACAAAATAACGTGTCAAAACACAATAATGTACATCAAAATACAATAATACATAGTAACATGCATCAAAATACAATAAAACACAAAAATACACATTTCAGAACACAACAATACACAATAAAATGCATTAAATTAATAAAACACAATACACAGTAACACGTGAAAACACAGTAATACACAATAACATGCATCTAAACACAAAAACACATTAAAACACAATAAAACAATAATACACAATAATGTGTCAAAACACAATAATAACATGTTAAAACACAGTAATGTAGAGTAACACGTCAAAATCTAATAATAATACAATAATACACAACAAAACACAAAATACAATACACCATAACACAATAATATGCTAAACACAATCAAACATAACATGCATCAAAACAATAAAACAAAATAATACACAATCACACTTGTCAAAACACAATGGGCCTCTTTTACGAAACGAACATACAACAGAAAACTGGGCATACGGTCGTTTCAACGCAAAACTTGGAATTTATCAATATGGACGTGAGCGGTGGCTACGATCAAAACTCACGTCTGGTCTCAGCTCGTGTACGCAAGTTTTTGAACTTGCGCGCAGCATAGTAAATCTGCTGGAGAATTGTAGAATGACAGCATTTTGTTCATTTAGGTTATTTTCCTGACCGTCAACCGATCGAAGCTCATTAGTCAATCATTAACCAGTAAGATTAGAATGTCTTTGTTGTTGTTGTTGTTGTTGTTTTTGTTTGTTTTATACAGGGCTTTAGCTTTATATGCGGTATTTCATATACATAAAAAAAATAATGAAATTCTTTGCAGTTACAAGGTTAACGGGTGTTTTTGCAGTAAGATCAATTTCTCTTTCATGAGATTACTTCCTCTTTTTGGCCGGGTTTTGTTTCTCCGTGTCGTAAACTCTAGGGGCGAGGCTTCTAAACCGGGGTGTTTTTAGGGGCGTGATATTCAAATGACGATTGTTTTCAGCCACCAGATTTATCAACATACAATCATTCGTACGATGAGATTGGCGGCATACGAATGTTTCATGAATCACACGTGAACTCTGTCGTAAGTTGATTTGTCCACACGGATCTGCACTCATTTCTACGTTAGATTGATAAATGAGGCCCAATAAAACACAAGAACATGCTTCAAAAACACAATGATACAAAATGGCCACGTACACACTACAGCTAAATTCGGTTGTCAGTTCACCTTTTACTCCTTAATCGCGTTCTGTACACACATAATTCACTAAAATACGGGAGTGACAACCGTATTCCACAACCGCATTAACTCCCGAAAAATACAGGTAGTGACAACCACATTTACAGAAATTCTACGAAGTGTGTACGGAACCGAACTGAACAACTAGTTGTTAATGACGTATTTAAACGTGCATCAGAAATGTGTCTTCGTTTGTATGTGAGATGCAAGAAAATAACAGTGAATTTAGTCTTAACCTTAGCACATTTTGACACGGCCGGGGCTAGTTGCGCTCACGAGCCCTGCGGTGAAGTGTCACTGTTGCCAGATTTTCACAGAAAGAAAAACAGCAAACAAAGACAAGCACTAAAACACCCAAATGCTTTGTTTTATAACACCAAAAAAAAAATCTTATATCTCATATCTGCAACAGACCACTTTACTAACTCCATAAAGTGCCTAGCTTTATGAGCTAAGACCAAACAACATGCCTAAAAGCGCTTGTAATTATGAGGACATGGCAACACTGCAAGACAGCGCTCTCTATAGCAGCCTCCCGAGCAGAAATAAAACACAGCACGCGGTAGTTCAGTTAAAATCGACGGAGAAAAAGAGTCTTTAGCCAAAAAATGGCAGATACCAAACGGCTAAATTCTTCTTCACTCCTGCAAGAAGCCAAAATGTTGCTATGGTTACAGATGCGGGAGTGATTGCTGTTCCGTACACACATGGAACGATAATTTACGATAACGATAATTTTGTCACTCCTGAAACTTGCAGTGTATACGTGGCCAATAACACATCAAAACACAATAATATACATCAAAATACAATAAAACACAAAAATACATATTTCAGAACACAATACACAATAATATGCATTAAAACAGTAAAACACAAAACACAGTAACACGTGAAAACACAGTAATACACAATAACATGCATCTGAACACAATAAAACAATAATACACAATGACATGTCAAAACACAGAAAATACAATACAACATATTTCAAAACAAAACAATACACAATAATATGAATCAAAACAAGTCACGATATTAATACGTCAGAACACAATAAAACACAAAACCTACATCAAAACACAATATAACACAATAATGCACAATAACACACGTCAAAACAAAATAATACACAATAACAAATTTCAAAACAAAAATACACAATAATATGCATGAAGACACAAAACAATGTGTCAAAACACATTAAACCACAAAACCCACATCAAACCACAATAATACACAATAACACATCAAAACACAATAATACACAGTAACACACATCAAATCATAATAAAACACATCAAAACACAAAAAGACACAATATAACGCAATAATACAGAATAAAACACAATAAATCATGATAATACACAGTATCGACGTAACTTTCCATTGTGAAGCGTTTGCTTGTTTCCTGTGTTTCCACGCCTCAGCGTGAGCTGAACAGTACCATCTGACTTTAAGCGAAACCTTTCTTCTCTCAAACTCTCATTGTGTCAGCAGCCCTCGTTTCTCTTCCTGTCTGTCGTATGCTGTCATTTCATCCCACTTCTTTAACTCTCTCTCTCACACACAAACACACACTGTTCGGTTCTGCTGTTGTAAGGATGATTCTAGCGAGTGTGCGTCAACTTCTTTATGTGAGTGTTTTGTTTCTGGGAAGGATTGTGTGTGTTTTCTGCTCATCCTCCTGATCCTTGACCGTTATCGTTCACTTCCTGTGCCGTACTGAGCTCTCGCTGTTTTTATCTCAGCTCTACTAGATTATCTTTGTATTACAATAGCTGTCACATGTTTGGATTCTCCTACTTACTCTTTCATATGACTCTTTTTCACATTTCATAAAATCAAGAAAAACTATGAAATAACACAAACGGAAGTATGGGAATGATTTAATGGACAAAATGTTGTAGCTTTAAGTGCTTAGCAGAATAGAATAGTATTATTTTAGTGCTATTAATGTACTAGTATTTATTAATATTTTGAATTAGCTTTCATTTTTATATTGTCAGTTTTCATTTTAATGTTTTTTTTTTTTTTTTTTTTTTTAGCTTTGATTATTTTTGCTTTCAGTTTTAGTAATTTTAGTACTTGAATTTGACCTTTTTTTAAATTTATTTCAGTTAGTTGCCAGGACATTATTTCTAGTTTTTATAATTTTAAGTTTTCTATGTCATATTTATATTTTATTTTTATTTCATTTTATTTCAACTTTATTCCAACTACCGTAAATAATTTTTAGTAGTTTTAGCTAGCAATACTGAAATAGAAACAGCATTTTAAGTTTTACAGGTTTATTTTATTTTATGACAATACTAACACTGAATAGAAGCAACATTTTAAGTTTATGTTAATGTTTTTATCGGTTTATGTTTTAATGTAATATTTATTTTATAAATATATATTTATATATTTTTTTCAGCTTCATTTCAATTGATTTTTCAAATGACAAATGATTTTTAATAGTTAAAGTTTAGAATAAAAATACTGGAATAGAAACAACATTTCAAGTTTTCATTCTTTTTTTATATTTAATATTTATATATATTATATATTTATATAATATTTATATTTTATTTTATTTCAATTATCGAAAAACAAGTTTTCTAATAGCAACACTGGAATAAAAAAGAACATTTCAAGTTCCCATTCATGTTTTAAAGTTTAAGTTTGACTTGTAACATTTATATTTTTTAAAATTTCATCTTCATTTAAATTACCGAAAATGATTTTTAGTAGTTTTAGTTAACAGTAACAACACTGGAATATAAACACTACAGCAGAGTGATGATTTCAGCACAGTAATTTGCTCCGTGTGTCTCATGATCTGGTTGCATATTCTCTAAAAAGCCACATTAATAGACAACACCCTTGTTTTATACTTGCTCTAATGGTTTGACCCTCTATTAAATGCACTGTATGCATCTATTAAATGATGAATAATGAATGACCTGAGTGTGTTAACGGTGTCATTTTGTCCGCAGAGGGCGCTGCTGGAGCAGAAGCAGCGGCGGAAGCGTCAGGAGCCGCTGATGGTCCAGCCGAACTCAGAGGGACGTCCGCGCCGCTCACGGCCGCGCCGCAGCGAAGAGCAAGCACCGCTCGTGGAGCAGCACCTCAGCACTGCCAGCGACATCATCCTAGACGGTGAGGTTTTAAAGGGACAGGCCACCCAAAAATGAACATTTGCTGTTAATTTACTCACCCTCAGGACATCCGAGATGTAACTTCTTTTTTCTTCAGTAGAACAGTAAAGAAGATTTTTAGTTGTAATCGTGATCCTTGGGGATTCATACAATGCAAGTCAATGGCTACAGTCACTTTGAGTCAAAAAAGCATATCAGGCAACACAAAATTAATACCCGTGGCTATTGATGATATATTGAGGTCTTATGAAAAAAGCTTATGAAGCTTATGTCTTATGAAGTGAAACGATCGGTCTGTGCAAGAAACTGAACATTATTTCTAATATTATTACCTGTAATCCAGAGCCTCAGGCAGACGGATTGGAGTCACGCCTGGTTCACAAACGAATCATTCTTTTGAGCCGATTCTTTTTAATGAACTAGTTGGACTGAAATCGGACTGAAATGTCTGAATCAGTTTGTGGCTCGAGCCAGCACAGATCTACAAATTACTCAATTAAAACTCACTTTCAGACGCCTGACAGTCACTCCAAAATAGCGGCGTATCTGATCCTATGAAGATTGAATAATTTTTATGGTTTAACATGGTTTGTGTAAAAAGTTGAGCTGATGAAAACTAGTTTAGTCACTTTATATGCCTTAGACATGTAAAACATCCACTTTTCACATGTGACTTATTGCATAATTTTGTAAACAAACTAGTGAATTGAACCAGTTCACTGAAACAAACTGCCTGAAACAACCAGTTCACAGAAAAGAATCGTACTTCCTGTTAGCCTGAGGCTCTGGATTACAGGTAATAATGTTGTAAATAATGTTAAGTTTCTTGCACAGACTGATTGTTTTGCTTCATAAAACCACAATATTCCGTCACGAGCCACGGGGATTAATTTTGTGTGCGTTGATATGCTTTTTTGACACTCAAAGTGCTGGTACCCATTGACATGCATTGTATGAATCACCAAGGACCACAATTTCAGCTACAAATCGTCTGTTTTACTCAAGAAAATAGTCACCTACATCTTGGATGACCTGAGGGTGAGTAAATTAACAGCATATTTTCATTTTTAGGTGAACTATGCCTTTAAATCACAACATTCCTCACAGTGCTTTTTATTATTCATCCCACTGTTTTGCTTGAGTGTCGTTTGTTTAATAGTTTTGGCTTGTCTTATCTGTTTCTCAGGACTCATATCTGCTGTTTGTCCTTCACTTTCTCTGGGAAGGTTTTTTGTTCATTTGCAGTCAGACTTTTTAGTTTCCACTATCAAGCTAAAATTATCTCTCTGCCTGCTGAATAGATCTAGAATTGAATATTGTGCTTTGATTTGCATTCAGTATGTGTGTGTGTGTGTGTGTGTGTGTGTGTGTGTGTGTGTGTGTGTGTGTGTGAATGATTTCATGTGTGTTTTTGTCCGTCAGGCATCGACGGCCCTGCGGCTCTGCTGGGTTCAGAAGCTCCAGCTCTGGGCAGTAAGATCCAAGTTTTGTCGGTCAGTCCTCCCCAGCAGCCCTCGCCGCCAGCTGCAGAAGAGCCAGAGACAGACGCTGACACTGACACACTGCTGGAGCCCAAAACTGACATACACACACTATTGCAGAGACGCGGTAAGACACACACACACACACACACACACACACACACACACTGATGCAGGGGAGCACTGGTTTATAATTTTATAATTTTTTATAATTTTTCTGGGGTAATGGTAACTAAAAGTACAGGTGCATCTCAATAAATTAGAATGTCATGGAAAAGTTCATTTATTTCAGTAATTCAACTCAAATTGTGAAACTCGTGTATTAAATAAATTCAGTGCACACAGACTGAAGTAGTTTAAGTCTTTGGTTCTTTTAATTGTGATGATTTTGGCTCACATTTAACAAAAACCCACCAATTCACTATCTCAACAAATTAGAATATGGTGACATGCCAATCAGCTAATCAACTCAAAACACCTGCAAAGGTTTCCTGAGCCTTCAAAATGGTCTCTCAGTTTGGTTCACTAGGCTACACAATCATGGGTAAGACTGCTGATCTGACAGTTGTCCAGTAGACAATCATTGACACCCTTCACAAGGAGGGTAAGCCACAAACATTCATTGCCAAAGAAGCTGGCTGTTCACAGAGTGCTGTATCCAAGCATGTTAACAGAAAGTTGAGTGGAAGGAAAAAGTGTGGAAGAAAAAGATGCACAAACAACCAAGAGAACCGCAGCCTTATGAGGATTGTCAAGCAAAATCGATTCAAGAATTTGGGTGAACTTCACAAGGAATGGACTGAGGCTGGGGTCAAGGCATCAAGAGCCACCACACACAGACGTGTCAAGGAATTTGGCTACAGTTGTCGTATTCCTCTTGTTAAGCCACTCCTGAACCACAAACAACGTCTCCTTACCTGGGCTAAGGAGAAGAAGAACTGGACTGTTGCCCAGTGGTCCAAAGTCCTCTTTTCAGATGAGAGCAAGTTTTGTATTTCATTTGGAAACCAAGGTCCTAGAGTCTGGAGGAAGGGTGGAGAAACTCATAGCTCAAGTTGCTTGAAGTCCAGTGTTAAGTTTCCATAGTCTGTGATGATTCGGGGTGCAATGTCATCTGCTGGTGTTGGTCCATTGTGTTTTTTGAAAACCAAAGTCACTGCACCCGTTTACCAAGAAATTTTGGAGCACTTCATGCTTCCTTCTGCTGACCAGCTTTTTAAAGATGCTGATTTCATTTTCCAGCAGGATTTGGCACCTGCCCACACTGCCAAAAGCTCCAAAAGTTGGTTAAATGACCATGGTGTTGGTGTGCTTGACTGGCCAGCAAACTCACCAGACCTGAACCCCATAGAGAATCTATGAGGTATTGTCAAGAGGAAAATGAGAAACAAGAGACCAAAAAATGCAGATGAGCTAAAGGCCACTGTCAAAGAAACCTGGGCTTCCATACCACCTCAGCAGTGCCACAAACTGATCACCTCCATGCCACGCCGAATTGAGGCAGTAATTAAAGCAAAAGGAGCCCCTACCAAGTATTGAGTACATATTAGTAAATGAACATACTTTCCAAAAGGCCAACAATTCACTAAAAATGTTTTTTTTATTGGTCTTATGAAGTATTCTAATTTGTTGAGATAGTGAATTGGTGGGTTTTTGTTAAATGTGAGCCAAAATCATCACAATTAAAAGAACCAAAGACTTAAACTACTTCAGTCTGTGTGCACTGAATTTATTTAATACATGAGTTTCACAAGTTGAGTTGAATTACTGAAATAAATGAACTTTTCCACGACATTCTAATTTATTGAGATGCACCTGTAAAACCATAAAAAACATTTTCGTTACTTGAAATAAATCAGTGATATCAGTTAACAAATCAATGTTAACTGAACTTAAAAAGTTTTTTTTTTAAAAAAAGTAATAAATAATTAAAAAGTAGATTAAAATAAATATATAAAAATTATATTAAAGTAAATACATAAAAACTATTTAAATAAATGTGTAAATAAAAATAAATAAATGGGACTATAAAAAATCTAATGAAAAAATGTATATATAATATAAAAAATTCCATTAAAATCATTAAATACAAATAGAGTTGGGCATTTTTAGATATGTTTTTTTTTTTTATTTGTGCAGACGTCAGGACATTTTTTCAAGGTCTGTGATTTTTTTTTTTTTCTTTTTTTTTTTTCGGGGACTATAAAACTAATGGTAACTTAAGTTAAAACCATAAAAAGAATTTATGTTTAAAAACATAAATTGAAATAAATGTTAACTGAAAGAAAAAATCAAATATAAAAAATCAAATATATAAAAATATAAATATCAAAAATTTGATTAAAATAAATGAATAATAAAAAAGATTAAAATAAATAAATGATACAATATCTAATTAAAATAAATAAATGAATAACTAAATAAAAATTTGATTAAAATATATAAATATAAATATAAAAATAAAATATAAAAAAATTATTTCATTTCTCATTTTCGTTAAAATCTAAAACTACATAAACTACAACAAATAAATAAAAATTAATACTTATTTTAAAAATAAAAAAGACAATAAAAACGAAAAACAACAACAACAACAAAATGACCAAAACTTTAATTAAAATTGAAGTCAAAACAGAAAAAATAAACTCTAATTCAAAATTTTAACAAAACCTTTAATAGTATATTGATGATACTAAAACAACACTACCAGAGACTGAGGACTTTTCATATAACGATAATTGCTAAAGCTTTTATCACGGACGGTACAGAAACTTACATGTTGTCCTCTTAATAAGAAGTTTAATAACTTTTTTTATATAACAAAATGAACTTTGAACATTTATATGCAAAACAGTACACAAAATGTATGAAGAGTGTAAAAAGAACAAAACTATAAAGAACAATAATAGAGTTCATTACTATAAATCATATTACCGAATGTCTGCTGGGGACATTTTTAAAAATGTCAAGAACAGCACACACAGTCTGGAGTGAGTGAGTGTGTTTGTGTGTCTCAGGAGATTGTGTGTAAATGGCAGTCCTCTTCTCGGCGCAGCAGCAGCTGTTGTTTCTCATCTTGAGCTCTTTAAACTCTGATTCTCTCAGGTCTGTCTGGCAGCATGAACTACGACGAGGCCAGCGAGGATGATGAAGCTGAAGAGCGAAGCCGATCGCTGTCGCCGAACACAGAGAGCACACGTCCTGCGTCGGCCTCCAGCACTAAATCCACTACGGTCAGACTCTATGCACACTGACTGTCTGTGTATTTCTGATAAAGTCTCAGTGCTCCACGAGCATTGGTATAGTGTTCTCCCAACTCTTTCTGTCATATCATATGACTATCGATTCACAAATAATTACAAAACAATATAGTGTATTAGTTGTAGTATTATATAACTGTAGTAAACATAACATTTTAGTCTATTATATTAAACAGTAATGCTTCAGTAATGAGTTTCAGAAGCTTTAAATAAAAAAACTAAATAAAATATACCGTTTTGTTTTATAAAATAATAAAAAAATAAATAAACAAATAATAAAAATATATAAAAAAACAAATGTGGATTAAAATATAAATAAATAAATAAATAAATAAATATAAAATAAATTTGAAAGTAATATTAAATAATTAAAATAAATAAATAAATAATTAGTTTAAAATATAAATAATACAATTAAAATAAATAAATAAATTATAAAAATAGATGAAAACAAATAATGAAAAAGATAAAAAAAAAAAAAAATAAAATTATTAATAATATTTTTAAAAGATTAAAATGAATACATATTGGGAAGATAGATTAAAACAAATAATGTAAATAAAACAAATACAATGTAATATTAAAATAAATAAAAAAAATTAGATTACAAATAGAAATAACAAAAATGTAATTAAAATAAATAAATAATGGAAAAATGTTACAATAAATAAAATATTAGATTAAAATATAAATAACAAATAATACAGTCAAATTAAATACATTTAAATGATGCATAAAAATTAATACATTTGATAACAAATAAAAAAATAAAAATATTAACAATAAAAAATATTAATATATATATTTTAATTTGATCATATAAAATAAAGAAATAATAAAAACCAGATTAAATTAATAAATAATAAAAACGTCAATAATGCTTTGTCCTGTTGTGTAACACTGCATCAAGATTTCATTTTGTGCTTAATTTTCTTACAATTTCCATACACTGCGCTGCATTGAAAGTTGCAGTAGCATAAATGCGGAAGTGATTGTGCATAGAGTCCATTAAACTCTGGATATTAAACTGCGATACTGGAAAGTATTTCATTGAATTTGTGAACTTTCCTCTCAGACTGAAAGAACATTTTCTCAGAGACAGAGATGAAAATCATGTCGCACCCTGTGAGAATAATTCATGATCTGTTTTCATCAGTCATTCATGTTTGTTAGAGGACTAAATGTGTGAGTTTTGTCTCTGTCCCATCAGGAGTGTCTCCCGGTGAGTTCTCCGTCGGCTGAGGGCTCCTCCATTGAGGTGGATAATCTGGAGGAGTTTGTGCTCCGTCCGGCTCCGCGAGGAGTCACCGTCAAGTGCCGCATCTCACGCGATAAAAAGGGCATGGACCGCGGCCTCTATCCCACGTACTTCATGCACCTGGAGAGAGAAGACGGCAAGAAGGTCTGATCTGAACTTTCACAATCACTTCTGCTCACTTTACTGCTCTCTCGCTCATCTCTCTCTCTCTTTTTATTTATGGCTGCAGGTATTCTAAAGTAAACAAAGAACGATGTACTGTTGCCAATTTTATATTTGGGCAAGCAAAATTAGCTATTTGGAAGACTTGCAGACTTGCTCTTGAAGGGTGAATTGTTAATGTTCTTAGCCTGTTTACAGCTTTAGTTGAATCAAGAATAAGGGTAGAAAATGTTTTTTAAAACTACAGGAAACAGTTGAATTCATGTACAAATGGTGTGTAAATAGTGGTTCATTTGTGTTTTGTGAAGATGACTCATCATTTATTTGCTGATTATCTTTGGATTTTATCTTTTGCTAAGTGTGTAATCTTTTGATGGATTAAAGTGTTTCTAAACCTCAAACCTCTCTCTCTGTCATCAGGTGTTCTTATTGGCCGGACGCAAGAGGAAAAAGAGCAAAACATCCAACTATCTGATCTCTGTAGACGCCACAGATCTGTCCCGTGAGGGCGAGAGCTTCATAGGAAAACTGAGGTGCCTCTCTCTAGTGTTTTTGTCTGGTATTAACTCATCTCGTCCCTGGAGATTCAAATGATGTTATTTAACACTGTGAACTTATGATCGATTGGATGTTTCTGGTTTAATACAAGTCAAGATCTACTAACTGCGTTTGTGATATTCAGTCAGTTGCCACAGAAAACAATTTCAACTCATCCCGTTTCTTTTAAAGCGTAAATTGTGGTTTCAGTACTGTATTTTCAATGGAAGCAACATGAGCAAGACACTAAATACAAGGGAGTGTTGGGGGGCCGTGAAAAAGTTAGGAGAAAAACAGTGTACAAAATGTAAATAAATAAATAGAATTGAAATTATTTTTTAATTAATTAATTAATTAAATAATCAAAAAATTAAATTTAAAAAATACAAAATTAGATTAAAATGCATAATTAAATAGTTTAAAATAAAGAAATAATAATTACATTTCAATAATTAAATAATTTAAAAGGATATTCAAATAAATAATTAACATTTTATTCAAATAAATGAATAATCTCTATTCATATTAATAAATTATATTAAAGTTATTAAATAATAAAAATAATATTTCAATAAATAA
Source organism: Spinibarbus caldwelli (assembly GCA_039654775.1). NCBI lineage: Eukaryota > Metazoa > Chordata > Actinopteri > Cypriniformes > Cyprinidae > Spinibarbus > Spinibarbus caldwelli. The sequence continues at coordinate 1,758,451 of CM077229.1, read as the reverse complement.
CATTTTTTAAAGTAAATAACAATTAGATTAAAATACAAATAAAATAAATATTAAAATGAATAATAAAAAATTATATTTAAATAAAAAATAAATAAATAATGAAAGAATTTCAATAAATAAAAATAGGTTAAAATAAACATAACTAATACAGCCAAGTAGAAAATATGTAGTAATTTAATGTAATAGGTACTAAATATTTTCTAAACATTTTAAACGTTTCTAATATGATTTTTTTCACAGTATAAATCTTTATACATGAAAATATATTGCTGAATTTTGAATTTTATAATAAAAATTATATTACAATAAATAAAAGTACTTTTTTAAAATAAATAACAGATTAAAATCAAAATTGTATAAATAATAAAAGTAATACAAAATATTAAAATGAATAGTAAAAAATTATATTTAAATAAAAAATAAATAATGAAAGATAGATTTCAATATATATATATATATATATATATATATATATATATATATATAGCTGAATTTTGAATTTTAGGATCGATTGAAAATTTGAATTAGACGGTGTGTAGCCCAGATAATTTTTTACTTAATAATTAATGTGCTGTATTAAAAACACAAGCTTCACGTTTGTCCTTTTAACCCTTTGCTGCTGAACTCCATGACTGAAAACACATTTAGCTTGCATTGATGTTCTGCTGTTCATCAGATGATGAGTTGATGATGTTCACTGTTCACCGCAGGTCTAATCTGATGGGAACCAAGTTTACTGTGTACGATAACGGCACGAACCCCTCGAAAACCCCAGGAGCGCTGCTGGAGGAAACCAACACTCGACAGGAGCTCGCCGCCATCTGCTACGTCAGTGTGTCTCTGTTTCTCTCTGTTTCTGAGTGCTTTTGTCCACTTCTTATTAGGACTGTCAAAATGGCTGAAAAACTAAATTCGAATTTTGCACTTAAATATTATCAATATTCAAATTAGGGTGTAAAAAGCTTTTGGCTTCTCTCCTGAGGCCACAAGAGGGTGCATCGAGCAAAATATTACTAATGCATGTTTATTAAAGCAATAAAATAACATGACTATCTGTGAAAAAGTGCATAATGTTTATAAACCAAATATAATTAATTAAGTTGCTTAAACAATTATAAACAAAACAGCATTATATATGCATAGTTTAAAACAAAGGGACGAAAGCCAATCACATAGAGTACGTTTTTCATTTAAAAACATGATGCAGTGTGGGATGAAAAAAAAAAAACACCATAAAGTCTCGAGACATGTTTTTTTTAAAAGTTAAACTTACATTAATTTTACATGGCTTTCTAAACATGTGGCTCTCTTGTGGTGATAGATGTCCCTCTAGAAAATGTGCAAAATATGCGTTCTGTGTGAACGGCTTGGTTTTATTTTTGACGTAAACAAGATCTTCTCCGCATTGATGTTCTCTTTTTCCGCAATATTTTGAATGAACAACACCGCATCGGCGCATCTAGTGGGTTCAACTGGATAGGCTAACAAAAACATTAAAAAGCAATGAAACTTACATTGTCGCCACATTTCTTAATCCACTGATAAGGCTGCCTGACGCACACCTAAAATTCGAATGCAACGTTTTTGCATTTGAATGTGGATTTTTATTTTAAATTCGATGAATATTCGAAATTCGAATTTTTTTTTGACAGCCCCACTTCTTATTGTTATGTTTGTTTATGTGTTTAGGAGACTAATGTTCTGGGCTTCAAAGGGCCGCGGAAGATGACCGTGATCATTCCTGGCATGAACATGAATTTCGAGCGGGTTCCGGTTCGGCCCACATGTGTGAGTGTCTCAGCATTCAGTCGCAGCGTTCAGTCAGATCGTCACTGTGAACGAAGCTGATGTGTGAATGTGTGTGTTTCAGGAGCAGGAGTCTCTGCTGAGTAAATGGCAGAATCACTCGCTGGAGAATCTGATCGAGCTGCACAATAAAGCGCCGGTGTGGAACGACGACACGCAGTCCTACGTGCTCAACTTCCACGGCAGAGTCACGCAGGCCTCTGTCAAAAACTTCCAGATCGTCCACGACAACGACCGTACGTTAATATCATATTCAAAATTTTGATTAAAAAAAAAAAATTATATTTGATGTTTTCATTTTAATTTTAGGTGAAGAATTATTAATTTTAAAGTTGTAGTCATTTTTTTATTTTCTATTTTTTTACTATGTATATAATTTTTATTACTCTATTTCAGTTTTATAGTTATTTTAGTACATCACATATAGATTATATTTTGAATTATTTTATATATATATATTAGTGCTGTCAATCGATTAAAAAATTTAATCGCGTTAATCACAGTCATGGACTGTGATTAATCATGATTAATCGCACATTTAAAATACTAGGATTTACCTGTAAATGTGTTGAAATGAAATGCATGACAAACTAGTTTAAGGAAACAGAACCTTTCACACCTCCACCAGGTATGAGACATAGTCCTTATTATTCTTTTATCATTATGCATTTGTTTTTATTCAGCCATTATCAGTCTTTATACTGGTAATAAAACGTTTATCAAGCCACATCGCTTCAATCCCAGTTTACATTTACCCAACTATTATCAAAAGTATTTCTAAATAAATACAACAAAACATTTTCTTGCGACCTTACGTGAAGTATTCTGACAAAATGCATTAAGAAGAAGAATTGGACCTGTTCTGCAGCTGCATTAGAGCTAATATTAGCATCATGCCACATAAGACAATTTATGAGATTAATAGTACACTTTTACTCAGAACTCACTTCAAAGCACCATCGAGTGTTTCTAATCACTTCCTTTTGCGATCACATGTGGAATTTGGTCGTTTACTGTTGTTAAAATATGCTCTTTATAGCCTTTTATATCACTGCACAAATTAGCATTTCAGATGTACACATTCATCTCATGAAAATCACATACAAACCATATCCTATCGTAATCGTGTGTTTATTATCTTATATAATCTATATTGGCTGTTGTCATGTTTATTTCTGCTGTGTAAAAGCCTTCACATGTGCTCTGCTGAAACTCACTTGTTTGTGATGTTACAACCGCCTCTCTGTTCTTAAGTTGCCAGGTATACATTCCAACTATAATACACATTAGTAAAAGGATCTATTTTATTTGTCTATATACACTTTGGGCGGCCGCGGTACATTATAAAAGTAGCCCAAAAAGCCGCAACCTGCGGCTCTGTAATTTTTCCCGCGACTGTATTTTCAAAATAGCCCACTTGTGCCGCTACCCTGGCAACACTGGTTCACTGTGCCCTCATCACACAATGATAGATAACCTTCTGCGCTGCGATGACGGGAAGAAGTTGGGGTCAAGCATTATCACATGATTAATTTGCGTTAAAAAAATATTAACGCGTTAAAAATTTTAGATTAATCGCATGCGTTAACGCGTTAACGTTGACACCCCTAATATATATATATATATATATATATATATATATATATATATATATATATATATATATATATATTGTTTTGCTTGTACACCAGAATAAAGGTCTAAAACATGTAATTCACATTCCTAACATCCATAAACAGTTCACCATCAACCGCTGTATAGTTACCTCGTGTCTGGATGGATGTGTTTGGGAAGTTTCAGGTCCTTTTCTCCAGTGTCCGTCCTAGCTCAGTCAAGTTCAGACCACTTGAAGCTCGATGGAGTAGAATTCAGGTTCAGATAACTGGTTATTAATGAAATACTCAGAGACTTGTTTTAAAAGTTTAACGAATCACCAATACAATGGTTTCGTTTTATTTAAAAAAACAATAACTCATAAGTACATAACACAAAATAACAACGAGTAAAGTCTTCACCACGAATTGTCGGCCTTGGACATTGGTCTCTCAGGCATTTTATAACCTTTGCATAATAACCCTCCTCCTGCCTGCGACTGCCTCCTCCTTGCAGACAGGATGCATGACCTTTGTCACAGAGTCTAAATCACACAAGTATCAAAAGTTCAAATGGAAAGAAAATTCACACTAAAAAAACATCACTTCTGAATGGCGAGCATGTCTAGCTCTATTTTCAGATATAGGGAAAATAGCGACACCGTCTATGAGCTCTGCTTAAGCACCTATATCATAAACCACAATGTAACACCTCTAGCAAGTGTTATCTGATTCTAAGTAACGGTTTAGCTAGAAGTTCCATCTCGCATACCTATTGCGAAATGCATCCCCTTGCTCTTCAACGTTCTTTTACAAAATAAGCAAAGCAACTACATAGCAGATATAAACCACAAAGCACTCAACATCTGTGCTTCTAAAATAAAACATAACCTCAAACATTTTTCTGACATTTACCCTTTTGAAGTTTGAAAATCCATTTTCTCTAGATCATTCATTAACAATTGTAATTCTTTTGAAAAACCCTGTAATTCCATTACTTCTTTTATTAACCTTACAACCCTTTTATTCATCATTTCTTGTTTCCGTATCAGCTTCAGAATTGCTTTCATCTTGAAGATGATCTTTGGATCTCCCAGCTCTCTTCTGGGCACACCTGCGACGTTCCTTCTTCTTCTGCTTCTTGATCTCTTTACTCCAGTCTCGTTGCACTCCTTGAACTAAAAAATCAATAAAATCCATTTCTATGCTATCTGACTGGCTCGTATAATTTCTGGTAGAGGATCGATCAGGGAATAACACATTAGGCGGGTAGGGGTCTGATTCGACAATATATATAAATATAAATTTAATTTTAGGTAAAGTATTAGTCATTTTGTTGTCGTAGTCATTTTTTATTTTTAAATATGTATACAATTTTTATTACTTTTTATTTCATTTGTTTTAGTACATCAAGATAAACTAAATGAAAATGAGAAATGTTGCCTTTTTATTGTTATATTGCCTGTTTTCATTTTAATTTTAGTTGAAATATTTGTAATTTTAAAGTTGTTTTAATCATTTGTATTATTTTTTATTTTATTTTTATTGTCTATATAGTTTTTATTCATTTTTATTTAAGTTTTAGTTATTATAGTGCATCATGTTAAGCTAAATGAAAATGAGAAATGTTGCATTTAATTGTTGCTTTTTAATTTTAGTTGATTAGTAATTTTATAGTTATTTTAGTAATTTTTATTATTTTTTATTATATTATATTTTATTTTATATTTTTTATTTCAGTTTTAGTTACTTTAGTACATCACTTTAACAGGGTTCGTACAAGGTGCTTGAAGTACTTGAATTTGACTTTTTCAAATTTAGGTCCTGGAAAACCCTTGAAAACAGCCATATTTATGAAAAGGTACTTGAAAAGTACTTAAACGTTTAAAAGGCAGTATATATGAAATTGGTGTTAATTTCGTTTTCGACAAAAACAATCTTTTCTCGCTAAATTAACGACGCAGCGTGTCTAAATACAGAGCTACTTCACCCGGCTGCCCGTAGCGCTCACGATCTCGCGATATTACTCCTTGAGGTGAAAAGCGATCTCGCGATATCAGTATAAAGTTGAGTTTGTGGTAACACTTTTGATGGTGCTTGCATTATATTGTTTGGTCTTTTATTGCATGTGCTGTTTGTTTGGGTTTCATTTGGGAACGCGTATAAAGTCTGACGTGCTTTGTGTTGCGCTGTTATCATTTACAAGCGTGGAGCGAGTCTGCATCTCAGCAGCTCCGTCCACAAACTCTTGGTCTGCATAATGCTGTGAGTTTGGTTTGCTTAACCTTCATCTGGGAAAACTGTGTGCATTATCTCACAAGATTTATAAAGTAAATCTTTTAGAATTCCATTTAGAAACCCATGCCAGAACAGGAGAATGCATCAACATATTTCTATATGCGATTTGTTGTACATCGCGATTTCAAAATAAAAGTTTGAACCCTCGCTCTGAGTTTGTATGTGACTAAATATTAAAATTATATGGATTTAAACGTCATTGAATCACGCTGTAAAGTGAAACATCACCAGGCCGCCGGCGCCCTCTGCAGGTATTTGTTATAAACTTATAATACTTAATGTACTTAAGTTGGTTATGTTAATTATTATGTAGTATAGGCATATTACTTTGTATTTCAACAGTGTTGTTCAATAAAACCATGTGATTACTTGGTTTTGATACTTTATTCAAACCAATTATTATAGTCTCATCGTTAGTTTAATTAATATATATATAAATGTAGTCATACTAAAGCCTGTTTTTCACTTAGGTCTATTTTTATTACTTAAAAATACCAGATTACTCAGTTGTCAAAATAATCAGAAGATTACTTTATTACTAAAATAATTGTTAGTTACGGCTTTAGATTAGTTAAAATATTTCAAAATACAACTACATTGTTTTGCGGAGCTCAGCATCTTGCTTTTTGTGATTAAAAGACAAATATTTTGTCATTGAAAATTTCTTATAAATAGTATTAAAATATTGTCTCGTTCTAGTGAACTAAAGTATCTTTATTTTGTCTCATCTTGCGAGCTAAATGTATTGTCACACCCCTAGTGTCCATGAACGTGATATAGCTCATAATTTTCCAAGTGTATGATGAGGCTTTTACTTTTCAGGTTAATCATATATTCATGTAAAAAATCACTTTGAATAAGGAAATTGATGACTTTGCCATAGTATCCTTTCAAATGTTAAAGTTGCCATTGCATGCTTCGCATGTGCTGCATATTATTTGTACCGTTTTGTTTTATTCATTTATTTATTAGAATTCGAAAGATAATAATGATATTGTGATCTCTGATTTTAGTCCTTGAAAACCAAAAAAGTAGTGTTTGAAAAGTCCTTGAAAGTCCTGGAATTTCATTTTGCAGTTTCTGTACGAACCCTGTGTTAAACTAAATGAAATTTGGAAATGTTGCCTTGGCAACTAGCTGAACTAAAAGTTGTTTACATTTTTATTATTTAAATAAATGTTTAAAAATATATATTACTTTTTTAAGAGCTTACTACCAAATTGCAAAAAAAAAAAAAAAAAAAAAAAAAAATATATATATATATATATATATATATATATATATATATATATATATATATATATACACATACATACATACACATATACATATATATATACAGGTGCATCTCAATAAATTAGAATGTCGTGGAAAAGTTCATTTGTTTCAGTAATTCAACTCAAATTGTGAAACTGTGTTTTAAATAAATTCAATGCACACAGACTGAAGTGGTTTAAGTCTTTGGTTTTTTTAATTGTGATGATTTTGGCTCACATTTAACAAAAACCCACCAATTCACTATCTCAACAAATTAGAATATGGTGACGTGCCAATCAGCTAATCAACTCAAAACACCTGCAAAGGTTTCCTGAGCCTTCAAAATGGTCTCTCAGTTTGGTTCACTAGGCTACACAATCATGGGGAAGACTGCTGATCTGACAGTTGTCCAGAAGACAATCATTGACACCCTTCACAAGGAAGGTAAGCCACAAACATTCATTGCTGTTCACAGAGTGCTGTATCCAAGCATGTTAACAGAAAGTTGAGTGGAAGGAAAAAGTGTGGAAGAAAAAGATGCACAACCAACCGAGAGAACCGCAGCCTTATGAGGATTGTCAAGCAAAATCGATTCAAGAATTTGGGTGAACTTCACTAGGAATGGACTGAGGCTGGGGTCAAGGCATCAAGAGCCACCACACACAGACGTGTCAAGGAATTTGGCTACAGTTGTTGTATTCCTCTTGTTAAGCCACTCCTGAACCACAGACAACGTCAGAGGCGTCTTACCTGGGCTAAGGAGAAGAAGAGCTGGACTGTTGCCCAGTGGTCCAAAGTCCTCTTTTCAGATGAGAGCAAGTTTTGTATTTCATTTGGAAACCAAGGTCCTAGAGTCTGAAGGAAGGGTGGAGAAGCTCATAGCCCAAGTTGCTTGAAGTCCAGTGTTAAGTTTCCACAGTCTGTGATGATTTGGGGTGCAATGTCATCTGCTGGTGTTGGTCCATTGTGTTTTTTGAAAACCAAAGTCACTGCACCAGTTTACCAAGAAATTTTGGAGCACTTCATGCTTCCTTCTGCTGACCAGCTTTTTAAAGATGCTGATTTCATTTTCCAGCAGCATTTGGTACCTGCCCACACTGCCAAAAGCACAAGACCTGAACCCCATAGAGAATCTATGAGGTATTGTCAAGAGGAAAATGAGAAACAATAGACCAAAAAATGCAGATGAACTGAAGACCACTGTCAAAGAAACCTGGGCTTCCACACCACCTCAGCAGTGCCACAAACTGATCACCTCCATGCCCCTACCAAGTATTGAGTACATATACAGTAAATCAACATACTTTCCAGAAGGCCAACAGTTCACTAAAAATGTTTTTTTTATTGGTCTTATGAAGTATTCTAATTTGTGGAGATTTGTGAATTGGCGGGGTTTTGTTAAATGTGAGACAAAATCATCACAATTAAAAGAACCAAAGACTTAAACTACTTCAGTCTGTGTGGGTTGAATTTAATACACGAGTTTCACAATTTGAGTTGAATTACTGAAATAAATGAACTTTTCCATGACATTCTAATTTATTGAGATGCACCTGTATATATAGTATGGGATGCTTTTCTTCTTTTACATTTTTAAAATATATTTTAATTTTTTCCTTTAATTTAACTTGCTACCAAACTGCAATTAAAAAGAAGAAAAGAAAAAAAAGAAATATATATATATATATATATATATATATATATATATATATATATATATATATATAGTATGGGATGATTTTCTTCTTTTACATATTTTTTAATAATAAATCAAATCAAAATAATATATAGCTCATATCAAATCATATCGTATAATATGTAGCTAACATTTACATTTTGGTTTGTCTTTGTTTTTTTCTGTTGTTGTTTTCAGCTGACTACATTGTGATGCAATTTGGCCGTGTGGCGGAGGACATCTTCACTCTGGACTATAACTACCCCATGTGTGCCCTGCAGGCCTTTGCTATCGGCCTGTCCAGCTTCGACAGCAAACTGGCCTGCGAGTGACCATGTGACATGCCTCACCCCTACACACTCACTCACTCACACTCACACTCACACTCACACTCACACTCACACTCACACACACTCACACTCACGCACACAGACACACAGGCTCTTCACTCAGGACACTAGAGCACAATCATCCTCACTGCGTCTCGTTATCTCTGCGTTACGCCCGAGGAAGTGGATTTGTGCTATATCACAATAATTAGAAACAAAAGGATCAAATTAATCGTTTTGTAAAGGAAACACATCAAATCATTTAACCTTTTACTACCTGGAATAACTGACGAGGTGATCCTGCATCTTATTTTTCTGGTTTCTTTTTCCCAAAAAGAGAAGATATGCTGGATTTATGCTTTAATGGACCAACAGAAAAGAAAACTGAGGAGTATTGTGAAACAGAGAGATTTTAATTAGGTGATTTTATGATGTTTTCTGTGATGTTCTGTAAGTGTGTGGTGGATTTCAAGAGTATGTTGTTAGGGAGAATCTCACACAAACTGTTAAGAACATTTTCAGGTCAGATTTTTATTGGAGCTTGTTTCTGCCACGGGATAAAAAATAAAAAAGGTAATTGTGATTTACAATTCTGACTTTTTTCTCACAATTTTGAGATTATATCTCACAATTTGGGCTTTTCTTCTCTTTATATCTCACAATTCAGCATTAATGTCTTACAATTCTGAGTTTATATCATATTCTACGCTTATCTCACATTATGTTTATATCTTGTTATTCTGAGTTTATATCACACAATTTTGATTGTTTTGCACAATTCTGTTTATATCTCGCAAATTTGTTTATATCTCGAAATTCTGTTTTTTTTCCTCATAATTCTGAATTGCAAGAAAAAAAGTCTAAAGTCTTGTGAGACAAACTGAGAATTGTGAAATAAAGTCACAATTACTTTTTTTTTTTTTTAATCCCGAGGAGGAAACAAGCTTCCATAGATTTCACCACTGAAATTTAAAGAAAAAAATAAGAAATTATATTTTGCATTAAGAACATTAAACAAAAAAAATCATGCAATTGGGAATTAGAGTAAATTATCCAGATGCATTATGGATGCGAAAGTTTTCATATCTAAAAATATGCTTCGTTTTTTTTTTCTTCTTTTTGTTATCAAGGTGATATGTGTCCTACATGTATTTTCATGAGATTTACATTTTTTTTATTTGGATGATGTTGATGTATTTTTTGCATGTTCGAGTATGACATTTTTAACACCTTCTGTTTTTAGACATGGTCCGTTATTTGTCTTTTCACTAGTCTTTGCTCACCAAAAATCCCTGAGGAAACACATTGACTCTTTGTTAACTGACGCACACTTCTGGTTCTTACTGCTGCTGCATGGATCGTGAACGTTGCCTTAAAATGTCGCTGTAGTGTAAATAGTGCCTGAATGCTGGGCCACAGTGGAGCGTTTACATCCTGAGAAACTGCAGAAAAAGGGAAGTTCAAGCACATTTGTTCCTGTTCAGTGTGTTTCCTAATGATATGATTGATGTGTGTTGATATTCATATCATATGTTGTGTGTCTGTCAGCCAAGAGTGTACTGATATATATATATTATGTTAAAAAAGCAAAACATTTTTGTTTTCATTTTAAACCAATAACCTGTTTGCACAAACTGTATTTTATGATAACTGTTGGTAGAAATACAGTAATTAAAAGTCATAAATATGAGAAAACAAATGCATTACTGTGGATCCTGATCATGTGACAAATGGGCTTGAAACTAAACTTTACTTTTCTAGTAAAATCAAAGACTGATAAAATACAAAAGTATTTTACTCAATTTTCATGTCTATATAATCTTAACCTTCATTCTAATCTGTTAAACACTGTAAAAACCAGTGGAGTGTAAGTATCAGTTATTATATTGTATTATTATTATTGTTTTAATTTATTATATTACTTTAACCAATTATTATCAACCAATTATATTACTTTACTAACATATATATATAAGGCTATATCTTTAGATTTTTATAATTCATCCACCGGTTCACATTTAAAACTGCTTATTTTCTGCATAAAACTAAGGGTTGTTTTTGGCTGTGGTCTAATCAAAGAGCAGAAGGGACTATTGAAAAATGCAAATTCATACTCTTCGCCAGGAATCAGGAGGCAAATGTAGCAAACATATAAAATACGCCCAGTGGGATTTTTTTTATAGAAAGATTAAAAATACAGGAGAAATACGGGAAAATATTTAAACAGGATGATAGCGGGATAGAATGGTAAAATACAGGAGAATCCTGGGAAAAACGGGAGGGTTGACAGGTATGGGTACACTGTATTTTACTTGAATTTCAATATCATCACAAAGGTACACCAAATAGTCTTTACTGCTTTTTGCATTGATAATCACATTAAAAATTTGCTTTATTAACTATTAATGCATCACAATATTCACACTGCATGATTAAACAATCACATAGCTTGATATACAGTGGCCTCAAGCCACACTGCATGAAGGTCAATGCATTTGATTATTTTCTTGGCACATGCACAAAACACAACATGTGTAACAAAAAAGTCATTTATAAGTTTTGTTTTTTGCCACAAAAACATTAAGTGGCTTGTCCACATCTCCAGTACAGAAATATGGAAACACTTTCTCTGAAAATCCACCCGTGTAAGTGCACAAACTTCTGTTTCTGAAAGGGTCGATGAATCTCAGCTCTCCTTTTTCAAAGTCCAGCTGCAGTCGGATGACATTTGGCCTCTGATTGCTATTAATATGGCTGATAGGTTTATTTCCTTTCTTGTATTCATAATCCACATAACGAAAACACCAAAAATGGCTCTTCGGATCCATTTTGTAAAGTATTTTGCGGTTCACCATTTCCCCCACCACTCCCAGCGTCCAGTTATTGTTGTTTCTTACCTCTACGTCCCAGCAGTGCACACCTGAGCTGAAGCCCTGTGAGGCCAGCACTCCCACATACAGCCTCTTTGGGGTGTCAGACACATGTATTTTTTTTTTTTTGTACTCAACACTGGTGCAGTCCTCTGACACCTGCAGTTTACTGGAGGCTGTGTCTGGATCCAGAGTCACAGGAGCTGAAACACAGATGACTGTAAACTACAGAGCTTTTCATCAGTCAACCTTACTTTGGGTAAAAGTCGCATCTTTATTTTCAGTAATCACTGGGATCAGATCATATACATAAACACCACCAAATAGGGCATTTCAAGTTTTTAATATCAAAAGAAGATCGACTGTTATACTGTATGTAAAAATCGTACAAATCGCTCTTTTAATAGTATTTCAACTTGTTACTCACCATGAAACTAACCAAGGAAGCTGGCATGACGTTAAAAACATCAACCAACCGATCATCAGTCAGTACCAGTGTACTGCTGTCAGAATATGTTTTTGTGTTGTAATTAAAGTATTGTTTACTCACCATCATGTCTTTCCAAACCTCTATGCTGTTATTTTTTTCTGTTCCACACAATAAAAGTGGAACAGTGGAACCCCCCCATTAGCAACTACTAGTTAGTTTATAATTGACTTGTTTACTTAATTTGGTTGAATGTACACTCATAATCTCAGAATGCACAAGTAATGATGTCTAGTCACAATTCTTGCACTGATAAAACTTTTATAGTACTTATTTAGTGTTATCCCATGAACTGTATGAAAAAGAGCAGCACTGAGTGTGATTTCCATTTGTGTTCCATGGAAAAAAATCACAGCAAAGTGCGATTTGGTAAAAACATTTGGGTAAGCAAATTATTACTTACACTTTTCCACAAGGTTCTGCATTCTGGCCCAGGTAGTGAATATCATTGTCTGAATATGATGGTGCTGATATTCTTCTTGTTCAGGGGTTGCGTTTGTTACTGATGGGTGTTTGAGTCTGTAGATAAACAGTAAGATATTTGGTGTTCACTGGGTAAAATGGGATTGCAGCTGTAAACAAATGCTAATTGGGAAAGACTCACCTTTTTAATGTATCGCTGTAATTCTGAATGAGAAATAAAAAAGCAATTAGTGCTCAGTCATGTGGTTGAGCAAACATGATGAACATTGATTATCAAACACATTTGCATCAGATTACAGGTCTCTGATGGACTTTTGTCCATGGTGTCGTGTATTGTCGAGTATCTGATCTGTACCTGGAGAAATGTGATGTTTTCCGCTTCCATGTCCTGCCAGACGGCTGCCATCCTCTCAGACAGATCTGATATCTGTTTGGACAGCTCCTTCATTCTGGCCTTGCGTTTCCCATCTTGATGTTCTTTTTCTTTATGCAAGGATCTGATCTGTTTCTCCTCCTCATCTCTAAGAAACTGATGGAGCTTCTCAAATTCCTTCTTGATCTGGTTTTCATCCATACTAGTGTGTTCCTGAAATGGTTTAACCCTTTCTGTTAACAATGTAAATGTTCACTACTGATTACAACACTAATGGTGTCTTCAAATCATCAATTCGCAATTACGAACTTCGCTAGTAGTTCTGAACGCACAATAACCGCATACCTTACTGAGCTCAACCTTTTTCACGCAGCTCTCAAGGGCTTTCTTGAGTTTACTGAGTGTCTCCTGCAGTCTGTCCATCTGTGTCTTGAGATCTCCCTAGAATCACATCATAAACTCTTAATATTAAGCTTAAAGAAGCCAGAAGTCTGTCAGATCAGATTTCAAACTCCCCATACCTTTAAATTCCCAGCAGCCTCCTCAACAGGAGAACACTTGTGATTTTCATGCTTCTTTGATGTGTAACAGACCACACAGATGGGCTGCTGGTCCTTGTAGCAGAAGAGCTTGTACATCTCTTTATGTTCTGGACAAACATCTCCTGAAACAGCTGTGGGTTTCCTCTTCTTGAAGGACTCACAGAGGGCTCTGAACGCCAGGCTCTTGGTGGGCTCGTCTTGAGAGCATTCCTTCCGACAGACCGGACACTGCGGCACACCCTGAGTCCTCCAGAAACGCTGGAGACATTCCTCACACAAACTGTGGCTACATTTCAGAGTGACCGGATCAGTGAAGATATCACAACAGATGAGACAGTTCAAGTCCTCTTCCAGACAGGACAAAGCTTCAGCCATGAAGTCAAACACTCAACCGATAGAAGTTCCAACAGATATTGCTGCTCAAACCCAATAAATTTACTTCTCTCTCTTATTGGAGATGCACTGCAAAACCTGCCTCACCTTTCCCCACTACACCCAACACTTTCATTTCTTTTAGTTAACTTTCGTTTCACTAGAAGCTTCATCAGCTCCTCCCTTCAGGATATCACATTACAATCAATGACAACCAGGAAATCTCACAGTGCGCCTGCACGTGCTCAGCATAAAATCTTAAATTAGAGCATACATTTTTGAATTTAAGGATTAGCAACTACTAGTTAATTTGTAACTGACTTGTTTACTTAATTTGGTTAACTGTATGTTTGGTTGAATGTACACTCTCATAATCTCAGAATGCACAAGTAATGATGTCGTCACAAATCTTGCACTGATTACATACGTTAAAGTTTAATACTGCAGTGCACCAACATTTAGTAATATTTTACTGTCTATGAATGATACAACTAGGCAAATGTCTTCAGGATCTGTAAATGATGATCGAGTTTTCATTTCTTTAATGCCGTTTCCCCTTCAGTGCGTCTGCGCAACATCAAGACGAAAATCACTTCCTCATGAACACCCAGGGGGCGTCGATCACGCGGGGAAAGCTAGAAAAAAGATTAAAATTAAAGTTGCCTATACACTACCAGTCAAACGTTTTTGAACAGTAAGATTGTTAATGTTTTTTAAAGAATTCTCTTCTGCTCACCAAGAATGCACTTATTTGATCCAAAGTACAGCAAAACAGTAACATTTTGAAATATTTTTACTATTTAAAATAACTGTTTTCTATTTGAATATATTTTAAAATGTAATTTCAAAGGCTAAATTTTTAGCATCATTACTCCAGTCACACAAGCCTTCAGAAATCATTCTGATATTCTGATTTGCTTCTCAAAAAAACATTTATTATTATTATGATGTTGAAAACAGCTGAGTATATATTTTTTCAGGTTTCTTTGATGAATAGAAAGGTCAGAAGAACAGCATTTATCTTAAATAGAAATCTTTTGTAACATTATAAATGTCTTTATCATTACTTTTGAATTTTGATCAATTTAAAGCATCCTTGCTAAATAAAAGTATTAATTTCTATAATTTCTTTTCCAAAAAAAAAAAAAAAAAAAAAAAATAATAATAATAATAATAATAATAATAATAATATTGACTCTAAGCTTTTGAATGGTATAGTGTATAATGTTACAAAAGCTTTTTATTTCAGATACATGCTGATCTTTGGATCCTTCTATTGATCAAAGAATCTTGAAAAAAAAAAAAAAAAAAAAATGTACTCAACTGTTTTAAATATTGACAATAATAATAATTAAAAAAGGTTTCTTGAACAGCAAATCAGAATTATTTCCGGAGGATCATGTGACACTGAAGACTGGAGCAATGATGCTGAAAATTCAGCTTTGATCACAGAAATAAATTACATTTTAAAATATGTTCAAATAGAAAGTAGTTGTTTTTAGTAAAAATATTTCACAATATTACTGCTTTTGCTGTATTTTGGATCAAATAAATGCAGGCTCAGTGAACAGAAGAGACTTCTTTAAAAAAACTTTAAAAATCTTACTGTTCAAAAACTTTTGACTGGTAGGTTATATATATTACAGAAATGTTATATTGTAACATTTTATATTGTAACATTTCTGTCCCCCTCACTTCTGAAATGATGGCTACGCCCCTGTGAACACCGGCCCTCTTCGAGCACTGCTTAGAGCAGAATTACTATGTATCATTCATTCATAATTTTACTTTGCTAATGGCAGTACTCTTTTCTGATTCATCATTCACACCACCTGGTCTTTTATTTTACGACAAAAGCCGCTACAACTGATAACAGACCGCTTGAGCGGGTACCGCCAGCTGTCTTGAGGTAATAAAATATGATGAAATTCATATTTTGTGTTCAATTATTTACACATGTGGCAAGTAACCGTATAATAAGCAAGATAATTTCACAATGGGGTCTTGTATCACCCTGAAGACGTTTGTTTTACATAAAAATCTGCTGACTGTACACTAGCCTTCCCTCGTCCCCCTTATTATAACTCCATGCCCCCCAGTTTGGGAACCACTGTCTTAATGCATAACTTTTGCATTAGGGGATTAGCAACTAACGATTAGTTAGTTTGTAACTAACTTGTTTACTTCATTTGGTTGACCATATTTTCTTCAGGCAAGATTTTTATAATGTACACTCTCATAATCACGTCTATGTTTTTAAACCAATTAACTGCCATCTGATTTGTGAATAAAAGTAGGGTTGATTGTTTCACTGTCAAATAATTTTATTGATGATATTTGCATGAGGACATCTTCACTCTGGACTATAACTACCCCTTGTGTGCCCTGGAGGCATTTGTTTTTTGATTAAAACCTTCCACTCTAGACACCATCACCTCACATCTTCTGCAAGTCATTTATCCTACACTTTTAGCAGCTCTCGCACATATCATCAATACATCTTCTCTTTTAGGTACTTTCACCACTACATTCAAGCATGCTCGGGTAAACCGTCTGCTTAAAAACAAAACAACACTAAACACTTCACTTGTAGATAGTTACAGACCTGTCTCTCTCCTCCCATTCATAGTCAAAACACTTAAATGCGTTGTTTTCAACCAGAAATCATCCTTCTTTCACAGAATAACCAATTGGACGTTAACCGATCAGGTTTCAAAAGTGGCCACTCATTCAAACCTGCCTTACTGTTGCAAATTACGAATGTGAATGTGAAAAATGTGAGCCAAAATCATCACAATTAAAAGAACCAAAGACTTAAACTACTTCAGTCTGTGTGCATTGAATTTATTTAATACACGAGTTTCACAATTTGAGTTGAATTACTGAAATAAATGAACTTTTCCACGACATTCTAATTTATTGAGATGCACCTGTATGTGTGCGTGCATGTTCTGTTTGCGTACAGCTTTCCCTGTCAAACAAATAAAAAAAACAAAATATCAGGTCAGGAAATGTTTTGGCACTGTCGAGTTCCGATCATTGATCTATAATAGAGTCCTTATATATATCAGTGGTTCAGGCGCGCGCAGCACACACTGATCGGCACATGCACATCACAGACAGACAGAGAACCGCAGAAGAGAAGCCCTCCCTCTCTCTCCAGTTGTGTTTGTCTTGTTGTGGAGGTGAGTGGTGATAAACAAAAGACTAAGCTACCTGTGGCTCAAATTTACAGCTAATTATCCAAAAGACAAATATAGTTAATTTGTCTTGCTAACATCCATGACTCATGAGAGAGCTACCATGTAAGTTTGCTGAAGTTTAGCTAATAGCTAAGGCAATAAGAAGTCTAGCAGACCAGTGCGCGTTCTTTCACTGCATGATTCAGTTTATAAAAATGCATTTAGATTAAGAATGATCAAAAAATTCAAGATATGGGGGCAGAAATGTATATATTTATATCATTTCATATAGTTAATCAGTATCACGCGACGACTGACGTTTTTTTTTTTCCACCAAAAAGCAACATGATTGCAAATGTGATATTGATTTTATACAGCAGTTCAATAAACAAGAATTTAATATTAATACACTTACGTTTTAGACACAATATTGACTGTTTTTGCTCTATTTCGCCAACAAATATAATTTCAATTTGCGTCTCTGAGCAACAGTTGTTTTGTTCCTGAATGAATCAACAGTTTAAATGATTCGGTTCAGTCGCAATGACTCACTTATTAACAGTGACTTGCTGCCACCTACTGGCAGTTTTAATTTCACATTTAAAGTATCTTCATTTTTTTTTTAAATTAATATATTATATATATATATATATATATATATATATATTTTTTTTTTTTAATAATTTCAGATACCAGTATTCAACGTTTTATGTTTAAAATATCAAAACAGTATTAATGCATTTGTAACTGCAGGTTAAATGCATTCACGTCCTGCATTAAACAGTGTGTAAATGCATCTAAATGCCACTTCTAATGCAACTTCTGTGTTTTCTCTGCATTGCAAAGATTAATTTTGTCAATACTGATTTCATTTGCTTGGTAACAGCTTAAATTACTTATTCTAATTGACTGATTGCATTTAAGAATTTGACTGAAAATATGATGCACAATCATGCAGGGCTTTATAAAAGGTAAAAATGCCCATAAAAGGTAAAAAAATCAATTTAAACTTATTGGAAAAGATTAATTTCTATCACTGCTGTGACCTGATTACCACAGAATATGCAGAATATCAAAAAATTTAGGAGTCAGCTGTCCACGGTAGTCCTTAAGATATCAGCACAATAACACTCAGCAAAATATTGTCTATCGTTATCGATAAAATCCAAGAAAATATTGATATTTTTTGTCAATATCGCACATCCCTAATATATTTAACATTTTGTTTAGAAAAAAAATTAAATATGAGAAGTGCCCTTTTTTCCACTTGAGCCCCTGCCCCTCAAAATGTCTGAGCACATCCCTGGTTTTCCCCATCACTCCCAGCGTCCAGTTGTTGCTCTCACGCACCTCTACGTCCCAGCAGTGCACACCTGAGATGAAGCCCTGTGAGGCCAGCACCCCCTCATGCAGCCTTTTTGGGTTATCAGGCACATGTAGTTTCACTTCTACGTACTCAACACTGGTGCAATCCTCTGACACCTGCAGTTTATTGGAGGCTGTGTCTGGATCCAAAGTCACAGGTGCTGAAACACAGATGACTACATTAAACTACAGAGCCTTTCAGCAGTCAGTACCAATGCACTACTACCCATGTGTTTGTGTTTTGTTAGGTAGGTGGGTAGGTAAATGAATGAATGAATGAATGAATGAATGAATGATTGATTGAAAGAATAGGGGGAATTGTGGTCTAATGGTTAGGGAGTTGGACTTTGAGCAAGGCACCGAACCCCCAACCGCTCCCTGGGCACTGCAGCAAAATGGTTGCCCATTGCTCCGGGTGTGTGTTTGTTCACTACTCACTGCTGTGTGTGTGCACTTGGATAGGTTAAATGCAGAGCACAGTTTCCGAGTATGGGACACTCACATTTACTCACCTTCATGTCTTTTTCAAACCTGTATGCTGTTGTTATTTTTTTTTCTGTTCCACCCAATAAAAGTGGATGGTGACCAGTGGCTTGGTCCAAAAAGACCAAAAATATCCCCAATTGTTTTATGGTACTTTAGGTCCATTTCATGGCATGTCAGAATTGGCATAATTACAAGAGTCCAACATGTAAAATCATGGAGGTTTTCACTCAATCTCACGATACATGGCCCCATTCATTCTTTCGTTTACACGGATCAGTCGTCCTGGTCCCTTTGCAGAAAAACAGCCCCAAAGCATGATGTTTCCACCCCCATGCTTCACAGTAGGTATGGTGTTCTTTGGATGCAACTCAGCATTCTTTCTCCTCCAAACACGACAAGTTGAGTTTTTACCAAAAAGTTCTATTTTGGTTTCATCATTCTCCCAATCCTCTTCTGGATCATCCAAATGCTCTCTAGCAAACTTCAGTCGGGCCCGGACATGTACTGGCTTAAGCAGGGGGACACGTCTGGCATTGCAGGATTTGAGTCCCTGGCGGCGCAGTGTGTTACTGATGGTAGCCTTTGTTACTTTGGTCCCAGCTCTCTGCAGGTCATTCACTAGGTCCCCCCGTGTGGTTCTGGGATTTTTGCTCACAGTTCTTGTGATCATTTTGACCCCACGGGGTGAGATCTTGCATGGAGCCCCAGATCGAGGGAGATTATCAGTGGTCTTGTATGTCTTCCATTTTCTAATAATTGTTCCCACAGCTGATTCTTCACACCAAGCTGCTTACCTATTCCAGATTCAGTCTTCCCAGCCTGGTGCAGGTCTACAATTTTGTTTCTGGTGTCCTTTGACAGCTCTTTGGTCTTGGCCATGGTGGAGTTTGGAGTTGGACTGTTTGAGGTTGTGGACAGGTGTCTTTTATACTGATAACGAGTTCAAACAGATGCCATTAATACAGGTAATGAGTGGAGGACAAAGGAGCCTCTTAAAGAAGAAGTTACAGGTCTGTGAGAGCCAGAAATCTTGCTTGTTTGTAGGTGACCAAATACTTATTTTACCGAGGAATTTACCAATTAATTCTTTAAAAATCCTACAATGTGATTTTTTTTTCTCATTTTGTCTCTCATAGTTGAGGTATACCTATGATGAAAATTACAGGCCTCTCTCATCTTTTTAAGTGGGAGAACTTGCACAATTGGTGGCTGACTAAATACTTTTTTGCCCCACTGTATATCAAAAATGTTACTTGTGAAAGACTCACCTTTTTAATGTATCACTGTAATTCTGAATGTGAAAAAATAAAAGCAATTAGTGCTCAGTCATGTGGTTAAGCAAACATCATGAATATCAATTATCAGACATGCTTGCTGAAGATTAGAGCTCTTTTCTGGACTTTTGGTTCCTGGCATCACGTTGAGTGTTTAACCTCTACCTGGAGAAATGTGATGTTTTCAGCTTCCATGTCCTGCCAGAAGGCTGCCATCCTCTCAGACAGATCTGATATCTGTTTGGACAACTTTTCTATTCTGGCCTTGAGTTTCTCATCTTGAGGTTCCATTTCTTTATGCAAGGATCTGATGTGTTTCTCCTCCTCATCTCTAAGAAACTGATGGAGCTTCTCAAATTCCTTCTTGATTTGGTTTTCTGTTATACTGGCGTGTTTCTAAAATGGTTTAAGAAGATTTAATCCTTCATGTTAACAAAATAGAAATCTTCACTGCTCATTACAACACTAACATACCTTACTAACACATACCTTAATGAGCTCAGCCTGTTTCACACAGCTCTTTTGGGCTCTCTTGAGGTCAGTCTGAAGCCTGTCCATTTGTGTCTTGAGATCCACCTAGAATCACACGATAGACTCTTAATAATGAGCTTGAAGAAGCCAGAAGTCTGTCAGATCAGATTCCAAACTCCACGTACCTTTAAATTCCCAGCAGCCTCCTCAGCAGGAGAACACTTGTGATTTTCATGCTTCTTTGATGTGTAACAGACCACACAGATGGCTGCTGGTCCTCAAAGCAGAAGAGTTTGAGCATCTCTTTATGTTCTGGACAAACATCTCCTGAAACAGCTGTGGGTTTCCTCTTCTTGAAGGACTCACAGAGCGCTCTGAATGCCAGGCTCTTGGACAGACCCGACACTGCGGCACCTCCTGAGTCGTCCAGAAAAGCTGGAGACATTCCTTGCACAAACTGTGGCTACATTTCAGAGTGACCGGATCAGTGAAGATATCACAACAGATGAGGCATGTGAAATCCTCTTCCAGGAAGGACCAAGCATCTGCCATGAGTCAGTTCTCAGTAGAGACACTAATTACCCAAAAAAGTTGTGACAGGGATTGTAAAGAAGCAGGCAATAGCTCTATTTATAAAATGCTGCAAATTGTACTTTGCACTGCTGTTGGAGATATTGCGACATCTTCTTCATCTTTCCCCCACACCCCACCCTCTAATTTCAGTCCGTAAACTTTCATTTCACTAGAAGCTTTAGTAAACAACTCCTCCCTCCAGAATATCACATTATAGCCGACTGAGGCATACATTTTACATTAGGGCATTAGAAACTGCTAGTTAGCTTGTGACTGACTTGTTTTCTTAATTTGGTCAACTATATTTTATAAGGCAAGATTTCTAGGAAGAATGTACTTATTAGTTAACTAAGTTTAATAGTGCAGTGCACTAGTATTTAGTAATTCATTAGTGTCCAACTAGGCAAATGTCCTAGGAATGAGTTAATAATGACAAGTTCATTTCAGAGCTATTATTTTAAGTCAGCAGTGGCTGCAGTGATCACGAAGTGGGAGAAAAGAGTCACTAGATGGCAGTATGCATCCATGTAATTTGACCTCAGGACATAGCAGGGCATTTCAAATCATTTCACATTCGATTTTCTTTTAAAGGAAATCAAAAACCCACAAGTGATTCCCAAACAACCATCCTGTCTTGCTGGTGTGCAAAAAGAAGTTCATTGTCGCTAAATTATTTGTGCAATCCTGTGTGTGTTTCCTTTTATTTCATGAGCTTGTTTTTCTCCAGCATATGGTGTCTAAGAGTCCTACAGCTAAACGAAGATCAGTTCATTGCATGGCACTTATTAATCACAGTGGGGTCCTGCGGCTGCTGTTTCTACACAGTCATATGCATAAGGTTATTTCACTCAAAAAAAGAAAACTTTCTCTCCTTCATATCCTTTCAAAGCACAAGTTGAATCTACTTTAATGCTTGAACGCCTTTATTGTCATTGTATTTTTCTTTCTGCATACAACGAAATTAGGTGCATACAACGAATTTATGGTGGTATTTTTGCATATTGGGAGAATATAATCTCTTGTATGTAAGATAACCAAGCAAAAATTCTCCTTTTTTACTTTATTCCTCAGGAAAAAAGCAAACCACAGCATACAGTTTTGGAATGACGAGGGTGAGTAAATAATGGCATAGTTTTCTTTATTATGACAACTTTTCCTTTAATAAACAGAAAAAACGAGAGATGTAGAGAGATACATCACACAGGCGAGAGTAAGTGGCAGCCAGAAAGACAGAGAGGAGGCAGGAGCTGTGATATTTGAGGGGCCCAGGTGTTTCTGTCGACATTCTGATATGTGCGCTCATCTCCCAGGGCTCTCCTGTACTGTCTGCGACGCTCCATCCATGTGGGACACGACGCTGCATCAAATCCTCTACAATGCTGCCGCAATTTGTTTGCTCACCAATATTGTCAATGTCAGTTGTCTTCCTCTCTTTCACTCTGTCTCTCTCTCAAACAGTCCTTACATCAGAACTGGCAAAGCCTCTGTCCGAACTCCAGTCAGTCGAGCACTGTAAGAGCTTTCAGTCAAAGGTAAACTGCTCAGGGTTCTTTATGGTACATGTGGAGTTGTTATTTTCCATAAAAAGATGTTTTTCACCTTGATCCTTATCTGTTAAAGCAATAGTTTGTCCAAAAATGACCTTCACTCTTCAAAATAAGAGGCTTTTTGCAGCAAAGCCATTTTGGGTTCCACCAAAGAAGCTTTCAGTGAACCATTCTTAAGTTAAAAGAATCATTTCTTTTTTCACTATATAGAACTGCTGTGGAATGGAAAGATTCCATGGATGTTAAAAATTCTTCATAAAGAACCTTTGTTTTTAAGAGTGTTTTATCATTATTTTACATTCCATTATTTGATTCCAAACCCCATTAAGAGCTGCATAAAGATTCTTTTATGTTTTATAGTAAAAAGTGTAGCATATGAGCTTGAAATGACATGAGGGTGAGTAAATAATGGCATTATTTCATAATGAACTAATCCTTTGACATAACAATATATCATTTTGGTGACAAAGCACTTGTAATATTCTGTGGCCCTTTGGAAAGCTAAAGAAAGTGTTTTATCCAAAATTTAATCTTTGAAAGTATATGAATAATCTATCCCATAAATTAATTATACCATGTCAAAAGGCTTCTTTGCATGCCCTCCACGTTTGTAGTGGCGAACCTCGGTGTATGCGTAATGGGTGCATCTCATTTCAGCTTTCACACATGAATTCAGACCATCGCAGAAATTGGATTAAATGCACAATTTCACCAGATGGACCAGAGCTGCTTACAAAGTGCCAGTCACCTTTTCAGCTGATGTCTCATCTCTGTGGAGAACAGTGGGATATATATATAGGCAAACAGACCATCAATGCCAAGGGCAAAGACAAAGTTTTCTTGAAAGGGCTCTTGATATGCAGGTGCATCTGTCCAGGTTGTTGTGAGTAATGGAATACTTCAAAACAGGCACACATTCATATCTAATTCTGGTCATGTCTCACAGGAAAAAAAAACCTCAGATGAGATCTCTCTAAAGGAATGGTTCTCCCATAAATGAAAATGTGCTCACCCTCAGGCCATCCGAGATGTAGATGAGTTTGTTTCTTCATCAGTTTTGGGGAAATTCGGCATAAAATCATCACAGTAATCCACACCACTGTCTTGAGAAGACAAAAGCTGTGTGTTTGTAAGAAACAAGTCCATCATTAAGATGTTTTCAACTTCAAACCTAATACCATAATCCATAATATTGCTTCCTCCAGTGAAAAAGTGGTCTGGTCTGAATCAGGAGAGAAATCTGCACAGATCAAGCAGCGTTTACAAGCCAAAAGAGCTCTAAACATATATGTTGGTGGATTTTGATGTGAGAGACAACAGGAGATGGACTTATTGGAGGAAGTGTAATTATGTATTATGAACTCGTATTTTAGCCAGAAGCAATGTTTTGAAAATAAAACTTCTTGATGGATTTGTTTCAGCTTGTCTTCTCAAAACATTAATTGATGGACTGGAGTGGTGTGGATTACTTGTGGATTATTATGATGGTTTTATCAGCTATTTTGACTCTCATTCTGACGGCACTCATTCACATCCATTGGTGAGCAAATGATGGAATGCTACATTTCTCAGAATCTGATGACTAAACGAACTCATCTACATCTTGAATGGCCTGAGGGTGATTAAATTTTAAGCAAATTTTCAATTTTGGGTGAACTATTTCTTTAATGCCTCAGTTGTTTCTCCTAGACAGCAATGAAATCCATCAGCAGTTGAGTGGAGAATAACATGCATTGATGAAGTGCTCAAAATAAGACCAGGAACATGTCAAACATGCAACTTGAGCAATATAGTTTTCCTCTGGTGGATGTTATATGGATTTGGCTTCAGGGATTGAGGACCAAAGCCATGAGATGGCCAGTGTTCAAGCTCCAGAATCGTGCTTTTTAAAGGTATGACGTCAATTCAGAAAGACAGAGATGACAGCAGCGCAATTGAGCCAAATCGCTTGGCACTGCAATCTTACCTGTCTTTAAAAAAAAAGGCTTGTGGGTTGTGTTCAGGAGATTAATTTGTACCTAGAAATGTCTCACATTGTTTTTTTTTCTTCCAAGGCAATGTAGAGAAACGCATGTTCTGTGCTGGCGGGATGGAGAAACGAACAGGATCTCTGGGAGCACATGGAGATTGGGTTTCACTGCGATCTGCGGCAGTCAGCTGCTACTGTAGAGCTGTCAGTCTGGAGACGGGACACATGAACACAATCAGGTACAGAGTGATGAATTTCAACATCAAAACGGACACAAAAACACACACACACAAACACATACACATGCAATTATACTTAAAGCTGCTCTAAGCAATTTCTGTGCCGCCGCCGGCACCAAACCAAACGGCAAAATAACTTGATTCATAGGTTTTTCTGAAGCAAATTGCTTACAGGCACAAGTGAAAAGGCTCCATACATGTCTCTGTAGATATGGCTCGGGTGTATGCAGCCATGAGATTTTTTTCACTTACATTTATCCACCGAGTGAAAATGGTTCGACTCGTCATTTAGAAAAGTAATAACACATCTTCAACAAGCCACATGATATTCATGCTTAAATGGTGCAGAACGAGTACAAAAGTTGAGTTTTTAAAACTGATAATAATCAGAAATGTTTCTTGAGTAGCAAATCAGCATATTAGAATGATTTCTGAGGGATCATGTGACACTAAAGACTGGAGTAATGCTGAAAATTTAGGTTTGCTCACAGGAATAAATTTCATTTTAAAATATATTCAAATAGAAAAAAGTTATTTTAAATTAAAAAAAAAATACTTCACAATTTTTACTGCATTTTTAATCTAATAAATGCAGCCTTGGTGATCAGAGGATACATTTTAATAAATTATTTTTAATTAAATAAATTCACAAAAATGACAACAAATGTACTTTACCATTTAAATATATGTATATAAATGGCGCGGAACGAGTACAGAAGTTGAATTTCAAGCGGTTTTCAAAATTGATAATCAGAAATGTTTCTTGAGCAGCAACATCAGCATATTACAATGATTTCTGAAGGATCATGTGACACTGAAGACTGAAGTAATGATGCTGAAAATTCAGCAATAAATTACAACTTAAATTATAGTGAAATAGAAAAGAGTTGTTTTAAATTCTAAAAAATATTTCAGAATTTTTACTGTATTCTTAATCAAATAAATGCTTCCTTGGTGAGCAGAAGAGACTTCTTTCAAAGATATTAAAAATGTAGTTATTCTAAACTTTTGCCCAGTATGGTATAATTTTAAAACAGGAAATTACGACTTTGAGTTGAATGGAACACGTTACATTGAAATTGGTTGTATGAGTCAAAGTAAGCTCCCAGAATGCATTTTGAGGGACACGTTTTTCTTTTCTGTGTCAGTCTGCACATGAGAACAGAGAGTTCTTGAATGTGTCTTTGCGCTGTGTGAAGACAGCTGTGTAAACTGTGTGTTTGAGGATCACACCACAGTGCAGGGTGATGAATGGAGGGACGGTGGAAATTCGTTGCTCAGGTAACCAGACGGCCGCCGTTTCCCTGTGCGTGGGTAGATATAGACACGATCTGCTGGGATGCAAAGCAGGAATGCCTCATCTAGCAATTACAGCGCGCAGCACGGAGCAGCAGGCCATAGGAACTTTATTAAAGTTACACAAATGTCTCATATTTCTCTCGGTAGACCAGACTCATTCTCTCTGTAGATCAAATTCATCTCTCATCTTAAACCCAGCAATTTAAAAACTCCCAAACCTATTTACTATTTACTCACGATAAGTCGTTTAAGATATTGGTTGAGTTTCTTAAAGCAATACTGGGTCATGTTTTACTCTTAAAAGTAAAAGGAAAAAAGAAATTTATAAGAAGTTACGATTTGCAGAATGATAAATAAATATATTAAAATGTAATATATAAAAAATATATTAGCTTCATATATATATATATATATATATATATGTTATATTTATATAAAACAACATGTAATTTCTTGTTTTTATATACATAATATCATAAAATATTACTAATAAATGTAATATATTATGTTTATATAATTTAATATAATATAAATAAATTAGAAAAATTATATTTAATATAAATTATATTTAATTGGATAATATAAATTATATTTATACATAATATTAAACTATTTAAAAATATTTATTCTTTTTTAATTATTAGAGAATTGGATATGTGTATCATATATATATATAATATAATATATATATATATATATATATATATATATATATATAATATAATTTCTGTTTTTTTGTTTGTTTGTTTTTTTTTTTTTTTGATTTTGGCGTAAAGTATTTCTCAAGCTTTCATCACAACTGGAACTGTTTGTATTTTTATTTTAAAGATTTGTTCATACTGGGAGGAGAAATATCATATGACACAGATTACTTTCAGCAAATATGTTGGGGTTTAGAAGACGCAGCGATTACAGAATGATGAGTGTTTATAATCCACTTTCCCACATGATGTAACATGGTTTTATTATTCAGGAGATTAGAAACTGAGTAAGAAGTGTTAATATCCTCCTCTGGCTGTCATGACTGATGTGTCTTTATTCGTCTTAATAGATTTGACAGGAAGCACATCATCCCTGCGATTCCCTTCATAATAAATGAGAGAAAGAGGAAGGGGAAACTTTGTCCAGTAAGCACTCATTGATCGGATCCGGCATCGCTGGACGTCTGTTGGTTCGATATGTGGCAAACCGCTGCGTTTGATTGTGATAAGCAGTGATGTATGTGCGGTTAGCAGACAGGAAGTGGGCGGGTTAATCGTTTGACTCATGTTGGTGGTTGGTCTGTGGCTATAAGGTGCTTTATTGAGTTTGTGGAGCAGCTTTTTGCCATCAGCCTCTTGTTGAATCATTGACTGATAAATGGAAGCTAAAAAACATCCGTTATCTCTTGCACGCATACAAATGAGTAAAAGATAATGCACATTTATAGATCTATGTGGTTGCATTTGATTGCATTTATTTATTGACAAGAAATCGGACTTCTCAATCAATGCATTTGAGAAAATAAATGATGCTTCTGTTTGCACGTAATTGCATGCATCTTCTGCTTTCTAAGTTTAGCGTTTTGCATCTGTTTGTGTTTCCGAAAACGGATGATAATCTCATTTGAATCTGATAATGGAGACTGAGACTAGAAGATTCTCCAGCAATAATATTCTTATGGCTTTAATGAAATAAAAGAGCAACTTTGTGTTGACTTTGCTAATATATAACCGGATTAAATGAAATCCTCCTTCTCCTCATTAAATAACTCATTTGGGAGGAAAGATCATGTTATTGAGTTCGAATGTCAGGCTCAGGGTTGCCATGGAAATTAATGCACGATCCTTTTGCATCTAAGTATTTAAATTTCTAAGAGCTAATATATTCTGATTAATAATGCATGCGATTCATAACGAGCTCTGAGAAGTGTGCTCAAAGTTTAAAGCGGTGTTTAAAGAGATTGAAGTTTTTATTGTCTGTAATCCCGGGGATTATGTAGGCAGCGCTGAGGTTAGATTAGAGATTATAGCCGTCTGCTGTGTAATCCAGCTCTGTTTAATAACATTTCATACTGAGATCAGGGGAAACGCGCTGCTCCGCTCAGTAATGGGATATTAGGATCTCATCCAGAGCTCTCTCTCTCTCTGTGTGCAGAGAATCATTGTACTGTTTCAGCAGTATAGCTGCGCTTCAGGACCCAGAATTTACAGTATTTTTATAAGTTTTATTGGGTTTAATATCCTCTGGGTTGCATGTTCTTCTGTCTTGTGTAGTTTTGTTATTAGGATGTGTACGTCACACAATGTGTCCATGTTGACTTCTGAGTAATTTGATGATGAATTTGTGCCAAAATACCAACACGAACTCATTTTGATTGCTAGAGGAAATGTTTTTTTTTTCTTTTAGAAATTGATACAGTAAGTCTTTTTATTAATTCAAGATATCAAGGGCCATTTTTCCACAGGAGTTTTGTGCTATATTTATATTAAATGATATATACTTCATATAAATCACAGTTATCATATATATCATATATATAATAGTTCATCCAAAAATTAAACTTGCTCACCAATAGCTCCTCTGCAGTGAATGGGTGCCGTCAGAATGAAAGCCAAACAGCTGATAAAAACATCACAATGATCCACAAGTAATCAAGTAATCCACACCACTCCAGTCCATCAGTTAATGATTTGAGAAGTCAAAAGCTGTGTGTTTGTAAGAAACAAATCCATCATTAAGACATTTTTAACTTCAAACTGTTGCTTCTGGCCAAAATATGAGTCCATAATATTGTTTATTGTTTATTGTTTATTTGGATCCCCATTAGCTTCCAGAGAGTGGTTGCTAGTCTTCCTGGGGTCCTCAACTCAATCCAAAACAAACAGCCGTACAAATAGATAAAAAAAAAATAATAATAAAAAAAAAAATACAAATTCATTTATCACATCATAAACTATACATCTCAGCAGTAGCAGCACTTAAAATATACACCTACATATTTATAAGCATATCTTCACATTTTCTTCTAAATACATTTGTACAGTTACTCTTTCGTATATTTATGGGAACCAAATTCCAAGCAACAGAACCTTCGAAAAAATACAGTCTTTTTCATCAAATTTGTTTGTGGACACGGTATAAAAAAAAGTTGATCCTTACTCACTTGATGTGTTTTATAATCATGTCTAAGTCCCACATAAACATGCTTTTCAAAGAAAAAAAAAAGGAGTATGATACTTGAATACCTTATGAAAATATACCAACAATCGTAAATGTAATTTAACCTTCACCAGCAGCCACGATAACTTTCTATGCATGTCACTAACATTGGCCCGAAATGGATACTGAAGCACTAAACTGGCTGCTCTCTTCTGAACCATCTGAAGTTTTTTTAGGTGTTTCTCAGATGCACTTGACCATACCATAAGGCGGTACTCAAGATGTGATAAAACTAATGACTGTACCACATCTTGTAGTAAGTGAAGATGGGATAAATGCAGAACATTTCCTGGCCACCGCTATACCTTTTCCCATAGTACTTACTATATTATCTATATGTTTGGACCAGGACAACGTATTGTCAAGCATCACACCCAGCAACTTGACATGTGTTACTTATTCTATTGGCACCCCATTAATAAATAAATTCAAATCAGCAGCTTTAGTCATACTATTTTTGTTACTAAAAACAATTCATTTGGTTTTTTCTAAATTTAAAATCAGTTTATTATTTCGAACCCACTTCGTAATTGTTAACAACTCATCACTTCAATTTTCCTGAAGCTCAGTTAATGTATGTGCCGCAGAGAACATTGTAGAATCATCAGCATACATAACTATATTTGCCTTATCAACAACATATGGTAAATCATTTATAAAAATGAAAAACAATAATGGACCTAAACAACTACCCTGTGGTATACCACAGTAGATATTTTTAGCCTCCTAGAAAGATCCATTATAAAACACTCTCTGTTTTCTATTAGAAAGATAACTCCCAATCCAATCATGAGCTGTGAGTGAAAAACCATAACATTTTAGTTTAGCAATAAGAATATCATGATCAATAACATCAAAAGCTGCTGTATACAGTAGTCTATTAAGACAGCACCAACTAATTTCTTATCATCTAGACATTTTAACCATTCGCATGTGTATAAGAACGGTACTTGTGGAGTGTCCTGGTCTGTAACCATGTTGTGCATTAGTAAGTAATCCACTGATTCTAAAGTATTATAAAATTTGTTTAAAAATAATTTTCTCCAAGAGCTTGCTCAAAATAGGAAGAATACTAATTGGCCTACAGTTAGATCCTGAAAAATCAGTTTTTCCCTTTTTAAGTAATGGTATAATTTTAGATTCTTTTCATAGATTCGGATATACACCACTAAGCAAACATCTATTAAATATATGACAAATTGGTTGAGCAAGCTGATTAGCTACTGTTTTTTAGCAATTTACCATCTAAATGATCAACTCCACAAGATTTATCATCTGGAATTGAAAGCAACATCTGTTCTACTGTGTTTTGATCAATAGGACTAAAATTAAAACAGCATATTTTATCTTTCATCATTTTAACAATAGGATTACACACTAATTGTAAGTCATTACTACATATGTTAGATTGTAAATTATTCACTTTATTAATAAAAAGTGTTAAAATAATTAGCTATATCTAAGGGTTTAAATATTAAACTGTCCCTCATTTTCCACACACCTTCCTACACATTATTTCATTTAATGTTTTCCACAATTTCTTACTGTCACCAGCTGCACATCTTATTTTATTCTTATAATAGTCCCTCTTTTTGATATAATTTAATTTTGTAACCTTGTTTCTTAACTTATGATACAATTGTTTATTATGGTCATTTCCTGATTTCTGTGCAGCCTCCTTTGCCTTATCTCTTTGAAGCATTAATGACCTCAGATCATCATCGAGCCAAGGTGCATTTTTAGCTTTTACCGATCTTTTTCTAAGTGGAGCATATTTATCAATTAACTTATTTATTATATCCATAAAGGTATTAAGAGCTACGTTGACATCTTTTTCTTGACATACTTCAGTCCATTGCACACTCTGAACTCCATTAATGAACAAATCTTTGTTAAATCTTTTATATGACCTGGATAATACAATCCTAGTTCCTGATTTGGGAATTTTTGTCTTTTTGGTTATTGCAATCAAATTATGGTCACTACAGCCAACTGCGACTGATACTGCCTTAGAACACAATTCCTGATTGTTGGTAAATATGAGGTCAATGCAGCTAGAAGTACTAACATTGTTAATCTTCGTACTAATTCTTGTTGGTTGGGTAATTAACTGTGTAAGATTACAAACGTCAGCCATTGATCTTAACTTTTTTGTTAATGAGCAGTTTTTTGAAAGCCAGTCAATATTGAAATCTCCAAGTAAAAGTATGTCCTTATTTTCTTCTGTTACCCTATCCATATTTTCACATAAGATGTCCAAATACTGCACATTAGCACTGGGATGCCGATAACAACAACCAACTAAAATTGGTTTGCAATGTGGAACAGAACTCTCAACCCATATGACATCAATATAACTATTCATTAGGTTTTTCCTTAAAATAACTCCAAAATGTTTATTAATATAAAAAGCTACTCCGCCTCCATATTTATCCCGATCTTTCCTATATTATTTATAACCATTAATCATAAGCTCAAGATTACTCATAGCTGAGTAATAAGGCCTCATCCAGTGAAAAAGTACATCTCCTGTTGTCCTCTCACATGAAAATCCATTTGTTTAGAGCTGTTTTGGACTGTTTTGGCTTGTTATCTGTGCAGTATTCAGACCAGTCCACTTTTTCACTGGAGGAAGCAATATTATGGATTATAGAGTCATATTTTAGCTGGAAGATACATGATACATTTACATATTTAGCAGACGCTTTTATCCAAAGCGACTTACATTGCATTCAAGTTACAGTTTCTACATTTTATCAGCTCTTGCTTTCCCTGGGAATCGAACCCATGACCTTGGCGTTGCTAGTGCCATGCTCTACTATTTGAGCTACAGGAAAGCTGCGTGACAAGATACCACAAAGGAACATAACACAACTATCAGTAAAACACTTTACATGGAGCAACACACAGAAATTACATCAGCAGAGGTTCATCCACCTAGAACAAAAGTTGCACCTCAAAATGATGATTTAGACAAGTTTTTATTGAATAATTCATTCAGGTGCTCGAACTAAAAATACGAGCTTCACCTTTCTGCTTTTGTTACCCTCAGGCACACTTGCATTACTGTACTATAACTCATCTTTTACTTGTTTTTATGAGTCAAAATGATTGTCTGTGGAAATGGACAGCATTTCACTGATACTGTTTATGGGACGTCCTTTAATACGTCTGTCTCTGTGTGTGTGTGTGTGTGTGTGTGTGTGAGTGTGTGTGTGTGTGTGTGTGTGTGTGTGTTTCTACAGCATTTTAAACTCTCAGTTTGACTTGGTTTTTCTGGATCAGTGGAAAACTTCTGATTTCTGAGCACATGCAGTGAAATATGCAAAGCAACAGTCACTCGTGCTTTTAATATTTGAACTGCTTCGAGGGGTTTTTCAATCACCACACACACACTTCTTTCCAAAAGTCCCAATTATTCAGAATCTGGCATCACATGGATTCGCTCAACAGCCCGTAGATTGTTTTTTGGCTGAATTAAGATTCAAAGTTTGGAGGAGGATTTTGGCGCAAATCATTGTGAAAGGTTTTACCCATCCTTTCATTATCCAACTTACTTTTAACAACAAGAGAAATCAAAGCGGTGTGTGTGTGTGTGTGTGTGTGTGTGTGTTAAGCTGGAGTTTAATTTGATTTTCTCTGCTTTTTCTGACTTGTTTCCTTTAGTTGCTCTTTGCAAGAAAGACACGGCGGATGAGCACCTCAGCGTGATCAACCAGGTACCACATACACGTTTACAATGAAAAGCAAATTATGTTAGACAGTGAGAAAATGAAGCAATTTATTTATCATTACATCCATTGTACTGAATTATGCAAAACTATTAGCTTGTGTTCCTGCGGTTTCTGAGCTCTGAAACCATCGTGTACTACATTAATGAGATTTTGAGCTCAAAAAGACAAACATGGACTCATAAATACAAACGAGAGAAGGAAAGACGTGCATTGGCGGAGAGAGAGAGAGACAGTAGATTAATTTACTTTACAAAACACAGTTCAGACTAATTTCTGATTTGATTAGTCGCATGTGAAGTTGTCATGAAATTATGATAAACTGTCACGCACGTTCTGTATAGCCAAACGTGAGCAATCTACAGTTAGACTAATGTATTATACTACTTCATTCAGATTTATTCTGATTCGTATTAATAAATATTTATTGAACATTAGTGTCTTTTATTAGCGTTGCGGCTGTTAAGCCACTTGAGGCTGTTCATTACAGTGATTTTACCAAGGTCACTGGGTTAAGATCACTTGCCCGCGGTAATAGACACATGGACTCAAGTGGCTTGTGTTAGTTTGAAGGGAAATTGGTGCTGTGTGTGTTGCACTGTGGGTAAACTGTGCGCTGTTGTAAATGAGTTAGCAGTGTGACTTGTTTGTTTTGTTTGGACATATTTAAAAAATGTCCAATAAATACATAAAAAAATAAAATATAAAACATTAAAAAAAAAGAACTTTTTTTAGTTTATAATGGAAATTTTTTAAAACATTCTTCTATTTTAATATTTTTATGTTTTATATTATTTGTATTTTTTTTTTTTTTTACAGATGTTTTGCTTAAGTCTTCCTTCTGACTTGTTTTGTTTTTTTTTGAACTGTTAACATATTTCTGTCACAGTCCCCATGGAACGGAGAGACGTGGAGTTCACAAAACGAGAGTCTTTAATATCCCACAGGGTAACAGAGCACAGGCAAGGAAGACATTTAACAGCAGACTGGAAACATGGGGCAGAAGAACACACTATAAATAGACAGTCCTAAGGAGGGGAAAACGAGGAACACCTGGAACTAATTACACATAACAAGGACAGGAAACAGGAAAACCCAAATAAGGACGTGGAAACACTGGGAGCACATGGAAACACAAGACACAGGGACAGAAGTCTGACAATTTCCAAATAAATAAATAAATAAAATAGAGTAAATCTATATATATATATATATATATATCTGTTGCTTTGCATGTGTGTGTGTGATATTAAAATATATTATTTTAATTAGTTTTTTACAGTCATTAAGTGAAACCTTTTGTTGGAAGTGGTTTTCAAACATTTATGAGATGAAACATTAGATTTCTAACAAAACATTAAATTGTTACAGAATTTTTCTTTTTCATCCGTTTCTTTTGCACTGACGTAAAAGTGAATAAAAATAGATTTTTTTTTTTTGTTGATTAGTGAGGGAAAATTTAATTTTTTTAAATGCCCCTGTAGACCATCAAATTATTATAATAATTGCAGCAATTATTATATCTTTAAGTTTTCCAAAACCATATGAAACCAAAGATTAGATTTACAAAAAAAAACAAAAAAAAAAACATGTCTTTTAAATTAGACTGTTACAGTATTTTTCTTTTCATCCTTTTCTTTTGCATTGACTCATAAAAGTATTTCATAAACATAGCAAACCAACTCAAATCCAGGTAAAGAATGATTACGTTTCTAAAAACTTTGCACAGGTACAGTAGATCTTATTTGTTATTGACCACAGTATCAGTGAAGCCTGACAGACACGTGTCTAATGTGATCAGAAACAGACGTGCATCATCACTGATGTTTGCTCAGTGATGCAAGCGAGTCTGAGTTGATGCATGTGAATGTGTGCAGAGAGAGAGTGTTTTCTAGTATTCAGCGGGCGTCCTGTCTGACGTAGCGGCGTGAATTGGAGATTTCATTTCGTTTCATCAGACGCACTCAAAGGCTGCTGAGGGCCCACGGAAGGACCTGTAAATAACAGAGGCCGTATTCAGATCAGAGGTGCGTGTGACGCGACCTTGTGCGCTCTGGGCTTTCCTCGCAAAGAAGGGAACTGAAGAAACACATAGAGAAAGAATGAAAGAAAGAAAGAAAGAAAGAGGGATGGAGGGATGCAGATGGAAGTGTATTATTCATGAACAGGAAATGAGAGGAGGAAGGAGAGACGTGTTTCTGCAGGTGTTGAGAGCGTCTCTGTCCCTGACTGCCTGTATTAATATTTCATACTGAAGTGATTGTCTTCATGTGTGTGTATATGAGGGATTTTTCTCTCTTGGTAGGATCACAGATGGATTTTCCAGCTGGACTGATGACTTTATTACAGATGTTTCATTTAGCGCTTCCTTCTGCGATCCTTTCGTTGAGGTTATCGTTCTGATAACGAGTCATTTAATTCTTTGTGTTTTAACCTTTACAGCTTGAGTCTAATTAGCTCACTAATAAGTCAGGTTCAGTGGCAGCTTTGTGTTCACTAAACATTAACATCTGTGTGTTTGTGTGTACAGTATGTAGTGTTTGTTGCATCTGGGCACCAATTTTTAACCCTGTAAAGCCTGTATCGTTTTGATACACCAGTTTCTAAGGTGTCTAAATGATCAAAACTTTGCCGTTAAACCTGTTGCTCACAATCTACTACATGCCTTCTGTCGTCTGATTGATGGTTTAGATTTTTATTGTTGAAACATTCACCTTCAGCTGGTGCATCATGTGACTTTTTGCTGTCAAATCTGATTTTATCAAGTAAACGTCAGAATAACTTAAGTAATATTTCCAGATGAACACTTACTGGACTGATGCGGTTCAGCTTTACTTGATTCTCCATCAATCATTTTTTTTTGAAAAATCAGTGCATCTCAAATCTGATCATCAGGATCTTTTAATGAGTGTTTGTTTCCAGAAGCTTTACTTTCACTGTTCCTCAGTGGAGGAATGATCTTCACAAGCCTCCAAAACATCTCACATCTTCTGAGGAGCGTTTATTTCTTCATCTCTCAATCAGCATTGGATTGCATTGCATTATATGTTTAGATCATTTCAATCTCTTCTTACTAAGACACATTATTGGAGATATAGAGTGACAACTGATATTTATATCATTTTATGTAAGTATAACAGTACAGCAGATAAAAATCTTATTGATTTACATCACAAGCAGCAGAATTTCATCATAAATATCAGCATCTGCACCAAATTGCATATTTTTGCTCAATTTGAGACTTTTAATAAAATTGAGCTGTTTTTTTCCGCCATATTCCCTTGCATCAGACTATGAGCCATAAAAGCCTGATGAATCAAATATTATACAAACCATAAAACACAAATGTTTTTAGATTTTGTCTAAAAGTTCAATATATTTTTGCACTTCAAAAAATGTGATTTTTTTTGGACTAATATATATTATATAATATTATATAATGTTTTAAATTTAAATTTTATTATTACATTTTAAATTCTAAGTTTTTTTGTACAGTAATATATAAAGATTTAAAATTTAATTTAAATTTTATATATAATAAAATTGTAATCAAATAAATAATTAAAAATAAGGCATTTTTTCCATATATCATATTATATAAGCCATAATAGTCAAATATGAGACAAAACAATCAAATATGATACAAAAAACACATATGCAGATTAATTTATTTATTCATGGAGGTTGTCTAAAAGTTTATTAAATTGTTCCATTTAAAAAAAAAACTATGATTTCATATATCAAGCTTTACCAAGGTTAAGATCAGTCATGTGCCTGCAGAAAACACATTAAACGAACCAAACTGCTGGAAGACGTTAGTAACTCTAATTTACAGCCGCTGTGTGGTGAGATTAGTTATATCATGTATGTGGATGGGTTTGAGACTGCTGGCAGGTGTTTGAGTGCTGCTGTTGGCCTGTTTTCAGACAGAAGAGTTGATTTATTTGTACCAGAGTAAGCTGATTGTCAATGCATTTACACCAGACAATCTTCTTAGCGACGTAAGGAAAGGCTACACTGCACAGTGATAGCTTTGAAACAATGTTTTACGGCTGGTCTCGCGCATTACCTCAGCGTCGCTTTACTATAGTGTGTGTCGAGGGAAACTTCATGGAGTGAAAGGTGCTGGAGTTTAATTTCACGCAGCAGACAGAGAATATATTCTGTTTCCTTTCTTACTTTTATCCTAGTCTGACTGACAGACAGACGCAGGCTTTCTCTCTCTCTCTCAGCATCTCTCTTTCTTTCTCGTCCCTGGAATGACCTTGTATTAATGAGTGTGTGATCACGAGTCAGTTGGGCTTTCAGCTCGCGGCAAATACACAAACAATCCCTCCCTCCACACACACACACACACACACACACACATTCAGTCTGTCGCTCTCACAGATACCATTAGCACGGCTCTGTGGTGGAAACAGAAAGCTAGAGATAAAGAGAGAGAGACAGGAGGATCAAAAGAAAAACAAAGAGGGCAAACAGGTGGAATTAGGAAGAGAAACAGCAAACTATTCCTCAGACTACAGGTAGGTAACTTTAAACCTCCGTCTTGAAGCTCAGAGCCGCTGGAATGCTGAATGCATGACTTTGCGTTCGTTTAAAGCCAAACAAGGTCTCAGAAAGAGATTTCTGTGTTTTCTTGGAGAAAGCTTGAGCAAATGTCTCCTCAGATCCCGGTCTCTGGTTATTTCTGAAGCGCGCCGGAGGATGAAAGGCTGAGATAAGCGCTGTTTCTGAGGCCTGTGCGCCAGTGTAGCGATGGCGTTGGGCGTCTTAAGCGTGTC
Organism: Spinibarbus caldwelli; assembly: GCA_039654775.1. Lineage (NCBI taxonomy): Eukaryota > Metazoa > Chordata > Actinopteri > Cypriniformes > Cyprinidae > Spinibarbus > Spinibarbus caldwelli. The sequence continues at coordinate 1,720,306 of CM077229.1, read as the reverse complement.
ATTCTGTTGTCAGGGTTTAAAGCGTGAGAAATCTCTTCGTGTGGCAGCAGCTCTGGGGTCAGCGGGGGTTTGTGACCTCTGAGTGGTGAAGAAATAAAAAATAATACAAGTTCAAGTTTTTCAAAGTGTTTCTGCTCTGGTTGGAGAGCATGACTGAAGGGCTCAATCTCAAGAAAAAGCATCCAGGTGACATTACACCTCAAAACTAATTAGTTTACATTAAGAAAATAAATGCTTATTTTTATGTTTTAGGGTATTACATTAAGAGTATCATTATTCTGAACGTTGTTCTCCATTATACTTTAAATACAGTTTTTTTCCCTGTTTTTTTATTACAGTACAAATACTATATTACTGTTTTAAATACATTTTTTAAATTACTTTTTTAAATATTAAATCTTATGTCTTGTTTTAATATTATTATTATTATTATATTATCATTATATTTTTGCATTGTGGTATGTAATTTTTTGAATTCATACATTTTTAAATGTACTTTTAAATATTAAATGTTACTTGTGTATTATATTATATTATATTATATTATATTATATTATATTATATTATATTATATTATATCAATTTGTAATTACAAATGATTTGGAAATATGTTTAATTGTCAAGAAAATAAAACATCTTATTGATCCTAAAAGACGATTTCTTAATTTTTAAATTTATCCTTATTTTGAATGTTGATTTTTATTTGATTCTAATTGTTGTAATGTTTTTTTTCTGTTACGGTAATAAATAATATGCAGTGTTTTACATTTAAATATTTAGGATTTTTTAATAATTACAATATAATGCACATTTAAAACTAAAAATCTAAACATTTAATATAACGTTGTTTTTAATATATGCTATATATTATACATTATTTTGCATTACAGTAATTACAGATTATGTGAAAATGTTTAATTATCTTTAAAATAATTTCAGAATGCAAAAAGTCTTGTGAAAAGGCAAGTTTACTGTTATTCTGAATGTTGATTCTCATTAAATTCTTATTACTGTAATATTGTATTTTCTTATTATATAATGTTTTAAATTTCAGTTTTGTTTTTAACTGTAAATATTTCATATTATATATTGTTTTAAATATGTAATATGATATATATTTTTGCATCAAAGTAATGATAATTTGGGAATATCAATAATGTCATACTGCAAAACAATATAATTAATTCTAAAATTTCCATTTCGGAATATAATTTCTTATTGTTTGTATTGATTTTGGAGTGAAATCTGACATGTTTGGTGAGATCCACCCATCAGCGTTTCTCGTGTTTTTCTTTACGCCTCGGACAGGATGATGTAAATGACATTGTTATGCAGGAAAGCATGCATTTCCTGTTCAAACTTCAAAGCGTTTCCTTAGAAAAGCATTTAAACGGGTTCGCTGTGGTCCACCCGGCCCACATCTGTTCGGGAACATCCCCTCTGGGAAGACAGGAGAGACAGAGAGCGAGTGTTTTACCTTCCTCCTTATCAACACACATCTCATGCTCCTCCTCTCCTCACAGAGACAGGTGAAAATCTCAGTGGCTTACGTCTTCTTTTGAGTCTGCATTCAGACTTCCACGTATAGGGCATGTGTGTGTTTAGAGAGGCCGTTTTTTCCCCAGGCTGCTGTGTGAAGTGGGTCGTTCCTGACTGGAATGAGAATAAGCGGGGTGCCTGCGACCCTGCGAGCTTTGAGCATCGGGCCTCAACACCGCTGCTGTTGCCATAGTTATCGCTTAACCTATCAGAACGAGTCCTGCTCGACTGAACAGCCACCAGCCGACCGTCTCTCGCTTCCAGGCCAAGTTGTGACTCAATTATAAGGAAACGTGAGTCAATATTATTTTATTTTGTATTGGAGGCTATGCTGTTGATGGAGGTTAGCCTGGAACATTCCCTCGGTTTCTTTATGTTCTGCACATAGTGAGGCGCTAATGAAATTATAAAGCTTCTTTATTGGATTTGATGGAACCTTTAACATCCATGGAACGTTTCCAATCCACAGAAGATTCTTTATGGTGGAAAAGGTTCTTTAGTATGGAAGCTTATTTGTGCTGCATAACAAAAAATAATTTTCATTGTGACTTTAAATCTCACAATTCAGGCTTTTTTCTGAGAATTGCACGTTTATATCTCACAATTTCAATTTTTTTTCTCATAATTGTGAGCTTATGTCTTATATTTGAGACTTTTGTCTCAGAAATGCAAGTTTATATCTCACAGTTTCGACTTTTTTCTCAGAACTTGAGTTTATTTCTCACAATTCTGTCTTTTTTCTCAGAATTGCGAGTTTATATTTTACAGTTTTGACTTTTTTTTGGAATTGCTTTATAGTTTATTTTTCACAATTCCGATTTTTTTTTTTTTTTTTTGGACTTTTTTCTCAGAACTTTGAGTTTATTTCTTACATTGCAGACTTTTTTCTCAGATTTGCGAGTTTATTTCTTATATTTCGGAATTTTTTTCTCAGAATTGTGAGTTTACATCTCACTAATCTGTCTTTTCTTCTCAGAATTGTGAGTTAAATCTCACAGTTCAGACTCTTTTCTCAGAATTGTGGATTTATGTCTCACAATTTGCACTTTTAATAATCTAAAGTTTGTTAGAATGAATAAAAATAAAAAATGTACATATGACTTTTTATCTCACAATTCTGACTTTGTTTCTAAGAATTGCGAGTTCTCACAATGGCGAGGAAACAAGGTCAGAATTGAGAGATAAAAAGTCATATGTACATTTTTTATTTTGTAATACTGTGGCAGAAATAAGCTTACAAACTTTATTAAAATATTCTTCACACTAAGACAAAATGGTTCTTTTAATAAGAACAGATCACTGAAAGGTTCTCTGGGGAAGCAGAAATGGTTCTTCAATGGCATCGCTGTGAAAACCTTTATTTTGAGAGTGTGAGATCAGCTGACGTTGTCTGGAGATTAATTTCCCATGGGTCTGGTCGACTATATGTGGGAACTGGTGGTTATATACACATCCAAACAAAAAAGCATGCTGGGTAGAGGTGCAGGGGGGTTGTTGCATTTCCCTGTCTGTTCTGTTCGATTCCCTCTTTTCATTCAAGCAGCTTGAGGCCTCTTTCTCATTCGTTGGGTCGCTAAGGTGCAAGAGGCCGATGGAGAATAACAGCCCTGCTTGTGTAAGGAACACACACACACACAGAGTTTGGATTCCCAGAAGGATGTTCCATGGAAACACACACACTCGCTGATCTCTTTCCACCGGATTGGTCCCAGAGCTGGTGCTTCGGTGGGGAATATACAAACCTCTGAACTGACACGTGATTCCATTGACTTGTTTGACCGAATGATGTAACTGATGGTGTTACGAAACAAACATGGTGGTCTGTGGTTACGCAAGTTTTATTCTTAGTTTTGAAGATACACTACTGAAGTTCATAATAAGTTTGATGGTTCTGAAAACGCTCACCAGGGCTGCATTTATTTAATTCAAAATACAGTAAAAAATATGTAAAATTATTATCATTTAAAATCGCTCTTTTCTGTGTGAATATATTGTAAACTGTAATTTATTTCTGTGATCAAGGCTGAATTTTCAGCATCATTACTCCAGTCAGATTATCCTTCAGAAATCATCCTAATATGCCGATTTGCTGCTTAAGAAACATTTCTAATTATTATCAATGTTGAAAACAGTTGTGCTGCACCAGTGGCGGACTGGCCATCTGGAGCACCGGGAGTTTTCCCGGTGGGCCGCTGTACAATGTGGGCCGACCCTTTGTGTAAATATATATATATAAATATATATATATATATATGTATATATATATAAATGAATTGTAGTAAATGTACGTACACTGAAAAAAATGACTCATTGGATTTACTAAATTTTTTTAAGGTAAAAAATCTGAAGACTTTTGCTTTCGAGTGCTGTGCATAGGAAAGTGACTTATAGGCCTAATACAAATAAGTTGCTTATTAATTCACATGCATTTATTTTATAAACACACTGGTGGTTAAAAGTTTTAAATAATAAGGCTTTTTATTTATTTATTTATTTATTTGCAAGAAGATTGCATTTCTTTGATCAAAAAATACAGTAAAAACAAAATTATGAAATATTACACTTAAAAGAGTGTTTTTTTTAATTTAGGATATTTTAAAATGTAATTTATTTCTGTGATCAAAGCTGAATTTTCAGCATCATTACTCCAGTCTTCAGTGTCCCTTCATAAACCATTTAATGCTACTTAATGTGCTGCTTAATTATTATCAGTTATTATTTGTGCTAAATTATTAATAATGGTTTTTATTATTGGTATAAGGGTTCTCAGTTAAAGAACAGCATTTATTTGAAATATAAGTACATCACAATAAGTGTAAATATCTTTACTGTCACTTAAATCAATTTAATGCAACCTTATTGAAGAAAAAATATAAGTTTATATTTTTTAATGTTACCCAAGACTGAATGGTATCACATCTTCCACAAAAATATGAAGCAGCACAACAATTTTCAACATTCATAATAAGCAGAAATGTTTCTTGAGCAGCAAATCAGAATATTATAATGATTTCTGAAGGATCATGTAACACTGCAGACTGGAGTAGTGAAGCTGAAAATTCAGCTTTGATCACATAAATTATAAATTATATTTTATAAATTATATATTATAATTTCATTATATTTAATAAATTATATTTTACTATATATTCGCATAGAAGACAGCTATTTTAAATTGTAACATTATATATTGCACAGTACTGTTTACTGTATTTTTCATCATCAAAATAATTAGTATACTCTTTTCCATAATTGGAGCTCTATTCCTTAAAATGATAGATGTGAAGCTCCTGCAAAAGGACAAATACTGTATATGACCAATAGAAAGGCACCACAAAAACAGTCCGAATTCTGCACTATTCAAGTCTTCTAGACGATACCAGAGCATTGTGTCATATGGACTGATAATATAGGTATTTATAGTGATATTAAACTGCCCCTCATAAAAATTCTTAAAAATATACTATTTGCCATATACACCAGGAAAGACTAATTATAATGTAAAGTATGCCAGTCATTTTTTGTGTGGTGCGGTGTGTTGCGGACTGGGTTTGGTGGGCCACTCTGTGCCAAAAAGTCCAGGGCCACTTTTTGGCCCCAGTCCGCCCCTGTGCTGCACCAATATTTTTGTGGAAAATTGGAGAATTGTATTTCATAGTTCTGAACAGAAAGAACGTTTAATTCAAGTAGAAATATTTGATAATGTAAATATCTATAAATGTATTGTTTTTTTTTTTTGTCACTTTTGATCAGTATAATGAGTCTTGCTGAATATTTTTTCTATTTTTATTTGACATTTTCTATTTGAATATATTTTACAATGTAATTTATTCCTGTGATGCAAAGCTGAGTTTATGAAAACCATGTTTTAGTAAGATTTTTAATGTTTTTAAAAGAGGTCTCTTATGCTCACCAAGATCGATTTATTTGATCCAGAATACAGTAAAAATTGTGTAAAATTATTATAATTTAATATAACTGTTTTCTAAATATATTTTAAAATATAATTTATTCCTGTGATGCAGTGCTGAATTTATGGAAGCCATGTTTCAATAAGATTTTTAATGCTGAATTTATGGAAACCATATTTTCAGGATCCTTTGACGTATAGAAAGTTCAAAAGAACAGCATTTATTTGAAATAGAAATCTTTTGTAACATTATAAATGCCTTTACTGTCACTTTTGATCAATTTAAACTACTCTTGTTGAATAAAAACTATTAATTTCTTTAAAAAACAAACAAACAAACAAACAGTTTCCACAACAATGGTTAAACAGCTAAAACTCTTTTCAACATTGATAATAATAGATTTTCCAGTTATAGTTATGGCTCTTGGTGTGAAGGGGCCTTTATCTTGGTAATAAAATGCAATCATCATCAGGCTCATTGAGTTATAGATGTGGGTTACCAAAGTTTTCTGTTTATCTGAGATGATTGGGATCTTTCATACTGATAGATCTGAGCTCAGGTCCAGCAGAGCTAACGCGGGTCATTCAGAGCTGACCATCTGTTTGCTATTATAGTGAAAGTCATTGTGTTTTCATAGAGTCTAAACGCTCTACCAGTCTCTGATTGGCTGTTTTCTCCCCCGAGAGCGACTGAGTGACCGCTTTTGTTTGAAAATAATGATCAGTTAATCCGTGAAACTGCTTTTCCCAGCATGCACCCCTCTGCTGTGGAGCACAGAGTGTCTCGCAGGTGATTATTGATCTCCTGTACATGATCAGATCAGAGCATTGGTCTCACCTGGATCACCTCGTCTCTCTCTCTCGCTCTCAGTCTGTCTTTCTGTTTGTCTGCGACTCCTTTCGGTTCCCTGCGGGAGTGCTGGGTTGTTTGTGTTTGTCTAATGAAGTGAGATGATTGTCTCTCAGTATGAAGTCACCCGAGACTGAAAGAAAAGAAGCAGTGAAGTAAGTGGAGTGATTGACAGATTGAGTGACTCAATGGCTGTTAATGAATACACATTATTTCTGTTAAAAACAGATACCAGGAGAAAATTAGCCCAAAGTGAAAGGCTAGAAACATCAGGATCATTAGAATGTCGTGGAAAAGTTCATTTATTTCAGTAATTCAACTCAAATTGTGAAACTCGTGTATTAAATAAATTCAATGCACACAGATTGAAGTAGTTTACGTCTTTGGTTCTTTTAATTGTGATGATTTTGGCTCACATTTAACAAAAACCCACCAATTCACTATCTCAACAAATTAGAATACTTCATAAGACCAATAAAAAAAATAAAAAAAAACATTTTTAGTGAATTGTTGGCCTTCTGGAAAGTATGTTCATTTACTGTATATGTACTCAATACTTGGTAGGGGCTCCTTTTGCTTTAATTACTGCCTCAATTCGGCGTGGCATGGAGGTGATCAGTTTGTGGCACTGCTGAGGTGGTATGGAAGCCCAGGTTTCTTTGACAGTGGCCTTTAGCTCATCTGCATTTTTTGGTCTCTTGTTTCTCATTTTCCTCTTGACAATACCCCATAGATTCTCTATGGGGTTCAGGTCTGGTGAGTTTGCTGGCCAGTCAAGCACACCAACACCATGGTCATTTAACCAACTTTTGGTGCTTTTGGCAGTGTGGGCAGGTGCCAAATCCTGCTGGAAAATGAAATCAGCATCTTTAAAAAGCTGGTCAGCAGAAGGAAGCATGAAGTGCTCCAAAATTTCTTGGTAAACGGGTGCAGTGGCTTTGGTTTTCAAAAAACACAATGGACCAACACCAGCAGATGACATTGCACCCCAAATCATCACAGACTGTGGAAACTTAACACTGGACTTCAAGCAACTTGGGCTATGAGCTTCTCCACCCTTCCTCCAGACTCTAGGACCTTGGTTTCCAAATGAAATACAAAACTTGCTCTCATCTGAAAAGAGGACTTTGGACCACTGGGCAACAGTGCAGTTCTTCTTCTCCTTAGCCCAGGTAAGACACCTCTGACGCTGTCTGTGGTTCAGGATTGGCTTAACAAGAGGAATACGACAACTGTAGCCAAATTCCTTGACACGTCTGTGTGTGGTGGCTCTTGATGCCTTGACCCCAGCCTCAGTCCATTCCTTGTGAAGTTCACCCAAATTCTTGAATCGATTTTGCTTGACAATCCTCATAAGGCTGCGCTTCTCTCGGTTGGTTGTGCATCTTTTTCTTCCACACTTTTTCCTTCCACTCAACTTTCTGTTAACATGCTTGGATACAGCACTCTGTGAACAGCCAGCTTCTTTGGCAATGAATGTTTGTGGCTTACCCTCCTTGTGAAGGGTGTCAATGATTGTCTTCTGGACAACTGTCAGATCAGCAGTCTTCCTCATGATTGTGTAGCCTAGTGAACCAAACTGAGAGACCATTTTGAAGGCTCAGGAAACCTTTGCAGGTGTTTTGAGTTGATTAGCTGATTGGCATGTCACCATATTCTAATTTGTTGAGATTGTGAATTGGTGGGTTTTTGTTAAATGTGAGCCAAAATCATCACAATTAAAAGAACCAAACACTTAAACTACTTCAGTCTGTGTGCATTGAATTTTCACAATTTGAGTTGAATTACTGAAATAAATTACCTTTTCCACGACATTCTAATTTATTGAGATGCACCTGTATGTGTGTGTATATATATATATATATATATATATATATATATATATATACACAGCTATTTTCGTTACTGCAGTTTGTTTAACAAGGAAATACTATAGTATTTATTTAAGTTTTTCTACTTCAAAATTTTATTAAATGTGTTATTTGCAGTTTCTTTGTCATTTTTTTTGTGAAATTTACTAGCAATTTCTGAGTGAAAATGTTTCACAATATATCCTACCAATTTTTTTCAATATAAAACTGAAATAAAAATGAATAAAACATATATAGACATATTTAAAAATAAGCAAAAATGAATAAAAATGACACAAACAAAACAAAAAATCTAACTAAAAATGTTTACTTTAATACTCAGAATGGGGGGGGGAACTAAAAATAAATCTCAATAACTCAATATTGAATATTCAATATCTCAAAAACTAAAATAGTATCTGATACTAAACTAATACTGGTGGTGACGTATTTATGTAGGCCAAGCCGGAAGAAACATTAATTGAATCAGTGGTGTGGTTGTGGGGGGTTATTTCTTTATCTGACCAATGACAGACGATAAACCCGTTCCATTTGGTGACGCTATAGTGCCACGGAAGAGCAGTCCAGCTTGACATCTTACATTTTATTGAAAACATTATCTTTTTATATCATCTCTTTTGTCAGGTCTTGTTGGTTTGTGGTAAATCATGCAAATCCATTCCCAGAGGAACGTTTCAGTGCTCGTTGATCTTTCGTAGTTCAGGAAACCTGTGAGTTTTACTTCAGTGATCGGAAGGAAAGCTGGATATTCAGGGGTAAATAAAAAAGTAGAGCCCTTTATCTGCCAGTGAATCAATCATGAAAATGAAAAATGGGTGTTACATATGGATGGGCGGGGCTTAAATGAGGGATAGATGATGTCAGCATCAAATTCCAAAAAGATAATTAAATCAGAATAAAAATAGTCCATACATCTTGTATGTACTGGGGTTTTGCTTGCGGGTCTCTGGAAGAAGAGGAAAAAATACATTGTAAAAAAATGTAAAAATTAATAAATAATAAAAAATTAAATATAAAATGTATTAACATAAATAAATAATGAAAATGCAATAGAATTTTTTTTTATTGCCAATGTGACTTGTATTCTAGTTCAAAGGTTTGTGAAAAAATTGAGATAACAGTGGTTTAAAAAAAAAAAGAAAAGAAATCTTTTTAAAAATATAGATTAAAATTAATAAAAATATAAAAAAATAAATAAATGAGAAATTAGATTAAAACAAATAATTAAAATTTAATTAAAAAAGAATACTAAATTATATATGTAAAAAATTGCCAATGCGACTTGTATTATAGTTCAAATGTACATGAAAAAATTTGAGAAAACGTGGTTTAAAAAAAAATAAAGAAAAAAAATCTTAAAAATATAGATTAAAATTAATAAAAATATTTTAAAAAACGAGCAATTTAAACAAATAAAATTAGATTAAATAAATAAATACTAAATATAAGTATATAAATAAATCCGCTAACACTATAAATGAGGGATTGACGATGTCAACCAAAAAGAAAAGTCATCACAGTTGATCAATTTTATGTTTTTTGATACAAGATTTTTTTATGAATCATCCACAATAAGAGCAGAAACATTGATTAGGAAAGTAAACAGTCAATTCTGTTGTAATGTTGATGTTGTAGTAGAAATGGAAATTAATTTGGACAACCTGAGCACCATTTGAGACACTGACATCTCTAATTACATCTCAACGCTGTCTATGAGAAATAGTTGACGAGGATAAGAGATCTTTTAAAACAGATCAATTAAAGGAGCCGTGAGACTCGAAGCCCTTAAAAAAATGACCTAAGAAAGGGACAAACAGCACTTACTTATAATAACACACTCTGAGCTCGATACAGACCTGTTAACAGCTGCAGAGAGATGGAAAGTTTGTTGCAAACTGAATTATTAAAGATGATGTGATGTTGTTAATCACAGTGACGTGAGGATTGTAACCAAAGCCCATGAGAGCAAGAGAAAGCGCTATCGATCTGAGTCAATAACGCAGAGCATGTTTTCATTTTCCCCGTGAAACAGTCCGCAGAGAGACCGGACGTCAGCTGCGGGAAATCTTTCATTTGTTTGGATGAGATGTTGAATGTGTTTTGCCGGTGTTCGAGAGCAACATTTCTCAGGCTTGTATGCCAGATTTCCAACGGCTGTTGGCTCAAGCTGACGTTCGGTGCTCAGTATCTGATTTATTGTTGTTGGTACGAGTTCAGTTTTTAAAAGAACCATTTTTCATGGAGCCGTTGAGGTGTTTTGAGGAAGAGTTTCTGTTCTCCATACAACAGTTTCAAAAAGATCATTAAATTGTTTTTTTGTTTTTTATTGTTTTTTTTTTTTAAATCATACAAGTTGTATTCTAGCACAGGGTTAGTTTGGTTGGTTGGTTGGGTTTTTTTGTTAGTTTTTTTTGCTAGGGGGTCTCAGGAAAAATAAAAAAAAATGTTGTTAAAAAATGTAAAAATAAATTGTAAAAAATGATTAAAATAAAATAAAAATTAGAATAAATAAACAAACTAACAAGTAAGTTAGTAAGTAAATAAATAAATATTCTACTTGTATTCTACCCTTCTTGTTTTTGCTTTGGGGGTCTTTGGAAAAATGTAGAAAAAAATCATAATCATAAATAACAGCATAAATAATCATAAAAATCATAACAGATGTAAAAAATAAAATTAAAATAAAAGAAAAAAATTATTGAAATGAAGTAACGAAAGTAAGATTTCTAGACTAAATAAATAAAGAATTAGATTAAATAAATGGATGCTAACAATAGATTTAAATAAGCAAATAAATAATAAAAATCTGATTCAAATTTTTTTTTAGTGGGTCTGGAAAAAAAATGAAATGAAAACAGTGTAAAAAAATTTCAAAATAAAAAAAAACAATAAAAAATAAAGTTAAGTAAATAAAAATATTAAAATAACTAAATAAAAAATGTCTAAACATCCAAAATATTTAATGAAATTAATAAAATTTGATTAAATTAATAAATACTAAGAAATAGATTTAAAAAAATAAATTATACCACTGACAATACAGTACTGTAAGGAGCAGAAATTAATGTAATGTACTAGAGTAATTTTTTGTTTTTTAAACTTATAGTATTAATTTTTCTTTATACTTAAAAATATACAGGTGCATCTGTATAAATTAGAATGTCGTGGAAAAGTTAATTTATTTCAGTAATTCAACTCAAATTGTGAAACTCGTGTATTAAATAAATTCAATGCACACAGACTGAAGTAGTTTAAGTCTTTGGTTCCTTTAATTGTGATGATTTTGGCTCACATTTAACAAAAACCCACCAATTCACTATCTCAACAAATTAGAATATGGTGACATGCCAATCAGCTAATCAACTCAAAACACCTGCAAAGGTTTCCTGAGCCTTCAAAATGGTCTCTCAGTTTGGTTCACTAGGCTACACAATCATGGGGAAGACTGCTGATCTGACAGTTGTCCAGAAGACAATCATTGACACCCTTCACAAGGAGGGTAAGCCACAAACATTCATTTCCAAAGAAGCTGGCTGTTCACAGAGTGCTGTATCCAAGCATGTTAACAGAAAGTTGAGTGGAAGGAAAAAGTGTGGAAGAAAAAGATGCACAACCAACCGAGAGAAGCGCAGCCTTATGAGGATTGTCAAGCAAAATCGATTCAAGAATTTGGGTGAACTTCACAAGGAATGGACTGAGGCTGGGGTCAAGGCATCAAGAGCCACCACACACAGACGTGTCAAGGAATTTGGCTACAGTTGTCGTATTCCTCTTGTTAAGCCACTCCTGAACCACAGACAACTTCAGAGGCGTCTTACCTGGGCTAAGGAGAAGAAGAACTGGACTGTTGCCCAGTGGTCCAAAGTCCTCTTTTCAGATGAGAGCAAGTTTTGTATTTCATTTGGAAACCAAGGTCCTAGAGTCTGGAGGAAGGGTGGAGAAGCTCATAGCCCAAGTTGCTTGAAGTCCAGTGTTAAGTTTCCACAGTCTGTGATGATTTGGGGTGCAATGTCATCTGCTGGTGTTGGTCCATTGTGTTTTTTGAAAACCAAAGCCACTGCACCCGTTTACCAAGAAATTTTGGAGCACTTCATGCTTCCTTCTGCTGACCAGCTTTTTAAAGATGCTGATTTCATTTTCCAGCAGGATTTGGCACCTGCCCACGCTGCCAAAAGCACCAAAAGTTGGTTAAATGACCATGGTGTTGGTGTGCTTGACTGGCCAGCAAACTCACCAGACCTGAACCCCATAGAGAATCTATGAGATATTGTCAAGAGGAAAATGAGAAACAAGAGACCAAAAAATGCAGATGAGCTGAAGGCCACTGTCAAAGAAACCTGGGCTTCCATACCACCTCAGCAGTGCCACAAACTGATCATCTCCATGCCACGCCGAATTGAGGCAGTAATTAAAGCAAAAGGAGCCCCTACCAAGTATTGAGTGCATATACAGTAAATGAACATACTTTCCAGAAGGCCAACAATTCACTAAAAATGTTTTTTTTTTATTGGTCTTATGAAGTATTCTAATTTGTTGAGATAGTGAATTGGTGGGTTTTTGTTAAATGTGAGCCAAAATCATCACAATTAAAAGAACCAAAGACGTAAACTACTTCAGTCTGTGTGCACTGAATTTATTTAATACACGAGTTTCACAATTTGAGCTGAATTACTGAAATAAATGAACTTTTCCACGACATTCTAATTTATTGAGATGCACCTGTACAGCTGCATTTTGATTCATTATTATTGGTGCTTTCAAAATTTTGAAAATTAAGGTGGAAAATTTTTATTTTTGCAGTGATGCCACAGAAGAACCATTTTTGGGTCCCCAAAGGATCTTTCAGTGATCAGTTCTCAAAAGAACCATTTTTTCTTAGTCTGAAGAACATTTTAATGATCTAAAGAACTTTTTCCACTATTATGAATTGGAAAGATTCCATGGATGCTGAAGGCTCTTAATGGAACCACTGATTCTAATAAAGATCAGTATTTGTAAGAGTGTGTAGGTGGGCGAAACAGTGAGTTTTCTAAAAACTGTGTGGGCGTGCGCGCATGAGATCATTATGTAGAGGGAATGGTGTCTGTATGGGGCCTGGACAGAGCGTCTGTAATCTGAGCGCTAATAGGCTGCCGTACGCTAATGGGCGACGCAATGGGCCAGAATAAGCATTTAATAGGGGTGTTGTGGCCCGGCTGACTCACGCACACGTAATGCACATCTCATCTTAAGAGCCTCTGTAGTGAACACAGATAATAATAGAGACGCTGCTCTAATGTTACAGCCCACATTTATTTTGTATTGTCTCCGTCTTTTCGCACAAACTTCTCTGAGGCCCTCGAGTCATTACGGCTGACACCCAATTAAAGAGGCTGGGTCCGGCCGATGCTCCGGGGAATTATGGATTATACCCAATCAGTTTGTGTGTTGATTTAATGGGCTTTTGTATCATCAATACCTGGAGCACGTAAACAGTTTATGATTGATGGTTTGTGGCTGAAGGAAGAGGTCATCCAACTTTCTGTCATCATTTGTGTGTGCAGTGGACACGAAAGACGTTTGGAGTTGCTGTTCTCCACACAACAACAGTTCGAATTGAGGATCAAGATACAAAAAGGACCATTAAATTACAATACAAATAGTCCATATGACTCTGGCTCAGAGGGCTTTTCTAGAATGCCTGTGGTAAAAATTGGAGAAAATAAAAATAAATAGATAATTTAAAAAGTTAATGTAAATATATAGAAATATTAAAATAAATAAATAATGAAAAATTATATTAAAATAAAAAAAACTGATTAAAATAAAGAAATATATATAGTGTGTATAAAATTTTTAAAAATTATTAAAATATGTTAAAAATAGTCCATACAACTGTAAAACTGTAAAAATAAAACCATTTAAGTAAAAAATATTAAACTAACTAATAAAAAAAAAAAATACTAAAATAAATGAACAAATTGATTAAAATATGTAATAAAAATAAATAATAATTAATAAATAATATAAATTGATTAAAATAAATAAATGTTAGGAAAATTTTTATTCTAAAAATGTGGAGAAAAACTGTGATGTAAAATATAAAAATAAAATAATAAAAATTTGAATAAAACTAGCTAAATAAAAATGTTTAAAATAAATAATTAAGAATTAAATGTAAAAAAAAATATGAAAATGTGATAAATACTAAATACTAAAAATAGATTCACAGAATATAAATAATTGGACAATGAGTTTAAAATATATAAACAAATAAAAATAGATTTAAATAAATAAAGCAGATAACTGCAGTACTATAGTGAGTAAAAAATAATGTTGTATAATAAATACCAGAAAAAATCCAAATAAAATTTGACACAATAATATTAATTTTTCACAGTATAAACTGGATCTTTATACATGACAATATATAGATTACTTCTACATTTTTGGATGGGGGTCACTTGCACAAAGCTAATAATATTTGGAGGTCCGTTCGTTGCATCTAAAAGATTGAAACCCATGTTCTAGCTTTGTTCCAAGTCTTCTGAAGTCTTACGAGATTAAAGGAGCAGAGCATTAGTGTAGCTTTTTAGCAAATAATGGCTTTTAATGAGCGTTCCTTTCACACAGTGATTATAAAAGAGCCATGAATGTAGAGCATGAATCATATGGACGACTTTAATGCACAGCTTTCATTTCATTTCAATGTAAGTACTCTCCATTTGGCTTCCACAGAAAAACACTAGACAGGGTGAGTAAGTGATGACAAAATGTTCATTTTTGGGTGCGCTTTAACTTGATTTTAAGTGGAGCTGTGTTGGCTGATATCTTCACAAACAGACGGCAAGGAAGAGGAGGGCTTTTGGAAAGCTTAATCGGGGACTAAACTCGACTGTAGCCGTCCGCAAACAAACGCAGGTCTGTAAATAAAGCAGGAGGTCAGAAGTCGGGTCAGCACCTCCACCCACCATTACGCCCGCTCTCTCTGCTCACCTCTCTCTGTTTCTGGAGTTCTGAGTGCCGCTGAAGTTAGAAGAAGCTGCTGTGCGATAAGAGCAGAGACCTGCGTTCAAAGACGCTGTTCTTTAAAGAGCCCACCCACTCCTTCTCTGCCTTTATGTCGCTTGCTTTCTTCTGCTTCACACTCTCCAAGTGCTGACCAAAAATAACGCAACTCCTCCGGTAATATTTGGCTGACGGTGAGAGTCCAGCATCCCAAACAACAGCAGGGTGGAAAACTGAAAAAAAACAAAAAAAACAATAGAAGCATCACAGATGGTTTCCATTAAAAGTATCATTACAAACCATCAACTGTTGACCTTTAAAGCTGTTTACCATCCAGTGTTGGGGAAGTTACTCTAAAAAAAAAAGTAATTTTAGCTGTTATTAATAACATCTTTAATAACAGATTACTAATTACTCTCTCTAAAAGTATTGCATTACTTATTACTACTTACTTTCTTACTTAAATCCCATATCAAGCTCGAACAGCTGAGCAATGTAAGGATAGACCTTTGTTAGGGTGTCTGTAAAAGTTTAGAGAAGAAATTGTGTACAAAATGTGTTTAAAAAAAGATTAAACTATATAATAATAAAAAAACTTTAAAATAAATAACTAATGAATAATTAGTACTACTTGAAAATTATTTAGAGAAAATGGTGTAAAAATGTTTCAATAAATAATAATAGTAATAAATAAATAATAATAATAATAAATAAAATAAATGAAAATAAGAAACTAATTCAATAATAATTGTTTTAAAAAATTATAAATATAGTTCAAATAAGATTAAACTAGATAAATGAAAAAAAAGTTTAAAAGAAATAATTAATGAAGAATTATTACTACTATTTAATAAAAATAGATTTAAACAATGCTTTCCAGTGTCGGGTAAGGTACTCTAAAAAAGTAATTCATTACTAGCTATTAATTACATCTTCAGCAGTGTAATTAGATTACTGTACTAATTACTCTCTCTAAAAAGTATTGCGTTACTTATTACTTTCTAAATCCCATGTCAACCTCAACCAGCTGAACAATAACAGGATAGTCATTTGTTAGGGCATCCACGGAAAACTTGGTGTAAAAAATGTAAAATAAATACACTGAAAATAAATAACTAAATAATAAAATAAAATAAATAAAAAATAACAATAAAAATAAGATTAAACTAGATAATGAAAAAAATGTTTAAAATAATTAATTAATGAAGAATTACTACTACTAATTATTAAAAATAGATTTAAACAATGGTTTCCAGTACTACTAATTACCACTTCAACAATGTAGATTAGTGTACCAATTACTCTCGCTAAAAAGGATTGCATTACTTCTTACTTTCTAAATCCCATATCAACCTTGACCAGTTGAGCAATACAAGGATAGACATGACACTGCTCTTTTAATTATTTCAAATAAATAATATAATTTACATAAATTATTCTTGAACTGACCAAAGTATGTAAAGGGTGAAGGTTACATTAAAAACATACATTTTCATATTAGGTGTTAAATTTTAATGTTAAACCCACTATAGAATTGTTCTGTAGTCTTTACAATATTTAATGCAATTACATCAGAAGTAACTGAAATGAAATTACAGAAAAATTCAGAGTGACCCCTTACTTTACTTTTTCAAGGGAAAAGTCATTAAATTACAGTAATTATTTTCTTAGCAATGCATTTCACTCACTGATGGTTTCCAGTAGCATGTTGCCAAGTTTGTGCTTTTTCCTGCAGAATTGGGCTACTTGTAAACTCTTGATTTTTTTTTTTTTTTTCCCCCACAGGTTAAAGATTTGACAGTTTACATAAATAGTAATTGACTGAAATGTGCGTATTGAAATATTTTATATTCTACCAATGATAAAACTGCTAGATTATGAGTTTTGTGAAGAAGTGGCATTTGAGCTCCTTTATCAAAACAGACTATGATTAGTGATTTTCAAATTGTGTGTAATGCACAACAGTGACTAAAAAATACGTATTTTACGTATGTGAGTGGCATATGTTGAGTTTTGATATGTGGATAGGGTATTTGGGCTTGTTTTGTGCTGCTTTTAATTGGCTTTTAGGCTGGTTTTGTTATACAGATCTGGCAACCCTATCCAGTAGTGTGTTTTAGACCATATTCCATTAGGATTTAATGGTTTTAACTTGCCAACAAATTACCAGTAGAGACCCACAGGGACCATTACAGTTTCCATTAAAACAATACAATTCCCATTATAACCATTAAAACCATTACAGATTCTGGTTTTGTTCAGAAGAGTTTGGATATGCACCTTGGACATGCATCATGTTTTTTGACATGTACAATGATTGATCAAGCTTCAGCTTTCTTTTATTTGTCACTTACATGTTACATTACATACATACCTTGTTCCTCATCCCACAATGTGCTTTAGAGTAGAGATTGTTTTAGAGCAGCTTCACAGTTTGAGATAGTAACATAATGATGCAACTTTCAAAAGTCAAGCAGAATACGCAATTTAAAATAAATAGAGACTATGCAATGTATACAGTGTGCATTTTTATACCACGTTAATACCATGTTTTATGCACATGCCAGATAGCTTTCTCCAAGTATTTTTTATGTTATTGCAATAAACAGATGTAAATTTAGTGGCATACTAATGTTTTTCAGGTGTGTGTTGGTATTGTAGACTTTGAGATTGTTGAATTGCTAATTGAGCTAAATAAAACTCTAGCGAGGCCGCTGAGAAAAACTCTTCTGACGTTTCTAAGTGCAATCAAATATAAAAATACTGGTGAGCTGAGCTCTTACGTCTGGAGGTGTGTGTGTGTGTGTGCGTGCGTGTGTAGGCTAGAGGCTGATCAGAGCTGTCAGCAACAGCCGTAGAAAGCCTGACAAGCTCAATAAACACTAATAAGAGATGCATTTCTCTGAATTTCAGGAATTGCATTTCTCTCGCTCTTTGTTTCTTCGTAGATTGTGGGTTTGTGATGAATGTTGGTCTTGAGCCGACTGTTTCTGCATGATTTAAGGAAACTGTCTGAGAGGCCTCAGCGTTTACTCCTAAAATCCTCACCTTCAGCGTTGCTATGGATATAATATGTTAAAAAGGGACAGGCGACTCTTTCTGCTGCCTTTAGGGATTTTATTGCGCCTGCAGAGGGAGCTGTGCCTTTTATATACAGTATATCTATACATATATCTATATCTATATCTATATCTATATATACATATATATATATATATATATATATATATATATTAGGGGCGCACGATAAATATCGGGCGATAATTAATGCGCATCTTGTCAGTAAAGCCGGTTCTCTAATCAGCGCTAAATTCCAACACGTGCGTGATTTCACATTGAGCAGCATTTACTACACAGAGCCGTTGTTCACTGACAAGCTGCGCAAAACCACATGGATTGCGCATTAATTATCGCCCGATATTTATCGTGCACCCCTAGTCTTAAAATAAACTGTCAGATTTTTTTTTACTAGTTTTTTTAATCTAATTTAAGACTCAATGGTTATGTAAAATCATATAATATGTAACTATTGTTAACTTAACCTGAAACTGAAACCATAAAAAAATTACAGTACTTGAAATAAAATAAACATTAACTGAAATTATATATAAAACTTTTTTTTTTGCTAGCTGCCAAGGCAATATTTCTTGTTTTATTTTAACTTGATGTGCTAAAACTAATAAACTAAAACTTAAAAAATATATAGACATATTAATAAAAAACTAATAAAATGACAAAAAAGTCTATTCAAAATATTTTTTTAAAACTCGCCAAATATTGTGTAGTGATTTAGCGAACGATTGTTGAGTGATTTTAGATTTATCTAGCATATAAAACACAGAAGTGCAGCTGGAATAAACGCTGAATAAACGTAAACACAAGTGTTCTCGAGTACAGGTGTGAATACTCATCTAATCTAAAACAGCTGTAAATACTGATTGAGTGCAGGTGTCAGCGGCTCTCACACTAAATTGGCCTCATGTTTGCAATTTTACTTTTCGCTTTGTTCTCTATTAACTGATGAACACTACAGGGATGGGCATGAATCATTTTACATAAGCAGAATAAAACTTTCAGAAGCCCCAAACACAGGCCGTGTTTTAAAGATGAAGAGGTGAACGATGTGGGTGGGGGTGTTAATGATGGAGCCGTTGCTTTATTTTGGATGTAATTGCTTTGTTCACGCACCTGCTTCCAAATGCACCATCTGTCATCAGCCCGAGAAAAACTCACAAGACAATCCAACACGTAACGTCTAAATAATGCTGCTGAGAATCATGCTGTGGGATACGGAGACAGTAAAGACAGCAATGCTAAAGGCTGTTTTTTAAATAGTTGTCCTTGTGTAGGTGTCAATGTGTACTACACTGCATATTTCCTGTTGGTTTTAAATATAGTAAACAAAGCAGTTTGCATTATGCAACAATACTTACTGCTGGCCAAAAGTTTGGAATAATTTAATGTTATTTTTTTAATTCTCTTCTCACCAAAGTTGCATTTATTTGATTAAAAATACAGTAAAAACAGTATTATTGTGAAATATTATTACAATTTAAAAAATCACTTTTCCATGTGAATATATTGTAAAATGTAATTTATTTCTGTGAGTCAAAGCTGAATTTTCAGCATCACAAAACATTTCTGATTATTAGAAACAGTTGTGCTGCTTCATATTTTTGTGGAAACCGTGATACAAAACCATTCAAAAGTTTGGGGTCAGTAAGATTTAAAAAAAAAAAAAAAAAAAAAAACTTTTTTTTCAGCAAAGACGTTTATAATGGTACAAAAGATTTCTATTAAAATAAATGCTGATCTTTTAAACTTTCTATTCATCAAAAGTCCAGAAAAATAAAATGTATCACCGTTTCTACAAAAATATGAAGCGGCACAACTGTTTTCAACATTGATAATCAGATATAAAAAAAATAAAGTCGTGACGTATTGTCAAGTATGGTGACCCATACTCGAAATTGGTGCTCTGCATTTAACCCATCCAAGTGCACACACACAGCAGTGAATAATGAACAAACGCACGCACGCACGCACGCACCCGGAGCAGTGGGCAGCCATTGCTCCAGCGCCCGGGGAGCAATTGGGGGTTCGGTGCCTTGCTCAAGGGCACCTCAGTCATGGTATCGAAGGCAGAGACAATCCCCACCTTCAATTCCTGCCGGTGTGAGAATCGAACCGGCAACCTTCAGGTTACAAGCCCAACTCCCTAACCATTAGGCCACGACCATTAGGCCAGATATGTTTCTTGAGCAACAAATCGGCATATTAGAATGATTTCTGAAAAATCATGTGACACTGAAGACTGGAGTAATGATGCTGAAAATTCAGCTTTGATCACAGAAATAAATTATACTTCAACACATATTCACATAGGAAACAGCTCTGTGAAATTGTAATAATATTTCATATTTTTTTCTATTTTTACTGTATTTTTGATCAAATAAATGTAGCCTTGCTGAGCAGAAAAGTGTTCTTTCAGAAACACCCAAAACCTTTGACTGGTAGTATATGCTGCATACTGCATATTGTAAGTGTAGTATGGAAGTGTTGTGTTGGAGCACATCTCATGTGTTTCAGGGTCGAGTGAGGTGAGGCGGCTCATCTTTGGTGGTGTTGCGCTTCCTGAAATATCCTGAAAGATGTTTTGGGTGTGTGTGCACTAATACTCTGTCCCTTGGGCTGAACTTTTCTCTGGAGTGAAATTCATGGAAAGACACGAATGTCAAAAAGTCGATTTGCAACACACATCCCATTTATTTTCCATTTGAGAGGGTTTTGCCGGCTATGAGCTGTGTGTGTGTGTGTGTGAAAGTGATTTGGGATTACAGGTGCCTGGCAGGTTTATCGGAGACCCAGCGGCTTTATCCGGGGCATTTCCATCTGTCTGAGTGTGTGTAAGTCTGCAGGCTTAGTGTTGCTCTGCGCAGGGTTTCTCTCTCATCAATCTGATTGTTTGATTTGTGTCTTGTGGCTTGTGTTTACTGAGATCAGATGCCTCCCTGACACTCTGACCTGTAGCATTAACGCTACAGGGGAATATCGTATGGATTTATTAGCACTGACTGCTTGCTGCATACGGGTCAGGGATTTGAATACACTGTCAAGTGTTAAAGTGTTCAAGCTGAATGTGTTTGTTTCGTCCTGCAGTGTTTGAGCTGCAGACATCAGTGATTCCTCAAATCATGTGTGTTATCAGCGCTGGGTAGATTACTTAAAAATTGTAGTTAGTAACGTAATCTCTTGCATTACAGATAATCAGACTACTTTTGGATTACTTTTTGATTACTTTTGACCTTACTTGTTTATCACATTGATTTAAATAGTATAATCGTGTACTATATTGATATAAAAATACAAAAAGAACATATATTTAAGAAGTTACAAATATACAGTCAACCCAAAATTTATTCAGACACCTTTAACATTTCTCACATTATCACAATTTATTTGATATAATTTAGAAAATGTTAATAAAATATAAGAACTCAAGAGTTAAACTGTGTCAGAACAAATTGACACTAAATCGTCGAAGAAGTCAGCGAAGTGGCCCTGACACAGGCAACCCGGATCACGCATCTCTGGCCAGTCCCTCCGGGGAGGCGGGGAGTCCTGCTGTGGTCAGTCAGAACGTGACGCCTTCTGTCTCATCCAGCTTGACTCCCCTCTGCTGCACCACCGCTGTTATGTCGATTGTCCCTTTGGTGCCACTCGTACGGAGTTTGGGGGCGTGGCTTGCGCTGCCCAACCCGTCCCGCTGGCTCATTCGCACAATTAGACTCGGCTATGCGATTCAGTTCACCAGGGGACCTCCCAAGTTCAGCGGCGTTCTCGAGACTTCTGTGACAGTCCGAGAGGCACCTGTCTTGCGCGAGGAGATTGTTGTCCTCCTGGCAAAGGATGCAATCGAGCCGGTCCCTCCAGCCGAGATGAAGCAGGAGTTTTACACCCCTTACTTCATCGTGCCCAAGAAAGGCGGTGGCCTTCGGCCAATCCTGGATCTGCGAGTCTTGAATCGGGCCCTGCACAAGCTTCCGTTCAAGATATTGATGCAGAAACGCATCATCAGATGCATTCAGCCCCAGGATTGGTTTGCAGCGGTCGACCTGAAGGACGCTTACTTTCATGTCTCGATTCTCCCTCGACACAGGCCGTTCCTTCGTTTTGTGTTCGAGGGTCGGGCATGGCAGTACAGGGTCCTCCCCTTCGGGCTGTCCCTGTCCCCCCGTGTCTTTACGAAGGTCGCGGAGGGCGCCCTTGCCCCGTTACGGGAGGTGGGCATCAGGATCCTCAACTACATCGATGACTGGCTCATCATGGCCCAGTCGCGAGAGCAGTTGTGCGATCACAGGGACCTGGTGCTCCGGGACCTCAGCCAGTTGGGGCTTCTGGTCAACTGGGAAAAGAGCAAGCTTTCCCCTGTGCAGAGAATCTCTTTTCTCAGTGTGGAGTTGGACTCGGTGAGTATGACGGCGCGTCTCACCAACGAGTGTGCCCAGTCAGTGCTGGACTGCCTGAGTTCCTTCAGAGGCAGGACGGTGGTATCACTGAAACACTTTCAGAGGCTCCTGGGGCATATGGCATCCGCAGCCGCAGTCACGCTGCTCAGATTGCTTCATATGAGACCACTTCAGCACTGGCTACACTCCCGAGTCCCGAGATGGGCATGGGACCACGGTGCACATCGGGTGGCCATCACGCCGATGTGTCGCCGCCTATTCAGCCCCTGGTCGGACCTTGCTTTCCTACGGGCCGGGGTGCCCTTAGGAAAAGTGTCCCGGCATGTCATTGTCACGACGGATGCCTCCAGTATGGGCTGGGGCACCACATGCAACAGGCAGGCAGCCTCGGGGCTCTGGACAGGGCCTCAGCTGCTTTGGCACATCAACTGCCTAGAGCTGTTGACAGTGCATCTGGCCTTGCGGCAGTTCCGGCCACTGCTGCAAGGCAAGGACGTGTTGGTCCGCACAGACAACACTGCAGCTGTCTTGTACATCGACCGGCAAGGAGGTTTACGATCACGTCGCATGTCACAGCTCGCCCGCCATCTCCTCCTCTGGAGTCAGACGCAGTTCAAATCGTTGCGCGCCGTCCACATTCCGGGGGAGCTCAATCGTGCACCCGACGCGCTCTCACGACAGCTCAAGTTCCCCGGAGAATGGCGACTCCATCCCGAGATGATCCGGCTGATCTGGAGTCGATTTGGGGAAGCTCAGGTGGACCTGTTTGCTTCCCGCGAGTCCTCCCACTGCCAGCTATACTACTCCCTGACCGAGGCCCCCCTCGGCACGGACGCACTGGCACACAGCTGGCCTTGGACTCTTTGCAAGTATGCGTTTCCCCCAGTGAGCCTCCTCGCACTGACACTGTGCAAGGTCAGGGAGGACGAGGATCAGGTCTTATTGGTTGCGCCTTTCTGGCCCACCAGGACCTAGTTTCCGGAACTCATGCTCCTCGCGACAGCCCCTCCCTGGCGCATCCCCCTGAGACAGGGTCTTCTCTCTCAGGGGCTCGGCACCATGTGGCACCCGCGTCCAGATCTCTGGAACCTCCATGTGTGGCTCCTGGATGGGATGCGGCAGACTTAGCTAATCTGTCACCAGCGGTGGTTAACACGATCACTCAGGCTAGAGCTCCCTCTACAAGGCAAGCCTATGCCCTGATATGGAGTCTGTTCGCGAACTGGTGTTCTTCTCGCCGAGAAGACCCCCGAAGATGTTAAATCCTCCTAGGCCACCCCTGGTGCCCTCCTGGGAGCTCTCTACTGTCCTGAATGGCCTTCGGAGGGATCCCTTTGAGCCACTGGATTCAGTTGAGCTTAAATTCCTGTCTGCTAAGACAGCGCTCCTGATCACGCTCACCTCCATTAAGAGGGTTGGGGACCTCCAAGCATTTTCGGTGAGCGAAGAGTGCCTTGTGTTCGGGCCGGCCTACTCTCACGTTGTCCTGAGACCCCAGCCTGGATACGTGCCTAAGGTTCCCACCACACCTTTTCGCAATCAGGTGGTGAACCTGCAAGCACTGCCCTTGGAGGAGGCAGACCCAGCCTAAGCGTTGCTGTGTCCCGTGAGCGTGTTGCGCATATACGTCGACTGCACTCGGAGCTTCTGAGCCTCTGAGCAGCTCTTTGTCTGCTACGGAGGTCAGCAGAAAGGGAAGGCTGTCTCCAAGCAGAGGTTGGCCCACTGGATAGTGGATGCCATCGCCTTGGCGTACCAATCCCAGGGCGAGCCATGCCCCTTTGGGGGTGAGGGCTCACTCCATTCGGAGTGTAGCCTCCTCCTTTGCGTTGGTGCATGGCGCCTCTCTGGCAGACATTTGCAGAGCTGCGGGCTGGGCGACACCGAACCGATTTTACAATCTCCGCGTTGAGCCAGTTTCTTCCCGTGTGTTGGGCTGGGTAACAGGTAAGTGGCAGGAAGAGCCAGTCAGTGTCATGCTTGCTGCGCCCTCACCTGGGGATGCGAGCGCTTCTTTCCTCCTCCAGTAAGTTCCCCGGACGGCGAACCCTGGTTGAGCATCCTCCAGCACCCTCGGCAGTCAGACTGGGCGGAGCAGTCTGACGCCAGGCCCAGTATCGGTGTTAGCTTGCCTGGGTCTCCAGTCAGCCCCCTTACTGGGCTAGATGTCCATATGGCTTGATTCTCTTTGGGCAATCCCATATGTGTATTTTCCACGGTAAGGTTTCCCTCTCGGCAAACCCATGTCTTCCCTTTGACAGTTCACTCTGTCAGTCTCTGCTGGCAGTTGTTCCATCCCTACTCTCAGGTAGGACCTGCCTCAGAGACCAGTTCCATATGTAGTATTGCCCCAGGCCTAGGTCAGTCCATAGCAGTATCTCCACATGATACCTCCCTACGGGTAGGATGTGGTCTCCGTAGCGCCCTTCTCCGGAAGGCTCGCTTCCTCACCGTTACTGCCGAGCTGTAACAACAAATAGGAAAGACTTGAAGCAATCTTTCATGGAAGGCCAAAATCCCTTCTGTTAAGAAATTTCTGTGGGAAAAGGAACAGCAGCTTGGCTATCTCCAGCTGCGATGTACTCACCTGTGGTCCCTGCGGGCACCAACTTTTGCTGCGCCATAGGATTGTGATAGGGTTCAGATTGTGGCGCTTTCCATGGACCCCATAATGTCGTGACGACATAACTCGTAGTGACCGACAGATAGGGAACATCTCGGTTACGTACGTAACCCTCGTTCCCTGATGGAGGGAACGGAGACGTTATGTCCCCTTGCCACAACCTCGAACCATCGCTGGTTGGCAGGGACACGTTCTCGGCTCCTCAGTGTAAAACCTGAATGAGTGGATGCACCTGTCGCCTATTTATACCCGTATGCACGGGGAGTGGCTCAGGCATGCAAAATCCACTAGCCAAATTTCATTGGCATTTTCTCTTAAAGTCAGAGATGATTGGGGCTCCCAAGTGAATCCCCATAATGTCGTCACGACATAACGTCTCCATTCCCTCCATCAGGGAACGAAGGTCATGTACGTAACCGAGACGATATCTTTGATAGAAAGGTTTGTAACAAACATGGTCAGGTCAAAGTGTCAAATCAAATTTTTGGTCCAAATTTTTTTTTATCAGTTTTACTGGTAGTCCACTGTATGAAGAATTTTTGGGTATAATATGTCACAGTTTACTTTATTTTGCTATCCTCACTTACATAAATGAAATATAGTGTCCTGCACCCACTAACCCTAAAAATATAAAAAATTATATCTGGTGTCTGAATAATTTTTGGTTTGACTGTATGCACAAAAAGGTTTGGGAATCTCTACATTACATGTAAATAAGAAATTACATGATTTTGTGCATTTTAATGTATTTGAAGGATAAAAGCCTTTCAAAGAAATAGCAATGTATGCTTATTGAAATGATTTTTGTAAATCCAATGGTCAAATGCTGTGGCTTTTCAATTTTTTTTTTTTTTTTTTTTTGTTTAATTATAGCCACCTGACTATAGTTACAATCTGTTATATAAA
Organism: Spinibarbus caldwelli; assembly: GCA_039654775.1. Taxonomy (NCBI): domain Eukaryota; kingdom Metazoa; phylum Chordata; class Actinopteri; order Cypriniformes; family Cyprinidae; genus Spinibarbus; species Spinibarbus caldwelli. The sequence continues at coordinate 1,694,151 of CM077229.1, read as the reverse complement.
TATAATAGTGACTAGTCTTTGTGTGGATGTCCACAAAACTGGAAGACTTTCTGAATGTATATAAGCAATAAGCTTTTTTGGAAAGGTTAATTTAAAAGATGAAAAATAGAAATTAGGGACAATCAATGAATTATGAAAAATGTATTGCTATTGTGTAAATAATATGTAATCATGTAATCAATAAAAAAGTAACCAGTCAGATTATGAGTATTTTAAAATGTAATTTAAACTAATTACAAGTACTTCACTTTTGGATTACGTAATCTAGATTACATGTAATCAGTTACTACGTAGCACTGTGTGTTACTAAGTGATCAGACACACAATTATCCATCAGTTTTGCACAGGCAAACATTTTCATATCATATTTTCTCCAGTAAATCTAGTTTGAGTTCAGGTTGTAATGTGAGTGGTGTAATGTGATCATATCGTCTGTCTGAAGAAGAATAAACAATCAATGTCATTCCAGTAATTCACAGAGAATGAAATGATGAAATCTTTTAGTTATGAATTTGGTTGTCTGATTGTTCATGTTCACGTCAGTGTGATTCATGTCAAAGCAGCTTTCCTGTCTTTCTCACTGTCTGTCAGTCAGCGATAGTTGTTTGATATTTATATTGTTTTATATATTCACAGAAAACTGAATTTCGGCCCATAAACATTAAGTCTCGCAGCACTGCTCTTATTCTTATACTATAAAATGTCACTAAATAAAGCAGTTGAATGCCAACAGAAATTCACACACACAATGTTGTGATACATGCTGTCAGTTTTCTTGTTCTCCAAAAGCTGACCTGTTGACAGTTTGGTGTGTTAACAGCAGAAAGAACTGTGTCTAAACACAAGTTTTTCAGTGTAGAGAAGCTGTTAACGATTCACATTTCCTCCCTGTTCTAGCATACCCCGACTTCAAGTCTTGTTGCAATGATTTTTTTATGAGATGAGCTCATATGAACACCACTATGTCGCAATTACCAGCGGGAAACTGGGTTTTTTTGTTTGAGCTCAGACCCAGATAACAAAAATATTCTAAGAACGTATTGCTAACGTTCCCATTAAGTTATAAAAACATTATTTCTGAAGGTCCGTTTTTTTTTTTTTTTTTTGGTTACATGAACATTAAGGGAACGTTCCATTTTATGATTTTGCGTGAGAACGTTACCTATGAATGTTCTCTGAATGTTTTGAAACAAATAGTAATGTTTAAAAAATGTTAGATGAATGTTCAACTAAAACGTTCCAGAATAAACATTCAGAAAACGATAGATAAATGTTTTTGTGCTCAGATTTTGAAAGACCAGATAACTTTGAATGAACATTCTATTAATGTTACTTGAAGAATGTTTGTTCATAATTTTGAGAGAACTTTGCCAGAACATTCTAAGAACACTGGTGGCGAGTCCAAATTAAATAATGGCGGAAGCAGGTTTATTATAGAAATATAATGAATGTTGACTCTGTTTTCTCAGTTTCATTCCTCTAAAGATCACATTTCATCCTCTCTACCCTAGTAAAAAAGTAATATATTTAAAATACATTTATTTCATACTAAGTATAGTTCAAATCTATTAAGTTATTTATTGACATATTGCTTGAGACTTACTGATATAAAAATTATGACTACATTTCTTAATATTAAGCCTAAAATGTGTTTTAATGTCACTATTGTTGAGGATTTGTATGATCTTTAAATAATATCTTTAAATGCAAGATATTTAAAGTGTACCTAAAGTATACTTGCAATAGTTCCACTTTGGCAAAATCAAATATACTTCAGTATATCTTTAGTTGAACTTCAGCACTACTTTCGCACAAATAAAGTGCATTAAGTACAAAATTAATTGTTCCAGTTTAGTAGACTTTAAGTATACCAAAAGTACAGTTGCAGGGTATTTTTTATTAAGTACATAAATATGTAATGTATTTCAAATACATTATAGCATATTTATTTTTCACTAGGGTAGGTTTATCTTTATCATCTTGTTGTTTTTCTACATTCTAACAGGTTCTGATAAGCCCCGCCCCCTGATCACTAAAAACAAACACCCAGAACCCACCAAATCCAGGTTTGGGTCTGAGTCAGAGTAGCTGGAACAAGCATAAAGCTTTTCCTCTCAAAGCCAGACTCAGCACGGATAAAACCCTGTCAATCACAGCGCATATGAAAACATGCCTTCCTACAGAGAGGTTTCAGAAGAGCATCTGTGAGATTTACACTGTATATGACAGCTTTATGTGAGGAACAGGCCCAAATTCTGATGACGCTTTTTGGCTGACTGTCTGCTATCATTCTATCGAAAAAAAAAATAACTCCTATGTTCCACAGAAGAAAATCACACAGGTTTCGTGTGACATGATGGTGAGTAGATGATAACAGTATTTGGCTGTCTGGGTGCACCGTCCCTTTAAGAGCCAATGCAGCAGGCTTACAGAAATCTGTCAATTGCGAATGACGAGTACAGCTGTCTTCTGTGTGCGCACGCATGTTTCACTCTGATGGATCACGTTGTCACTCTCTCTCTCCTGCTTTTACACTGATCAATGAGCTAATGGAGTGTTAGAGCGGGATAACAGCTTTACCTCAGTGCACACACACACACGACCCCCCTCAGGTCTTCATTCTGTAGGGGTTTCTAAGAAAGTCATTTGTCTTGTAACACTAGTGGACTTCCTTTAGGGTCTGCGGAGGTTAAACGTGAAGATATTCATGATGTCTGTCTAGTAGGATTGAGAAAAATTCAGACTTGAGTCAATTCATGAACTGAAATTGAATCGAAATAACTGGAAGATGAATTTACAGAAGGAATTACAGAGTCATGCAAAAGAGGAATGTCATTTGTCCAACACAACAATAAAAATGGCCAAAAACAGATAGGATATTATGGGATCTGTCCTTTACATTTATGAATTTTGCTGATGCTTTCATCCAAAGAGTATTTTAAGCTGTATATTTTATCAGCATGTTAATTCCCTGCTTCATTTCATAGGAAATGGAAGTATTCTGTAAAATAAAAGTTAATTTAATTTTTATTTTAAATGTAGAAATATTTAATTAAATATAATGTAATTTCTAAAGTAACTGATCAATATTAGAAATGTAATTAATACATGCATTAATAAATAATTTCTAATTATTACTATTATTGTTGTTTTTAAGTATTTATACTAATATTTATATAGTAATTATATATTAATTATACATAGAACACCTTAGCAACTGCATAGAAATAATATATATAGAGAGAGAGAGAGTATTTAGTTAATTTTTTTTGTATAGAATTGTTTTTACATTTACCTTAAATTTATTTCATATGTTATATAACTATAATATCAGGAATTATAAATATGTGATTTCCATAGCAGAACATTTCAAGCATTGATTTGCACATATTTATGTGACATGTTTACGAGTAATTCATGCTAAGTAATGAAATGCATTATTTAAAAACAGTGTTTTTGTTAAATTCATTCCTTTTTAATTCTACTTTAAAGTTTAAATGCAGATTACAGTTCTGCATCTTGTTTGCTAAATCAGTTCAACTGACATTGGGGTATTGAATTGGACTCTACACGACACCTAACCCTGCTGTCTAGTCCTCAAATCTCAGTGCTCCTGTCACATCACTCCAGGCTAATCCTCTCTGTCATCCCATATCACACATTCACTTACAGTGCTGCTAATCAGGGTTTGGAGGGCAGATTATGTTTTAACGATCCGAACCACTTTATATGTCATGACTCATGAGTCTTTGATTGGCAGGTTTTTGCCCATCTGACTGAAATCACGGTTATTATGTGGCGCTGACGATTTCACAGTCTGACTCAAGTGGAACAGCTCAGGTGTGTGTGAGCGCCTGCTGCTCACAGCGGCTCAGCAGAGAGACGTCCAGCGTGATTAGCACTGATAGAGACAGAAATGATGGGACCAATCTCTCAGAAACATCACCAGGTCTCATTTTTTACAATTTTGACCTTATTTTCATGACAGTTCAGCACATTTTGTCCCAAAGTGCTTGTTATTGTAATGCATCTGGGTGTTTCACTTTTGCATTTGGAGTATTTTATAATTCCCAATAATTCTCAGTGGTGACTCTTATTACATTCTCATTACTGTAATGCAGTAATGCTTTAATTAAAATCTGCATTAATAAAAAGCAGTGCAACAGATACTAGCATGTTGTATAAGCACAGTTTCCAGTTCACATATTATTTTTTTTTCCACATCACAGCAATGATGTTAGATTATTGAAAACTGGAGGAAAAGTGCTTAACTGTCATGAAAATAATACATCTTTCTAAATATAGGCTTCATTTTATTTAAATTTGACCTGGACATGTAATTTACAGATTTCGTGAGGTTCACCCGATGAGAGAAAATGGCTGAGCAACTTTAACATGAGGCAGAACTAGGAAAAAAGTCCAGCAAGCCAGTGCTTATGGGCACAGCAGGAAATCAGCCAACCAGAAATAGGAAGAGAAAAGGAGAGAGGGAGGCTCATAAGTAATTGAAATGGAGGTGATGTCGCCGATGGGCTGCACCACTGCTGTAACTGAAGTGCAGCTGAGCGTTTGGGATAAAATTGCTTTCTAATTATTCAATCCAGCTTTACTTTTCCTCCTGAGAGACAGAGAGAGAATGACTGAAAGAAAGAGAGAGAAAGATAGTCTCTGCATGTATGATGATGAAGCATTTTACAGGTTGATATGTGTATGCTGTTTATTTTGTTGTATTATGAGCCATACCTTTAATGTGCATTTATTTTTTCCCAGCATGCAGCAGCAGTGGGTGTGTGTGGCTTTACTGGCCCTCCTGACTGTCACAGCGATACTTGCAGATGGTGGAAAAACAGAGAAACAAGGTAAAAGAATATTTTCTCTTCTGTATTACTCTTACTGCTCTGTATTGCCACATGTTGCTATATTCTACCCTACACTGCTGTATATATAAACACCTACTTGTCTATATTACCCTGTGCTGCTCTATATTACCCTATATGCTAGTCTATATTACCCCATTAGCCCACATTCCTCTATATTACCACTCAATGCACTATATTATCCCATACTCTATCTATTCAATGTCACCACACATGACTCTATATTTCCCTGCATTTCTCTGTATCACCCCAAATTGACCTAAATTCCCTCTTGCTCCTCTATGTATCCCCCTGCATTCTGTATTACCCCATACTGCTCTATATCACCCACACCGTTCTATGTTATCCCATACTGATTTATATCACCACGCTGCTCTATATTATCCCAGTCTGCTCTTTATTACCCTCGCCACTCTTTATTACCCAATACTGCATTACTGTATTATGTCTTATTCTGACTGCATTACTGAGATTAAAACATGGATGGATAATAATTTCTTGTGTTTGAACGGTGGTAAAACTGAAGTTATGCTTATTGGTTCCTGTCATCAAATTACTAAAGCTGGCCATCTGTCCCTGACTCTTGACGGCTCTGTTTTGGAAGTCCAGAGTCGAGTGAGGAACCTTGGAATTATTTTTGATGCAAATCTGTCTTTTGATTCTTTTGTCCAGAGCACTGTTAAAACCTCTTTTTTTACCTCAGAAATATCGCAAGACTGCGCCCTATGTTAAATTTTACAGTCGTGGAAATGCTGATAAATTCCTTTGTCATCTCACGCACGGTTAGACTATTGTAACGCTCTTTTAGCTGGAGCTACTAAATCTACACTTAATAAGTTGCAATATGTACAAAATTCAGCCGCCAGGATTTTAACTGGGACTAGCATTGGCAGTCATATTACTCCAGTGTTAGAATCTTTGCACTGGCTCCCGGTCAGGTTTAGAGTGGATTTTAAAATTATGATGCTTACTTTTAAAGCATTACATGGCTTGGTACCACATTACCTCACAGAATTGTTACATCCATACACTCCTAGTCGTAGATTGCGCTCCTCTCAGTCAAACTTGTTGGTTGTTCCTCAAACACGTCTAAGATCTATGGGTGACAAGACTTTCTCTTTCTATGCTCCTGTCCTTTGGAATTCTCTGCCTCTTGAACTTAGAGAAGTTCAGAACTGTGATGGTTTCAAAGTTCAACTTAAGACACATTTTTTTAAACTTGAATTTGCTTATTGATTTTGCATTGCTTTTTATTGTATTTGATTACATTGTGTTCAGCACTTTGAGAAGCTACTTTTTAAAGGCGCTTTATAAAATAAAGTTTATTATTATTATTATTATTATTATTATTACTGCTCTATATCACCCATATCCCTCTGTATTCCCCATGCCACTCTATATTACCCCATACTGCTCTATATCACTCATGATGCTCTTTATTACTCCTTGCTGCTCTGTATCACCAATGCCACTCTGTATTTCCTCATACTGCTCTATATCACTTATGCCGTTATATATTACTTCATGCTACTCTATATCACCCATGCCGCTCTAAATTACCCCATGCTGCTCTGTATCACCAGTACCACTCTGTATTTCCCTATACTGCTCTATATCACCTATGCCGGTATATATTACCCCATGCTGCTCTGTATCACCAACAACACTATGTATTTCCCCATACTGCTTTATATCACCTATACCGTTATATATTACCCCATGCTGCTCTGTATCACCAACAACACTATGTATTTCCCCATACTGCTTTATATCACCTATACCGTTATATATTACCCCATGCTGCTCTATATCACCTATGCCGCTCTATATTAATCAATGGTGCTCTGTATCACCAACAACACTCTGTATTTCCCCATACTGCTCTATATCACCCATGCCATTATATATTACTCCATGCTGCTCTGTATCACCCATGTCGCTCTATATTACCCATGCCGCTCTATATTACCCCATACTGCTCTGTATCACCAACAACACTCTGTATTACCCCATACAGCTCTATATCACCCATGCTGTTATACATTACCCCGTGCTGCTCTATATCACCAATACCACTCTGTATTACCCATACTGGTCTGTATCACTCATGCAGCTCTATATTACCCCATGCTGCTCTATCACCAATACCACTCTGTATTACCCTATACTGCTCTATATCACCCACGCTGCTATATATTACCTCATGCTGCTTTATCTCATCAACACCGCTCTATATTACACCATGCTGCTATGTCACCCACGCCACTCTATATCACCCACACTGTAATACCCCATACTGCTCTGAATTACCTCTCAGCACTCTATATTTCCCCACTCTCCTCTATATTATCCCACAATGCTCTATATTTCCACACACACACACACACACACACACACACACACACACACAGCTCTGTATCACCTCACACTGCTCTATATCAACCCACACACTCTCTCTGACTCTTATACATACAATTGTAAGGTGCAACATGAAACTGTGTGTGCTCTCACTCTGACAGGTAAGAAAGAGCGTAAATCGGACTGTGGTGAGTGGCAGTGGAGCGTGTGTGTGGCTAACGAGGGTGACTGCGGCCTGGGCACCAGAGAGGGCACACGTACCGGCACCGACTGTAAACAGACCATCAAAACCCAGCGGTGCAAAATCCCCTGCAACTGGAAAAAGCAGTTTGGAGGTGAGAAGCCACACAAACACAGGTTAAACACACACACACACACACACACAGGGCTCAGGGTAAATAAGCCAGCGCTGTGGAGTAACAAGATGGGGATTCTCACAGAATTCTGTCCTCAGAAATGACACGACTGCAATGAGAGCCAGAAACAAGCTGGCAGAATATACCACCGTGTGTGTGAGTGTATGTGTGTGTGTGTGTGTGTGTGTGTGTGAGAGAGAGAGAGAGAGCATATGCCACCTTCCCTCGGGATTTGTAGGTATGCACATAAACTATCAACAAACACTGAAACTGTAGGGTGTTTTCTTGAAGAAGTCTCTCTCCGGGAAGACCGTCTTGCTCTGAAAGAACATCAGAAATCACAGACTTAATGCAACATGATCACACTAAACGTTGAGTGATGAATCCTCTGTGTATTTCTGTGTAGTTCAGCAGCCGTGTCAGTGTAGCTTAGTGTCGAAACGCCACTAGATGTCTAGCGCAGAATTTTTCCTCTTCAGTTATAAGGGCTCTATTTCACACCGGCCTCATTTTTGAGGGTCTTGGTTCAGGACAGCGGCCATTCAGCCGGAGGGCTGCTGCAAGCAATTACATTCTCTCTGCCTTTAAATATGTCATTAGAGACAATTTTGTGCTTGATTGAAGCAGTTTAACCCCCGTCCATTCTGGCAGAGACCGAGAGAAATCGCTCCAACGCATGGACAGAAAGAATGAAAGATGAAATGAGACGAGAGATAAAAGAACGAGAGCATAGATCAGGGCTTCGCAATTGGTTTTGCTTCAGGATCCCGATTTTACATTAGCCGTCAAGTGCCAACCCAACACAGTACCTAAATTGTTTATCGTATAAAATTGCATTTCGATGGTCTCATGCTCTCGGCAGCCAATAATTCTCCTCGCAAAACAAACTGTGCTCGGCACAAACCTCACTGTAAGTGAACCTGTATTTAATGTAGTCTGGGGTGTTTTCTTTTCCCTTGTGTAGTCTGCAACTCGTTTTACTTCCGTAATCTGATGTATTTCCAAGTGAAACAGGATATTCAACAAGAAAAAAAATGTGGTTTTAAACTTTGGGAGTTATTGCATGGTGAAAAGTTTCTCCGCATGACAGATGGTTTAAAAGGGATTGGAGACGGCAGCTGGAAACTTGCTCAAGATTATGAAGACATACATTTATTTCTTCAGAATAACATGCACTGCTGAACCTTTCACAATAACACCAGGAAGATGCATTAAGACAGTAAATTTGGATTTTGTGTTGACTTTAAACCTGTTTATGCATGTTTGTTTTGCTTTTGCATTTACAGTGTATTTTTTTACACAATTTATGCTGCATTTGAACTCCTCAAAATCAGATTATGGGTTTTTGTCTTTTGCAGGCGAGTGTAAGTATGATTTTCAGGCGTGGGGAGAGTGTGACTCGACCACAGGAATGAAGACGCGCACCGGTGTGCTAAAGCGAGCGCTGATGGACGCTAACTGCCCGAACACCGTCAGCGCCACCAAACCCTGCGGCAAACCCAAGACCAAGATACAAGGTATAAGAACACACACATAAAGACACATATTGAGCACGCTGTGTTGAGCATGCAATGTGCTCAACTTGAAAGGGTATGATAGCAGTATCAACTGATTTGATTGGAGTGCTAAAAACATTTTTGCATTAAGGCAAGACACCACAGGTGAATAGGGTAAAAATGATAATTACCACGCTTTCCTAGCTGATTAATCACAGTACATTATGACAATTGTAATGTATTACAAGTTTCCTGCATTGTTATGTTGAAATATGCAAACAAGGCATTATCTAATTAAGTATGCACTAATTTGCATACATTTCCAGAACGGAACTTTTTGTTTCATTTTGTCTTTTTTATCACTGCATGAATCAGAAAACCCCTCAGTAAAACTCTTCAGAATATAGATAGGAATAAAACTGGAAAGTTTGATGTGTTGCTGAAATGGAGAAAAACCTCACAGACTTTAAAGAAATGGATTATAATTGATATCTACAGATGCATTTTTTTACATTAAGGCAAAACACCACAGGTGAACAGTGTCAAAATTATAATTAACATGCTTCCATAGTTGATTAATCACAGTATATTATGACAGTTGTTTTACATTACAAGTTTATACAGTATTATGTTTATAGATGCAAACAATGCATTATCTAATTAAATATACACTTTTATTTGCATACATTTCCAGAACAGAAACATTGGATGAAGCCAGACTCAACATTTTGTTGACATATTAAAAGGTTTTTATAGAGGGACATTTTGATATCACTTTTTATCACTCCATAAATCAAAAAATATTGTCAACAACCAGGAAAAATACATTTTCACCATGTTTTTAGAAATAAATTGTTGCATAAAACCCCAAACAACAAACATACCCCTCTGTAAAAAGTTTGGTGTGTTAAGTATAATTGAAGTAAAAAAAAAAACTCATTTTGTGAAACAGCCTTTAAAGATATGTTGTAATTGAAATCTATAGACACAAATAGATAAATCTGAATAAAATGAACACTTCAAAGGTGTTTCCACTAGTCTAAAATAAGACTATGTCTTAGATGTTATAGAAGCAACCATGACCAGTGCGTGGAATAAACACCTGTTTGCCTGTAATGTTTTGCCTTAAAAAGAATTCAGGATCCAAATGACTCATATTTATGTATAATCCCACTTGGCCATGAGGCATTATGCTAATGTTTGACATTATGGTATACTCCAGACTGTTCTCATAATATTTTTATATGCAGTATACAGGTCTGCGTTTTGAACTGCAGGACAGTGGCATCGTAAGGTTACGCTGAAATATTGATCAATAAGGTCTTTCTCTCTTTCTGGAGCTCAAGAAGTTTCTAAAGACTCTATTAAAGTTTAATAAATGTGATGGTTTGACAGTGTATCTGTGTTAAAGGCCACAGACGGCTGGTTTGTGTAGAACTGTGTGTAGTTGTTGTCTGTGCTTCATATTATTATAAAATGAATATGCTGAGATTCATGGCAGCACTTGTACGTTACTGCAGTATTTCTAATGCTACTGTCTCCCGCTGATGAAGCCCTCTTTCTGTAATATTCCTCATTTGTAAGTCGCTTTGGATAAAAGCATCTGCTAAATGAATAAATGCAAATGTAAATGTTGGCAAAAATTCAGGCTAATCAAAAGAAATTCTTCTTAATCTACCAAGAGCATCGTTTTTCAGTCTGAAAGTCGCAGATTTAATTTTCCACCACAAAACAAAACAGAAACAGACAGCAGCATATGCATTTATTTAACTGATAAAGAAGAGTTTAATTAAGTCTCGATATGATTGTGTTTGGATGAAATGGACACTGAACCAGTTAAAGATGACATTCGGGTCAAGAACAGCTTTTCTAAACCTCATTACTGCCGTAAATGTTATTAAGCAGCATTAAAGTGCTGTAGTAACTTGTGAATATCTGGATAAGGCGGCTGGATCAGAAAAAGAGAGGACGGACGAGGAAGTGGAGGGGAGATGGATTTGTCTGTAATGGATGTGACGGGTCTCGTGTTCTCGTCTCATTTATCAGGATTTGGACTTGAGCTCAAGTGCTGCTGCCACCCTGAAAGAGCTTAAAGAGCCCAATCCATCATCAAACACCAAAGATGAACAACTGACCGCAGGAAGAAAGACAAAACCGTCTCAATATGAACTAAACATTTCTTAAAAATAGCTCCGTACTTTTAATGCATGTCAACAACTGACCCATTTGTGTCGGGTTTCATTTTTCTATCAGGAGAAACGTTATTCCAGCTCCAATTTGGAATTAAGATTTGTTAACAAAGAAGTCGCTTCTGCTCACCAAGGCTGCATTTATTTGACCAAAAATACAGTAAAAATAGAAAAACTATGAAATATTATTACAATTTCAAATATCTGTTTTCTTTGTGAATATGTGTTAAAGTATCATTTATTCCTCTGATCAAACTGAATTTTCAGCATCATTACTCCAGTCTTCAGTGTCACATGATCCTTCAGAAATCATTCTAATCTGCTGATTTGCTGCTCAAGAAACATTTCTGATTATTATCACTGATAAAAACAGTTGTGCTTCCCAAGATTTTTGTGGAAACTGTGATACATTTTATTTTTCAGGATTCACAGATGAATAGAAAGTTCAAAAGAAGAGCATTTATTTGAGATAGAAATCTTTTGTAACATTATAAATGTTTTTACCGTCACTTTGAAGCAATTGAATGCAGCCTTGATGAATAAAAGTATTCATTTCTCTTTTTTTAAGTCTTACCCCAAATTTCACAAAAATATTGGGCAGCTCAAATGTTTTCAACATACAGTAGATAATAATCAGAAATGTTTCTTGAGCAGCAAATCAGCATATTAGAATGATTTCTGAAGGATCATGTGACACTGAAGACTGGAGTAATGATGCTGAAAATTCAACTTTGATCACAGAAATAAATAATATTTTACAATATATTCACACAGAAAACAGCTGTTTTAAATTGTAATAATATTTCACATTTTTACTGTATTTTTGAGCTAATCAATCCCGCCTTGCTGAGCAGATGAGATAAAAAATAAACAAATATAAAATCTTAATTATTCCAGACTTTTGACTGGTATTGTATAAATGAAAACTAACATCTGAGCAAATCAAATGTTTCTCTGGGACTGTGTGTGTGTGTGTGTTACCTGTATCGGGTAATGTGTGCCCTTTTCAGTGTGCCAACAAACAGAGGACAGAAGTGATTAGAAACTCCTTAGAAATTCCCTACAGATGGACCGGAAACACACAAACACACATGCGCACACACACACACACACACACACACACACACACACACACACACACAGGGTGAGAAGGGGGTTTTCGCTGGGGTCTGTTTGAGGTGATAAGAGCAGCAGCAGAGAAGATTGTGGGGGTTTGGGAGCGGGTGCCACTGTCACAGATGGATGAACGGAGGTAAACAGGTAAACACACACACAGACACACACACACACACATCATCATCATCATCTCACCTGTACAGCAGACCAGATGGGATGTCACATCACTCACACTGATGTTCATGGTGAAGCGATGAGGATTTTCAGAGCCTCTGATTGGCTCGATCTCTGTTTGTTTCTCTCTGTCAGGTCACATGATTTGGCTCGTGTTAAATGCTGATTCTGTAAATAACAGGCTGAACCGCTGCAGGCCGTCCAGCTCATGAGACGCAGATGCTGATGTGTGTGTGTGTGTGTGTGTGTGTGTGTGTTTATCCATCATGCTGTACAGTGATCAGATCACAGCTGGTCTGATGGTATTGCTCAGACATTGCTCATTCAAAACTCAACGAGGCTTCATTCAAATGCTCAATTCTGTTTCATTTCATTTAATTACAAACTTTATTTCAGATGTTCTCCTTAAACTCTTGTGGGGAAAGAAAAATCTAACACTAACGAGAAATGAATTTTTGAAAAATAACGTAGACACAAAAGAGTAGATAGATAGATAGATAGATAGATAGTTTGGAATAAATGTTTGGAATAATCAAGATTATTAATGTGTTTGTATAATATATAATACATATGTATAATGTATAATTTTAATATAAATATATTTCTATTAGAATATATTATAATATGTAATGTAAATGTCATTTACGTTTTGCCATCATGGGATAAGTTACATTTAATAATAGAAATCAGTTCTTTTAAATTGTAAAAACATTTCACAGTATTACTGCTTGTACTGTGTTTTTAAAATTTTATTTATTTATTTATTTTGATCAAATAAATGCAGCCTGCCTTGGTGAGGAGGAGATTTCCTTCAAAAACTTTAAAAAATCTTAATTATTTCAATCTTTTGACCTAAATTGGTTTATTTGTTTACACAGTATTTAATCTTGAATTGATGATACATCTTTGAGTTCATATTGAGATCTCTGACATTTGATTGCAGTCTTTTGTGATCTTGTGAAATCTGAGCACAGTTTGAGACACTGAGATCTCTTGAGATCACTGTGGTGTTTTCCTCTGGAGAAACATCTGAGAAACTTCATTTAATCTCAATGCCGTCTAGAAGGAACAGCTGATCCGAAGATCTCATTTGTGATTTATCTTTCCTCCAGTTTTATTCTATAATTCGCCGTTGTTCTGCTGATGGTCTTTTGGTTGTTTTTGTGTTTGATTTGAATGGGTTTAATCTTTATGCTAATGAGATGCTAATGCTATGAACGCTTGGATGGCGTTATTGGACATGTAATCATCATCAGTCAGTTTAATGAAGATTTTCTGCACATTTTGATTGTTTTGTGTGAAAACGTATTTGTTTGGCGAGTCCAGACACGACTGCAGACGGCAGGTGTTGATGACAACAGGAACTTTTACACTTGATAAACTCTGATCAACAGGTGACGTCCACCAGCTCTCGCTAAACCCAGAAGAATGTTAATTAAACTGAGTCAAGGTTCATTTCATATCTGAGATGAGATTTATGCAGAGGAACCTTTATAAATATCCTCATATAACAATAGAATCATTCAGCGTGATTATCTGGATTTCTAGTGTCACATTGTCCTCCAAATGATCATGCAATACAAAAAAAGTTATGTTGAATAGTAAAGCCAGAACATTTTATTTTGATTTAAATAAAAAAAGTATATCTTTTTTATTTTATTTTAAACGAATTTTAATTTAATTTAAAATAATTATTTGTATTTATTATTATTATTTTATTTTTTAGCCCAAATTCTCATTGTCATGCAAAAAAAAAAAAAAACACTGATAAATTATTTGTAGATCACAATAGCATTTTATGCTGATTTAAAAATATTTTTATTGTATTTTTTAAATTAATTTAAAATGCTACATTTTATTTGACATTTTTTAAATCCAAATTCTCATTATCATGCAAAAAAAAAAAAAAAATGTTGAATGGTAAAATATTTATAGCTCACAATAGCATTTTATGCTGATTTAAATAGTCATTAATTCATTTAAAAATAATATTTCTATTTAATAATTATTTTTCATTTTTTTAAAAATAAAAAATACTGTAATATTAAATAAAAATAAAATACTTTAATACATTAATAAATCATAAGAATTATATATAAAAAAAAACTCAAATGCAAAATATTCAGATGTATTATCCATAATTAATGGCACAGAGAATACAGGGTTAAATGTCTTTAATTGCCAATGGAAAACTGTCTTAATGTACATAAAACAGGATTCATTTTCTTTCTTTCTTTTTTTTTATTTTTTATTTCTTCAGATTTTGGGCTGAAATAGGAACTGGATGTGTTTTCATGAGATTCTTGTGTATGTGTGTGTGTGTGTGTGAGAGAGAGAGAGAGACTGATGTTTGTTCATCTCCCCACAGATTCACAGAAACCAAAACGAGAAGGAAAGAAGGAGCGAAACCCGACAGACTAGAGGAGAAACTCCACCTGCATCCTGAAGCTGCTCTCCTTCTGCTCCTCAGGCAGAGACGCACGCGGATGTGAGCCGAGGAGATGATGCCACTTCTTATTTACAATAGAATATTTTTAGATCGTTTGTAGCTATAATTTAAAGCTCACAGAATAATACATAAATGATAAAAAGAAACACAAATGAATTACTAAAATCTTCTGCTGAATCTTCTAATGTTGTATCAGACTGCCCAGTTTACACAAATATGTTGTAAGAAAGTTTTTCTAACATTCCCATTAGGTTATGAAAATGTTACTTCTGAATGTTCTCTTTCTGAATGTTACAAACATCCAGTTTTTTTAAAATACTTTACAAATGTTTTTCTCGGTTATGCAAATGTTAAGGGAACCTTTCCAAACATTATGGGAAAGTTAATTTTGACTGTACTGAACGTTCTGAAACAAGAAAACATTCCATGGAGATGTATAAATGTATAAATAACCAGAAAACTCTCATTGAATGTTCTATTAAAGTTACTTGAACTTTTATTCATAACTTTGCTGGAACGTTCTGAGAACATTTGCTGTTAGCTGGGCGGGCCTGAACATCAGAGATGAATAAAATACGAAATTTTAATGAGGGTGAATTTAAATGGACTGTCCTCGTCAAACAAGATGTTGAATTAGAATTTGAATGGCAATTTATGAACAAAAAAAAAATTCTTAAATAAGTAAATTAGGGCATTCTGGGAAATTAAATGTCCTTCCATTAAAATGAATACATAATACATAAAATTTAAAAATGATCATCTGATGTTTCTGAAATATCCTATACGTACTTAGGGATAATACATAAAATAAAGAAATGTATCATTTAAAAATTCAAATTAGAATTCTGCATCCTGTTTGGCACCACAATTCAAGATCAAAAATTTTAATTCTCAATTCAGCCCTGAAGGAGAATGAAATAAAAACACAACTAAAGTTAAACTAATGCTTTATAAATGAAATAAAGTCATGAATGTAACATCATTTCCAGTAAATAAAGATGTTAATTATTCCTTCCCATCCGTGTTTTGTGTTTCTCGTGTCATTTGTTCACTGAATTGAGCCGAACAGGTGAGTAATTCATCATAAGACCTTTAATTGCTAGAACTCTTCTCCAAAAGTATATTGCACAATACAGCAAACCTTATAAGTACACCTCATGTTTCATCAGTGATCACCAATCCAGAATGCCATTCATTGCCCTAATAAAGATGGATAACATTCATATTCATTAATAAACACATGTATTTACACATCATCTGTGCTACACATATAGACTATATAGTATAATACAAACGTTAAGCTGATAACAAACCACACTTCTACTGATGGAAGCCACGACTCACAGTGAACAGAAGCACGTGACGCACAGCAGCGATGAAAAGAAACCATATATTGAGTATTTACATCGTCATCTGTACACCACGAACACAGCTCCAGATATCAGCGTTTTTGGTATATATATAAAAACACGTGTCTCTGTGCTTCACCAGGGTTCAGCATCCGTCTGTCTCCACATAAACACACACACGAGTTCCTGTGTTCAGTCTATTTACACACGCGTCAGACGGGCGTCTTTGGCCTGCTGCGTCGCCCTTTCTTTGTTTTTTCAGTCTGTTGCCATGAGTGCTACCTTTTTAAGATGTAATGTTTCGTTGAGAGACTCTTGTGTTCTGTTCAAGTCCATTGTGCTCTGGCTAACTGCCTTAGACCAGACACATACTCCACACAAGTACATATTTGAAAGAAGGACCTTCTGCTCAGCTTTCTGATGAAAAATACAGTAAAACTGTAAAATATTTCTATTTGAAATGTTTCCTTTGTGAATATATAGTAAAATGTAATTGACTGCTGTGATCAAAGCTGAATTTTCAGCATCATTATTCCAGTCTTCAGTGTCACATGATCCTTCAAAAACCATTCTAAGATGCTGATTTGCTGCTCAAGAAGCATTGCTGATTATTATCAATGCTGAAAACAGTTGTGCTGCACCAATATTTTTGTGGAAACCGTGATACATTTCATGTTTCAGGATTCTGTGATGAATAGAATGTTCAGCATAATAGCATTTATTTGAAATAGAAAACTTTTATAACATTATAAATGTCTTTACTGTCACTTTTAAACAATGCATCCTTGATGAATAAAAGCATTTTAAAAACTGGAGTATTGATGCTGAAAATTCAGCTTTGATCACAGGAATAAATTACATTTTAAAATATACTCAAATAGAAAACAGTCATTTTAAATTGTATAATATTTAACAATATTACTGTTTTTGCTGTATTTTTAATCAAATAAATGCATTCTTGATGAGCAGACGTTTAAAAAAAGCCTCATGATTCCCCAGTTAACAAAAATACGTTCTAACAACATTTTCCTAATGTTCCCATTAGGTTATGAAAACATTATTCCTGAATGTTCTCCATCCATTCAAAACATACAGTTTTTTAAATGTTTTAAAAATGTTTCTTCTTGGTTTCGTGAATGTAAAGAGAACATTCCATTAAATCAGTTTGCAGACTGTTACTTTTGAATATTCTAAAAAACAAAAAAATTTAAAAAAAGTTACATTTAAACTGAAACGTTTCAGAAAAAAGTTCAATGAATGATATATGATGAATGGTATAAATCATGTTTTTGTGCTAACGCTTTGAGCACATTATTAAAGACCAGATAACTTTGAATAAACTTTCTTTCAACATTACTGGAACATAACATTCCCAGAACATTCTGAGAACATTCCCTGTTAGCTGGGTCCAAACTTTTTTCTGCCAGTGTAGCTATGCTTTGATATACAAACTTGATTTTGTGTGTATGTCTATTTGCTTTGTACAATATGTCAGAATTGTCTCTTTCAGGTCAACTACTGTCATGGTGGAGCAACAATTTGAAATTAATCGCACCAAGTTAAATGGTCAATATGTTTATCACAGCTCTCTGAATAATAACACATCTGTATTTCTGATTCATGTACATTCCTGTAGCTCACACACAAGGTCATGGGTTCGATTCCCAGGGGAACAACAACTGATATAAATGAAAAGCGTCTGCCAAATTGCACAGACATTTGAAGGAAACTCTATCCCCCCCTTGAGGACTGGGGTTTGTTACCGCCACAATAAGTTGAATGAGACTCATTGTTGGCAGAAGAATCACGTTTGTGTACTTGTGTGAAGTATGATCACTGCCTCACATTTCTTAGATCTCTTTCCTTTCAAACTCACCATTAATAAACCAAAAAAGGAAAAAACAACAACTTTGAAGTTGGCGAGTGTGCAGACGTCTGCTTCAGTTGCTATGGCCACCAACAACTTCCATAAAGTCCTTGTCTGTCTGGAGTCTCAGTCGGTTCATATCCATGTATGGCTTGATTCTTTTGCGCTGAATCCACCGGGCTGAAATACTGTAGGCCTTCATCTTTTATACAGGATCATTTCACATATGGATTAAAAAATGTTATAGAAAAGCATCTGTGAGTTGATCAAGTCTGCGCTTCAGTGTTGTTGGTTTGTCTCGATAGGTCATCTATAATCGTGTGTCTTTGGCAGCCGTTCTGCTGTGAAACGGCGCAGTGCGCGTGAGTGACCGCCATTATCACGCACTAGATTTGAGTTTCTCACACACACAGGCTGCATTCATAAACCAAACACACAATATAGTTACATACAATATTACAAACACACGCAAGAGGCTTGAGGTGCTCCAGGGGCGCACGTTATAAAACACAAGAACATGCGCTTTACATTCCTAAACTGACCTATGGGTCACAAGCCTGCAGATCACACACACACACACACACTTGTGCTTCATCTTTCACAAAACTAACAACAAATACATGCACACAAACACTTTTTTAACAAAAGATTTAAAAATACAAATGTGTATATATAAATATACTGAGAACATACATTTAAGCCCTTTAGTTAGTATTAATTATGCTGTCATAAGGATGATGATGATGACTGGATGAAGATGGACCTGAACCTCTGAACACACATTTATGATTGGGAAAAAAAAAAAAAAAGATTCATTAGGTGTGTTCAGATGGCCTGAAAATTTGATTGGCCGCTCTAGGTGTCACTCCAAAACTCTAAACTGTGATTGGCTGTCTCTACAATCAGAGAGGCCCTTTAGGAAACCAGATAGAACTTCCTTGCTTAGCAGGAAAAGTCCTGAAATGAGTCAGTGAAGTGTATTAAATGGATTTTAGACATCCAAAATTAACAATGTAAGTACAAATATTTTTATGTAACCTACAAAGAGCTGTTTTCTCTGTTTTGGTGAAGTTTTAGTACCCCGTCTAGCTAGCTTGCTAGTGCACTACACAACCTATGTGGCCAAAAGTGTTGAGACACCTGACTCCTTTCTGAATAACAGCTTTTATTAGACTCTTAAACCCAGATAAGATGACTCTTACAGCTCTGATACGGTCAGATTATGGATGGCAAATATGACCGTCTTTTAATGACAATCACTTATTTATATGTGTGTTTAGTGGACTCTGTGTGCCAATGTATCACCATAATTCACCCAAATCTGACAAATATTACGCTTATTATTTGAAAAAGGCAAGTTTTCTTTAATTGGTGTAGTTTAGGTTTGAATTAGGCTGGTCACTATGATTAACTTTGAAATTGAAATAAATATATTTCTCATTCAAGAAGCTTTTTCACTGACATATATGTATTTCACAGGTCATCATACGGTAAAGTATGTACTTTGTATTTTGACAGTCTAAACAAAGTTGTATATTAATGCAGTTTGTGTAAAATTTATATATACATATTACTCTAAAATGCATTTTTAATTTACATATGCAAAAAAAATATACATATGCATTTTAGAGTAAAATACTAATTTAACAAATATATTTATATACATTTTTAATGAGTATTATTTGAAAAAAAAAAAAGTTTTCTTTCAACCTGTAAGTTTTGGATTTATTTGTGGTGACTATAATTCATTTTATATAAAAACTCTAGAAATCTGCAGTATATTCAGATTTACAGAGCTGAATAAATGTGTGTGTGCACGCTAAACAAATCCCAGCAGGGCACCAGCGGCGTCACTGACCCTCGGGATGGCAGTGGCTTTTTACAGGTGCCGTCCGTGCATTTGTGTTCCCTGTGGAGCTTTTAGACCGGCTGTGCTTCTCTAAAGATCATCTTATCTGGCGTCACACACTCTCAGTGCTTATCCCTCGCTGGAGGACGACTGAGTGTGTCACACCCATTTAAGGCTGGGGTCGCAGGACGGGACGCTCTGAATGCTCACTGACACCTGCACTGACATCTGTCCTGCTCGCAACTCAGTACTACACACAGTACCAGTGTGCATCTCTCACGACCTTTGACCTCCAGCACACACACACACACTGGTCATCAGATGTAAAGCACTAGAATAACTGTACTTTACTATATACTTAGTGCATATTGTATTATTTTGGGAATTTGTACTTAAGTCAATTACATTTTCAAAGCAAAATCTTTCTTTTTTACCATTTCGTTTAGACTTTCAAAATACAAAGTACATATTTTACAGGTCATCATGACTTAAATGTTTCCCTAGATATATTCTGGTCATCTTGATGATCTGTGAAATATGTATATATGTATTACATATTTTTGTCCATATTATTGTGCTAACAAGACATTCAGATTGCTATCCTGTGCATTTTACTTAATTTTTGTTTAAAGTCTACACAAAACAGAAGTTACATTGACATATATCCAAATCAAATAGCCTCTTGAAAGAGACAAATTGTATGTATAATATATATATATCATTGACTTTTATAGATATTTTTGACTATTATAGATTGACTATTATAGATTTTTAAGTTTAATTTTAGTTAAAGTTTTAGAAATTTCATTGTGTTTTTGTAATTTTTATTAGTTTTTTTTTTTTTATATGTGTATAGTTTGTATTAATGTTTCTTTATTAGTCTTAGTTCATTTATTTTTAGTTACTTTAGTACACCAAGGCTGCTAAGGCAACTTGCTGCAATAAAATGTTTTTTTTTTAAATTATTTATTTATTTATTTTTTTAAATTTCAGTTAATGTTTATTTAGTTTGAAGGAACAAAAACATTTTTTATGGTTTTAGTTTTAGTTAATGATAATAACCCTGCCACAATATTCTATAAAAAAAGAATGGTCAGTTTTGATTTTATGGTGACTTTAAACCTATTTAAAATCCATTTCCTTGTAAAATGAGGAGACGTCTCATCAGTCAACACAACACCATCTTCTAAGTGTGAACGTGTCTGATAAACAGTCTTTAAATGACTGCATTCAAGTGTCAAACAACTAAAATGATCAAATGTGGATGCTTTTTTTAGGCTGAATAGTTTTAGTTGAGTAAATTGTTTACTTTAAGTACTATTTCTCTGTATTTTACACTCTTGTCAGTGCCAGAACACAAACTACAGTTGGAAACACACACAGTCAGATGTCCTACAATAAGCACTGACATTAAAATCCGCAGAAGAACAAAAAAACATCATTATGCATGATGCTGTTATATATGAAGCTGTATATATGAAAGTAATGGCAAGAAAGAGAGACAGATTATTGTCATATTTTAAATATGTTATGAGATATGGCTATAACAGATGGGATGAAAATGAATGTGTCTATGTGTGAATCCGATGATTAATGTTCATATATATTGTAGTATAATCTCTGCGGCGTCCTGCAAAAATGTACCATGGTAACCAGATATTTCCAATATCCCATAGATACAATCATGATTCCCAAAGGAAAAATGCCAGATCAGATCTTCTAGAGCAGTTTGAATGAGATTCAGCTTACTTTACTATGATTTTACAACAGTAACTGTGGTATATTGAGTGAAACTTCATTACCGTGGTACATTCATTAACATTGCCGCTACAGTTTCTGATGCAGAAGCACTGCGATCGAGCTGTATTCCCCCAGCATGCATCACTGTCAAATTTATGAGCTGCTGCTCTGTCATCGATTGAATGACATTTCCCATGATCCTCTGCTCTGAGCGAGGATTCTGTTAATCTGTTTTAATGAATGAAAAAACAACTAATGTCGACTTGGCGTCTGGTAATGAGATGAGGAAGCTTATGTACTTTAGCCCTTTAAATTCACAAGGCAAGAACCTGTGAGTTATTTTAAACCCCTTGCCGGGGTGATCAAACACACACACACACACACGCGCACACTATTTCAAACACAGTGCCTGCAGGCAGATCATGAACCCAGAGAGCAGATCAGGTCATCGGGACGTCGTATTTCTACAGGCAGCACTTCTGCATGGACGTGCATGTGTCAGGCATACTGAATGTCATTTGCAATGAGGCAGAGAGCAAGTGTTTTGGCCTTTTAATAAGGATTTTTTCACTTTCACAAGCCGGTTTTGGAGTATCTGCTGAATTAGTGCTCACGTAGCTGGTATTTTCCTTTTTTCGCCCAAGCGTGAGTGAACTGTTTTGTGTAAATGCAAAGCAGAGGTGAGGTGGATGCTAATGGCTGCGTGCCTGTGAGAGCCTCTTCATCCTGCGCGTCTGTTCTCTTTAAAAGGTTTAGATTTGCATCCCTGGAGACCCCGAGCACTCAAAACTCATCCACTTTAACATACGGGCACACCAGAGAGCCTCTTCAACCCTCTTATTGCTCTCACAGAGCGCACACACACACACACACATACACATACACACATGCGACAAACAGTGCAACCAGCTACCTGTCATACTGTCATCGAACACGCTTGCATTTAATAAAGCTTTAAAGTCAAGATGAGCCTGTTTACTTCCTGGATGCATGTTTCTGGGCTTATTTTACATGATTCATTGGTGCACAGTATTAAAATGGTCTTTGCAATCGAATTAAAATCATGATATATGGATGAATTTCACTCTGGTTACAGAAGTAAACAGGTTTCATGTTGACTTGAGCTACAAATGTACATACGCACCACCATCCAGCATGCAACCACACACACGACACGGATACAGTACATGATTATATATACGTATATACAGGTGTGATTTTATACTGAAGCTCAAACGCATTTGGTTTGGATCTTCAGTCAGCCCTGTTTTCCCCTTATTTGTGTATTATTGAATAGTACAGACTCCAATCTGACCATCTATATGCTTGTTTTTTTTTTTTGTTTTTGTTTTTACATTTTTGTTTATAAATCAAACATTTTAGCACTTCTTTTCCGTCTTTTGTGACATGCATCACCTCTATGCGTGTAAAGTGCTACAACATTATCTATCTATCTATCTATCTATATATATATATATATATATATATATATATATATATATATGTATATATATATAAATAAAACAACAAATGCAATCACACTTTTTCCCAGACGCACCTTTTTACACTTATTTCAAGGGAAATCTTAAACATGATTTAAACATGGTAAAATGTGTTAAAATGAAGTACTTGTGTCAAATTCACCAAACTACAAGAATGGAGGATTCTTAAAACTTTGTGTATGACTAGTGTTGATGGGTCAGTCTCCGTTTTATAATTGCTGAACTGGTTTTACTGTATCTTTCCACACATACAAACACATCCACACATATGTGACCCTGGACCACAAAACCAGTCATAAGAGTCAATTTTTTGAAATTAAGATTTATACATCATCTGAAAGTAAATAAGCTTTCCATTGATGTATGGTTTGTTAGGATAGGACAATATTTGGCCGAGATACAACTATTTGAAAATCTGGAATCTGAGGGTGCAAAAAAAAAATCTAAATATTTAGAAAATCGCCTTTGAAGTTGTCCAAATGAAGTTCTTAGCAATGTATATTACTAATCAAAAATTAAGTTTTGATATATTTACGGTAGGAACATGATCTTTACTTAATATCCTAATGATTTTTGGCATAAAAGAAAAATCGATAATTTTGACCCATACAATGTATTGTTTGCTATTGCTACAAATATACCTGTGCTACTTATCACTGGTTTTGTGCTCCAGGGTCACATATACCTTTGTCACCAGAACACACATGTAAAATATAATGCATGCACTGCTCATCGGGCCGAGCGTATGTTCTTGTATTGGCAGAGCAACAGGTGTTTGAAGGTCTTTTTGAAGGTGATGTTGCAGAGGGCGTAGCAAGCGGGGTTGATCGTGCTGTTGATGTAGCAGAGCCAGTATCCGATGGTCCACACAGTGTTGGGAATGCAGCTGGAGCAGAATGTGTTGATGAGGACCATCACATTGTAGGGCGTCCAAGTAGCCACGAATGCCACCAGAATGGCCATGATGGTGCGCGTCACCTTCTTTTCCCGAGACGCCGGCGCTTTTTTCTTCTTGGGCGGCTGCTTGGTCATCTTCACGATCTTCCTTGCCACATGGTTCTGCCGTTCTGTGGCCGGAACGATCTCCACCGTCGCGTTCGAAGGTGCGTAGCAGTCGCCCTTTGGAGATTTGGTGATGATCTTGATGCACGTCAGTTTAGAGCCTCCAGCTTTGGCACGGTGCCGCGTTTGAGCCTGGTTGTCATTGGCTTTGGATGGTGCTGCCTCATCCTTTTGATTGGTTACTGCGCCGCTGCCAGAGGTGGAGTCATTGGAGCTTTCTTTTTCCTCCGCAGGAAGGCAGTTTCCTCGTCCTCCATCTTCCGCTTCTCCACTCGCTGTAGATGGCGCTTTGCCGTTCTGGAGTTTGGCTTCATGTTGGTTGGCGGCGTCATCTGTTAGTTGGGTCTGTCCTCGGTCTGTTTCTTCAGCTGTTAGGTTGTTGTTTGTGGGTTTGTTGGCTGTGTTTTCACGGATCTGATTGGACGAGGCCACATCGAGGTTGCCACCTGATGGCTTGCGGTTGTCTTTCTTGACGCGGCTCTTGCTGGCACGAGATATCTGCCAGTAGAGCACCATCATGATGATAACGGGCAGGTAGAAAGCTGCTATGGCCGTGCCGAAAGTGACCGCAGCGTTGGAGAAGAACTGAATATAGCACTCCTTCTCTGGCACTGTGCGTCCGCCAACGATAAACTGCCAGAACAGGATGGCTGGAGCCCAGAGGATGAAGGACAAAACCCATGCTGCCGCAATCATCATGCCTGCCATTTTGGTCGTCCTCTTCACTGGGTAGCTGAGCGGCTTGGTGACGCAAAAGTAGCGATCGAAGCTGATGATTAGCAGGTTCATAACGGAGGCGTTGCTGACTACATAGTCCAGTGCCAACCACAAATCGCACACGACTGGGCCTAGTGGCCAGTATCCAATCACAATGTAGACTGTATACAAGTTCATAGAGCAAAGGCCAATGATGAGGTCAGCACAGGCCAGGCTGAATAGGAAGTAGTTGTTGACGGTCTGCAGGTTCCTGTTCACTTTGATGGAGAGCATGACCAAGATGTTCCCGATAACGGTCACCAAGCTTAGTGAGCCCGCCACCAGTACAATGAACACCACCTCCACTGTCTTATAAGGGCTCTCGTCCACCGTCTCCAGGGTCTCATTGCCCTCAAATGCGTTCCAGAAGGTGAAATTTATTGTATCCATGGCGTCTACACTCTGGTGCAGCTGGTCTGTTCACTATGGGCAGGATGTATGACTTCTGACACCTACATGGGAGAGAGATTGCAAATTATGAGTGATTTGAGTCTTGAAACTTTCAATGATCAGAATATACCACAAACCCAAAAAGAAAAGCAATGTACTACTGGTAATTTACATACATTTTTATCTTTCAAAAATGCTTTGGAAGTACCATGGTAAAGTGATTGCATCAATACGTAACAGAACATGATTGCATGCTTGCATAAGATTACATGGTACAAATCCATAAAACCGTCATAGTACCATTTTTAAAATTTATGAAATACATTAAACAAGTATCCTGGAAATCATTCATAATTAATAATTTTGTTAATATGACATTTTAAAAGGCCTACAATGTTAAAAATGGTATGAGCTATCTACTTTAAAAAATTATGGTAACAATATTACACATAATGTTTTTGAGTAGTTTTTAAGGCTTGACTTTTTTAAGTGAATCTACCTGAATAAATCATTTAAAATTATTTAATCTATGACAATTAATTTAATATTATTAGTGAAATGTCCTCATTTATTTTAACCTGGTTCTCAAAAGTCTGTGATTTTGAGTAAGGCCTGTTTGTATTTGACTTAGAGTCATTTTGTACAATTAAAGGACTGTATACAGCCAGACAGCACAGGTAGGAAAAAAACTTTACTGCACTAGCATTTGCAAAGCTACTACTCATTAGACAAAGCTTCATACCTCACAGTGTTAGTACATGCAGTTATCCGTAACTCTTCTGCACAATGGTAACGATAGAAACTTCAACATAACAGAAACTCTTTCAAATGTCAAACATGACTGAACGTTAAACATTAATAGATGTTTCCCTTTACTCAAAAACAAATAAAGTAGCACTTCATTTCAATATTTACTCTTCATATCCAGCCATACGCAAAACATGCTGGGAACTAACAATCACCGCCAAAATAAAACTGCAAAATTGAGCTAATTCTCTTAAAATAAAAAGGTAGCCTTCCTTAACTTTTTTTCAGTTTAATCAGTTCCTCAATTCAAGCCTCCAAACTGCTTACGTTTCCTTAAAAAAATAGGAAAATATATTTTATTAGTGAAAAGTTCTCAATATTTTCTATACAACACTGAACCACAGTTTCTTTAATAAAATATACACAATTTTTAATTATCACCTTATTTTTTTAAATGAAAATTATAAGACGCATGATTCATTTTTACATTAGCCACGTTTACATGTACACTTTTTTGTCATTCCGATTAAAATCATTCCGATTGAAAGATTTGGTGGACTGTTTACATGAGACGTAATCTAATCCGATATGGTGTTTACATGTGCCTGTGCTTTCAGTTTTGGGACACGCCAAGTAAAAGTATAAGTATGAGTATAAGTATAAGTATAAGTAGCCTAACAACAAATACAAATCACCAGAGGAAAAAAACTCCCAGATTTGCGTGAATATTTTTAATAACTGCTTGCACTTGCTTAGAATAACGGACTAATATTTGAATGATTCGAGCGCTGTCATATGGCGAGAACACGATCTCAGAAATCATACAGCTGTCTTCTGTACCACACACAGAACCAATATAGCTTGATCTCACCGAGCTGATCAACGCATATCATCATACCGCCCTAATTTATTAATGTTAAAGCATTAAAGGATAAAATAACAGTACGACCCTCTGTAATGCCGCTCTGAAATGAATTG
Source organism: Spinibarbus caldwelli (assembly GCA_039654775.1). NCBI lineage: Eukaryota > Metazoa > Chordata > Actinopteri > Cypriniformes > Cyprinidae > Spinibarbus > Spinibarbus caldwelli. The sequence goes on along the minus strand of CM077229.1, from coordinate 1,666,896 downwards.
TATTCTGATACTAAAAAGTTTTACTGTAGCCTACTTAAATGGAACAAATACACGATTTCTTACCAAGAGTTGCTAAACAATAAATCAAAGGAGTGTTGCTTTATGAACACAGAGAGTGATCGCAACGAGCTATCACACATCACATTTCCAAACGTGTTTTCGTACAATATTCATGGCGTTTTCCACTCCGGTCATGACAGAAGATATGGCAGTTCATAACACAGCAAGCGTTCTCCATTCTAATGTGTTTTTAACTGTATAATTGAAAATTTAACTTTATACCTCCACTATTACCCAGTCTCTACTGTAGTGTCGGTGTCCCCAAATCACAGAATACTGCGTTGCCGACATCACGTTCACGTTCTGATGACGTTGACGCAAAGTAATCGGTTTAACGAGTTTACATGGCAGAATGAAAATGAAAATGTTGATGTTTTAAGACAACAATGTAGTAATAAGATTATAAGGAATGCTCTTTGTTCTTTGTCTTTACCTGCAGCAAGGTTTTTTTGGTCTTCTTTATTTGGTAATATCTCTTGGGTTAAAGCATGGAAACTGCCAAATAAGTTTTGTATCAATAACAAAATTAAGGAAGTGTCTTACAAAATGCTTCATAGAATTTATCCTGCTAAGCATGTTTTGGAAAGATTTAAGCTTAACATTTTGTATACCTGTGAATTTTGTGGTCAAGAAAAAGAAACTATTTTGAATCTTTTTTTTTTTCATTGTATTTACTCAATATTATTTTGGAAGGATTTGGAATTTTATATTAACAGAAAATTGGAGTGTATGATAGAAATTTGTATATTTTATGTACTTTTTTATACAGAAAACGAAAATTTGAATTGTAAAGAACAACATATTATAAACTTGTTTATTTTGCTAGGAAAATTCCATACACAAGAAGAAGTGGGCTCAATGTAAACCAAACTTTGCACATTTTATAAATGACTTTAAATTATATGTAAATCTCTTGGAACAACCAAAAAACAAAAAAGCACTGAAAACATTGAAATTTCTGTAATTCTCTTCCTTTTTTTCTCTGGCAGCTAATGTTTATTTGATCATGTGAATATGTAATACCTCTTGTTCTTGTGGCATTGAATAAATAAAGCATTGAAAAAAAAAGTTTACATGGCAGAATTTTAATTTTGTTCGGTTTATAGAAAGGTTTATCCCACTCCTCTCAAACCGATTACAATTTCATTCGGTTTGGGCATTTTTATTCCGATTGAGGTGTTTATATGGAGCATTTTCATTCAGATTGGACTTTTAAACCGATTACAGTGTAGGCTACTGTCATAATGGTATGTAACATTTTTATTACTAGGCTATTTAAACATTTGATTTATTTATTTTAATGTTAAGTGCTTAAATAATAATGTTTTATACTAGTTTTATTTCAGTAAATGATTTTTATAAGAAACAAACAAACAAACAAAAAAACAATTAAAAGTGAAATTATGTTTTCGCGCTCAAATTACGGCGCGCGTGACACGTCTGTGAGGAGAATCGGCGGGAAGTGCGTGAGATGAATGCGTGAGGTGATTCAGCGTATTTGAAGACAGCTTTCACCTGAGGGGAACTCAGAACACTTAATATTCATGGATATTCCCTGAAAAAGCTGCATATTTTCCCGTTCCAGCTCTGTACAGCAGAAATTATTACAGTAAGTGTGTGTTTTAATATGTTCCAGCTGTGTATTCCACACAGAATCCGTCAAAACTTCACCGCAACATCACAGTTTGAAGCGAAGAAACGAATATAATTTCTTATTTCAGAATTAAACTGGTTAGTCTCTATGGAAACAGCGAGGTAGTTTAAGTAAGTAGTTTAATGTGGTTCAATATCGCTGGCTTCATGTAAATGAACATTGAACGAAGTGTTTTTGGACATTTTCCATGATCGCACACTTGTAAAACATCGACATATCTTGTTAAGAGCGCCAGTTCCAACATCACGCCAATTAAAATGTGAAGGGTATGATTTCAACTAATGTGAATAATGAAACGGATGAAGTAAGTGAAAGGGAAATTTTAAGCACTGCTTGAACTTGAAAGCGTTCGTGACTTTCAACTTCTGCTTTAAAATCAACAGCACGCGTGCTGTCTGATCCATCTCCAGCATTCAGTTACACTGGCTCCATTTCACTTCAGTTCTGCTTTATGTCAAGAAGCATTTGTGGCTGTATAAGGTTCATGAGTTGACATATATGGTTCTTTGGAGATTAAATGTTTCATCACATGTTTTTTTTAGCTCGGCGTTTGTGATTCTTGGGTTCATTTCAGTACTAGAACAGAATAAATGAGATAGCCTATGTGTAATGGTAAATCTCATGTAAACACGTCCAGGTTACATTTCAACCCAAAATCAAAATTAGAAAATATATTTTGCATCAAGAAAAAAATCTGAGACCACTAAGATTTTGATATCATTACTGTAATACAATATTTTACTGGTTAAATACTGTGCAATGCAAAGCTTTTTATTTAAATAATGTAATGTATTAACAGTAATACAACAAATGTATTTTCTTTGCAATGTACAAAAAAAATATATATTTTTAAGTTAATTTGTATCATATATAATTAACATTTTCTTTATTTTTAGGGGAGAAACAGGGTTTACGTAGGTCTTAAAAAATCTTAATTTGCTCTTCCACAAATTAAAAAGGTCTTAAATTGGAGCAGAAAGTCTTAAATTCATAAATTCATGCCATTAAATGTTGCATACACTGCAAAAATTGAATATCTTCCTCAGTATTTTTGTCTTGTTTATCAACGGAAATATTGAAATGAAATACATTTACTTGAGATGCAGAATCAGAATCAGAATGAGCTTTATTGGCCAGGTATGTTTACACATACAAGGAATTTGTTATAGTGACAGAAACTCCACAGTGCAACAGAAAGACATCAACAGGACAGGACACAGATAATAAAAGAATAATATACAAATATACAAATAGGCAATGTACAAAATAGCAAAAACACAATATATAATATAGACACAGGGCTTGACATTAAGCATTCTCATGTGGTTGTCCTTCGGACAAGTAAATTTGTCATTTACTTGTCCGAGTATAAAAGTTACTTGCCCGGAGAGAATTTTTTATTTTTTTTTAATTAAGTTATAAATATAATTATTTATTGTAGTTATACAAAACACATTTAGTTTATTTAGTTAGATTTTTCTTTTTAAATAAAATAATAAAGTGTGATAACACTGTTATATTTTAAAATAAAAAGGGAGTGTTAATTACAAATCTAATTATTTTATATTAAACAAAAATAAAATGCTATTATTTACTACTTTTTTATATATGAATTTTCAAACTTAAATTTTTAGTTTTTTAATTAGTTCAATTTAATCAGACAATTAGTATAATAAGACATTTGGGCTGTTATCAAACAAATGAAATCAGTATCAACAAAATTCATCTTTGCAATGCAGAGGAAACACAGAAGTTGCATCTGAAGTAGAATAGACATATTTACCCACTGTTTAACGCAGCTCTGAGGGTCATGGAATGCTTTAATCTGCAGTTACAAATGAATAAATAATGTTTTGATTCATAAAATGTTGAATACTGATATTTGAAATTATTTAAAAAATGAAAAGATACTTTAAATGTGAAATTAAAACCACCAGTAGGTGGCATCAAGTCACTGTTTATAAGTGAGTAATTGCGACTGAACCGAATCATTTAAAAGGTTGATTCATTCAGGCACGAAACACCGTCATGTTGCTCAGAGACGCAAAACAGTGCTGTGGCTGTGTTTGGAATTATTTTTGTTGGTGAAACAGAGCAGAAACAGGAAATATGGTGTCTAAAACGTAAGTCTCTTAATGTTAACTTCTTGTTTATTGAACTATTCAGGGATCAACGCTAAGGATTTTTTCTACTGGCCCGGTCGGGCCAGTGGTACAAATTTTTACTTGCCCTGCCAACATTTTCACTGGCCCTGCTACGTCACTTGTCTTTAATAATGTTTAAACTTTATATTTATGTTTATTTTTGGCTAGTGATTTTTGAGCCAGTAACTAAGCACAAATAAACATAGGCCTATAGCACAAAGATAGAAATGAAATGATGCTTTAGGTTTTTATGTTTTGTAGATATTCAGGTACAGAAATTGAAAAAATCACATAAAATACCATTTGAATATTCTTCACTCTGTGTTGCACCTTGATTTTTCATAGCATTTTGAAATTTTAACCATGGATTAATCCACAAAAAAAAAAAAGTGCAATGTTTGATTTATATTAGACTGTATAATTTCAAAATCTGAAGCAAAAACAGAACGACCCGACTTTAGCTTTATGAAATTATGCTAACGTTACATAACATCTGCACTAAACAGAAGCAGCAGGAGGGCTGAATGAGATGCAGTTTCACTCTCTGACAGCAGTCGGCGCTCATGGAACAGTGATAAAGTGTTTCATTGGTTACCACTGTAAACACAGCAGTGCTGCGCATATTAACACCAATTTAATATGCATTATACAGAGACAAGATGAAAAGAAAATGCCACTTTCTGAAAACAGCCAATTCCCCTCAGAAACACATTCATTTAAAATTCAATATTTGGATTTTCTTTCTATATTTCGCGCATCGTGAGCAGAGATCTTGTTCTGCCTGCTAGTGCTACAGTATTTTCTCCTCTTTGTGTCCGTCTTCATCGTCTCTGGCCTCTGTTAATATTTCCACACAAATGGCATTTGGGAAAATGATTGCAGTGCAGTTTGTGTGCAAACACGGAACAGAAGATGCTCTAAAATAAAACAAAAAATGTCCGGTCGATAGGTGCATCTGTACTCCAGTGTATAAATTCAATCTAGATTAATCATTGTTAAAGTTACTTGCCAGGACGTGTATTTTGACATACTTTTGTACAGGGATTATATTGGAATTTGTTATGTGTGTGTGTGAGATATAGATATATATATATATATATATATATATATATATATCTCACACACATCTGCATCTCATGTATATATGTATGTATGTATATATATATATATATATATATGTATGTATGTATATATATGTATGTATGTATATATATGTATGTATATATATATATGTATGTATATATATATATATATATATATATATATATATATATATATGTATATATATATATGTATGTATATATATATATGTATGTATATATATATATATATATATATATATATATATATATACTAGTGCTGTCAATCGATTAAAAAATTTAATCGCGTTAATCACAGTCCTGGACTGTGATTAATCATGATTAATCGCAAATTTGAAATACTAGGATTTACCTGTAAATGTGTTGAAATAAAGAAATGCATGACAAACTAGTTTAAGGAAACAGAACCTTTCACACCTCCGCCAGGTATGAGACATAATCCTTATTATTCTTTTATCATTATTCTTTTGTTTTTATTCAGCCATCATCAGTCTTTATACTGGCAATAAAATGTTTACCAAGCCACATCGCTTCAATCCCAGTTTACATTTACCCAACTATTATCAAAAGTATTTCTAAATAAATACTACAACAACATTTTCTTGCGACCTTACGTGAAGTATTATGACAAAATGCATTATGAAGAAGAATTGGACCTGTTCTGCAGGTGCATTAGAGCTAATATTAGCATCATGCTACATAAGACAATTTATGAGATTATTAGTACACTTTTACTCAGAACTCACTTCAAACCACCATCGAGTGTTTGTAATAACTTCCTTTTGTGATCACATGTGGAATTTGGTCGTTTACTGTTGTTAAAATATGCTATTTATAGCCTTTTATATCGCTGCACAAATTAGCATAGATGTACACATTCATCTCATGAAAATCACATACAAACCATATCCTATTGTAATTGTGTGTTTATTATCTTGTATAATCTATAGTGGCTGTTGTCATGTTTATTTCTGCTGTGTAAAAGCCTTAACGTATGCTCTGGCTGAAACTCAAGTTGTTTGTGATGTTACAACCGCCTCTCCGTTCTTAAGTTGCCAGGGATACATCCCAACTATAATACACATTAGTAAAAGGATCTATTTTAATTTTTATTTGTTTATATACACTTTGGGCGGCCGCGGTACATTATAAAAATAGCCCAAAAAACTGCAACCCGCGGCTCTGTAATTTTTCCCGCGACTGTATTTTCAAAATAGCCCACTTGTGCCGTTGCCCTGGCAACACTGGTTCACTGTAGCCTCATCACACAATGATAGATAACCTTCCGCGCTGCGATGACTGGAAGAAGTTGGGGTCAAACCTTATCACATGATTAATTTGCGTTAAAAAAAAATTAACGCATTAAATTTTTTTGATTAATCGCATGCGTTAACGCGTTAACGTTGACACCCCTAATATATACATACGTTTTTTTTTTTTTTTTGCAAATATGATTTATTCTGAAGCAATATTCTCATCAGTTTTCTATCAGCTGTGACATATAAATCTGCATGTTTTTTATATTTAATCCATGGGCATGTTTTTTTTTTGTTTTTTTTTTACCTTTAAAGAGGGCATTTTCCCACTAATCTCATTAATACTTTCATTTCAAATTCTTACATTTGATCTATAATTCAACTATAATAATGCGATTGTTATTATCTTTAGGTTATCAAATTAAATCGTTTACACTGAAAAATACAACTGCATTAAATAATAATATGAGATTCTTTTATTTATTTATTTATTTATTTTTTTGAATATACAAACAAGAAATGATGGTGGAAATTATACTTTTCCAATGAAATTAAAACGCCAGTAGGTGCCAGTAGTGAGCGTTTAATGAGTGAGTCAACGATTCGTTCAAACGGCAGATTCATCAGAGGTTTATGCATAGACTAATGAAACTTTGACTCAACCGATTCGTTCAAAACACTGAACGAATCGGCTGGTTCCTGTGAGATTCGCTGTGGTTCCGCCTAAAATGTAAGTGACCTAATATTATTGTATTTGCTTATTGAACTGTTTATAGAACTATTGAACAGTCGTAATGGTGAAAATGTTGTGTGATGTTGCCTAATTAACTGTATTTTAAATATAAAAACTTTCCATTTTGAATTTTTACCTCAGTATGCCGAGTTTCTTAGTGTCGCACGTTTTGATTTCACCTGGAGAGGCTGCATGAGCCTCGCCTCAGCAGCGCAACTTTATACCGTACATGCCTAGTTATTTTTGGTTATTGATGTTTTAATCATGTTAGTTGTCTGGCGTTAATAAAGCGAAATTTTCGAGCCCTGGAGTCTATGTGCCGGGGCTCAATCCCCGGAGGGCCCCAGCCCAGTTTAAACCCTGCTTTTGTATGTGTTTGCCCGTTCAGACGGCTCGCGCGTGTCAGAGACGCTGCTGTCTGTGTGCGCGCTGTTCACACAGAACAGAACAGAACACAGCGTGCAAGTACCGAAAGGAGTTGTCTTTCGCGCCCAATTGGTTTTTAATGGCTTGAATTTTTGAATTAACAAGGCTTAAAAACGCATGCAAATGATAAACTTTCGTGACGACGCTGCAGTGGCCCGATCGGGCAAGTGACAAATCAGTCTCCTGTCCCGAACGTCCTTCATGCTGGCCCTGGGCCATCGGGCAGTCCTTATTGTCGAGCCCTGCTGTTGCATAAAATCACATTTGTAATCATGATGGTTTTTGGAGCAAGAAAAAAAATGGCGCTCAATCTTCGTGTGAAACTATACGAAATTATATAAATATATAAATTTTCTGCTCCCATATCTTGAATTTTCTGATCATTCTTCATGCATTGTAATACTGAATCATGCAGTGAAAGAACGCACTCGCACGTGCGGTAGTCTAACCTAGACGACTTTATGTAATGTATGCGTGAACTCTGTAGGTGTATTTTGTTTGATTCTTGCAATACACTCGTCAAAACAACAATTACGAAATTATCGCAAACGATATATATTGCACACCCCTATAACAAAGGCTATATCATAAATAAAGGCAGTCATTACTGTTTTTGGTATTGACTTTTTCAAGTTACTTGTCCGATTGGGCAAGTACATTTCTCTTTCACTTGCCTGTCCAAAACATTCACTTGTCCCGGACAAGCGTTAATGTTGAGTCCTGTAGACAGTTATGTATGTACAGTTATGATATGTGCAAATTTGAAATGAAAAAAATAAGTATGTGTGGTGAATAAATAATGTATAATAGTGTTGCGTGTTCCACGTTTAATGTCAAGTGTTCATGAGATGGATTGCCTGAGGGAAGAAACTGTTCCTGTGTCTGGTCGTTCTGGTGCTCAGAGCTCTGTAGCGTTGACCAGACGGCAACAGTTCAAAGAGGGAGTGTACTGGGTGTGAGGGGTCCAGAGTGATTTTGCCAGCCCTTTTGCTCACTCTGGATAAGTACAGTTCTTGGAGAGTGGGGAGGGTTGTACCAATGATTCGCTCAGCAGTCCAGACTATCCTCTGTAGTCTTCTGAGGTCAGATTTGGTAGCTGAGCTGAACCAGACAGTTATTGAAGTGGAAAGGACGGATTCAATAGGCGCGTTTCCATTACCCTTCAAATTAAAATTGCGAATTGAAAATATGCCTAATGGAAACGTGTCAATTTTGCAAAAACTCCCATAAATTGCAAAAAAGTTTTTACACTTGCATGAGGTGGTTTTTCAGGCAATTCGAAAAAGGAATATTTCGCAAAACTGCAATGGAAACGTTTTTTTTCGCATTTACAGGTCACATGGCGTATGTAAAAAGTCATATAATCATTCTTCAGTGTACTATAACCTCCAAGAAACACTTCATACGTGGTCACTCTCGAATATAAGGGGCTTTCCTTGCCATTAATGCTTAGACAATTTACACTGCACACGTCTGCGGTGCAGTGTGGCTCTGATACGGCCACTGAAGCTGACTGCGGCCACTCTAGTCAATGCTTGTGTTTATTCCAGCCACGCCACGCATGTTTCTGAAGTGGCTCTCCGTGGTGCTTCTGTAAAGATACACGCTTATGCCTCCTTTGAATAAATACATCCAAAATCCATCAAATCTCACCAAAATCCGTTCCCATAACTTATCGCGAGAGTTAAAAGGTTACGTTTTAGTTGCATAACATTGGTTAATGGAAACGCCGTCATTTCAAAATACTTTTTTTATCAACATTTATAAAATATCGCCCAAGTTTTGCGCAAATCTGTAATGGAAACGCACCTAATGATGGCAGAGTAGAACTGTTTCAGCAGCTCCTGTGGCAAGCTGAAATTCCTCAGCTGGCGAAGGAAGTACAGCCTCTGCTGAGCCTTTTTCACAATGGATTTAATGTGATTGTCCCACTTCAAGTCCTGAGAAATTGTGGTGCCCAGGAATCTGAATGACTCCACTGCAGTCACAGTGCTGTTCATGATGGTGAGTGGGGGGAGTGCAGGGGGGTTTCTCCTGAAGTCCACGATCATCTCCACAGTTTTGAGCGTGTTAAGCTCCAGGTTGTTAAGACTGCACCAGACAGCCAGCTCCTTAACCTCCTGTCTGTAAGTAGACTCGTCACTGTCCTGGATGAGGCCGATCAGTGTGGTGTCATCTGCAAACTTCAGCAGCTTGACAGAGGGGTCTTTAGATGTGCAGTTGTTGGTGTAGAGGGAGAAGAGCAGTGGGGAGAGAACGCAGCCCTTTAGGAGCTCCAGTGCTGATGGTGCGGGTGCTGGATGAGAATTTTCCCAGCGTCACTAGCTGCTGCCTGTCTGTCAGGAAGCTGGTGATCCATTGACAGATGGAGGTGGGCACGGAGAGCTGAGTTAGTTTATTCTGAAGGGTGTCCGGGATGATGGTGTTAAAAAGCGGAACTGAAGTCTACAAACAGGATCCTCACATAAGTCCCTGGTCTGTCCAGATGCTGCAGGATGAAGTGCAGTACCATGTTGACTGCATCATTCACAGACCTATTTGCTCTGTAGGCAAACTGCAGGGGGCCCAGTAAGGGTCCAGCGGAGGCCTTCATGTAAGCCAAAACCAGTCTTTCAAATGATTTCATGGCCACAGACGTTAGAGACACAGGTCTGTAGTCATTAAGTCCAGTAATTTTGGGTTTCTTTGGGACAGGGATGATGGTGGAGCGTTTTAAGCATGAGGGGACTTCACACAGCTCCAGTGATCTGTTGAAGATCTGTGTGAAGATGGGGGCCAGCTGGTCAGCACAGGTTTTTAGGCAAGCTGGTGACACACCGTCTGGGCCTGGTGCTTTCCTTCTTTTTTTTTTTCTGAAGACCTGGTGCACGTCATCTTCACTGATCTGAATTGCAGGTGTGGGGGAGAGGGGGGTTGCTGGAAGTGTTAATGGTTGTGTGAAGAGGTGTTCAGGGCGGGTGTGGGGTGTTTTTTCAAACCTGCAGTAAAACTCATTCAGATCATCTGCCAGTTGTTGATTCTCTACAGTGCTGGGGGATGGTGTCTTGTAACTGGTGATATCTTTAATACCTTTCCACACTGAAGCAGAATCACTGGAAGAGAATTTGTTCCTTAGCTTGCCAGAATAATTCCTCTTTGCCACTCTGATCTCCTTTTCCAGTGTGTATTTGGCCTGTTTATACAAGATTTTATCCCCCTTTCTGTAAGCATCTTCTTTGGCCTGGTGGAGCTGACTGAGTTTTGCAGTGAACCATGGTTTGTCATTGTTGTAAGTTAGATGAGTCTTGGTAGGAATGCACATATCCTCACAGAAACTGATATAGTATGTTACAATCTCTGTGAGCTCGTCCAGATCATTTGCAGCAGCTTCAAAAACAGTCCAATCAGTAAGGTCGAAACAGGCTTGTAAAACCCGCTCTGTTTCATTAGTCCATCTTTTAACAGTTCTTAATACAGGTTTAGCAGATTTAAGTTTCTGCTTGTAGGTCGGTATAAGATGAACCAAACAGTGATCAGAGAGTCCTAAAGCTGCTCGTGGGACAGAATGATATGCATCCTTTATCGCAGTGTAACAGTGATCCAATATATTACTGTCTCTGGTGGGACATGTAACATGCTGCCTGTATTTTGGCAGTTCACGGGAGAGATTATTAAAGTCCTTTATTAAAGTCCCCGAGAATGATTAAAACAGAGTCCGGGTGTTTTTGTTCTGTGTCTGTGATCTGATCAGCGAGTTTCTGTAAAGCTGATCTCGCGTTCGCTTGTGGTGGAATGTAGACACTCACGAGAATGAATGAACAAATCTCCCACGGCGAATAGAACGGCTTGCAGTTAATGAAGAGTGTTTCTAGATCAGAACAGCACATCTTCTTTAACAAAGTTACATCTGTACACCACCTCTCATTGATGTAAAAGCACGTCACGCCGCCGCGCGATTTCCCTGTTGATTCTGTGTTGCGATCTGCTCTGATCACCTGGAAGTTCGGCAGATGTAGCATGCTGTCCGATATGGCGTCATTCAGCCAGGTTTCTGTGAAACACAGAGCAGCAGAGTTTGAAAAATCCTTGTTTGTCCGGGAGAGCAGAAGGAGTTCGTCCGTTTTGTTGGGTAGAGTGCGGAGATTCGCTAGATGGATGCTAGGCAATGCCGTTCTAATTCCGCGCTGTCTGAGCTTCACGAGTGCGCCGGCTCGCTTCCCCCATCTGCGTGTCCTGAAGCGTTTGACCAGAGCTACGGCTCCACCAACTAATATGTCCAGCAAAACGTCCGAATAATCAAAAACCGGTACAATATTTTGTGGTGTGTTCTGCCGAATGTTCAGCAGGTCATCCCTGGTAAAACTGTTCGTGTTTGAGAAACAAAAAACAGGAAAAACAAACAAAAACAGTACAAACACTGAAGAGCAAAGCACTGTAGCTGCCGTCTGCGGCGCCATCTTAGATATTGAAGAAATGAAGAAATGAAGTCTTGTTTTCTGAGAAACTGACGAAAATTAAGTGAGTTTATGCTTAAATTGAGAACAAATATCTATCAGTGTGGTATGAAAACATGTTTTAATCATAAACTCACTTAATTTTGATCAATTTTTTAGAAAACAAGACTTCTTATCTTGTCATTTTGCTTCTCAAGTAAATGTGTCTTGATTTAAGAATATTTAGACAACTGACCATTCGCAAAACCCGCCCACCCTTAGTTACTGTTGCCATGACCGACATACAATGCCGCAATCACACTACACACCATGTTCTCACGCAGTGAAAAATACATCGCAGAGCAAAGAGGAAACTGACAACACACCGACAGAGAAGACAGGGCAGGTTACTTCTGATATAAAACAAGGTCTCAGGACCCTCAGCTTTTAAATTGAGTCATTTTTAAAGAAATTCAAACAATAAATATCGTTTTGTGGCTCTTCAATGTGTCGTGATAGATCACTGTATTGCCTCAATTCAAACACGTGAAGCGATCATCTTTTCATATTTACTTAAAGCACGAAATGAACATGAATAAACATCAAAAAGTGTTTTATTTAAAAAATTAAAGCTAGAAGGGATACAGCTGTGGCTACTGGGCATGCGTATTTACATATTTTCCAAGCCGACAATATAACGTGAAATGGTTTTTAAAAAGTTCATAGCGCCATAGTTCAATCACTTTACAGTGTCGCGGTGACAGTCTTTTTGCAGTAAAGAACCTGTCATAGTTTAATGAGTGGGAAGATGACATGAAGCGTCGCGGTTAACCTGCATTGAAAACAGATGAGCGCACGTGCATATAAAGCTCCCGATCGGGGCGAAGTTCATGGGATTTTGTCCACAGAATAATAAGAGCACACGTTTTAACATATTATTTTATTATTTTAACACTCAGTATTTAATTTAAGCGCTGCAAGCCATGCATACAGCGCCGGACATGACAAGTTTTCTGGTACACAAAACAAGTACTTTAAAGGAATACCTTAGCTTATTTCCATTACTGTGGCAACCACCAACAGCACAGCTTAACCCTCCGCACATTTTAATATTTAGTTATATTGAAAAAGTTTCAATTCAGTTGATCTTTTTTTACCCCGTTTTAACATGGATTTCTATGGAGACAGGCCGTAGCTGTCGGGCAAGATGGCGGATAGCAGCGACAGCACATAATATCCGCGTTCTGATTGGTCAGATCGCCTGTCAATCAAGCTCTTTGCGAACGGTCAATTGCACTGGAAAAGAAGATAAAAATACTGTGAAAGAACATCAGTGTGATTGGAAGGTACAGTAAAAGTTATTTTAGGTAAGTCTTAAATGTACTGTCATAAAACCTACAGAAACCTTGCAAAAAATTACTTTTTCAGTTGTCGTGAAAATGTCAGAGGGCAAAAATCCTAAACCTAAAAATAGTACCCCCCTACATTTGTGAATCATGGATGACTGCACACAACAGGTTGTATGAATTCAGAGCTGGTTCTGTAACCTTACATCTGTTTGATCCTTAAGACTGAAGATATAAGGAAAAACGACAAATTGGGACTGTCAGTTTAATCTCCCGCTTCTGGCTCAGTCGTGCCTTCCCAATTTGTATTAAAAATCAGGATTAGAGCAAAGGACCGGTTCCCATATGAGCGCCTGGGGGCAAAATTAACCTAATGCTTGTCTGTCTGTCTGTCTTTCTCTCTCTGTGGTTGTGAATAGATACGAGTCCAGTAATGGTTATTAGAGGGAAGAGGTTATCAGTCTTACGGAGCGACAGTTCACTCTGTTTTTCTCCATTAAAACGCTGCCTTATTTGCTGCTTTTCCCCTGAATAACCAGAGAGAATTCACTTATCTCCAGTGCCAGAAAGTCCTAATCATGGCGTTAGCCACGGCACTAAGCCAAACTAATCCCTATAAAAATGCTCATGTCCAGCAATCTGTGTTTTTAGAAGAGGCGAATGGCAACAATGCAGACGGAGCCCGCTGTGTCTGCAGGGAGGAGTCAATAACCGCATCACTGCCCGCTACAGGCTATCTACACTCCAATGCATTCAAAAAAGCACAGTTATGTGTACACAATGGCTCTGTTCCAAAGCCTTGCTGTCTATACAGGGCTCTACGCTTACTTTTTCTTTTAGGAGCGCTTGTGCTCCTAATTTAAAAAATTTAGGAGCATGGTTAAAAATTTAGGAGCACCTTCTAATCAATAATCAAAAATTCTGATCAAAAAATTAACCTTCCTATTACGAGGTGATATTTGACTCCTTAAAGTGATTTACAGGGAATTTTGTTTTTACCTTTGTAATGGAATTTTTCTAACTTTATTAAAAGTATTTTGTATCTTTTGTCAAATTCAAAAAAATATATATTTATAAGCTTTTTAAGATTTTTAATTAAAACAACAGAATAAGAAGTAGAATAATACGGAAGTTCTAAAAGGCCATGTCTTATGCATTATTTTTCTATCTTGTTTTCTCGTTATCACTACTTAACTTTCTTGTGATCTCGACATAACAAAAGTTGTTTTGTCGTGATCACGACTTAATTTTCTCGTGATCTCGACATAACGAAAGTGTATTTTTTATTTATTTATTTATTTTTTTAACAATGATTGATTTTTAAAACACAATGCGTCGTGAGTCTGCTGTTGCTATAGTAACGAATGCAACTCTGAAGCGCATCTGATCGACAGATAGCTAGCCGTGCGCTCTTTTATACTGTAGCCAATGTTATGGATATTTCAGCAACTTCGCTTCACGTAGTACTAATAAAGTCTACAATAAACAAATATAGGCTAATCAATCACTGTTGATTTTTTTCCAGAGTATGCTAAACATTTTGTTTGTGTAATTAACATGTTTAAATGGTCTAACATCAGAGCATTCAACACCGAAAGCGCAGGTGCACCTTCAGAAGAATGCAGAGAATTGTTCTAAAGCTGCTTGGATTCAACTCACTTTGTTTTCCTCATTCGTTTTGAAATAAAATTATATATAATTTGTTTGTGATTTTTATTAGTCATGCAGGATGTGTTGTGATTGATATGTGCCTTACAAGCTTGGGATGCTGTTTGAAAAGAGTATTTATGTGTGTGTGTGTGTGCGTGTGTGTATATGTATGTGTATGTGTGTGTGTGTGTGTGTGTGTGTGGTTTCCTATAAAGAAATGTAGAAAATATTACAACACTGTATAACATCGCTTAACTAAATTAGCTTATACACATTTTTACATATATAAATCACATTCCTTATCAACATATATTTATTAACAATAAAGATTAAAAATAAGGACATAAACACATTGTAGCGCGTTTTACATAAACACAACATTATCCCCGCTTAACTAACAATCTTTGTACTTCAAAGATGCACAAATAAAGATAGCCTATAGGTTGCAAACAGAATACTATCCAGTGACGTCAACATTGGTTTTAATAAGCAATAAGTTTCACTGAATGTTATTGTGGTAGTGAAACGAGTCGTGCAGCAGTAAAAACGTAACGATAACAGATACACTTTTAAGCAAAAATAATAATTTCTATTCAAGCATTTAACATTTATAAGTTAATTAAATGTCAGTAATGAACTGCACAAATTATAGCAATCACGGAGAGGTCCTTACTCTGTCCTGAACATGTACAGTAGTGCTGTGTTCGAAATATCGATACGACGATGTATCATCAGAGAGATTTGATGATACGAGTATCGATACAGCTGGCCCTGTATCGATATTGTGGCACCTGTTCAGCAGTGGACCGCGCTTAATTTGAATACAAGAACACCTTTTAAAATGGAGTAGAAAAGTGCAAGGTTTCTAAAAAATAATGCATAGAGCATAATACAGGCTACAACAAGGTTTAATCTGGCCGCAGAGGAACACAACGGGGGTTGTCTGATATAAAGAGACGTAATCCCCGAAACAGAGCTTCACATTTGCGCAATACGGAAATATCTGCTTAGTGTGTTACTTGTCTTTGTCAATCTGGCAACCATGTGCACGCGCTCTCACGCCACTGTGGATAAACGCGCTTGCTTTCTGAAAACATAGTTTGCAGTTTAGCGATCTCCACTTCAATATTCTATTATCAGAAAAGTGTAATTTATCAAGTGTTCATTTATGAGAGAGAGAGAAAGAAAGGCTGTGTATGTAAGAATTACCACCGTTTTGCCGTGTTTCTCTATTAACAGTGAAGCTGTATATTTAATTTGCGCGCTCGTATTACATGAATGCGCTCTCGCCTTGTAATAATGCGCTCGCGACATTTGTCATTAAAATAAAGCCATAAATTTTATTGATAAAATTGCGGGGAAGCCTAAAAGAATATCTGTGTGGGCGCGCAACATGATCTGTGTGTGAGTGAGATACAGTGACGACAGGGCATTAGTTTAGAACTCTTCTAGTTTTTTTTTTTTTTTTTAACATAGAGAGTGTGTTGATTTGTGCAATGATAACCTACCAGCAATGTTAAGATGATTTTAATATATTAGAATGAGTACATTACAATATAAATTTATTAGAACGAGTAGGCCTACATTCTTATTTATGGGCTTAAAAACAAGATGCAAACAATCAGAATATTGTACCTGGTGGAGAGTGCCCAATGTAAACATGAAACATATGCCATTACCTATATTGTACTGTGGTACAGTTATGGAGGCCCTTCATAATGCAGAGGTCAACTGTTCAGTTAGCAATGGCCATATATGGAGTGTTTCATAAACAGCTGTTTTATTAAATTCGTCTGAGGTGAAATTCAGTGCAGTCCTGTATCGTGATACGTATTGTATTGTGGCCTCTGTATCGATGTGATACACAGCCCTAATGTACAGTAAGGTGGATATACAGTATACAGGTCCCAATCAGTTATTTTTAGTTCTACACTGCCACCTGTTGGCGCAGTTGTGTAACTTAGAGAACAACTCCTGTTATGTCGTGATCACGACAAAGCAACTTTTGTTATGTCGAGATAACGAGAAAATTAAGTCGTGATAACAAGAAAACAACTTTTGTTATGTCAAGATCACGAGAAAATTAAGTCGTGATAACGAGAAAACAACTTTTGTTATGTCGAGATAACGAGAAAATTAAGTCGTGATAACGAGAAAACAACTTTTGTTATGTCGAGATAACGATAAAATTATGTCGTGATCATGACAAAACAACTCGTTATGTCGAGATCACGAGAAAATTAAGTCGTGATCACGACAAAACAACTTTTGTTATGTCGAGATCACGAGAAAACAAGACGAAAAAAAATAACAATGTATGGCCTTTTAGAACTTCCGTAGAATAAGAATGTTACCAATAAAATTAAATTAGTATTTAAGAAATAAATTTGTACTACAGAGGTGGCACAGAAGAACACAAAAGTGTTTATTCTAATTTAAGTTATACTCATAAAAATACACAGCACACACAAATGCATTTGTAATTCAACTGAACTATGTTAATTGATCTTTTAGTATTGAATGACATATATTTTAATTGACACTTCTTTCACTTTGTCTGTCATATTTTACAGAGCTTGTCGCAGTGCATTCCGGGATCATCCTATCCATGAAGGACACCTACGATGTTACATTGGATTCATCCGAAACACGATTCCTATCAGGTATCTTTTGCATCTACACTGTAAAATATGATTTTTTTGTACAGTTGCAAATTGCAGAATGTACAGTTGCACTATTATAGAATGTCGTACAAAAAAATATTATTTCAGTTTTTCTACTTGAAAATTTAATGTTTTATTCAATGTGTTACTTGCCATTCACAATTATTTGTGAAATTTACTAGCAATTTCTGAGTGAAAATTGTGTTGTTGTTTTTTTTTTAACAAAGAAAGTACATTAATTGACATTTTTAAGAAACTTTCTCCTGGTAACTTTTTTTTTAGTAAATATCAAATTGAAAGAGTATACGTCATTGTTATTTTATATTATTATTTTTTATATTTATATTTATTTTTTTGTTTGTAATTGTTAAATTATTGTATACTGAAGTATTGTTATTAAAATCTTATTATTGAGTTTACCATGAATATAGCCTTTGATGCCAATATAGCGTAAAATTAAAAATAAATAAATTAATAAATAAATACTTTGCAAATAGTTTCAAAGTAAATGCTGCACCTATTTTTTTCAGTGTAGAAAGCAGCATTTTTGAAAAGGGATCTTTTGTATTATAGTAGCCATCCTTTCTTCTGGTTTTTATCTACTTTTGAGCTCTCCTCTCTTCTGGCTGTGTTTTCAGGGCTCGTTTCGTTGGGAATTTGTGTGATATTCTGCTTTTGGAGTCATAAAAGCTCAGACCTGCTTGACTAATCAGGTGTAATGGAATGCATTCGAGTCATTAAGCGTCCATATATTCGGTTCTTCAGAGGCTGGCTGTTTGTTTTATAATGACAAACTGCCCTCATTTCCAGTCAGAATTATTCCACCCAATACTGCATTCATTTCCCACTGCTGCTTACTAATGGAGTTCTCTGATCTCTGGTCCAAATTTGAGCCGGCCGGAGCCTTATGTTGAATGACAAAATGGAGAAGTTTGGCATTATGACTGCGGACTTCAGTCGTTGTAGAATTGGCTCAGTAGAGCTGAAAATTGCCTTTGCCTTATGGGACGCACTGAGGACTGATCTCCAACTTTTACCCCTTTTCTCTTTCCCCTTTTCTGTGCTTTGCTTACTGTTTTCCTCTCCTGTTCAGAGAGAGGGTTGTGTCCGCAGTGCTGCCGCTGTGATAAATCTCAGCGTCTGACCACAGATGCATATATTTACATAAACAGTCAAAGCACAACAGCCATCTTGACCTTAGGGGTGTGAATTGGCACTGGCTTCATGATTCAATTCGATTACGATTATCATGTCAACGATTCGATTCAATTCGATATCACGTTGCATCACAATGCATCACGATTATATCAAATTTATTTTGTGCATGTTTATTAAATTATACAAGAAGGCTTTTTAAAATAACTATGTAAATTAATTATTAAGAATTAAAAGTAAATATAGCTTCAAAACATACAAGCAAATATAAAGCAATAAAGGGGGGAAAAGACAATTACAAGTGATAAACAAAAAGCACTTTCGGTATCTGGGAGTGCTTTAAGTAATCGAAAGTTTACAGATAATCATAGTTATGGGTTTTTCTTTTTTCCTCAGCATTATTGCTGTTTGATTAGATGAGATATCACTGGCAGCTTTAATAGACTGCATTCACACTAGCCTAATGCACAGATCTATTTCCACATACAGTCATGGCCAAAAATATTGGCACCCTTGGTAAATATGATCAAAGAAGGCTGTGAAAATTAATCTGCATTGTTAATTCTTTTGATCTTTTATTTAAAAAAAATTCACAAAAATCTAACCTTTCGTTGGATAAGAATTTAAAATGGGGGGAAATATCATTATGAAATAAATGTTTTTCTCTAATACATATTGAACACAATTATTGGTACCCCTAGTAAAATATCTCTGAAATACACTATATTGCCAAAAGTATTCGCTCATCTGCCTTTAGATACATATGAACTTAAGTGACATCCCATTCTTAATCCATAGGGTTTAATATGACATCGGCCAATCCTTTGCAGCTATAACAGCTTAAACTTTTCTGGGAAGGCTTTCCACAAGGTTTAGGAGTGTGTTTATGGGAATTTTTGACCATTCTTCCAGAATCTCTTGGTATGTTGAAGCATTCAGAGTTCCTTTCACTGGAAGTAAGGGTCCAAGCCCAGCTCCTGAAAAACAACCCCACACCATAATCCCCCCTCCACTAAACTTTACAGTGGGCACAATGCAGTCAGACAAGTACCGTTCTCCTGGCAACCGCCAAACCCAGACTCGTCCATCAGATTGCCAGATGGAGAAGCGTGATTCGTCACTCCAGAGAACTCGTCTCCACTGCACTAGAGTCCAGTGGCGGCGTGCTTTACACCACTGCATCCAGCGCTTTGCATTGCACTTGCTGATGTATGGCTTGGATGCAGCTGCTCGGCCATGGAAACCCATTCCATGAAGCTCTCTACGCACTGTTCTTGAGCTAATCTGAAGGCCACATGAACTTTGGAGGTCTGTAGTGATTGACTCTGCAGAAAATTGACGACTTCTGCGCACTATGTGCCTCAGCATCCGCTGACCCCGCTCTGTCATTTTACGTGGCCTACCACTTCATGGCTGAGTTGCTGTCATTCCCAATCGCTTCCACTTTGTTATAATACCACTGACAGTTTACTGTGGAATATTTAGTAGCGAGGAAATTTCACAACTGAACTTGTTGCACAGGTGGCATCCTATCACAGAACCACACTGGAATTCACTGAGCTCCTGAGAGCGGCCCATTCTTTCACAAATGTTTGTAGAAGCAGTCTGCATGCCTAGGTGCTTCATTTTATACACCTGTGGCCATGGAAGTGATTGGAACACCTGAATTCAATTATTTGGATGGGTGAGCGAATACTTTTGGCAATATAGTGTATATCCCCATTCATATTCACAATTTTGAGCACTCCAGGGTGATTATGAACATAAAATTATCCAGCCATGGCTTCCTGTTTCACAGAAATATAAATAGGAGGGAAAACAAAGCCCAAATTCCCTTAATCATCCATCACAATGAGAAAAAGCAAAGAATATATTTCTGATGTGCAGCAAAAGATAATTGAGCTTCACAAATTAGTGAAGTGACTTTAAGAAAAGAGCTAGAGCAGTGAAAATTCCCATTTCCACCATCAGGGCAATAATTAAGAATTTCCAATCAACATAAAATGTTAGAAAACTGCCTGGAAGAGGACGTGTGTCTATATCGTCCTAATGCACAGTGAGAAGGAGAGTTTGAGTGGCTAAACTCTCCAAGGACCACAGCTGGTTAGAAAACCTTTAAAAAAAAGTTGTCAAACAGCACCTACATCAGCACATGTTGTTTGGGAGGGTTTCAAGAAAAATTCTCCTAGCTCATCCAAAAACAAACTCCAGCATATTCAGTTATCAGACACGACTGGAACACTCAAGATGGGTTTGGTGAACACTGGGATTAAAAAGTAACCCATGTGTGTAATGAAATATACTGCTGTATTTTTGATGTTGTGGGCCTAAATTTCTGCTGGAGGTCCTGGACATCTTGTTTAGACACATGGCATCATGGATTCTATCAAATACCAACAGATAAAAAAAATCAATAAGTGACTGACTCTGTTAGAAATCTTATAATTTGCCATGTTTGGATCTTCTAACTGTACAATAATCCAAACACAAACCTCAAAAACAACACAAAAATGGGTCACTGAGCACAAAAGCAAGCTTCTGCTATGGCCATTCCAGTCCTCTGACCTGAACCCTATAGAAAATGAGTGGGGTGAACTGAAGAGAAGAAGCACCAACATGGAGCTGGGAATCTAAAGGGTCTGGAGTGATTCTGGATGAAGGAATGGTCTCTGATCTCTTGTCAGGTGTTCTCTAACCTCATCAGGCATTATAGCAGAAAACTCAGAGCTGTTATTTTGGCAAATGGAGGTTTCAAAAAGTATTGAATAAAAGGGTGCTGTTAATTGTGGCCAGTGTATATTAGAGAAAAACATTTTTTTCATAATGATATTTCCCCCCATTTTAAATTCTTATTATCCAATGAAAGGTTAGATTTTTGTGATATATTTTTTTTAAAATAAAAGATCAAAAGTATTAACAATGCAGATTAATTTTCACAGGCTTCTTTGATCATATTTACCAAGGGTGCCGATATTTTTTAGCCATGACTGTATCAGTTGTTTTGTCCTGTTCTGAAAACATAACTGACTGTGTTTGCGTCAATTTTGTATCATAAAAGTAGATTCAAGTGCATTTATAACCGCAGCCGCGAGCTTCAGGACAAACAAACACAAAGCGCACGTGAAAGTCTGTCAGTACGTGAGTTTCGTACATCTAATAGTACTGCATTCCAAACGGCAGAAATGAAAGAATATCTAAAGTAAAAGACTAAAATAACAGCGAGTGGAAGCGCTGTCAAGCAATGCGCACGTGTCTCATAGCGCATATTCTGTGCAATGAAGCCCGGCGCGATTGTCTCTAGTGCACACACGTGCCGTATGCGGGAAAAAGCCAAGCTCAGATTTTAAAATAGATAGTGCATTTTTAATACTCGCGTGACATGCGCGTATGCAAATGACGTCATAGGCTATAATCGATTATAGTCTATTACTGCATCGATACAGAATCGTCCACGTCCGCATCGCGATGCAACGATTAATTTTGACACCCCTACTTGACCTGTATAATAAATCAGCTCCAGTGTTTGTCTGGATTAACGCTCTCTGGACGGGAGCCACAAAAAAAACCAAAAAAAAAAACACCACTCAGCTGATCGTATTGGAGCAAGTCATATAACTGTTACAAGCTTTTTGTTATGATTTTAATGCCATTTTATCTGCAAAAAGCATTAGTCCAGTCGTCCATTTGCAGCAAACATGTTTATCTGCATCTCAGTTCAGGATGAATGAAAATATAGTTTATAGTTTATATAACGTTTGCTTTCCTAAATCTGGTTTCATCTCAGCTCATTGAACCATTAGCGTCCAGTAATTTACAGTGATGTTGACTGACACACTCGGCATCAGTGAGTACAGGACCAGTGTCTTGTCTCTGCTGTATTGACTGTGGCGGTCCTGCAGTGGTCTCTAGTTAGACAGTGGCATGATATTTCAGTCTAAATGGATGAATGGCTCAATGCGATTTTAATGATGTAGTTCTTCTGGTGCAGAGACTGTCTTTCCTGTGCAGCTGACGGCGGTGTGGACAGAGAGAGAGCGGTGTTTTGAGGGGTTTTTTGGTTGACATTTTATTGATCAAGAGACTTGATGTTAAAGTGTGTTTATTTGTTTGTATTTTTGTGTGTATTTTTTTTTTCAATTTAAATATTAGAATATTCTTAATATTATTTTTCATTTTCTTTTTGTACATTGTTTATATTATAAATTTAAAATAACAAACTACTGTTTAAAACATTGGAATAATTAAGATTTTGAATGGTTTTGAGTCAAAGTCAAGTCAAAGTCTGCTTTATTGTCAATTCTGCCACATGTACAGCACATACATACAGAGAATTGAAATTGCGTGACTCTCAGACCCATGGTGCATACAGTTAACAATAAAACACTAACAGTAGACGTAGAATGCAAATAAATACAGTTTAAAATATAAAAACAAGCTATACAGATATACAAATAAGGATATTGTAGAAAGAGTTCGATTAAGTGGCATAAGGCACATGGCAGATGAAATGCAAATCGGTTAAATAAACAAAACTAAACAAAACAAAACTGTGCAGATATGAGTGTAGTGCAAAAAGAGCTTAACAAAACGAAAACTGTGCAGATATAAAGAGTGTAGTGCAAAAATAGCTTATCAGGCTGTTTAAAGTGACAGAAGAGGTAGTTGAGTGGGGTCAGTTCAATACTGACTGAGGTAGTGGGCAGTCCAGTGGTGCACTAAGTGACTGGTGCGGGTCACAGTGTGTAAGGGGGGGGGGGGGGGGGGGGGGGGGGGGGTCAGAGTTCAGTGGTGCGTGGGGCAAAAGAGGGGAGGGGGGGCAAGGTCGGGAGGGAGTTCAGCTTCCTGACAGCCTGATGAATGAAGCTGTCCTTCAGTCTACTGGTCCTGGCCTGGAGACTCCGCAGTCTCCTCCCTGATGGCAGCAGACTGAAGAAGCTGTGTGTCGGGTGGGTGGGATCACCCGCACTGCAGAGGGCTTTGCGGGTGAGACGGGTGTTGTAGATGTCCTGGAGGGAGGGGAGAGAGACACCAACAATCCTCTCAGCTGCTCTCACTATGCGTTGGAGTGTCTTGCGGCAGGACGCATTGCAGGCACCA
The DNA here is from genome assembly GCA_039654775.1 of Spinibarbus caldwelli. Lineage (NCBI taxonomy): Eukaryota > Metazoa > Chordata > Actinopteri > Cypriniformes > Cyprinidae > Spinibarbus > Spinibarbus caldwelli. The sequence continues at coordinate 1,643,200 of CM077229.1, read as the reverse complement.
TACCACACAGTGATGCAGCTCGTTAGAATGCTCTCGATGGTGCCTCTGTAGAAGGTGCACATGATGGGGGCCGGGGCTCTGGCTCTCCTCAGTTTGCGGAGGAAGTAGAGACGCTGTTGTGCTTTCTTGGCCAGTGCTGCGGTGTTGTCAGTCCAGGAGAGGTCCTCTGTGATGTGCACACCCAGGAACTTGGTGCTGCTCACTCTTTCCACGGTCGCACCGTTTATGGTCAGAGGAGCATGCTGAGTGTGCACTCTCCTGAAGTCAACAACAATCTCCTTCGTCTTCTCCACATTCAGAGAGAGATTGTTGTCACTGCACCACCCGGCCAGGCGGCTCACCTCGCACCTGTAGTTTGTCTCATCTCTGTTACTAATGAGACCCACCACAGTTGTGTCGTCCGCAAACTTAATGAAGAGGTTGGAGCTGTGTGACGGTGTGCAGTCATGGGTCAGCAGAGTGAAGAGGAGGGGGCTCAGCACACATCCTTGAGGGGCCCCTGTGTTAAGTGTGATGGTGCTGGATGTGTTACTGCCGACCCGTACTGCCTGAGGTCTCCCAGTCAGGAAGTCCAACAGCCAGTTGCACAGCGAGGTGTTGAGCCCCAGCTGGACCAGTTTGTGAATGAGCTGTTGAGGGATGATTGTGTTGAATGCTGAACTGAAGTCTATGAACAGCATTCTGACGTACGAGTCTTTTTTGTCCAGATGTGTGAGTGCTGAGTGGAGGGCAGTGGCGATGGCATCATCGGTCGAGCGGTTGGACCGATATGCAAACTGGAAGGGGTCCAGGGAGGGGGGGAGGGCAGACTTGATATGATGCATGACTAGCCGTTCAAAGCACTTCATGAGGATCGGAGTAAGTGCGACTGGACGGTAGTCATTGAAGCAGGATGGAGATGGCTTCTTCGGGACTGGAATAATGGTGGTAGCCTTGAAGCATGTGGGGACAACAGCCTGACTCAGCGAGATGTTGAAAATGTCTGTGAAGACATCAGTGAGTTCCGCTGCACAGTCTCTCAGTACACGACCGGGAATGTTGTCAGGACCCGGAGCTTTGCGTGCATTGATCCTGCTGAGGGATCTCCTCACGCTGTCCGGGGACAGCGTCATCACCTGGTCGCCGGGAGGAGGTGGGGTCTTCTCTGCAGTGGTGCTGTTTTGTGCCTCAAAGCGAGCGAAGAAGGCGTTCAGCTCGTTCAGCAGGGGGATGGTGCTGTCACAGGTGCGCGGTGGGGGCTTATAGTCCGTAATGGTCTGAATCCCCTGCCACAGGCTCCGAGTGTCCCCGCTGTCGCTGAAGCGATGGGCTACCCTCCTGGAGTACTGTCTCTTAGCCTCTCTGATGCCGCGGGATAGATTGGCCCTAGCTGTCCTCAGGCCCACCTCATCTCCAGCTCTGAAGGCAGCGTTCCGAGCCTTCAGGAGTCTGTAGACCTCCCCTGTCATCCACGGCTTCTGGTTGGCCCGGACAGTGATGGTCTTTGTGACCGTTACATCATCAATGCATTTGGTGATGTAGGCAGTGACGGTCTCTGAGTACTCTTGGAGGTCTGTGGTGTTATTGTATGTGGCAGCCTGCTTAAACATATTCCAGTCAGTGGTGTCAAAACAGTCTTGAAGTGCCTCTGACGACCCATCCGGCCACACTTGTATCTGTTTGTGAACTGGTTTGGTGACTTTAACGACCGGTCTGTATGCAGGCATTAGCATGACAGTGATGTGGTCTGAGGTGCCAAGATGGGGGAGGGGAAGGGCCTTGTAAGCTCCTCTCTGGGTGGTGTAAACAAAGTCCAGAGTGTTGTTTCCTCGTGTTGGAAAGTCTACGTGCTGTTGTATTTTTGGGAACACACTCTTTAAGTCTGCGTGGTTGAAATCCCCAGCTGAGATGAGAAAAGCATCTGGGTGGGCTGTCTGCTGCTCACTGATGTGCTGGTACAATTTATTCAGTGCCTCACTCCTGATGTTGTTGTTGGAGCTGGGAGGGATGTATACAGTAACGAGCAGTATGGCTGTATATTCCCTCGGTAGATAGAACGGCCGACACTTAATAATCATAAACTCCACCAGGGTGAAAGATGTTTAGTATGTTCATATAGCTGCATTTATTTAGTATGTTCATATAGCTGCATTTATTTGATCAAAAATACAGTAAAAACAGTAATTTGTGAAATATTATTGCCATTTAAAATTTTTGTTTTCTATGTGAACATATTGTAAAATGTAATTTATTTTTGAGATGCAAGAAATTATTCAGAAATCAGAAATTATTCTAATATGCTGATTTGCAGCTCAAGAAACATTTCCTATTATTATCAATGTTGAAAACAGTTGTATATAGGTACATGTATATGAAAAATGATATTGTACTATGTGTTGTCCAGGAGAAACGGTGGAAATATTGATGTGGTCTTTTGTGATTTTTCTTTCCTCCAGGTGTGTGAGCGACATTTCCACCCTGTTACAGATATCTGACACAGATGGACACGGTTATATCCGAGTGAACTCACAGCAGATGTGTGTGTAGCAGGTGTGTAGGTCAGGCTGAAAGGTTAATGACAAACTGAGGAGAGACCAAGAAACCAAGATGGCGGCGCGGTCATACGCAGCGGCCTCTCCAGGTCCCAAAGACGGTGCTTTTATGTCTTTTAATGTCGTCTGTTTGTCTCCAAATAGTGTCGATTTACCGTTAATTCATCGGGAGATCACTCCGAGATACATATACGATCGCCAAAGCCTTTTGGATATCGACAAGACATACAAACTCAAACTCTCGCCGGCGGCTACTGAGAAGCTATGAGGCCTTTGTTTACTGCTGGAGCCGGACCTCGAGACCGCGGCCTCGCCGACTGACGCTACCCGCACAAGGCGGCATCGCAAGCGGTGTGAGAGAGGACGGAAGCGCGGTAAGCGCGGAGGTATACGAGCTAGGCTGAGGGCTAACCCCACAAGACCGGCTCTTCCAACACTCATGCTCTCAAACGTTCGCTCTCTGGAAAACAAACTGGACTTAATTCAACTCAGTCGATCTACACAGCATGAGGCAAGGGATTGTTGTGTGTTTGTTTTCACTGAAACATGGCTAAACGACAACATCCCGGACTCCGCCATTCAGCTGCATGGACTAACTTGCTACCGCGCGGACAGAGATTCATCACTGTCTGGTAAGACTCGCGGGGGTGGCTTGTGTGTGTATATCAACAAAGAATGGTGTAACAATGCTGCGGTAGTGACAAAACACTGTTCATCACTGGTGGAGTTTATGTTTGTGAAGTGTCGACCGTTCTATCTGCCGCGGGAGTTCACGGCCATTGTTATTGTCGCGGTTTACATTCCTCCGTGTGCAAACGCAAAGGACGCGCTTCGCGAGCTGTACAGCGCCATCAGCGAACAACAAACAAATAACCCTGACGGCTTTTTCATCATAGCCGGTGACTTCAACCACGCAAATCTAAAGACAGTTTTGCCAAAGTTCTACCAACATGTGAACTTTGCAACAAGGGGAAACAACACGCTGGACTTTGTTTACACAACAGTAAAGAACGCATACAAAGCCGAACCCCGCCCCCACCTCGGGTACTCGGACCACATCTCTGTTATGCTAATCCCAGCATACAGACCACTTCTAAAACTCACCAAACCGGTTCAAAAGCAGATCACAGTATGGCCAGACAATGCCACCTCAGCACTGCAGGACTGCTTCCAGGACACAGACTGGAACATGTTTAAAGAGGCGGCCACCTACAACAACCACACAGACCTGCAGGAGTACACCGAAACTGTGACTGCTTACATCAAAAAGTGCATAGATGATGTGACAGTCACCAAAACCATCACCACACGTGCCAACCAGAAGCCATGGATGACAGCAGAGGTTCGTGGGCTGCTAAAGACCAGAGATGAAGCATTCAGATCAGGAGATAAAGCAGCCCTCAAAACAGCAAGAACCAATCTGTCTCATGGCAGCAAGAAGGCAAAACATCAGTATGCTAAAAAAAATCAACAATCACTTCACAGACAGCAGAGACACTCGGACCCTATGGCAAGCCATTCAGACCATCACTGACTACAAGCCCCTGCCACAGGCCAGTGACGATGACACATCTTTACCAGAGGCACTCAACCACTTCTACTCACGATTTGAGATACAGAACGACACACCTGCACAGAAACTACTCACATCTCCAAACGACCAGGTACTCTGTCTCTCTCCAGTCGACGTAAGGAAGACCCTATCCAGGATTAACCCACGAAAGGCTGCAGGCCCTGACAACATACCTGGACGTGTACTGAAAGACTGTGCTGCACAGCTGACGGATGTCCTAACAGACATCTTCAACATCTCGCTGAGCCAGGCAGTCGTCCCCACGTGTCTCAAATCCACCTCCATAATTCCAGTACCAAAGAAGTCACCTGTGTCCTGTCTGAATGACTATCGTCCCATAGCACTGACCCCAATCATGATGAAGTGCTTTGAGAGGTTAGTCATGCAGCACATCAAGTCCAGTCTCCCAAACACGCTGGACCCACTCCAGTTTGCATACCGTCCAAACCGTTCCACGGACGATGCAATATCCACCACTCTCCACCTAGCTCTTACCCATCTGGAACAGAAAGACTCTTATGTTAGAATGCTGTTCATTGACTTCAGCTCAGCATTCAACACAATAATCCCACAACAGCTCATCCACAAACTAAACCTGCTGGGCCTTAACACCTCCCTCTGTAATTGGATCCTGGACTTTTTAACTGCAAGACCTCAGTCAGTCCGTGTCGGCCGCAACACCTCCAGCACTACCACACTGAGCACAGGTGCCCCACAAGGCTGTGTGCTCAGCCCGCTGCTCTTCACGCTGCTGACCCACAACTGCACTGCCAAGTCCAGCTCCAACCACATCATCAAGTTTGCTGATGACACAACTGTGGTAGGCCTCATCAGCAACAACGATGAAACGCACTACAGAGAGGAAGTGGCACAGCTGGCTGAATGGTGTGGTGCTAACAACCTGTCCCTCAATGTGGGTAAGACGAAAGAGGTTGTGATGGACTTCAGGAGAAACTCTGTTGACCACCCCCCGCTGACCATCGACGGCTTAACCGTGGAGAGAGTCGCCAGCACTAAATTCCTGGGAGTGCACATCACAGAGGATCTCACCTGGACCACCAACGTCACGTCACTCAACAAGAAGGGACAACAGCGCCTCCACTTTCTCCGCCGGCTGAAAAGGGCAAGTCTCCCTCCACCCATCCTCACCACTTTTTACAGGGGCACCATTGAGAGTGTGCTGACCACCTGCATCACTGTCTGGTATGGGAACTGCAGTGCCGCTGACCGCAAGACCCTACAACGGACAGTGAACATTGCCGCAAAGATCATCGGTGCCCCTCTCCCCTCCATCCTGGACATTTTCCTTTCACGATGCTCCAACAAGGCCACCAGCATCGTGAAGGACTCCACCCACCCCTCTCACAACCTCTTCCAGCTCCTGCCATCAGGTAGAAGGTACCGGAGCATCAGAGCTCGCTCTGTCAGATTGCTCAACAGCTTTTTTCCCCAGGCTGTGAGAGCTCTTAACTCCAATCCCCCTGTCCCCCTCTGAAACCATGAACACCTCAGCCCTCCCACCCCCCAACTCATTAAAAACTGTTGACAATTTTACTAAGTGCAATTCTGAATGTGCTACACACAGGTGAGTGGGCTATACAAACCACCTGTAGTAACGCACTCATCCCACTATATGCACACTAGACACTTTCTACAAACACTCCCTGCCACAAAGACTCTTAAGAAAATATGTCTACTTGAACATTGCACTACAAAATAATACGTTTACTTGAGCATTGCACTACAAAATCTTTTTGCACTATGCACTGTCTCCCACAAAATCTCTCTTCTGCACAATAATGTACAAAATATATATTTTTTCTGCACAATTTCATGTACATATATCTCTTTCGCACAATTTCATGTACAGTATTTATGTAAAGTTTTTGTACAGTCTCAGTTTGTGTATGTGTGGACAACTAGGTATAGCAGTTATAGTATTTTTAGTATATGTATAGTCAGATAGTTAACTGTTGTATAGCTCTATTGTTTTTTTTCCTATACTTGTATTGTTGTATGTTTATCTTATGTTTAACTAGTATGTAGCACCGTGGTCCTGCGAGACACGACATTTCGTTCCACTATATGTCCACACATGTAGCAGAATGACAATAAAGCTCGACTTGACTTGACTTGACTTGAGAGGTTCTTTGAACTCAAACCTATGAAAAACAGACTAACAACAGATTCCACACGAGCTTGTTGGAAACATTTGGTGAATATGCAAGTGTTTATAGTCAGCAGTGACTGTTGGTGCCCTGATACAGATGCCTGATTGCGTTTGACAGGCAGCAGTAGTGTTTGCGACGTCTTCCATCTGCCGCTGTCACTCTGGACTTTTAGTTTATGACAGCGCGCTGACAAACACACTTAACGTCTCTGAATCATCCTGGAAGGCGTTTACTGGAGTGAGCAGGTCTCAAACGTTTCATTCTGACACCTGAAGCCATCAAGTTTGACCAGAGAGCATCAGTCCTGCTGAGTAAGTACGCAAATCCTCGGGCTGTGGCATTCATATACATGTGTAGAGTGCATTGTGTGTGCATGTGTGTTACGGTCTCTCAGACAGGTTAACTCAGCGCTGGGTTGTGGCGTGGGGCCTCAGCTGTGAGTGTTGGCAGATGGAGATGGTGCTCAGTGGGGCTCTGCGGATGCTGGCACTGCCCCTCAAACAACCCATTATGGACACACGGAAACATCTGGTGGTCTGGATATCTGCTCACTGATGCAATATTAGCACACATGCACATATGCTTTTTGTTACAGCTTCTTTCATTAGACAAAATCCTTTTAGCTGTTAGTCAGTCCTGATTTAAAGTTGTGCATGCTTGTTTGATATTGAGTGCAATAGTGCCCGTCCACTTTTTCAGCAGCGTTGGTTCGGGAAGTATATTTCCCATTCATTTTTCACATAGGGATATTTAAAAAAAAGTCCTCCTTAAACAGTTGTACAGTATAAACCAAACCAGCCAGCTACAAGGTGAATCACAACATTACAAACTTTGATTTGAAGGAAAAAAATAAATAAATAAAAAGAAAAATAAATTAAAAAAAAAAAAAAATAATAATAATATATATATATATATATATATATATATGAAATGAGTCAAAGTTTTTTGTAAATGTATTTTTTGTAAATATAGTAAAAGCAGTAATATTGGGAAATATTAGAATTTAAAAGAATTCTAACAGTGCTTCATGGGAGCTTTTTGTGTCATTTACTCGTTGCGACTCTAATTGGAGGAATTTTCTGTACAACATTATGAGTAATGCAGTTTTTCACCTCAAATGCCTCTGTTAAACATGATTATTTTAAAAATAAGCGAAAATAATGCAGATGTCTTCCAGAAAAACATATTGATTAACAACCTTAGAACTTACAACAGGTCTGTCTATAAAGGTTTATAGTTATAAATCAATTTCCCTATGGAGAAAATGCTTTTACTTCCAGACCCGAACGTTGCACTCTATTCAATTTTTCCCCTGAGGTCCACTTAAAATGTTTGTTGAGCCAATATAGTTTTTCATACCCATTTTCCACCCTCTCTATATGGTTAAAGGCTTTTGATAGGTCATTTGATGAGGTTAAACACCATTTTCCCAGCATCTTCCTTGATAATGGCCTGGATAAGATGCATTTCAGCGTGAAGAAGGTGAGTAATTCATTTGATCATGTAGATCTGGCCTACTGTCATAATCTCAGCACTGCGACATATGTAAAAGCACATCACATCAGGAGTGTGTGGGGTGTTACCGCGGTTGTGTGTGTGTTTGTCTCGAGGGGTAATGTTCTAGTTTGAGCCATTACAGCCTGACAGCATGCTGGTTAGTAGTGGGTTTCGCTTCTGCTGCAGCCTGACTCCACATAATGCATGGCAATGAGGTCCACAGACCCGAGCGCGTGTGTTTGTGTCCACAGGGTCTAATCGTCTCTCCAACTGCCCACGACCTGTGATAGAGAGTCCAATCTGAAATAGGAAACACAATCTGCTTAAATAGCCCTGTTTTTCTTGTTCTACTCCATTAATATATATTACACCCACCACCTATAACTTTACCAACTCATTAGCTACTCCTGCGAATGCATCGACAATGTTAATTAACACTCCTATTACTGTAACCAGTGTTTGAGCGGCTTGTTAGGCCAGAAACATACTCTTTGCAAACAAACGAAAGCGGCCCATGTTATCTTGATAGAATAAAACTGACGTGTAAATCTCTTAATAGAACAAAACCATTCAACATTTAAATCTCTTAATAGAACAAAACAACCAATATTTAAATCTCTTAATAGAACAAAATTGACAAATATTTGAATCTCTTAATAGAACAAAACAACCAATATTTAAATCTTGTAGTAGAACAAAACTGACAAATATTCGAATCTCTTAATAGAACAAAACTGACCAACATTTAAATCTCTTAAAAGAACAAAACAACCAATATTTAAATACTTAAATCTCTAAAATGCTCAGATGTGCCTGAGTTACTGTGGCACTAATATATATGTTAGGCAACACTATTAGTACAATATAGCTCAATCTAAATCTGGAGGATCACTTTTATCATCATTATATAATGCTATATTGCCCAGTACTTACCCTGTGGTAAATCACTAAGGCATTATAGACATAACAGTAGGTTTAAAGCTGCTTTGAAATGATCTGTATTGTGAAAAGCACTATACAAATAAATCTGACTTGACTATAAACATGTTGACGCTTTAACTATTGTTCTGACTATAACGTATGTTGTGGCTGCTGCTGTATATCTTGCTGTCAGACACCGATGATGAGTATTCGCCTTCTGCTTCTGTGTTTGAGAAGGTCAGAGGCGTGGTGTTGCGAGCCGACTCCGAACACGTCGAAAATACAAATCTGTGTGTTTGAGATGCACCACAGACTGTTACTGTCTAGACGGCATATATACACGCGCACCAACATCACACCGCATGAGTCATACATTTAAAGAAAGGAAGAAAGAGTTTTTATCTAGATTAAATGTCTCAATTTCTTAAACAGCGAAGACATGCATGGCATTATGAGGGTGTTTTTCTTATGCAACATCTGAGAAACAAGACACTTAAGTACAAATCTCTGTCCTGGAGAATACACTGAGATGTTAAAGAGAACTCATTTGTGATTTTCCTTTCCCCAGGGTGTTTTCATGCTGTGTTTCTTTCTTCCCAGAGAACAGACGGCTGCACAAAAGCACCAGTTATGCTGCACAGCACCAGGTCAGAAGAAGGATAGAAATGCAATGAGTTTCTTCTAATGGTGCCCTTGAGAAAGAGCCGCATAGAGCCGAGTGTAAATGTGTGTTTGTGGACTCGTCTAGTCATTGTTGCTGAGTTGTGTTTTCTGTGTCCCATCTCCCTCCCGTCCTCGTCAAGTAGTGACGTACGGCCCGTGTGCCGCTGTAGGATGGACGACCGTGGTACTCATTAAGATCGGGAGCGATAGAGAAAATGGGAAAAGAGAAAGGAGATAAAGCGTTTGCTTTTTGGAGTTGTTCCTCTTCATTATTTTTCACTGACCTCTTATTCTCTTTCTCTCTTTCTCTGTGTTTCTCAGTTTCTCTTGTCTTACAGCGTAAATATGTGATGCGTCACTTTAGAGCTGAACGGATCCAGTGCCAAACGAGATTTCAGAGGACACTGGAAAGGTAAAGAAAACTCTTGCCATTATATTACTATCTCGTTAAGCTGACACTTTTATTTTAATCAAAAGCAACTTAAGCCACCTTTACACTGCATATTATAATACCTTTTAAACTTGTTAATCTCTTTTTAAGTCAGCCTATTCAACTATTTTCCAAATGCACGCCATTGATGTTATTGTGAACGAATCTATGCGTATATTTAATTAAAAAAAAAAAAATCTCATAATTCTTAATCAAAACATTACTCAGTCTTCCAGTTATAAGGACAGACTTCTCTCTGGTTACATAAGCCGGGCTTCCACAGTCATTTAAAACTCGCCCTTTTCTGCCTTCATCCAATCAACAATTGACGTATAAAACCAAGCCCCCAGCCCAACTTTTTTAAATTTCTTTCAGATATAGATCATAATATGGAAGAAAAGATCTGTCATTGTTTTGTGACTTTTTTTGTAAACCTTTTGACTTTTTGTGAGATTTTGTGACATTTTATCTTTTTTTTTATTGCAACCTTTTTTATAATACTTTTTTTCTTTTTTTGTGGCGTTTTATATGAATATTCTGGGTTCAGTACGAGTTAGGCTCAATCAACAGGAAAAAAGTTGATTACCACAAAAATTAATTTCCATTTATTCCTCCTTTTCTTTAAAAATAGTGAAAATCTGAAATACAATGGGGCATTTACAATGGAAGTGAATGGGGCAAAACCATAAACATCACAATGCTCACGGTTTCAGTAGTATAGCGACAAGACATCAATAATATGTATATGTTAACATGCCTTTAATGTAAAAATCACTTTCTTTTATATAATTTTATAACTTTGTTGCCATTGCAATGCCTTTAACCCTAAAACATTGGTAAAAATGATGATCCAAACAGCTTTATGATGACAGATTGACAGTTCATTCAGTTTATCTGTCTCTTTATGGCTGAAAGAATTAACTGAAGTGCTTTTATACAATTATAAGCTTAATGTTTCTGCTTTCAAATCTTCTAGAAATTGGCCCAATCTGCTTTTATTGTAAGTGGCTCACTCGTAACCTTGATTTTTACTTTCTCCCTCGCTTTTTGCCACGGTGTTCCTCAAAGCTGGAAATGCACAGCAGCTCTGACGCTCACATCGTAACTCACAGATGCTTTTGTTTGGAGCAAGTCTAGCACAGACCACCGCCAGTGTCCTTGGAAAACACGGCTGAGGGTTCTGGGATCAGCCCAGACTGATGACAGTTAATCCCTGGAATAGAGTTTTGAGCTGATCATTGTATGCATGACCTGAGGCAGTCATAACACGCCACACTTGATCCACTATTAACCTGACACCTTATCCTGCTCATCTCGGCCGTCCTCCTCAAACACACTCTTACAGGACACATCACATTTTGAGTGGTTTAACCTTTACCACCAGGCCCGTGTCTGACATAGCGGAGAGCAAATGGAAGCGGGCAGGTCAGTAATGAGTCAGTCGTAATGAATTAATAGCCTGCTTTTGCTCTGCGCTTGGCTCTCGGTGGCCCTCTAATGCGCGCGTGTCTTTCTCTGTATTTGCGGCGTATGAAAATCAGCCTTGAAAATCTTTTTGTTCATCAAATGCCGAACAGAGAAGTTCTCAGCTATTCACAAACCGCACCTCAATTATCCTCTCTCTCCTCCTCTGCCCTCATCAATTATGCATACTGTATATTAAATACATCACATTTGCACATCCGCTCATTTGCATAATTTCCAGCATCCCAGTTGGCAGAAGAGCAGAAACCAGGTGAGAAGGTGATGCCACTAAGTTCTGTTGTTTCCTTCACCTCTTCAAGTCTTCCTAGTCTTAAAGGAATATGTGTGTACAGCATCTTGTGCTGTAGATGACGATCCCTCTGTGCATATAAACCAATGAGGAAACACATTGACATAAACGCCCTTATATTAGAAGCCTGGCAGGCAAGTGCGTAGATAAATATTTTATATGCAACTATCACGGTGTTTTGAATGTATAATCGTGTCATGTTACAAGAGTTGGCTGTGAAACTGTAGCTTCCCAAGTTCCCAAGCCAAAAGCGATTCACAGATGATAGTAGTTATAATGTGAGACTAACATTTCAAAACAAAACCATAATGTATTTCAGTGAGGAAAAATATAGGACAGGACTTGATTTTATCAATCAGGAATTGAAGTCAAACGTGCAAACACTTGAATCGTTCAAAATAACAGCAGGAACATGTTTTAAGAAAGTTTATCGGATTGGTTATTCCTTTTATTTTGATGTTGTGTATGATTGTGAATTCAGCGGCTGTCGTTTTATATCCCGAGAGAGGTTTGGTATTACATTACACCGTATAAACTCTTGACATGAGGACAGTGTTGTGTGTGAATGACAGTATTGTGCTGCGGTGAGAGAGATTTATTGGTTAGATAAAGAGGACACAAGAGAGCCTGAGCTGACTGAAGTCTGTAATGTGCTCAAGGATGATTGGTTTTCATTTTCTCTCCTCCCAGCGAAAGTGTGGAGGAGTAATGGCTTTAAAATATTGCTGTGTGTTTGAGCCAGTGAGTACTGTGCAGCCCGGAGGCTGTCTGGATCCCTCTGCCACCATCCATCTGAGATCTGAGGTACTGGGGAACACTTGGGGATGCTCAAACATGGTGAATATGACACACGTGCTAACCACCATCAGTCGATCAAATGATGTGCAAAGATCGCAGCCAATTTGAACGTACAGTGGTGGCCAAAATTATTAGAACACTAGTATTTTCACCAGCTAAAAAATGATTTTAAGTCAGTTATTTCTGTCTTTTGCTGTAGTGTCAGTAGGAAATATCAGTTTACATTTCCAAATATTCATTTTGCCATTAATTGTAATAATCCAGTGAGATTTTTGTTTGCTCCGCACAGAGATCTGATCTGATCATCATCCAGCCTGTCTGGAATGACATGAAGAAATAGAACAAACTGAGACAGACTAAATCCAGAAGAACTGTGGCAACGTCTCCAAGATGCTTTAAGAAACCTACCTGCAAAGCTACCTGAAAAACTAACAAGTGCACCTTGGGCAAAAGCTGCTTTAAATGCAAAGGATGGTCACACCAAATGTTGATTTAATTTAGTTAATAGAACTTAATTGATAAAGAAAATCTATTTATGACACAAGTGCCTAAAACTTTTAACAGTACTGTAGCTTTGCCGGTAGGTTTCTTGAAGCATCTTGGAGACATTGCTACAGTTCTTCTGGATTTAGTCTGTCTCAGTTTGTTCTGTTTCTTCATGTCATTCCAGACAGACTGATGATGATCAGATCAGATCTCTGTGTGGAGCACTGGCTGTTGTCAGACAAAAATCTCACTGGATTATTACAATTAATGGCAAAATGAATGTTTGGAAATGTAAACTGATATTTCCTACTGGCACACTACAGCAAAAGACAGAAATAACTGACTTAAAATAATTTTTTAGCTGGTGAAAATACTAGTGTTCTAATAATTTTGACCACCACTGTAATTAGTGGTGTTTTCTAAGTCAAGCATCATTATAATGTACAAAGTAAAGTTTTGAACAAACCTCCAACCTTTAGTGTTAACTTAACTCATCGTTTGTCAAATCACTACTAAGTGGTCAAACAGCGTTTCATCTGTTGGGAAAGGAGGGACCTGAGCCATATCTAAAGAACAGAATATCATTGTCTTGAGGTAAGTAACCATCTAGCGACCACCTGAACACCCTATCAATGCTCTCAACATCCTAACTGTGTAGCAACGCCCTGGCAACCATCCAAAATACTCCCAACAACTGCATGGAAACACAGTAACAACTACTCAGAACACTTAAGCAGCTGTGTAGCAAAACTCTGGCAACTATCCAGAACACCATAGTTTTAAATGGGCAAACAAATCTCATTGGCTCAAACCCGAGAGATTTCACTGTGGGCAGATTTTCCCCACGTGTTTCCAGAAATCGAAAACTAGTCACCAAAATGCCCTGTACTGAACAGGTTAATGTGGAAGGGATCAGATTTATCACTTTTTTCTTTATCGTCACACCTGGTTAGGACACAGTGTAACAGAGCCTTTAAAGGTTTTGCTTTTATATCAGCTTCTGACAGTGATGATGCATTACAGAGCTAGCATGCTGGTTTTCTAATGTCACTATTAGCGTGCAGCGATTTTAGTGTCCCTGAGATGTGACTGAGGCAGAGACAGAAAGCAAGCGCTAATGTTTGAGAAGAGGACTGGCAGCTGTCCAGCAAATAAAGTCATTTCTCAAAGCTGCTGCCAAAATAAGCCCACTAATACATCCTCATTAGGAACCGTGCAAATAAACCAGGACAACAAGACTCCAGGGCTTCTGGGAATCAGGCGGTGTTTAAGGGTGGCGTTTAAAGCCCACAGGAAGTCAAAATTCAGTCTTTACCATCTCAATGCACTGTCCTGGTCTTATTGTGCAAGATTCATGTTCATCATCCAAAAGGCAAAATGTTTGGCCTCATAATCTTTCATCAAAATGTAATAACTTGCTCTGCCTCACAACTTCGCTTTTTAAAAGCCACATTAAAAGTAAAATGAGGCAGTGTTTGTTTTTAGTACCATCTAGACAGTATTATAGTTTTTGTTAATATTTTCAGATTTTTATATTTTCCATTTAAATTTTTGCTTTTTGGTTTTGCTTATATATAGTAGATCGAGTTAAATTTAATAAAAATGAGAAATGTTGCAACTGGCTGAAATTTTATTTTATTCACTTAACATTTATTTTATTTCAAGTAATGACTTTATATGGTTTTACTTAGTTACCTGTAACAATTCTGGTTTGATGACTGTGTTTTTAGTCATTAAAGTCCTGAAAATTTATCTTGTATAACTATATTAGTCATATGCCAATTTCCCCTCCAATAACCATATATCTCTGGATGAGAATACAGAAATTAGAGATTAGTGGGAATTGTCTGTATGCCACAAACCGTCCTGGCAGGAAAGCGTTTTATTCAGCGTGGCTGTATTGCAGCAAGGTCTTGATTTGCAAAATCAAATTCTCTGACTAAAGCGGCAGTGAATAAGCAGTCAGGCAGCACGCTTCATAAAAGCTCATATGCTCGGAGAGGCTGATAGCTTGAGTGGGGTTTCATTTGAGCAGCGTAATGAGCTATTAATGGTGCTTTAAGGGCTTTCTCATAGTGTTTGTTTGCTTTTCGGCATTTGATTTGTTTGTTTGTGTAGCACCCGACCGCCTGCAGAGCTGAGACCTGTCTGTCTCTCATACTAGTGCAGCAACATACTATGTTTATCTGAAGTGTGCAATAGGCTAGTGCAAAAATTGCAGTTAATATTGTGAATTTAATCATTTGCCAAGAAATACAAAGCCAAGTTGAGTGCTCTGAAATTTTGGTGAATGTCGTAGGCAGTCTCGAGTAAATTCAGATGCTGTGCACAGTGTGCATACTGCACCAAGTATGTGCCAGCTTGCGTACCATTCGGAACACAGCCCATGTGGTAATGTACATATGAAGTGCACTCGGGGAGGGACTGAGTGTGAATGATTTGAGTGTGAAGCTGTTTTAAATTGTATGTAGCGGGAGTGTGCTCACTCTGACAGCAGGAACGCTGGCCAAGCGAGACAGGAAATCTCTTATGGGAGGGAAAATGATATTAGCCTTCACTGCTGTGTGCTGCTGTGATTATCATATATATTAGTGCACGGTGGGTTATGGCTGTAGGCTGGAACAGAGAGCTGCTTTAATGTGCAGGCGTCATGCAGACTGGGGCAGATACTACAACACCAGGTCTGCAGGAACAGACCTCACTTACTAGAGGTGCAGACCTTCACGGCCATTAGCATATCTGCACTACTGTAATGGGGGGTAAGCCCAGAAAAATTGTTTTTAAACTTTTACGCTTTAAAGACAAACAGTCTATCACGTCTTCAGCCAAGAAGCTAAAGGGTACAAATATTTTTATTAATGAAGACTTTTCTGAGGCTCTTCAGTTGAGAAAAAAGGAACTACTGCCTAAACTAAGAGCTGCACGTGATAGAGGTGAAAGAGCCATTCTAAAATATGAGAAGTTAATCATCTTGCCCAGAACTGGAAACATTCGAACATAGACTCAGTGCAATTATAGAATGATTCTGTAACTATTATCCTTACAATTTACTCATTGTTTACTGTTTTATTATGATGCAGGACAATTGTACATCATCTCTTTTATCGATGTTGTCAAAGAAAGGAATGATTTTTGCACATTTAAGTATATGTAGCCAAGTTTTAGCATTATCTGAGACACATCTAGACTCAGCTATGAGTAATCTTGAGCTTATGATTAATGGTTATAAATTGTATAGGAAAGATCGGGATAAATATGGAGGCGGAGTGGCTTTTTATATTAAGGAACATTTTGGAGTTAATTTAAGGAAAGACCTAATGAATAGTTACATTGAAGTCATATGGGTTCAGATCTCTGTTCCACACTGCAAACCAATTTTAGTTGGTTGTTGTTATCAGCATTCCAGTGCTAATGTGCAGTATTTGGACATCCTATGTGAAAATATGGATAGGGTAACAGAAGAAAATAAGGACATACTTTTACTTGATGATTTCAAAATTGATTGACTTTTAAAAAACTGCTCATTGACAAAAAAGTTAAGATCAATGGCTGACGTTTGTAATCTTACACAGTTAATTACCCAACCAACAAGAATTAGTACGAAGATTAACAATGTTAGTACTTCTAGCTGCATTGACCTCATATTTACCAACAATCAGGAATTGTGTTCTAAGGCAGTATCAGTCGCAGTTGGCTGTAGCGACCATAATTTGATTGCAATAACCAAAAAAACAAAAATTCCCAAATCAGGAACTAGGATTGTATTATCCAGGTCATATAAAAGATTTAACAAAGATTTGTTCATTAATGGAGTTCAGAGTGTGCAATGGACTGAAGTATGTCAAGAAAAAGATGTCAACGTAGCCCTCAATACTTTTATGGATATAGTAAATAAGTTAATTGATAAATATGCTCCACTTACAAAAAGATCAGTAAAAGCTAAAAATGCACCTTGGCTCGATGATGATCTGAGGTCATTAATGCTTCAAAGAGATAAGGCAAAGGAGGCTGCACAGAAATCAGGAAATGACCATAATAAACAATTGTATCGTAAGTTAAGAAACAAAGTTACAAAATTAAATTATATCAAAAAAAGGGAATATTATAAGAATAAAATAAGATGTGCAGCTGGTGACATTAAGAAATTGTGGAAAACATTAAATGAAATAATGTGTAGAAAGACAAACAATTTTCAAGGGTGTGTGGAAAATGAGGGACAGTTTATCATTAAACCCTTTTTTTTATTAATAAAGTGGATAATTTAAGAGCTAACGTATATTAACGACTCACGATTAGTGTGTATCCCTATTGTTAAAATGATGAAAGATAAAATATGTTGCTGTTTTAATTTTAGTCCTATTGATCAAAACACAGTAGAACAGATGTTGCTTTCAATTCTAGATGATAAATCTTGTGGAGTGGATCATCTAGATGGCAAATTGCTAAAAACAGTAGCTAATCAGCTTGCTCAACCAACCTGTCATATATTTAATAGATGTTTGCTTAGTGTTGTATATCCGAATCTATGAAAAGAATCTAAAATTATACCATTACTTAAAAAGGGAAAAACAGACTTTTCAGGATCTAACTGTAGGCCAATTAGTATTCTTCCTATTTTGAGCAAGCTCTTGGAGAAAATTATTTTTAAACAAATTTTACAATATTTTAGAATCAATGGATTATTTACTAATGCACAACATGGTTACAGACCAGGACACTCCACAAGTACTGCTCTTATACACATGACAGATGAATGGTTGGCAACCCTAGATGATAAGAAATTGGTCAGTGCTGTCTTATTAGACTATACAGCAGCTTTTGATATTATTGATCATGACATTCTTGTTGCTAAACTAAAATGTTATGGTTTTTCACTCACAGCTCATGATTGGATTGGGAGTTAATTTCTAATAGAAAACAGAGAGTGTTTTATAATGGATCTTTCTAGGAGGCTAAAAATATCTACTGTGGTATACCACAGGGTAGTTGTTTAGGTCCATTATTGTTTTTCATTTTTATAAATGATTTACCATATGTTGTTGATAAGGCAAATATAGTTATGTATGCTGATGATTCTACAATGTTTTCCGCGGCACATACATTAACTGAGCTTCGGGAAAATTTAAGTGATGAGTTGTTAACAATTACGAAGTGGGTTCGAATTAATAAATTGATTTTAAATTTAGAAAAAAACAAATGTATTGTTTTTAGTAACAAAAATGGTATAACTAAAGCTGCTGATTTGAATTTATTTATTAACGGGGTGCCAATAGAACAAGTAACACATGTCAAGTTGCTGGGTGTGATGCTTGACAATACGTTGTCCTGGTCCAAACATATAGATAATATAGTAAGTACTATGGGAAAAGGTATAGTGGTGGCCAGGAAATGTTCTGCATTTATCCCATCTTCACTTTTAAAAGATGTGGTACAGTCATTAGTTTTATCACATCTTGAGTACTGCCCTATGGTATGGTCAAGTGCTTTGGAGAAACACCTAAAAAAACTTCAGATGGTTCAGAACAGAGCAGCCAGGTTAGTGCTTCATTATCAGTTTCGGGCCAATGTTAGTGACATGCATAGAAAGTTATCGTGGCTGCTGGTGAAGGTTAAATTACATTTACGATTGTTGGTATATTTTTATAAGGTATTCAAGTATCATACTCCTTGTTTTTTCTTTGAAAAGCTTGTTTATGTGGGACTTAGACATGATTATAAAAGACATCAAGTGAGTAGGGATCAACTTCTTTTACCGTGTCCACAAACAAATTTTATGAAAAAGACTGTACTTTATCAAGGTTTTGTTGCTTGGAATATGGTTCCCATAAATATAAGAAAGAGTAACTGTACATATGTATTTAGAAGAAAATGTGAAGATATGCTTATAAATATTTAGATGTATATTTTTAAGTGCTGCTTCTGCTGAGATGTATAGTTTGTGATGTGATAAGTCAATTTGTTTTTGCGTTTTTTGGTTTTAGTTTTTGTTGTTTGTTTTTTTAATCTATTTGTACAATTGTCTGTTTTGGATTGAGTTGAGGACCCCAGGAAGACTAGCAACCACTCTGTGGAAGCTAATGGGGATCCAAATAAACAATAAACAATAAACTACCGTCACTCGCTGGTCTCTAGTGAGCTGCCTATGTAGGGAGCATGTATGTATTGATTTTAAGGTGCACTGCAGACATAATTAGGATACTTAGGATGTTTTGGCCAAATTCGAAGGCAGCGTTGCATGTGTGACTTCATGGAGAATCCCAGTATTCACTGCAATGAGCTCAATGTATATATTGATTATAAATATATATTTATTCAATAATGAAAACAGATAAAAATAGTTTGATCTAATTAAAAAAGCATTCTCAGTGTTTTACGCAGTCTGTTCTGGCAGTATGCTGCATATTTTGGCAAATGAATTGGACCATCTGGCTATTTCATGCAGAAAGTGCACATACATGCTGCATTCTGGATATATTGTGTGGTAGTATGTCAGTCTGAACTAGGGGTGTGCGATATGACGATTTTTGATCGTGGACGATAAAAATGTCTCCACGATCAGCTTTTGAAGAAATATTGTAGTATCGTGCTACAGCGCACATTCTATCAATTACAGTTCTGGTGACGCCGTATCAATATACTGTACAGCGCGACATACATTCACATCAGCAGTGTTTCCCCTAGGTTTTCGGCTTTGGGTGGGAGGGGGATGTGGATTCCGTTTTTTTCTGTTTTAATTTTTCTGGACTCCTTTTTAATGGTTAAATTAAATTTTATAAATCAAAAAACATATCTAGCTAATTAAAATCATGAAACTTGAACAATTTAACATCAATTTATTAAAAGTTTAACAAAAATTACTTA
Source organism: Spinibarbus caldwelli (assembly GCA_039654775.1). Taxonomy (NCBI): domain Eukaryota; kingdom Metazoa; phylum Chordata; class Actinopteri; order Cypriniformes; family Cyprinidae; genus Spinibarbus; species Spinibarbus caldwelli. The sequence continues at coordinate 1,623,495 of CM077229.1, read as the reverse complement.
GTAGAGCCCTGCACGGGCCTCAAATTTAGGCCCTAGCCCGGCCCTGGCCCGAGACGCTCAGGCCCTAGCCCGGCCCGTGTTTGACAGCTTATCAGAATTACCAGCTCGAGCCCGACTTTTTTCCCCCTTCTCCCAAATCAGCTTATACTACTGTTTAGGCTATTAAAATAGTTCAGTTTTGTATGTAATGGCAAAATGATTATATTTCGTTTCGTTTTTTTATTGAGTTAATTTAGAATAACGTTTGGAGCATTTTTGTTCGTTAAATATAAGTTTTTGTTTTTGAAAGTAACGACCAAGTGGCCAGCGGCATACAGTGAGATGATCATAGCCTATGTTTGATCAATTTAGGCTTCTCAAATCATCACGACTTGCCTAAAATAAAATCTATAGATATACTAAAACCGTTCAAGCATATAACAGTGTTTAAACGTTGGAAGTTGTACACACGTAAGTGTTTTTTTCTAACAAGTAGGTAATAAACACATGAACACAATTGTATGGAGTATTTCCATACAAGATAATCACTGGAGAACAGGTAATACACTGGAGAAACAGGTAATTCTATAAGACGCTGGAGTATCCGTAGAGTCGCTGGATAAACAGGTACTAATAGTAACAGGTAAGAGACTAGAGTCACAGGATAGTGAGACAACGAGAGTCCTTGTGAAAGGCCAGACCGTGATTGAGGGCAAGTGGTGAGCTTTTGTGCAGTACTGAATAAATTTGAACTTAAGGAGCACAAATTGGTCACTTTATTTTTTCCTTGTTGCTCATTTACTTAATATTTAACTATTTGCATCGGCAGCCCAATCACATTGCCACTGGTGAGCAACATTTTAGAAGGCAGCTGCCTATGTGCTGTGGGTACGGAATGTATTCAGACCCCCTTAAATTTTTCACTCTTTGTTATATTGCAGCCATTTGCTAAAATCATTTAAGTTCATTTTTTTTCCTCATTAATGTACACACAGCACCCCATATTGACAGAAAAACACAGAATTGTTGACATTTTTGCAGATTTATTAAAAAACTGAAATATCACATGGTCCTAAGTATTCAGACCCTTTGCTGTGACACTCATATATTTAACTCAGGTGCTGTCCATTTCTTCTGATCATCCTTGAGATGGTTCTACACCTTCATTTGAGTACAGCTATGTTTGATTATACTGATTGGACTTGATTAGGAAAGCCACACACCTGTCTATATAAGACCTTACAGCTCACAGTGCATGTCAGAGCAAATGAGAATCATGAGGTCAAAGGAACTGCCTGAAGAGCTCAGAGACAGAATTGTGGCAAGGCACAGATCTGGCCAAGGTTACAAAAAAATTTCTGCTGCACTTAAGGTTCCTAAGAGCACAGTGGCCTCCATAATCCTTAAATGGAAGACGTTTGGGACGACCAGAACCCTTCCTAGAGCTGGCCGTCCGGCCAAACTGAGCTATCGGGGGAGAAGAGCCTTGGTGAGAGAGGTAAAGAAGAACCCAAAGATCACTATGGCTGAGCTCCAAAGATGCAGTCGGGAGATGGGAGAAAGTTGTAGAAAGTCAACCATCACTGCAGCCCTCCACCAGTCGGGGCTTTATGGCAGAGTGGCCCGACGGAAGCCTCTCCTCAGTGCAAGACACATGAAAGCCCGCATGGAGTTTGCTAAAAAAACACCTGAAGGACTCCAAGATGGTGAGAAATAAGATTCTCTGGTCTGATGAGACCAAGATAGAACTTTTTGGCCTTAATTCTAAGCGGTATGTGTGGAGAAAACCAGGCACTGCTCATCACCTGTCCAATACAGTCCCAACAGTGAAGCATGGTGGTGGCAGCATCATGCTGTGGGGGTGTTTTTCAGCTGCAGGGACAGGACGACTGGTTGCAATCGAGGGAAAGATGAATGCGGCCAAGTACAGGGATATCCTGGACGAAAACCTTCTCCAGAGTGCTCAGGACCTCAGACTGGGCCGAAGGTTTACCTTCCAACAAGACAATGACCCTAAGCACACAGCTAAAATAATGAAGGAGTGGCTTCACAACAACTCCGTGACTGTTCTTGAATGGCCCAGACAGAGCCCTGACTTAAACCCAATTGAACATCTCTGGAGAGACCTAAAAATGGCTGTCCACCAACGTTTACCATCCAATCTGACAGAACTGGAGAGGAGATGCAAGGAGGAAAGGCAGAGGATCCCCAAATCCAGGTGTGAAAAACTTGTTGCATCTTTCCCAAAAAGACTCATGGCTGTATTAGATCAAAAGGGTGCTTCTTCTAAATACTGAGCAAAGGGTCTGAATACTTAGGATCATGTGATATTTCAGTTTTTCTTTTTTAATAAATCTGCAAAAATGTCAACAATTCTGTGTTTTTCTGTCAATATGGGGTGCTGTGTGTACATTAATGAGGAAAAAAAATGAACTTAAATGATTTTAGCAAATGGCTGCAATATAACAAAGAGTGAAAAATTTAAGGGTGTCTGAATACTTTCCGTACCCACTGTAGACAGTAGACAACAAGGCAGCACACTTGTTTTTTGGACAAAGCAACTGTATGCATTGTATTCTCAGTAGAGCTAGCACACTCTCACATACATACTTGCAGTCATATTATGGTCACCATAGCAGTAATGATGGCTCAGGGCTGGGTGGGCAGCTTCAGGCTGTGGTTTTCGTATTGTGTGTGTGTGTGTGTGTGTGTGTGTGTATGATGAGCAGCTCCAGGGTTTGCACTGGGTCACTGCATACTTTTAGCAGAGTGCTTTCAAAACTCTCTCCTCTCTCTCTCTGTGACATGCAAATCGGAGGGAAATCAAAGATAGAGGAGGAAGAAGAGGGCTGGTGATGCTGTTCGGCGTCTCCACTTGCTGTCTCCTCTGTAATTTTTGGAGTGCCAGAGGTGTGAAGTGTGGAAAATAAGCTGTTTTAAAGAAGCTGAGCTGCTGGAGGCATGACTGCTGTATTTCTGAGAGGTTTCTATAAGTTATTAAAGGGTTAGTTCACCCAAAAAATGACAATTCTGTCATTTACTCACCCTCATGTGTTCAAAACTGGCAATGGGTTGAATTAACCTTCTGGGGTTGACAAACGCGTCGGCGCGTTTTATTGCATTTTTTTTTGAAAGCTCCTAAAGGAACTTAAATTACTCCGTAAGTTTTAATCGTACAGATTAGAGCAATATATCAATCGAATCTGTAAAGGGTCTACTTTTATTTGTATACACACACAATAACAACAAAACTTTGTGCTTTTATAAAATAAAGAAAACAAACAGGGTGTGCTGTCTGCCACCTTGGTCTGCGTCATCTTCATTTAGAAATGCGTCATTAAAATGAACTGAAACTCGGTGAATACTTGACAAAGAGACATGAGAGATATATCTATAGTGATAAATATTCTGTGATAAAGTAATCCATATGAAACCAACGCGATGTCCAGTCTTTCGTGTCTCCCTTCATTATCTCTAATGAGACCACTATAGATATTATAATCGTCCACGTGAAGCACGTGGCATGTAAACGCCCACATCACAGCAAACAAAGCAGGAGACTTTACCTCAAGTTCATCTCGGCTACTGTTTGCTTCGCGCTGAGAGGATTAAGTCAGAATTCACCTCAGAAAAAGGATTTGGATTTTTGGATTACCTCAGAAAAGAAGAACGCAGCGGCTTGAAAAAGAATCCAGCAGAGATCATTTACATGAGTAAGTCTTTTTTTTATTAACCTACTTGTATTAGTTGTCACATAACTTGTACACATTTTACTAGTTAGACTTTTTCCAAACTATAATTCCTGACTAAATGTATAATCAAGAGAAACATTATGAAGTTTATTCACTGCATTTAAATGTCTCACGATGCCAGGATGTTTTTTTTAATGTTCTCTAAAATAGACAGCAATATGATATGAAGTGAAAGTGAAAGTCGTGACGTATTGTCAAGTATGGTGACCCATACTCGAAATTGGTGCTCTGCATTTAACCCATCCAAGTGCACACACACAGCAGTGAATAGTGAACAAACGCACACACACACCGTGAACACACACCCGGAGCAGTGGGCAGCCATTGCTCCAGCGCCCGGGGAGCAATTGGGGGTTCGGTGCCTTGCTCAAGGGCACCTCAGTCATGGTATCGAAGGCAGAGAGAGTATGTTCATTCACAATCCCCACCTTCAATTCCTGCCGGTGTGAGAATCGAACCGGCAACCTTCAGGTTACAAGCCCAACTCCCTAACCATTAGGCCACGACTTCCCCACGACATTATACATTATAACTCATATAAAAGTAATATGAGTTATAATGTTAATAGCCTAATGTTACAGTAAGAATTACACAAAACTTTACTGTGATAGGCTATACTCTGTTCGCGAATATAGCCTTTATGTGTTTATAACTATAGTTTTTGTATTGTATAGGCCTACATACAAAGCATGCTTGTGTCTATGACTATAACTAAGCTTCTGTTCGCGAATATCTGCTCTGGTGTATATGTTTTGAATGTGTTATACCTGGTCATTGGTGTTTGCGATCGTCTGAGGTGTAAATGTATCAAGTAAGCTGTAAATATCAATGATAAGTGACCCATCGACAGACACATACGTGCGTCCATTCTTATCAGCTATGCATCTTCTGGTAATTGCTATAACAACTGTTTAAATTTTCATTTAGGACTGTGGCTGCATCACTGGCATAATTGCACTAGAAAGGCACACGCGTGTCAGATTTGTGTTCGCTGGAAAATCATACTAAGTAAGTGCACAGTATAGTGTATAGTAATTGTACTTTTATTATGCCTAAATGGTAATATTATTTGTGGTTGGTAGTAGGGGTGGCTCAATAACACTTTTTCAGAACCGATACCGATCCGATACCAAAAATTCTGAGTGTCTGCCGATACCGATATCGATCCGATACCAGTGCAGTTTTTTTTAATCAGTTTTGAATTTTTATACCTCAATGTGTGTTGACCTGATCTTCACTTTTTTTGTGTTACACACAATCTACTAAATATAGACAACTTTATTGTAAAGAAAAACAACAAATGAATGCATATATAATTATAATCTATGACGAAAATACTATTATAAACTATGTTGGACTTATGTGGATAATTCAGTAGCAAAAGTTACTCTAGAAAAATCATGAGTGCACAATTGTATAAAATCTAAAATTAGTGGGAAAAAACATTATTGGGGAACAAATAAAAGTGAATAAGTGTAGGACTAAATCTAAAATGATAATGTAAAATGATATACAAAGGGTTCATGATATCAGTACGAAGTTGAGTTTGTGGTAACACTTTTGATGGTGCTTGCATTATATTGTTTGGTCTTTTATTGCATGTGCTGTTTGTTTGGGTTTCATTTGGGAACGCGTATAAAGTCTGACGCGCTTTGTGTTGCGCTGTTATCATTTACAAGCGTGGAGCGAGTCTGCATCTCAGCAGCTCCGTCCACAAACTCTTGGTCTGCATAATGCTGTGAGTTTGGTTTGCTTAACCTTCATCTGGGAAAACTATGTGCGTTATCTCACTAGATTTATAAAGTAAATCTTTTAGAATTCCATTTAGAAACCCATGCCAGAACAGGAGAATACATCAACATATTTCTATATGCGATTTGTTGTACATCGCGATTTCAAAATAAAAGTTTGAACCCTCGCTCTGAGTTTGTATGTGACTAAATATTAAAATTATATGGATTTAAACGTCATTAAATCACGCTGTAAAGTGAAACATCACCAGGCCGCCGGCGCCCTCTGCAGGTATTTGTTATAAACTTATAATACTTAATGTACTTAAGTTGGTTATGTTAATTATTATGTAGTATAGGCATATTACTTTATGTATTTCAACAGTGTTGTTCAATAAAACCCATGTGATTACTTAGACAATTATTATTGTCTCATCGTTAGTTTAATATATATAAATGTAGTCATACTAAAGCCTGTTTTTCACTTAGATCTATTTTTATTACTTAAAAATATCAAATTACTCAATTGTCAAAATAATCAGTAGATTACTTGATTACCAAAATAATTGTTAGTTATGGCTTTAGATTAGTTAAAATATTTCAAAATACAACATTGTTTTGCGGAGCTCAGCGTCTTGCTTTTTGTGATTAAAAGACAAATATTTTGTCATTGAAAATTTCTTAAAAATAGTATTAAAATATTGTCTCGTTCTAGTGAACTAAGTATCTTTATTTTGTCTCATCTTGCGAGTTAAATGTATTGTCACACCCCTAGTGTCCATGAACGTGATATAGCTCATAATTTTCCAAGTGTATGATGAGCCTTTTACTCTTCAGGTTAACCATATATTCATGAAAAAAATCACTTTGAATAAGGAAATTGATAACTTTGCCATAGTATCCTTTCAAATCTTAAAGTTGCCACAGCCATTGCATGCTTCGCATGTGCTGCATATTATTTGTACCGTTTTGTTTTATTCATTTATTTATTAGAATTCGAAAGATAATAATGATATTGTGATCTCTGATTTTAGTCCTTGAAAACCAAAAAAGTAGTGTTTGAAAAGTCCTTGAAAGTCCTGGAATTTCATTTTGCAGTTTCTGTATGAACCCTGTATACCAGAGGTTACCAACCCTGCTCCTAGAGAGCTACCGTCCTACAGATTTCAGCTCCAACCCCAATCAAACACACCTGAAGCAGCTAATCAAGGTGTTCAGGGCTACTTGATAATTACAGGCAGGTGTGTTGGAACAGGGTTGGAACTGAAGTCTACAGGACAGTAGCTCTCCAGGAGCAGGGTTGGAGACCACTGCTGTATACATTGCTCTTTGTATTTTAAAATACATTCATGAAAAACAAGTAATATATTTATATATATATATATATATATATATATATATATATATATATATATATATATATATACTGTAAAATTGAAAGACATTTAAAAGAAATGTATAGCACAGTAATGAGGAAGAAACATATGATAGATAAGACGAACAAGAAAGGCTATCATTGTGCAAAAGTATTATAATACGAAAGGCTCCAATACAGAGCGGCACAAAGCACTTATGCGCATCCCGTGTGCAGAATGATGCGCTTGAAGCAACCAGTGTTGCCAGATTGGGCAGGTTTTGAATTTGATTGTGCGGGTAAATATTGGCTTGGGTGGGTGGACAAAATTTGGGCTATTTTGGGGTCAGTTTGGCGGTTTTCTAACATATAAATTGTATAGGCTAATTGGTTAACATACAAGCCCAAGTGTGCATATACTGCATCCAGTCATCACGACGTTACAGGAGAGTTGACAGGAAGGCTCTATCACTGCAACTTCGAAATCAGAGCACATTATAATTATACATATTAAATTATTTAATCAAAATCTATTTATATCTATATGATCCTGTCTTTAACTTTTAAACGGTCCAGATTGGTATATCCTAGAAAGCTGCTGGACTTGTTAGTTTTGACTGTGCAAAGTTCTGTATTATGAACTTCACGACTTCCTCTAGTTCTGTGTGAAATTATAGAGCGACACGAAGGTAAGAGCATTGTTGTTCTTTTTTTTTTTTTTTTTTGGTCGGATTATCATACAGTATACATCAATGAATGACACAGTTTTGACTGTCATGGTGTGTGCATGAACGAGTGTGAAATACCTAATTACGTTGCTTATTCAGATCACTTATATTGGGCACTTTTTTGCATTGAAATTCTGACTGTTGACATTGAAAATGATGCATGTGTTTTTATGGGTATCAGTTAATTTCTTGATTGCCATTTTGACAGTGTCTGCTTGCATATTTGAATCATATTTGGTAATTCTCTTTAATGTATTTGCCCCGATTTGATCCATGGGAAATTTATCTAGCATTATATTTATATTATTTTGTCGTCATTATTTTGTTTTAAGGAGTTAAAAATGGCTCTTATCAACCTTGATTTACATTCTATCACATTATTTTGACAGTTAAAGTTTTGGGCGGGTTTTTGTGAGCTTTTGGGCTGGAAATCGTCCATCCAATCTGGCAACACTGGAAGCAAAACGAAGTCACAGCGCACAGCGCTCCGCATAGAAAAGTTCAAAGCACAAAGTGAAGAGATATTAATGTGTAGTGTATTAAATCTGTGCGATAGTTTATTGAGCCTTTTCTTTTAACAGTTTTAAATTTCAGTTACTGTGCTCCTTAAGAACATAGTGCTCTCTAGTCCAGAGTTGTGATCTAACAGACACCAAGACAATTTTGAAAACAGCATGAAGATAAAATCCTGCAAGATAAAGTCCTTTTATGCAAAACCATTTATCTTTTATTTACAGATCAAGTATAATATTAGGAACATTTAATAATCTTGCAGAGAGTTTCATCGTCTTTACTCTAGTAACCGAACGCGACACGCAGTTTGAACGCTGAATGGAGGATGACACACAGCCGCAGCGGAGAGCAGAGTTATGTGAACTTGACTTAAATATTCATCTACCTCACATTAAACCGTGGGAACGGCTTCAGAACACTTGAAATATAGTGCATGAAAACTTTATGGTGTTTTATAATGTGTTTGTGGCTTTTGTGGGGCTTAACAATAACAGAATAGTATACGCAGAATATCGGATTTGGATCAGCCTCATCTGACCGATACCCCGATCCAGCAGAAAATGCCAGTATCGGAGCGATACCGATACTGAATATCGGATCGGCACACCCCTAGTTGGTAGTGTTAAAATATAGTTTCCTTGTCATTGGCATTCTGTTTTCTCATCAAGTAGGCCTATGCATACTAAGGTATTGTGAAAATAAATGCTAATGATTGTTTTAGGACTGTGAATACATACTCTCACCTTCACCTGCATCTCACACAGGAAGGGGACGCAGGTCTCATTCAGTTTTCATCTCCATTCAGAATCTTACAGAGTAAGTGTGCATTCACTATTTTACAGATGTTACTTTCATTTGATATTTTACTGTATGGTAAAATGTGTGCTATGTGGTATTTGTGTTCTTTTTTTTTCTATAAATTAGTACTAGTATCAGCGACCATCACAATAATGTTAATAATGTTATTTATTTGTTTAAACAGCATGCTTACTTTTTTTTTATTTCAGATGTGAGAATAACAGTGCAAAATAACCTGTTGCAAAGAGAGCCAAAGCAAATAAGCAGCCCACTCGGTCATGGAACAATATAAATATACACAACATAAACATAAACACAAACAATATACAATTTGGAAATGCCAGGTATGTGATGTTTATTTATATATTTCAACATGACACACTACCAGACAAAAGTTTTTGAACAGTAAGATTTTTAATGTTTTTGTAAAGAATTCTCTTCTGCTCACCAAGCCTGCATTTATTTGATCCAAAATACATAAAGTTGTATTTGCTACAGTAGTAATATTGTGAAATATTTTTACTATTTAAAATAACTGCTTTCTATTTGAATATATTTTAAAATGTAATTTATTCCTGTGATCAAAGCTGCATTTTCAGCATCATTACTCCAATCTTGCTCCAAGTGTAACAATATACACTATACCATTCTAAAGCTTGGAGTCAGTATATATAGAAATTAACACTTTTATTTAGCACACAAGTGATGATAAAGACATTTATCATGTTATAAACGATGCTGTTCTTCTGAACTTTCTATTCATCAAAAAACCTGAAAAAATTCTTCTTAGCTCTTTTCAACATCATCATAATAATAATAATAAATGTTTTTGGGCAGCAAATCAGAATATTAGAATGATTTCTGAAGGATCATGTGACTGGAATAATAATGCTAAAAATTCAGCTTTGAAAGTCAGCTTTGATTGTTCCTAATAAACTGTTTAACTGCACTCGCAAGTGAATCTTAAGTTATTTTGTGTGATAGCTAAATATATTATAAAACTACAAACAAAAAATATATAAATTTATTTTGTCCTCGCATTCTTTCTTGTAACTCTTCCCTCTCAGTCACATACCTGACTTAATGTCTCATTATGCAGCTCTTTATGCAGGCCTTTGTCTTCTCAGGTGTGAATTACTGCATTATGTAGGGTAGTTGACGCCCTCTCGCATATGCCCTTTCTACCTGAAAAAGTGTCTTAGAAAATTTAAATCAATATATTGTTTTCTGTGAGCGAGTAAACAAGATGATTTTCATATAATTTTGAAGCAAAAATTCTAGGCTACAAGATCCAGTTCTCAAAAGTCTTGTGAACAAATGTTCTGTTTGTGTTTTATGGCCTTATTTCAGTGACTTCAAAATTTTAGTTTTTCACTAACCATGCAAAAACATTGCTTTCTCAAAAACACAATCATGTACATAAATGCTGCTAACATATTATTGTAGCCCAGTTTGTGCTGATTACAGTGTTATTAGACTTTAGCCATTTATATGTTTATAAGCAACTGAAAAAAGCACAAATATCAGGGCATGTCAAAAGTTCTCCAGGCCCCCAAAACACCCTCAGACCCCAGAGGGTTAATATGATATAACTAAAAAAGTGACAAAATCAGTTTATTTTTGTATTTGCCTTGAAAAGTAGTGCTCTAATACTGGCGTGAGACAAAGGATTGCTGTCTAATGACACTTTAGGAAACGTAATGATAAAATAAAAAGCACAATAAAATCATTGTAATAGTCACAATGTTGCTTCATTAGCGTTAATATATTTCTAAATTCATCCCTTCTAAAGCACCATCACCACCATCAAAGCAGCACTTTTGTAGCAAATCCACTATCTTAAACAGTACATTTTAAGATGACTGTCGAATGTTTGGCCATTGCATCACGCCTTTGTTTTTCTCAGTATTTTGTACTATGAATATTGCATTTTTATAGCATTCCGCTCTCATTATCTCCATTCTGTCTATCATCTTTTGTGTTTTGCAGTCATACGGGGTTTAAATCAACATGAGGGTGAGTAAATCATGACAGAATTTTCATTTTGGATGAACTATCCCTTTAATACCCATGGATGTGAATATCACGACCCAGCCTGCATCAGTGACTGTGATTACATGTCCAAGGATAATCCCACATTATTCCCCAGATCTCAGTTCTCAAATCCCATTTATTCCCACTGATTGAGTAATTTTGGGGAATAAGCTGTTTATATGCCCTTTCAATGTCCCTGTTATGAGTCGGCCCTTTATCTAGGAAGAATCTGCCTATTCACAGCACCGCACAATGCCCATCTTCAGCTGAACCATCTGTTGTTCTTCTTTGCTCTGTTTTATTGTGCAGATACATGTATAGTTTGTCCTGTTCATTGTGCTGAAAGTCAAAAATGTAAAACATCTTTGAAGGACTGATATTAAATGACCTGAACATGTCAAGGAGTTTCAAGCATAGATGTTCAGAATGGCATTCAGAATCCAGAACTTTCTGTAATGTAAAATAGCCATGATCTAAATGAGAGATTATTCAAATACTGTAATCAGCACGTTGCGACTGCATGAGCCATGTGATGATAGAAAATATTGCAGTTTGATGTGATTAGAATATAGATGTTCTCATAAATTCGTGTGCTTTGATTTTGTGTGTGCATGTGAAATGTTTTCACCTCCAAAGACTTGATTGGTATTATGTGAAGAGACCGTGAGCATTTAAACCTAATGCATCCATCCAGACACACACTATAAACACAAACACATACACACTTATTTTTCACACTGCTCAGTCTACACACACACAGAGGCATTTCATATCTGTCTCTCTGTTGTTCCATAAGGCATGGTAAGAGTTAGTGGGTTAGAAAATGCAGCAGAAAATCAGGTTTGAGACGATGGTCTGTTTCTTCATTGTCTAATTGTTCTTTCTGTTACTTCTAGCCATCCGAGTCTGTATATCTAATCTTTATCTATCTATCTATCTATCTCCTCAGTTTTTCTTAATTGGCCTCCAATTCTGATTAAACCACAAGATCTGTCAATGTCAGGAGCAAAGGTGAGAAGGCGACTATCTGAGAGCACGTTTCCCAGTTACCAAACATTGATAGTCACTAGGGAAGGACTCATGCTGAGTTAAGGATCTCAGCTAAGTGATAAGGATCTCAGCTTGGCGGTAATCTTTCACTTCAGGAAAGGAGCCAGAAGTAGGGTTTAACTGGATTTTCCTACACTGGCATACACAAGTTCCTGGCAAGTTTTTTATTTATTTATTTATTTATTCTGGCAGGTATTATTGTTCCAAATATCAGGCCTGATGGTTTGAGGGGGAACTGCAGTGGTGCCACAGAAGGCAGATTTCTGTAGTTTGGTGTGGTCATCTGTCAGGTCTCTTCTTGGTTTTACTGCTTTGGTAGCTGGATCCTGGAGTAAGAAGGGAGGCATTTGTGACCATCTGTTCATTTTGGTAAGGGCACTCCAGTGTTTCCCACAGGATTTTGTGAGACTTGTGGTGGCAGGTGATGTCACATATTAATTTGCATATTTATAATGTCATTGCGTCAAGTTTGCATTCAGACGAGTTTTGGCACTTCAGATCTCTTCTAACTCTATAAACTGTCACATACTATAATACAACTGAATGCCCAGTAAAGCTGTTCACATTATATTTTCTGTTGTCATACAAGTATAAATAGTAAACACGACCCATTAATACTACGTTAACCAGGAATCACTCTCACTATACTCCTTAAATCCTGATATATAATCGCGACATCGTCTGATAAAATCAATATACATCTAACTTACACTAAAAAGCGACTATATGCGGTGGTTTTGGCTATATTACTGTTTTGTCTCATTCAGTGCACTGCCTGCGTCTGAGTAACAAACTATGAGCATATTAACAGACGAATTATGTTCATATTTAAAAGTCCAAACAGTCAATAAACCAGTGGTTCCCAACCACATTCCTGGAGGCCCCCTAACACTGCACATTTTGCATCTCTCCTGTGTCTGACACACCCATTTCAGGTCTTGGAGTCTCTACTAATGAGCTGATGATCTGAATCAGGTGTGTTTGATTAAGGAGACAAGGAAAACATGCAGTGTTGGGGGGCCTCCAGGAATGTGGTTGGGAACCACTGCAGTAAGCAACAGGTGCTTGGAAACGCTGTTTTGTAAATGATTTATTGACGAGTCTGCTGCGTTACGGCTGACTGAAAGCACTAATTCTCTGCCGAGAGAGGCGACAACATGCAGGGAAACTCAGACCTTGCGCTCGCGGGGCAGTACTTGCGACATCTTTCAACTGAACGATAGCTAAGGTTTTTTCAAAAAAGTCGCTAGGTTTGTCAGTATGTACCTGTTATGGGAAAAAAGCCGCCAAAAGGGTCTGAAAGTTGTTAAATATTGTGCTAAAGTTGCGCTCGTGTGTGTGAGACGCGGGAGCTGATGACAGCGGTTGGTGGGTATTTTTGTTGCGGTCGATGTGGATATTGTGGCGGCTCGCAGTACAAAACGCGTACAAAAAAATGGTATCATCTCGGGCGGATAAAAAAAAGTGTAAGAGGATAATAATAGTAATAAAAATAAAAATGTGTCACCAAATATACTTGGGCGGCCCGCCCAGGTAAAGTCTATGTGTGGGAAGCACTGCACAGAGATTTGCTTCAAGTGAGATCATCAATTTTACAGTCCTCAGTCGTCATGACCACCACCCCAGCCCAAAGGTTTTGGACCCACCAATGATGTCGGCACGAGCGGCGTTAAAGGTTAGTCCACTGGTATCAGCATTCTCAATCTCCACAGCCTCAGTGCTTTCAAACCCCGCGACCTCAGTGCTCTCAAAATCCATGGTCCAGAGTCCGGTGGTCTCAGTGCATGTCCAGTGGTCCAGAGTTTGGGGGACTCTGAGGTCGTCCTACTATCTGCAGTGCTTCCAGTAATGGCTACCATCATCTTGTGCATTTGGCCCGCATACTGCTCGCCAGATCCTTCCGAGGTGGCGGCATCCCCTACATCTCCTCCCAAAGTGGCAAGGTCCACTACAACTCCTCCAGAGGTGTCAGCCGTTCCAAGTTCCCTTGCCGCGGCAGTTGTTCTCATCTCTGCCTTCACCTGATCCAGCATAGTGGTCTGCTGTTTTGCCTGATCTGCCCTGTTGGTTTCCAGTTTTGCCTTATCTGCCTTGGTTGTCTTCAGCACCACCTTGGAGGTCCTCAGTCCCTTCTGCCCTCCTGTAGTGGTCTTCTGCTCTGCCCAGGGGAACTTCTGTCCCGTGTGCTCCACTGTGGAGATGTTCGGTCCCATCTGCTGTGCTTTGGTGGGTCTTCTGCTCCACCGCGGGGGTCTTCAGTCCCATCAGCTCTGCCTTGGCCATCTGCCCAGCCTGGTCTCCAGCTCCACCTTGGTCTTCAGCTCCACTGACTCTGCCACAGTTCTTCTAGTTCCAACCTAGCTCCCTTTTTCACCTCCATCTCAGACCCTCTTCCAACTCATGGGCCTGGCCCTCCATCCCTCCTCCTGCTCTCCCCCAGTCAGTGGTAAGTTTAGCAAATGCTTTGCATTGACTCAAGTAATGTTCTGTACTATCGGAGAAAGAACAAAATTGATTACTTTGACTGGGTCTGCTGATTGATACTCTTCTGAAGTGACAAGGAAGTCTGAGATGTCATGTAAAGTAGATGCAGTTTCAGGATTATGTACCGTATGACGGTGGAACTCAGCTCATTGGTCAGAAGGAAGCTTGCTTATAAGACGCGTGACCCGCGATTCATTTCAGTGTCACCTTTAAGTCCTAAAGTTTTTAGCAAACCCACCAATTACTGTACCTGAAGAGCAAACTTCTGGAATGCAACTGTATCTCCACACTTTACATCAGAGGCTTCCAAGACTCAGAGCTAGCTGGTGGGGATGACCAAACTTCTCATAGAGGGCTACAATGTTATCAGTAAGCGGGGTAAGCAAATTCAAATAAGCATCTGCTATCATCTTAGTCTTATCTAACTTTAAATGGTCTACAAGTACTTGATATTTAAAGAGTTCAGTTCCATCTGGAGGAAGAAGATTCTCTAAAACTCTTCCATGTCTGGCGAACTCACTGGGGATGGTAGAGGTAGGTCCTCTACATATGCTCTGAAACTAATGTTTTGGCTAAAGGTAACCCAAGGTACAAGGTGACTTGACTGAGTAGGCATAGAACCAGTTTGGGGGTAAAAAAACTGAAATTTGGGCCTGTAAGATTTTCAGATACGAGGGAGGATAGTAACTCTGAGATCTTAAGGTATTGGAGGTGGTTGTAGCCTATCTAAATTTTGAGAGCAATACAGAGGAAGATAGTATGCTCATGAAGGGTGAGCCTGAGAGATCCTCAAATTTTTTGCATCTATGGTTGGTTTATAACTATGCCAGGTTTATTTGAATTTAGCGTCTCCATACCACTTCTCAGTTTAGTTCTCAGTGCTCAGGCCAAGGTGGAAGCTCAGGCCACTTTTCATCATCAGCTGATGTGACAACCCATTCTGGTCTATGTATCAGGAAGTTCTGGATGGCGGTAGGAAGTCTGGTCATACTGGAGGACTGTCGTGGCTTTTAGCTGTGTTGAGGTCTGGACAACATTCACCAGTTCTTTAAACTGAGTATGCACTTCTTTCAACTCCATCAGGTCAGCACGAAAACGGTGTGACTGCAGAAGCTGTGCGTCCTTTCCGCGAATGGCTTGGACTTCATTATGGTATCCAAGTTCAGGGTAACTGTTCTGCTGGGCTAAAGTTAAGAGTGAGGTAGGTTTTCACTGCACTCTGTACAACTGAAGTTTGGTGGATCTGAGGAACTGAAGGCCGGTATGAGGAACGGCATCGCCATAGAAGGTGGTCAAGATTGTCCAATGATGACTGGAGAGGGGCCACATAGACAGGTGCCTCACAGGGAGGTGAGATAACATATTTTTGTACAGGTCTCTGCCCTACATACTGCACTTTAAAGTTTTGGAGTCAGACTGGTGGACTGATGTTTTTGGACTGGTGGATTGCTCCAACGATCTCTTCATCATACTCCATGGTCCAGGTAATGAACGCTGCCTTGGGCTCGAAGGACCAATTGTTGGAGAGGAAAAGGAACTATTAGGCTCTGATTTTAATAGTATAAGCAGGATATACTCCTGGGTGTGGATCAGGACACAAAGTGTAAGACTGGATCTTCTTTCAAAAGTGTATTGATTATTAGTTTATTGGTCATGTACCATTGAACACCAAATCACCAACGAATATCCAAATGACAATCAGATAAAAAACGTACATGCACACTATCTATCTATCTATCTATCTATCTATCTAGTGTGTCATATATTTATTCTGCTCTAGCGGTCATTCTATCTGTTGTGTCATTCATTCATTCCATCCATCTGTCATTCTCTCAGCCTCTCTCATACATAACGTCTTGAGGGTTGGAGATGATCCGTTCGAGGCGTGCAGTAATCATATGCAGTGAGGGGCAGTCAGAGGTGTTTGGAGCTCAGCAAGGGGGAAATGAAGAGGTCTCACACTCTCAGCAGCTGCATTCTGCAGCTGCAGGATTAGCTAATGCGATTAGCTGCGTCTCACAATCAGCCGCACTGAATGCATGTTGTAATTACTGCACCTCAATGAGAAAGGTTTGTGTGAAAGATTAATGCAGGTGAGTGGCAGGCTGTGATAGATATGCTCTGCTAACGTGCTCTCCGCAGCCAAGCGTGTGTGTGTGTGTGTGTGTTTGTGAATGGGACCGAATGGGAATGTAGCTCATCTGCACATAAGCGACCCAAACCTAAACTTTACAGATATGCCAAATGAGGTCTGAGCTGGTGGTTACATACTGTAGTGGTCCAAATCTGTTTATATTATTCATGTTAATGCTATATTTTCACAATACTAAGGATAGCTGACCTGTTAACACCCTAAAGAGCCAAAAAAAAAATCAACATTACTAGTTGGCATAATTACAAGGTTAAATTATGTGACGTGCTTTTTAATAAAACTTTTGGTGGAGTGTAAAACTCTGATGCTCTTTCTACCTTTGTTATGTTGATATCATGAGACAAATAAGTCATGATCTAATGAAAACCAGGCAGAAACCAATAATAATGCACAGGCTCTCTGGGCTTCAGTCATTATTTTTTGCAAAATTCTGCTTTGGTGCCACTATGGATTTCAAATCTCTGTACTATTCTAGGACGTGGTCTTTTGTCTCATGAAATCAGCGCAACATATTTCCACTCAGGATTTCTTACAGCTTCAGTTCCATACCGAAAATCAATGGACATGCGGATTGACTCCAGCTGAATCGCTGCCTGTTCATTTAGCTCTGATTCAAGACATTTCTAGCTTTTTTCCTCACAATTTTGAGTCTGCCTTCTGCTCGCATTTTCTTTTTGTCTGTGCTGGAGCGACATCGGAGAGAGTCTTGGCCGTGAATTACAAGGTGGCGTGATTACAAAGGTAGAAGAGTCCAAAATAAATAATAAAAGAGCTACAGAATTATGTGTGTAATAATTCTAAAACATCAGATATTTTGGTGTATGAGTTATATAGGGCCATGATGAAGAAAATTATTTGGATTTCATTTGATTACATTTTAAATAATTATTGAATTTTTATGCATTTATTTGATTACCACAGTTTTTGATGATACATCTCTATCATAAAACACAAAATCCAGGAAAAATTAATACAGACAACACAGTTGTCAATTTCATAAAAAATAGAACATTGCATATGGCACTATTATTGTTAACATTTATAAATAAATGATTATAATAAATAATAATAAATATGTTTCATGAATTCAATGGATTAGACATCATTTTTGATATTCCAAAATTAAATTAAAATGCTAAACAGATAGTTTGGGGGGAAAATTAAACAGAATTTGGAAAAAATAAATAGTTACTGGAGTTCAAATCAAAGCCTGACATGAAGAAACCTCTCTAAATGATCTGAAAATCACATTTAAATGATTTTGATGTGTAATGAACAGATGTTCCAGCTCACTGCTGGGAGTCTCATCCGCATAATCTTTAATTTTGCCTCGAATAATAAAACTGATTAAATTAAATTAAAAAAGTAAAGCTACTCAGCATGGTTTCTCTGAAACATCAAGCTGATTGTGGTCCCGAAAACACATCAGTTCTGTTTTACTAGCAATACGAAGACTCGTTCTGATCACTTTTCATAGAAAGCTGAAACGTTTCTGTCTAACACGTTGTGTTTCCTCTTTCAGATCTTCATTCGCTGCCTTTCGCCAGCGAGCCGCCAGGAGGCCGATAGCCAACCGCTAACGTTTGATTGAATTATCCATCAACATGATGTGGCAGTAAACTGTTATTCCTCCATCTTACCAGCCCTCTGCTGTCTTGCCCCTGAGCAACGACTTTCATCCTCTCTCATTTCTCTGCTGTCATACACATACTGGCACTCGTCTGCCGCCGCGATGGCTTCGGCCTTTTGCTCATTTACGTCTCTGTATTCCCGACAGGCTGTCTGATTCCTGAGGAGAGGCCTGTGGAGGACGCTCTGTTGAATTTACGGCCATATATAAATATATATGAGCATGTGGTTCTCTCAGATTGAAAACATATACCTGCGACGATTGCCTGCTATGAAGTTCATTTCAGGGGTAATGCTGTTTTTCCCCCCATCACGTTAGCTCCTTCAAAGAACGCATCCTATTTTAAAGCATGAGAGATATATGGAAAGGAACGGTAAATATTTGAGAGTATCTCAGCCTCATTTCTTGGATTAATTCAGTTGGTTTTCTTCGACTGGCTTCTCCGCTGGTAAGTTCATTCTAGTCCAAGCCACTCCAGGAGAGGATGTTTTTTCACTCATGTTTATATTGCAGATGCATTTCAGGAAGTGAGAACAATGCAAGCTGCTTGTTGAACATGATTTCTGCAGAGATGAGTTGCAGTGAGAAATATATTATCAGGTAACTGGCAAATGATATTGTCAAAAGCAGTTCACTTACTCAAATCAAGCCGAAATGCTAAATGTAAACCATACTGAGCCTCCATAGGACCCATGCATGCATGTTCAAGTTCAGAAAACAGCTGTAACACCAACCAAGGAACCATCAGACAGGCTTGCATCTGCACCGAAAATCCCACAAGCCACTTTAAACTACAAGGTATGTAAAATCCATTCAGTGAGTTTGGAACATGACATTTTGAGAAACACTGTGCCATTTCAAATACAACAAGCTCTGAAATATCAAGCTGAGTGTTTTACTAGCTAAACAAAGACTCATTCTGATCACCTTATGTAGAAAGGCGAAACGTCTCTTTCTAACACACTTTGTTTTTTCAGATCTTCATTCCCCTTGTGTCAGCGAGTCACCAGGAGGCCGATAGACAACCGCTAATGTTTGATTGAACAGCTTTAACATCTACCAAAGAACCATCAGACATCCTTGCGTCTGCACTAAAAGCTGTATTATGAAAATCCCTCAAGCCACTTGCACTACAAGGTATGTAAAACAACCTTTGAGGTTACTTTTTTACATGACACTGGATGAACAAAAACTTGCACATCCTGACTCTAGAAAATGCATTAATCCATTCAGCGAGTTTGGAGCATGACACTTCTGTTGCCATTTTTAAGTCCAATATGCATCAGGCGGTCTGTGGTTGTGCCGTCTGAGGACGCGACTGCAGACACGTATGTGTGTGTCATAGCTGCAGGCCACCTGCACAGTCGTCCTGAACATCATTACGTACTCATTACACACCTGCGGACAGAGTGCAAGTCAGAGAGCATGCGGTCATCTCACATGAAAGCTGCTCGTCTGTCTAGGGCCAGAAATCTTTGCACTCCCATCCTACGCAGCGCTGAAGTGGACAGTCTAATGCAGCTCCTCTCACCGCCTTTATTTTGTCAATTTGATCAAAATCTTGGGCTAAAATAAAACTAAATGAACTGTAACTGTTCTGTCAAACTAAAGCCTGAAGGTCTGCTGGAATAGAAGGGAATCTTTATTTTAAAATAGATAGTTCAGACTGTTCGGAGGAGCCACGTTTTTGAGATGTGACTGCAATAGTCTGCCTTTATGTTATGACTTTGCCACACATCCAAAATTGGTGGAATTAGTTTCTCAGAGAAGAAACAAACTTTGGAGGATGCTGAGTTTAAGCGTCTTGTTCAAAGATCAGTCTTATTAGGGATTACTGACACTGTTACTAAACCAGTGGGACAGAACAAGTTTTGAGGAGGGGTAGGTAACAGGATTAACAGAAGCGTTGCCTCCCCCTTGTGTTTGATACAAAATGTACTTACACTCTTGGCAGTGTATAGTGAACAATTTGTTTCCAATTCTTAAGTGTTTGAATTTTAAGTAAATATACAAAATGCAAAGTGTGAATTTAATATTACAAATCTGTTGTGTATTTGTTTTATATATATATATATATATATAGGTGCATCTCAATAAATTAGAATGTCATGGAAAAGTTCATTTATTTCAGTAATTCAACTCAAATTGTGAAACTCACAATTTTCACAATTTGAGTTGAATTACAGAAATAAATGAACTTTTCCACGACATTCTAATTTACTGAGATGCACCTGTATATATATCATCTTGGTCAATCTCAAGGTGTTGTATTGAGTGTTGATGGGGGAAAAAAAAAAAAAAAATTCTAACCACACTTTCCCTAATTCAAAATGTATTGTTCGGTTAATAAGGTCTGTATTATGGTCGTGCAAATTGTAATTTTTTTTTTTTATTCAAAACTGTAATGTAATAATAAATTACTATGAGATATAAAACGTGCAACATAATTTCAGCTATTAGCATTGTCAACTGCGCATTGATTGGTGTCGCCTTTTTCACCTCAAGTCGGCGCTTTGTGTTTATGATCTATATGCACTTAAAACACATCGCTTTAGGTTTGTTTTATTATTAGCCCAGTTGGGGCAGAGTTTGTTGTGTTTTATCTATTATTCCGGCAGGTTTAGTCCCTCAGGCTGAACGCTTACATCATGTAAACCAGCAAACAAACATACACACAACGCCACAGCCAAATGACACACATATGTTTGCGGGGAATCCAAATCTCACTCTGCTTTACATACATAGGTGTATGTGCATGTGTGTCATCACTAAAGGCTGTAGAGATGAATTATGGATTTGTGTGATGAGCAGCCTCTGGGAGATGTGTGTTATTCCAGCGTGTCAGGAAATAGAGTGGGTGGACGGGATTCTGATTAGAGCCGGAGCTAAGATAGAGAGACAGATCCATGGTTTCTATATCCGTCCTTGAACAGAGAGAGATGTGCCTTATCATAGACACTGACAGACACCGTGTACACTCGACTCAGTCCGTATCAGTCAGCTGAGGACCACACACACACACACACACACACACACACACACGCGTGGTGATAGCACCCATTTATCAAGCGCTGACAACTCGCATTGAGCGCTGCAGGACTGCACGCTTTCTCTTTATTTTTGTCCGATGTCTCCATCGTGTCGTTGTCAAAGGGTCTGAGCTCTAGGTAATATGCTGAGTGTGTTCCTGAGCCTGATCCATCGGTTGGTGAAAAACTGTGGTAAGTTATGTAAATGCTTAAAAGGAGACAGATTGGCTCTTTTTTTCATTCTCAGTTTTCTGCCGCTTGATTAAACTTGCTGCAGGATCAATCCAGCGCTGAATCTCAAATCAATTTTGATAGCATCTGAAAAAAAAAACGAGCTGCGTACTCGCAGCCTAAAACACATCAACCTGTGGGAGGTTGATTGTGTTACAGAGAAATAGAAACCCAGTCATCACTGAGACTGCAGAAATATCTCTCAGTACCTTTAACCTGATTTCTGATGAGTCTGTAAGGCTTTGGTTATTAGTAGTGTTTGCTAAGCCATTTGGACAAACTGCAAAAAAGGAATAGTTCTCCTAAAAATGAAAATTTGCTGAAAATATACTCAACCCTTTAGCCATCCAAGATGTAGATGAGTTTGTTTCTTCATCAGATTTGAAGAAATGTAGCATTACATGACTTGCTCAGCAATGGATCCTCTGCAGTGAATGGGTGCCGTCAGAATGAGAGTCCAAACAGCTGATAAAAACATCACAATAATCCACAAGTAATCCACACCACTCCAGTCCATCAGTTAACGTCTTGAGAAGAAAAAAGCTGCATGTTTGTAAGAAACAAATCCATCCTTAAGGCATTTTTAACTACAAACCATTGCCTCCAGCTAAAATATGAGTCCATAATCCGTAATATTGCTTTATGCTCTCATGTTCTCCAGTGAAAAAGCTGTCTTGTTTGAATCAGCTGAGAAATAGGCACAGATTGAGGACTTTTTCACTGGCCGAAGCGTTATTATGCCTTATGGACTGATATTTTGGCTAGAAGCAATGATTAAAGTTAAAATTATTATTATTGTTACATTTTGATCAGCTGTTTGGACATTCTGTTTCTCATTATGTGTAAATTAAGAACAAATATAGAAATTATAAGCAATAGCACTTTCTCCCAATGGTTTATATTCACTTAAGACACAGCCAAGCAGTTAAGGTTTGTGATAAAGAGTATTTATCATTTTATGTGAGTGTACTGTATGTATGTGGATAAAGTCTGACATATATCCAGCTTTATATAGAGCTGCACAATAATATAGTTTACATTTGACCCATACTTCAGTAAATCAGTCCCAGTTGAACTGATTTTGTGTCAGCACAGTTTGAAAGAGAAGGCCGTTAATGATTTAGACACGCTTGTGTGTGTACGGCAAGCATCCAACCGTGCCGCTGTGTTTCTCGCTCTTTCATATTTTATGAAAAACGAGACCCTCGTAGCGGGGGAGAATCTGTGAGAACGCTCCTTTTGTGTGTGCGCTTTTGTTTGTGTCTGTGCGAGTCGTGATCTTTCTTTACCAACATATAGATTTCTGGTTACTATGGTGAAGAGCCTCCCATTAGCTGATGATGATGATGGAGGTGATGTCATAAGAGCAGCATCTTCAGGGTCCTACAGACCCTCTTCAGAACTCTTCTATACTCTTCAGAACTACTTACACACGCTGACCTAGTGAGACTAAACAAGTGGCTCCCTTAGGCAGCATCGTAACTGAGATGGAACCTGAGAAGTGCTGCATATAACACGAAAAGTGTGAAGCAAGCAGAAAACTTGACTCACAATCGATTTCAGGAGAATTTAATGATTTGATAAAGCGATACTCTAACCAAGGTTATTGGTAACTAAAACCTTAAAAATATTTTCAATACTTTAAATAAAATAAGTGAAACTGAATAAACTGATACATTGAAAGTATTTATTTTCAGCTACTTGGCAAAGCAAGATTTCTAATTTTCATATAGTGTAATTTGATGTACTAAAATAACTAAAATTAAAACTGAAATAAAATTGAATAAAAGCTATATAAACGTATTTGCTAAAAAATAAAAGAATTAATAAATGACAAAAATCCAAAAGTAAAAACTAATTAAATATATAAATATATAAAAATATATATAGTTATTTACTAGACATATTAAAAAATAAAAATGACACAGTTACTAAATCTTAAATTAAAATTAAAACGGAAATGGAAAATATGAAAAATAAAACTATAATGGTATCTCAATGATAAAAATAAAGTTAAGAAACCTATATAGACATATTTATTAAAAAACAATTTAAAAAAAAAAACTAATTTAAAAAAAATATAGAAAAAAAACAAGGTGATTATACTTAGTGTGTGTGTGTGTGTATGTATATATATATATATATATACACACACACACACACACACACACATTAAGTATAATATATATATATATATATATATATATATATATATATATATATATATACACACACACATATAATTACAGGAGACAGTGAAGTGATTTAAGAGAGGTCAGCAACTCATTACAATCACACACATGCGCATGTTTGTTTTTCTGTCATGGTGGGGACTTTCTGTTCACTTCTTCTTTGGCGATTTTGTCTGCAAGCTATTTATACACTACAGGTCAATAGTTTGAAATAATTATGATTTTGTAATGTTTTTAAAAAGTCTCTTCTGCTCACCAAGGCTGCATTTTTGATGAAAAATACAGTAAAATTGTGAAATATTATTACTACTTCAAAGAACTCTTTACTACGTGAATTTATTGTAAAATGTAATTTAAATGTAATTTTCAGCATCATTACTCCAGTCTTCAGTGTCACATGATCCTTTAGAAATCATTCTAATATGCTGATTTGCTGCTTCAAAATATTTCTGATTATTATCAATGTTGAAAACTGTTGTGCTGCCCAATATTTTAGTGGAAACTGTGATACACTGCCATTCAAACTTGGGGTAAAATGTAGAAAAAAAAGAAAGAAAAGAAATTAATACTTTTCATCAAAGACGCATTAAATTGATCAAAAGTGACAGTAGAGACATTTATAATGTTACAAAAGATTTCTATTTCAAATAAATACTGTTCTTTTGAAATTCATCAAAGAATCCTGAAAAATGTATCACTTTTTCCACAAAAATATTAAGCAGCAAAAACATTTCATAATGAGTAATTTTGTGTGCTTGTCATTTTTATCAGTTAGTTTTATAGGCTATAGAGATATATATATATATATATATATATATATATATATATATATATCCTTTAAAACTAACTGATAAAAATGACAAGCACACAAAATTACTCCAACTAAAATTAAATAAAAAATGGACAATACAAAAAATGTAATTAAAAATATATAAAATAAAACTATAATAGTACCTCAATGATACTAAAAAAAACACTGACTCTAAATTAACTCTAATATTAACTGCATTATTATATTTTTTAAAAAATATTTAAAAAATGACAATTATTAACTTCATATAGTGACACTTTTCACCATACAATAAATTCCTCTATTTCATGCTGTATTTTCCTTTCTCCTTGAATGTCTTATTCCACTGGACATGTCACGTTGTGGTGAAGTCAAGTAAAATGGGTTGCAGACAGGCTTCATGTTGAATTTGAACGGCTGTCTGCTGTGTGTTAAATGGTTTTGGTCTGGATTTTGCTGCAGTCAGCAGATACTCTCGCGACCGCAGGTGTGTGAGTGATACTGTATGTAGGACTCTGTATACTGACTTAAACACTAATGACTAATGACTTGTGACTGGTTCCTCTTTAGTCTTAATTACTCTACACTTACATTTACACAGAAACTGCTGTGACACCTTAATGAGATGTTGCTAGGATGCAAAACTTGATTAATTAAGAAGACAGAAGCACAGGGGTCATAATGTCTTGAAGTTTTTGTCTTTCTGTCTTTGTTTAATTTTTCATGTTTTGTCCATTCACATTTTCGACTAATTTAAAACTGGGTCAAGCAAAGACTTTAGTAGACTGAGCATCAATTACACTCACATAAAGAGTAACCAAGACAGCAAGAAGTTTCTTCTTGACATTTCAAACCTAATTACAGGAGACAGTGAAGTGATTTAAGAGAGGTCAGCAGCTCATTACAATCACACACATGCGCATGTTTGTTTTTCTGTCATGGTGGGGACTTTCTGTTCACTTCTTCTTTGGCGATTTTGTCTGCAAGCTATTTATACACTACAGGTCAATAGTTTGAAATAATTATGATTTTGTAATGTTTTTAAAAAGTCTCTTCTGCTCACCAAGGCTGCATTTTTGATGAAAAATACAGTAAAATTGTGAAATATTATTACTACTTCAAAGAACTCTTTACTACGTGAATTTATTGTAAAATGTAATTTAAATGTAATTTTCAGCATCATTACTCCAGTCTTCAGTGTCACATGATCCTTTAGAAATCATTCTAATATGCTGATTTGCTGCTTCAAAATATTTCTGATTATTATCAATGTTGAAAATTGTTGTGCTGCCCAATATTTTAGTGGAAACTGATACACTGCCACTCAAATTTGGGGTAAAATGTAGAAAAAAAGAAAAGAAAAAGAAATTAATACTTTTCATCAAAGACGCATTAAATTGATCAAAAGTGACAGTAGAGACATTTATAATCTTACAAAAGATTTCTATTTCAAATAAATACTGTTCTTTTGAAATTCATCAAAGAATCCTGAAAAATGTATCTCTTTTTCCACAAAAATATTAAGCAGCAAAAACATTTCATAATGAGAACCATTATTATTAATTGAGCACCAATAATAGAAAGGCAAATCAGCATATTAGAATGATTTTTGAAGGATCATGTGACACACTGGAGTAATGATGCTGAAAATTCAGCTTTGATTACAGAAATAAATTACATTTTACAATATATTCAAATAGAAAACAGTTATTTTAAATTGTAATAATATTTCACAATATTACTGTGCTTTTACCATAATTTTAGTCAAATAAATGTAGTTTTCGTGAGCAGAACATCTTTCAAAAACATAAAAAAAAGTAATTATTCCAAAATTGAGCTGTAGTGTAAGTAAAGGCCCATTCACATCGAGGACTAGTAATAACTATAAAGTTTTAATAATATTCTAATTCTATGAGATTAGGGATGTCCACAACACAAGTATACCAATAACAGCACAGGGAAGTGATATTGTTGTCAGATTGATAAGTGTTATCAGATTTAGCTCACTTGTGGAGATAAATCTGTCCTCATACCTGAATAAACCCTCACACACTCAACTTACCGGACCCTCTTAACCCCATTAAGTGTGTATGTGTTTCATGAATGCGATTCGCAGCCATCAGGAGTGTATCATACACCGTTCATTCACCAAACGCTCGTTTAGCAGCAAGAGAGAAACTGTTCCTCCTCCTCTGCTCTCTAAAACACGAATCTGACGTTCACACGGTCTTTTCTTCAACACAAAACCCCATCCACGTCATTCACTGATGTACACACTAAATTTAGATGAATGCAAGCAGGGAGCTCAATTGCGAAGAATAATCCATATTTAGACCAGCACATTTATATTTACCTGTGAGTTTGCTCTCATTGCATGTCTTTTATAATCTATTTACTGCTGTGAAAATGGCTTTCATGCATATTTCATTTGCATAATGTCACATGCATGTGATTATAGCAGTGCTAATGAGTGCTGTTTGTCATTGCAAATATCTCTATTGCTGTTGCATATACTATCACTGAGTATTGAAGTTTGTTTTCTTAACTCAGGGTAAGTTTTTCTGTTCTCTTATCGCATCTCTCTGGTTTCTTTGCCGCATCAATAAGATTGAATATCTCTAGCCTTGTGAGCTGAATGAGGATTTTTCTGGTAAACTGAAGCAAGTGTGTGTGTGATTGAGTACATGATCTGTTGTGTTGGACTCTGATTGACAGCTGTATGAATTGTGCACACAGGCTGCAGGTGTTCCCTGACCATCAGTGTGTGTGAAGTGACCTGTGTGTGTGTTTTTGCTGTGCCACGTGTCCTGCAGCATTTCCATCAGGCCAGCAATGGGAGGAACATGTTACTACAAGCTCCTCAATCTACTGCTGCCACAGAAATCAATACTGCCTGACACACACACACATTTAGGAGAACATCTCAATTGCTCTACAGATATAAAGATGTCTACAGGAGAAGTCGTCAAAACAATAAAAATGATCTGAATTTGAGCTTTAGGTTTTGTTATAAATGAGTCCATCCCGAAATAGCACACACACACAAAGTAAATGAAAGATATTCTATAGACTTCTGTTGTTTTTTATATACAGATAGTTATACATACAGTAACCTAAGCCCAACAGAAAACTTTCTGCAGTTTACTACTTTATTTTTTATATATATATTTTATATCAAGTTTAGCTCAATTGTGGGTACAAATGTATTGCCAAAGTATGGTTAAGTAGGTACTTAACACACACACACACACACACACACACACACACAAACATACAAACAGTCCAGTGGTAAGCACTCACTTGTGTGTATAATAGTTTTGCATATGATGCATTTTAATTAAAGTTTTTATTTTTACTTGATTTTCTAGACAGATACTACAGTAGATTTTGCTTTCCTCAATTCAGCTTTACTTCGCGATCGCTAAAAAAAATACATTCTATATAGCGTCTGCATGTAATCTGGACATGCTACAGTTGTCAGCATTTACAGGCATCAGTTGCGTCGCTTCACTGCCATTCTCAAATCCTCTCCTGTGGCCTCATGGGATAGGAAATTGTCCTTTGGATGTTCACTTCAGAATATCACCGGAAATAGTAAATCATACGGATACTGTTTTATGAATACTGCGAATTTGGACATGCTGCTCTTGTCACATAATGTTTTTCATCTACTACACCGGAAAATAATTTGGTATAGAAACAATTTTTACTTAAAAATTGCTTGTAAATATCAAAATTAATTACAAAGAAACAGCGACTAACAGTGAATTAAACGTGACATTTTGAAGTAGAAAGACTGGTATAGTATTTTTTTGTAAAACAGACTCTTTGAAAAATAATTTTTCAGTGTATATAGTAGAGAAGTATGTGACTTCAGATGCAGCCTAAGTGCGTTTTTGTTTAGCAAATATTACCTACAAGTAACGAGAAGTGTGTGATTTATTTCAACTTATTTATTTGTAGAAATGTAAGGCTGAATATATAAAAACCTAAATATAAGCAATAAAGTGAATTTATTTAGATGCTAATGCTTACTGCTTTCCGATCATCAGCAAAGTGGATAAGTAGAAGTATGCAAATTAGCATGCACATCTTCCCTCTTACAAATGTGATGACTTTTTCATTAGATAATTGCATTTAGTAAATCGTTCTGTGGTAGAAGATTCAGAATATACTTCATATTAAATTATCCAACACTTTGTGTATGTTTACGTATCTGTAAATCTGCTTAATGATAGTAAACAACTGGCAACACAGACAGAGCAACTTGCAGTACATTTTAACCACTGTTTTACCAATAATAAATAAAGTAGTTCACAATGTAATGTAGAAGGAAAACTCTTGTTTATGTTCCCAACATGTGATGGTGTGTGTGAGAGAGTATTGTGTGTCATGATATACTTGAATTCAGAGTTTTCTCTCCGCAGTAAAGTGTGTGTGGAAGGATTCATCCATTATGAATGTCTCAGAGAAACACTGTCACCTGGACTGAGCTACTCAAAAACTGTGTGAGTATGTGGGCATGTGTCGGTGTGTGTGAGATGACAGTCTCTCTGCCTTCAGGAGAAACATCCAACCTCACTTTTACACGCAGCTGATTTTGCCTGGTTAATAATAGGTTTTTATGACATTTTACCATATCTCAAGAGTTAAGCACATTTGTGTGTGTGTGCGATTCTAACACAATGATGTGCAGGCAGTGACATTGTGAAGGGCACAGTGAGGCTTGGGTAACATCCAGTTTGGAATATTCAGTCCCTTTGGGTTTATTAAACACAAACACTCACACATGAATCTCTGCTGCTCTCACTTTCAAACCTCTCACAAAAGATGCATAATAATATGCATAAAATGCACATTTGCAGAGAGAGAGACCAATTATTGGTTACACAATATATTGTCACTTTTCTACATAATTAGTTGCATGTTCTTTAATATTGTTTCTGCTTATTTCATGTTTTTTTTGGGGATAAAACGTACTTTATGTAACAACCATTTATTTTGAGAAACGTAGCATTTTAAACTGAAAAGTTTGACATTTTGTGTAAATTTAATCCGTTAGTACTAGTAGTAATAATAATTATAATAATTTTTGTCTAAAGTAAATTTTTCTATATTGTCAAAATACAAATAGAAGAGTTCATTTAGATTAGGTTTTTATATTTTCTGTTTTCATTTTAATTAATGTCTATATAGTTTATTTAGATTTAGTTATTTTAGTACTTAGTATTTTGTACTTTTCATTTCGTATTAAACTAAATAAAAAAGAAATGTTACCGTGGCAAAATAAAATATAAGTTTTATTCATATTTTAAAATAGTTTAATATTTGATTTGATTTCGGTTACTGTTTATTTTATTTCCAGTAATGAACTTTTTTTTTTTTTTTTGGTGGTTAATGATAATAAATCTGTTTAGAATTAAAATGATTTCTGTTTTTCAGGTATTGGACACTTAAAATCAGGCTCAGGCTCTACACTTTTGAAAGGTAAGAGATAATGATGGTCCAAATCATTTCAATGAATTGGTTCTTTTGAACACTTTGTTTCAATTACCCGTTAAAAAAAGAAACAATTTTCCTCTTTATTTAATTATTCCTCGCTAATGTCCGCTGTGGCGTATTACATTCTCTAACATGTTTTAATAAAGCCATATGTAGGCACACATTGCTGTTTATTAAGTTTTTATGTAATTAAGGTATATTAATTATAGAGAGTTTTGTGTGTTGCAATTCATGCGTCCCAGTTTTTTGCACCTTAATTGAGATTAATGTTCGTATTCCATAATGTCCGGGGTCTGGGCTTTCCCTGCATGTTGAATATGACTGTGACAAATATTCATGAGCACTTGGACCTGCTGCATTACAGTTTTGCAGCTGAAGCACCCATACAGATGGTTCCCGGCTCATTTAGAGTCAGACGTGTCTGAGACGAACAGTCGAGAAGCGCTTAGGAGCCATTAACTTCCCAGACTGATTGAGTCCAATCCACGAACAAATCTCTTGGTGAACGAAACCAACTAATTCACTGACTCAAAAGAATGACTTTATCGCTAGTTTATCATGATTAGAGTTCATATCAAGACCTTTGATTGCAGACTGTTTTGGTGAATCTGAGCACAGTTTTAGACATAAACAGCAAACATCTCAATGCTGCATTGCAGAAACATTTGAGATATTGAAGGGATCTCATCTGTGATTTGTCTTCTAGCGTATCACGTCTGCCAGGAATGTGCTCAGAAATGTTGCAAGGTCTTTTGGCAAACGTGTGGAATTTGATATCGGGAACGTCGGGCTCTTGTTAATGTCAGCGCTGAAGTGTTTTTACTGGAGCTGAAACATGTGGCCGCGTTTGGCTGAACTTCTGCAGCCGCGGGACATTAAAGGACGCTGGTCGGCTGTTTTCTTTCAGGTAGTGTTGCTGTTTTGTGTAAACACCGTTTCAAAGCACCTTGCGTTTGACGCTTTGGTGGAGGGATGTTCCAGGTTTAATGCAACTTAAGCCAGCTCGTGGCGGAATTTCTATAGAAAATGATTTCTAAAAACAAATTTGTTTACGGCAGTCCCAGCGTTAAAAAGATGATTTAGACTCTTTGCAGCTCAAGTAACACACTTTGTTTTGTATGGAACAATTATTATAAGTGCTTGAAGCTTTTAAACATCTTGCATTAATCAAAATGCATTTGTTCTGTGCTTTTACAAACCGAGTGACAAGCTGAAGTCATTTTCTCTGGTAATCAAGAGATTGAAGGGTTGTTTGAACCCTTGAAGAGCCATGGTGCGGTTCTCTCATGTAATGGCAGTAAATCTTCTTTGCACAGAGCTCAATCTGAGGGGCTCAATGCAGCTGTTTGGATAAATCTGTATGGAATATTAAAGCGCAGTTTAAAATTCTGTACATTAATCTCTCTTTCAGCGCTGATGTAAGCAGCCGCGGTGCGGGGATAAATATAATCTAATAACGCAGTGGCTTTTACAGTCATTCAAATGAAACCAATTAAAAACCCTGCGTCTGCGCAGACCGTGTCCCTCGAGTGTGAGTTTACACGAGGTTTAGATCCGATGACTCCCACCTAACAGATCACAACCGTCTGTCTCTTTTTCAGCCTCTCTCTCTGGGACTGAGAGATGGAGGAATCGTTTAAGAAGGTTGCTGGACCTTGAGACGGAGATATGTTGCGTCTATAAACAATCTGTCATGATACATGCACAAACACGCACACACTCTGCACAAATGCATTAGCCAAGGCAAAACTGGCTATGAGAAATCATTAAAAGAGGCGTGTATAGTGCATCATTCTTAAAGTGCATTATTACAGATAATAAATCACTTCTAAAATCAGTCTCTTCCTTGTTAATTTGAGTTTTTTGTCACGATTAATGTACGGAAATTTGCCAGTGCTTAGGTGTCTTGGTTTCATGCTTATTGGTCCAATCCAGTTTTCGCATTCAGTTAGACAGATGAATTGTTTGCTGCATGTAGCCCTAAAAGAAACATATTTTTCAAAATAAATACAAGATTTATTTTATGTATGAATGTTTTTTCCAATAAAGGATGTCCCTGTATATACCCAAAGGGAGGTTTGTCAGATTTAGCTCGCTTTCGAGGACAAATTTGTCCCTGAAGTCTTAGACAGTAAACACAAACACATGAGCGTAATGGTTTGTGTTGCTCAGATTAATGCAGACTGCATCCTGTGAGAAACTTCATATTGTCTTTAACCCTCAGAGGTATTTTAGCGTGTTTGTGTGTTGATATTTGCACGAGTCCCCTGGAGAGCATGTGCCGTGCGTGTGTTGACAGCCATTCAATGCTTTGTAAATCCCAAACCAAACCTCCCGACGCGGCGCTCGCGCTCAGATCGTGCTGTATGTCGCAATTATATGTTACTTACTCTGACACTTCTGAAAAAAATAAATAAATAAATACTGGACCTGAATGCATTTCAAGATGTTTGGTTACATCAGTGGTTCTTATTGTCATATTTGTGAACAAATGATTCTTATGAAACAGTTCTTTGTAATGAATCTTTTAAAAAATTCTCAAGAGCTCTCAGTCTGAATCAATCCAGCAACTCAATGAATCAGAACAAAAGAATCATTAGTGGAATAGGAAACATTAAACTCCTCATTTCCTGTCCCCTAGTCTTTTATATTTCACACACAGATACAGATACAGCCCATTTTATCACTCAATTAAAACTGCCCTCCTTGACTTTCCTCTTGAGGAGCGGCTCGTATGGTGAGGTGAGGAAGTCAATGCAACGCCTGGAATAATTAAATAGGAATTTTCTCATCTCTCACACAAAAGAATTGTCAGAGGTCATTCGGTTTCCCCACCTGACGTATATATAATAACCAGCGGTCCCTCTAACCATATCAGAGTTTGTGCTGCTTAAAAGACCCGTATTCTGCATATTAAAATAGGCTTATGTTTTGCACGCTAGAATTTAAAGCATTAACACTGGGAAAAAAGGTGTATAAACAATTTACACTCAGATATGCCTAGTAATTTCCCTAAACAATTACAAAATGGCAAGTAAAACTTTGAGTTAAACGTAATTTTGTTGTAGACAAACTTTAGTATTTTACAGTAAAATGTACTGCAATAATCTTCAAAAAAATCATTTTTACATTGCATGAATTAAAGGGATAGTTCACCAGAAAATGAAAAATCCGTCATCATTTACTCACCCTCAAGTTTATTCAAACCTTACAAGTTTCGTTCTTCTGTTGAACACAAAAGAAGACATTTTGAAGA
This sequence comes from Spinibarbus caldwelli, assembly GCA_039654775.1. Classification (NCBI taxonomy): domain Eukaryota; kingdom Metazoa; phylum Chordata; class Actinopteri; order Cypriniformes; family Cyprinidae; genus Spinibarbus; species Spinibarbus caldwelli. The sequence goes on along the minus strand of CM077229.1, from coordinate 1,590,291 downwards.
TTGCTGATAACCAAACAGTTGACAATAGCCATTGACTTTCATAGTATGGAAAAAAATACTATGGAAGTCAATGGCTACCAGCAACTGTTTGGTTACTAGCATTCTTCAAAATATCTTCTTACAGAAGAAATAAATTTATACAGGTTTGGAATAACTTGAGAGTGAGTAAGTGGTGACAGACTTTTCATTTTTGGGTCAACTGTCCCTTTAATTAAACAGGCTGTTTTTGCTACTGTACCTTTAAGTGTTCTGTATGCAAATAAGCTCTTTTATTAATCTCCAACCTGTTTCAGCATAGTTCATCCTTGCGGGTCAAGTGGCTGAATATGCAATAGTTCTTGATAGCAAATGTGGGCAGTCATATGCTAATAAGCTGTAGGTTGATCTTCTGGATGGACTGAGGAGAATTTTTGTTGTGAATGTTACAATATATCCAATACTCTAGTACATTTGAATGTTTTTATTTAAAAAAAAAGAACAGAAGTCATCCTTTGATCCATTATTCCATTATTCTGCCCAAGCGGCTTGCTAAGAAAACCATTGTCTTGTTTTCAGCGCGGGAACATTTGCGGGTTAATGAGGTGACTTTGGGCTTGATTAGCATTTTTGCAGGGCATCACCATGGCAACATCTGCTCTGGGCCAGGTTATGGGATGTGGTTTAATGGTTAAAGCTCAGCGCTGGTAACCAGAAGGTTGATGGTTTGACCCCATGAGGGGCGAGTCATGAACAATCGCCACTGTGCCCTTGAGCGAGACCCTTCACCTCGGTAGAAACCTTCGCAACATTGGTGATGGTGATATTGCATGCTGCTTTATGATCCATTACCTAGACGAGTGGTGATAAATAAAGATGGAAACTCTTCACTTGACCATGAAACCCATTTAGGAAGATATTAGTCTAAATGATAGCCTGAAGTCCTTGATATCTGTCCGTGACAGAGCTAGTGCTTCTCTGTACAGGAACTGGTTAAATGACAGTTCACCCTACTCGCATTTGTGCCTCCGATTTACTTAGGAGAGATTTGGCATCCTTGAGGTCAAGAGTGAGATTTGAGAGCTCAGAAAGATTATTATTAAACAGCTTATGGTCAGTTCATCACACAAAACATGAACACGAACATCGTCCTACAGATTTGGAACGACATAAGGGATTTTTGGTAACACTTTACTTAAAGCCTTTATGTATAAGGCATTACAAAGGGTTATTAAAAGGCATAAAGCATTGTAATTAGTCATAATGTGCGTTGTAATACATTATATGTTGTTGTGAACAATTACAACCGAATTTAAAATGCATAGTATAACAATGAATTGATAAGTGTTATAGTGTATTAACTGTGGTTACAATTATTCATGAGAATGTACAATGCATTATAAGGTGCATTACAAGGCATAATTAATGCAGTAAAACTACTTTTATAATACATTATACATAAAGGCTTTAAGTAAAGTGTTACCGGATTTTTTAAAAATTAAGAGTTTTTAATATTGTTGAAAGACTCTTTTTTGCTCACTAAGGTTGCGTTTATTTGATCCAAAATACAGTAAAAACAGTAATATTGTGCAATATTATTACAATTTATTAGAATTTAAAATAACTGTTTTCTATTTGTTTTTTTCAAACACTGATAATATCGGAAATGTTTCTCGAGCAGCAAATTAGCATATTAGACTGATCATGTGGCCCTGAAGACTGGTGTTATGATACTGAAAACTCAGCTTTGATTACAGGAATAAATTACATTTTAACAAATATTCACATAGAAAACAGTTATTTGAAGTTGTAATAATATTTCACAATTTTAAATGCAGTTTTGGTGAGCAGAAGAGACTTTTTCTAAAAAAAAAAATTTAATATTTCAAACAAAACCGGTAGTGCAGATTTCTTTAAAAGGTTCAGAATGAATGTTTTTGCTGTTTAGTTTTAATAAACACTCATTTAGAACCAGAGAAGACGTTTTGAGCACTGAAATTTCGAAATGTTTCCCTTGGTAGAACGAACTCTTTGTTGGAAATCGCTTTCCCATGACATGAGGTCTTTATCGTTGGCAATAGTGAAGAACCAGGATGATTGTGTCAGTATTGTCAGCCAACAGCTAGAGGAACCTTGACTGGTCTCCAGCGGCTGTGTGTGTGTGTTTGAGAGCAAGGCTGGGGTCGAGGGATTGCTCTGCGAGACATAATTAAATCAACAATGAAAGATTTGCAGGGAGCAGCCCTTTAAAATTTAATTTTCTTCTGCAAGACTTTCCGCAGCAGGGAAGATCCCAGATAGATGCGGGAGCAGAAATGTGGGTTAACCAGAGGTTAGCACTAGGAGATGGCCTTCTGTTTAACCCACAAAAAGCAGCTCTGTTCAAATGAACAGACAGACAAATACAACTGCATGTCTAAACTCTCTTAGAGAATGTGTGGTCTGTTAAAATGTCTATTAGTTGAGTTGCATTGGAAGTCAAAGGTTTGGACTCATTTAGTCATTGTTTACAATGACTAATTTCCACATGATAGAATAGTATTAAAATGAAACTCTGAAATAACATAATTAGGAATCTGGGACTGGGTTATTATACTGTAGTTAACTAAGACAAAAAAAAAACATTAAAAACATTTTTGTTACTTGAAATAAATGTTAACTGAAATAAAGTAAAAAATAAATAAATAAAATTACTTTATTGCCAAATAATCATTTCTCATTTTCATTAAGTATAACTAGATGTGCTAAAATAACTTAAACTAAAACTGAAATATATATATATATATATATATATATATATATATATATATATATATATATATATATATATATATATATATATATATATACAGGTGCTGGTCATATAATTAGAATATCATCAATATATTTCAAATGTTTATTCTTTTAATTTTGATGATTATAACTGACAACTAAGGAAAATCCCAAATTCAGTATCTCAGAAAATTAGAATATTACTTAAAACCAATACAAAGAAAGGATTTTTAAAAATCTTGGCCAACTGAAAAGTATGAACATGAAAAGTATGAGCATGTACAGCACTCAATACTTAGTTGGGGCTCCTTTTGCCTGAATTACTGCAGCAATGCGGCGTGGCATGGAGTCGATCAGTCTGTGGCACTGCTCAGGTGTTATGAGAGCCCAGGTTGCTCTGATAGTGGCCTTCAGCTCTTCTGCATTGTTGGGTCTGGCATATCGCATCTTCCTCTTCACAATACCCCGTAGATTTTCTATGGGGTTAAGGTCAGGGGAGTTTGCTGGCCAATTAAGAACAGGGATACCATGGTCCATAAAACCAGATACTGGTTGCTTTGGCACTGTGTGCAGGTGCCAAGTCCTGTTGGAAAATGAAATCTGCATCTCCATAAAGTTGGTCAGCAGCAGGAAGCATGAAGTGCTCTAAAAATTTCCTGGTATACGGCTGCGTTGACCTTGGACCTCAGAAAACACAGTGGACCAACACCAGCAGATGACATGGCACCCCAAACCATCACTGACTGTGGAAACTTTACACTGGACCTCAAGCAACGTGGATTGCGTGCCTCTCCTCTCTTCCTCCAGACTCTGGGACCCTGATTTCCAAAGGAAATGCAAAATTTACTTTCATCAGAGAACATAACTTTGGACCACTCAGCAGCAGTCCAGTCCTTTTTGTCTTCAGCCCAGGCGAGACGCTTCTGACGCTGTCTGTTGTTCAAGAGTGGCTTGACACAAGGAATGCAACAGCTGAAACCCGTGTCATGCATACGTCTGTGCGTAGTGGTTCTTGAAGCACTGACTCCAGCTGCAGTCCACTCTTTGTGAATCTCCCCCACATTTTTGAATGGGTTTTGTTTCACAATCCTCTCCAGGGTGCGGCTATCCCTATTGCTTGTACACTTTTTTTCTACCACATCTTTCCCTTCCCTTCGCCTCTCTATTAATGTGCTTGGACACACAGCTCTGTGAACAGCCAGCCTCTTTTGCAATGACCTTTTGTGTCTTGCCCTCCTTGTGCAACGTGTCAATGGTCGTCTTTTGGACAACTGTCAAGTCAGCAGTCTTCCCCATGATTGTGTAGTCTACAGAACTAGACTGAGAGACCATTTAAAGGCCTTTGCAGGTGTTTTGAGTTAATTAGCTGATTAGAGTGTGGCACCAGGTGTCTTCAATATTGAACCTTTTCACAATATTCTAATTTTCTGAGATACTGAATTTGGGATTTTCCTTAGTTATCAGTTATAATAATCAAATTAAAAGAAATAAACATTTGAAATATATCAGTCTGTGTGTAATGAATGAATATAATATACAAGTTTCACTTTTTGAATGGAATTAGTGAAATAAATCAACTTTTTGATGATATTCTAATTATATGACCAGCACCTGTGTGTGTATATATATATATATATATATATATATATATATATATATTTAAAACTATATAGACATATTTAAAAAGAACTAATAAAAATGACAAAAATACACAACAAAACTTCTGAAAACTTTCAAATTAAAATGAAAATGGAAAATACAAAATAAAAACCGATTCAGTATATTAAGAAGCAACATTAATATGGTTAACTAAATCTAAAGCCATAAAAAAAAATGTTACTTGAAAATAAACATTACCTGAAATAAAATTAAAAAAACTGAACTTTTTTATTTTTTCATTTTAGCTACAAAAAGTTGACAAAACATTTTTCATTTTATTTTAGTTTAACTTGATGTACTAAAATACCAAAAACTCAAATAAAATGGAAACTATATAGACATTAAAAAACTACAAAAGTACATGACTAAACTAAAACTAAAATTAAATCATGTAAAATACAAAAAAATAAAAAGCTAATTCAAAATATGAATAAAAACTACAGTAGTTTCTCAATGATACTAAAATGATACTGGTGTGGGAGTGATGTAGTGATCAAAATATGTAATACAAATGAAAACTTATATTTGAGCTGCTTATTTGTCTAGATTCCAGCACTGCTCGCTCTTGACATTCATCCGCCAACTTCATCAAGTGCATCCTGGGATATTTTTAACACTATTTAAGGAGGAACTGGTATGCTGCAGATGTGATGATACTTTTCCTTCACTATACACCTATTGCAATTGTTTTAATTAAAATTTAGACACAGTGTGTCTGCAGAACTGATTTCAAGCGTTTAAGCAGAAGCTTTTACATCAAAAGATTTTTCAATCACGAACCGAGTCCAAACGTTTTTGTATGTTTTTTGGAGCATTAACGAGATTCTAATGTGCTGCCACATTATCCTAAAATTAAAAGTCAACGCACGACCCCACACACTAACAGCCGGAAGAGATGACAGATTAAAGCTGCTGTCTGACATCTCCGATTATTGTGCTGAATTATTTGGGAAGTTTATTGTGTCTGTGATTCGGAGTTCGTTGTGAGTAGAGATCTGCCTATTAATGAGACCTGTGGCCTGACACGACCCACACCGATGCCAGATTTCAGGACTGAACCCAATACAAAATTACACACTCCCTTTTTGGCCTGAAATATACTTCGTAAGTGAACACAGATGGTTCTAGCTGCACAAGTGTAATTTGCATTATTCTGATACTGTACATGCACATTTAATGACCTAATGCATTTTTAACGTTACCATACCTTTACATAAATTTTTAATATTTTGTTTTTCTGTTGTCAATTTGTTTTATTTCAGATCTGTCACTACTACTGTCATGGTGGAGCAACAGGTTGAAGAGTAAAGTTAAAGTTAGTTAAAATATAAACAAAAGAAGTCTCTTTTGTTCACAAAGGCTGTATTTATTTGATTAAAAATACAGTAAAAATAGTGAAATATTATTACAATTTGAAATAATTCTTCTCTTTTTGAATAAATAGTAAAATGTGATTTATTCCTGTGATCAAATCTAAATTTTCAGCAGCATAACGCCAGTCTTCAGTGTCACATGATCCTTCAGAAATCTATTCATATGCTGATTTGCTGCTCAAGAAACATTTCTGATTAGTATCAGTGAAAACAGTTGTGCTACCGAATATTTTTTTGTGAAAAGTGCGATATACTGCTATTAAAAAAAAAATTATTCAGCAATAAATGATAAAAAGTGACATTAAATTGATTAAAAGTGATAAAGGCATTAATAAATTACTAAATATTTCTGTTTCAAATAAATGCTGTTTATCAAAGAATTCTGAAAAATAAAATGTATCAGTTTCCACAAAAATATAAGCAGCAGCAAAGAAAAAGTTGAATGTTCCTGAATAATAACACATATGGTTATTAACACATTTGCAGTGTTCCTCCCAAGTACTCACATTTGTGTACTTGCATTTGAAATGTGTTTCTGGCCTTAATTTCCTTTCCAAAATGCAGGGATTATCAGTGCAAAATTAATAAAACATTAAATATTTATAATAACAAGTTGCTATTTTCATTGTTTAATAACTTAAACTCAACCAAAACCCATAATTATGCAAACAAAAAACATAAGAACTGTCTCGAAATTTCCTCCAGCATCACACCTGTTGTTCTGATCAAACCACTAGGAAACGCTCACAGTGTTTTGTGCTCTCTAGATGTAATTCAGTTTGCAGATAATTTTGGGAAACTGAGGACTTGGGGTCGGAACACAGAGCTAAAATACAGATAACACAATGACACTCGCTCTCATGCACACAGAAGCGGCTGATACTCCACTTCTTCCGAATTAATCAACTAGACAACAATATCCCATCAGTATGCAGGCAGCAGCGGTGACCAGCAAACAAAACGGCGGATCCTCGAGCCATGTCGCGTGTCTGAGGCGGGTTTAATCCTGTGTGCTGTGTGTTTATCGGAGCCGGCCGGGAGACTCGGGTGCGAGAGCGTTCTGTGTCTGTCTGATAACTCACGCTATTGTCCGGCCTCACGCAGTGTGACCGCTCCAATCTGCCCAGAGAACACTAAACGTCCACGAAGTGCTCTCTTAATATAAGCACCAACTCTTTAGAGACCATTGTGCACCGATGCATGGCAGAGTGTGTGTGTGTGTGTGTGTGTGTGTGTGTGTGTGTGAATCTCTGGGTGAAAGTTTACAGCTGTGTCTTTGAAAAAGTTTGAAAATTCTCATTTTGGTATGAAAAGCTGATCTCACTGTATCAAGAAAGACAGCAGCTTCCCTGATGAAACTTTCCGCCTCGTTCAGCACTTTCTATAGTGCGCTGATAGATTAAAGCCCATCGAGAAACACGGACAGACAGTCGGTGCCCGTTTGAGAGGTAGGTGGGTGTTTAGGTACAATGCACCCAGAAATATCTGGACACTTCAACCAAAACTGACATTCTGCCATCATTTTCTACCCCTCATGTCATTCCAAAACTGCATGGCTTGCTTTCTTCTGTGGAAAGAGGATATATTGCACAATGTGCAGTGATGTTTTTTGTATATTGGGCTGTCAAGATCCAAAAATGACAAATGAAATATTCAAAATCAATTCAAAAGCTTTATTCTTAAGCCCTCAGAAGTTAAAAATAGTTTCTGTGAAGTAAATATCAAAATTCAAGTCATTATTTAATTAAAATCCTCCCCTCCGCTTTTGTCGAATCCCATTTGGGTCAAATATGGTGCTTCAGCGAGGTTTGACATTGATGTCAATCCTGGCTACAGCAGAATGGAAAATAATTGGGGGAAAAAAAAACAACTGATGTTCATATGAAATCACAACCAGAGCATCTTCTGTGTATGTTGTTACTGACCGGTCAACCATCTGCATCTTAAATGCACTTTAACATAATTATGTAATAATTATGTAATACTTGTATACACAATTGATCAGTTAAATGTGTCTTTGCTGAATTAAATTATTTTTTATTTTTTATTTTTTATTTGACTTGCCCCAAATGTTTGAATGGTAGTTTATCATGGTTTCCACAGAAATACTGGGCAGCACAACTGTTTTCAACATTGGTAATATTCAGAAATGTTTCTTGAGCAGCAAATCAGCATATTAGAATGATTTCTGAAGGTTCATGTGACACTAAAGACTGGAGTAATGGTGCTGAAAATTCAGTTTGATCACAGGAATAAATTATATTTTACAATATATTCACATAGAAAAGAGTTATTTTAAATTATAATAATATTTCACAATTTTTATATATATATATATTTTTTTTTTTTCATTTTTGATCGAATAAATGCAGCTTTGGTGAGCATAAAAAAACCTGTTTTTATTTTATAAATACTAAAAAAATCTAAATTTTGTAAACATACATACATATATGTACTGATGGGATATAATAATATATAAATAACATACTTAATGTTGCTATTTGCATTTCCTTTTGGTTGATTCTGTATTTCATTGGCTTTGTACTAGTTACTGATTTCATCTAAAATGAAATATTTTAATTACATTCTTATGGTGTTTATTTATTCGTTTCAGAGCTCGACAGCATCCGACTCTATTATGAATAAGCACTGACTCTGCAACTCTCTGGTTTTTGTAGTCCGCAGGAGAGAGAAAGTCAATACGAGATGAAGTGCGAGTATGACAAGATTTTCATTATTAAGTGTCTTATGAGTCTAAATTGCTTTAGAAGCCGCTGTGGATGCGGATGTGGCAGGTATGTAGCAGCGGTGTTACCTGTCTCAGGTGATTAGACGGAGAGAACTTTCCTCGTCTCTCTTTCTCTCTCTCAGAGTCCTTATTTTTGCGCTCTCGCCACACTCTGGCAGGATAATAGCAGCCACAAATCATCCCGTAGGCTTCACTGGGCAGGAAATTGATGTTCTTTCATTTCAAAACAATGGAGAGCCTTATGAGGAGCCTGATGATGTCATAACTCCAGCGGCTGACAGGTTTGGGGGGTGCCGAGACAGCTCAATCAATCCCAGCATGCACTGGGGCTGCCATCGAAACACAGAGCAGACATTCTCAATCAGACGCCACAGTCGAAGCATTGTCCCGCTCTCTCTCTCTCTCTCTCTCTCTCTCTCTCTCTCTCACACTGACTCACTCACTCACTCACTCACTCACACACACACACACACACACACACACACACACAGCATTAACGTGCTGATGTAAAAACGCTGCAGGTCTATAAAGTCAGTCGACAAGTGTTATAAATCTTTAAAGTTTTGGAGAGGAGTGTGTGTGATTTACCGCATCAGGTCTCATTATACCTGATGTGACAATCACTTCAAGTCAACATGACATATAAATTGACCCTATTTACTTTCCTGGTCTTGTTGAATAATTCTTTTAGTATTCTAAAATAAAAAATGACTTTGCCTTTGAAATTATTCTCCTTTTTGTAATAATCATGAGTAGCAGTCAAATAACTACTTGGTGAATCTCATTACAGTATGTGCAGCTCCCATTTCACTCTAAAATCAAAAGAAAAGAAATAAGAAATTGTTTAATTTTATTCCATACGGAAAATTAAGCCTGTTTATTTTAATGATATTCAAGCTCATTCCCCCCAAATTCTCATTATTGTAATGCATCTGGACATTTTACTTTTTAAAAGATTTTTAATTCCCATTATTCTCAGTGGTGACTATTAAAAACATTCATTTTATTTATATATATTTTTTATTTATACTAAATGTATTTATTTTTAGTTTATTTATTTGTAAATTTTTTTTTTATTTTTTATTTTTTGCAAATAAAATTTAAAGTAAATAAAATTCATTATTCTCAATGGTGACTATTTTAAAAAATCATATATTTATTTTTTTAAATATTTATTAATTATCATTTATTTATTTTAGTTAAACAACATTTATTAATATGTAATTTATTATTTATAATACAAATGTTCAATTTAATTAATTAATTTATTTATTTTTTGCTTATTAAAATAATTATTTCATTTCATGCAGAAAATGAAGACGCATACATTTTTTTTTTCTATTGTATTTATTTTAATGACATTTAAGCTAATTCCCCCTAATTCTCTTTATTGTAATGTATCTGGTAGGGCTGTCAAAATGGCTGAAAAACGAAAAACAAAAATTCGAATTTTGTACTTAAATATTATCAAAATTCGAATTATATTCGAATTTAAAAGGCATAATTTCAGTTAGGGGGGAAAAAGTTTTTGGCTTCTCTCCTGAAGCCACAAGAGGGCGCATCGAGCAAAATATTACTAATCCACGGTTCTTCAAAGCATAAAATAACACGACTATCTTTGAAAAATGTACATAATGTTTAAAATAATGTTTAACCTTATATAATTAAGTTGCTTAAACAGTTAGAAACAAAACAGCATCGTATATAAGTTTAATACAAAGCACGGAAAACCAATCACAAAGAGTAACGTTACTTTTTTCATTTAAAAACATGAGATGCAGTGGAATGGGGAGAGACCCATCCCGCCATAAAGTTTTGAGACAATGTTTTTTCAAAGTTGAACTTACAATAATTTTAAATGGCTTTCTAAATATCCGACTCTCTTTTGCGAGACGCGATTGCAACGGTGATAGATGTCCCTCTAGAAAATGCGATAAATATGCGTTCTGTGTGAACGGCTTGGTTCCAGTTTTGACATAAACAACATAATCTCCGCATTGACGTTCTCTTTTTCCGCAGTATTTTAAATTAACAATGTATCTTACTAGTCTAAAAAAAAAAAACATTAAAATGCAACGATACCTACCTACATCTTCATTGCATCTCATGCGCCAGATAAGGCTGCCTGACGCACCCCAAAAATTTGAATGCAACGTTTTGCATTCGAATGTGGATTTTTATTTTAAATTCGACGAATATTCGAAATTCGATTTTTTTTTTTTTTTTGTCCTAGTATCTGGACATTTTACTTTTACAAGATTGTTTGTAATTCCTCTTATTCTCAATGGTGACTATTTATTCATTCATTTATGAATTGAGAGTACTACAGTAAATACTACCATGATGTTTAAACACTTGTTACTTTAAATAGTGTTCAATTTAAATAACTGTTTTTGCATATCATTTTTGTACTTAGTTGTTATGAAAATTTCAATCTAAAATATATATTTTCATGAGTGTATATATATAGTTTCAAGAGATTCACCATGTAATTATTGTGTTAACATGTAAGTACCATGTAAGACGTGTTCATTTCTGCCATGAAATGCTCTTCCAATCGGTTCCCCATGGATAAACTCCTGCCCTGCATTTTAATCTCATTGAATTTCCAGTTTTATGATGATATGTCACATTACATAAGTCAAATAGGTTGCGAACGCCATTTATGTTGACTTTTTACTTGGAAAAAATATATATATTGTAGAGTTCATTTTAATCAGGCTTTTAAAGTCTGATTAAAGTCTCATAGCGGGGCAGATGTTGTGGGTTAATTACGGCACATATAAAGCACTTTAAAATCAGCAGAAAGCTCTCTGCCAGGAATACGCCGTGATTCGAGGCACCGCGTACCTGCTCAGTCTCGCTCTCCAGGGGAAAATCACGATGATGAAGCCCTCCTGACCGCTAACACGGCAGAAAACACTTCAAAGCCACCGGACACATGTGACCGATGGCCCTTTCCTGCCTGTCAGAGATGAGAGGGGGAAAAGCAGCGGGAATATCTCACACATACTCCAAAACGCACTTCCAGAGCATCCGACGCGTTCCCAATCGCTCTGCTGTCAGCTTTATGGTTATGGTTGGCTGATTGTTGAGTGATGGTGAAGTGTGAACAGAAGGAAAACTGCCAGCTCATGCGCACGCACACACACACACACACACACACACACCGATGCCAAATCTCAAATCCAGACAAGGTCATCATCAGCATGACACAGATGCAAGACAGAATGCTCTTAGATTATTTCTGTATTACGGACACTGTATACAAATTTGCAATATGCATTGAATACAACCACATCCACAGAAACACACGTGCATATATATTTATTGAGAGTACTACAGTAAATACTATATATATATATATATATATATATAGTATATGCAGCACTGCGTTCCAGTGGATGTCATCTCAGTGACACGAGGAAAAAAGAAAGAGAGAGAGCGAGAGCTGGAAATGAGGTTATGATATTGAAACAGCAGTTATTTCTATAGTTTCATATTCATAATGAAATGTTTTGACAAGTTCTCTCCTCTGAAGCATATTGAGCTCCTGAAATGTCCAAATATCTGTTATGTTAAATACGCACTTTCTTTTTTTTTCTCTCTGACTCTCTCTTTTGGATTTCTTAAGAAAACTGATAAATGGAGACATGAATTATGTATGTAGATTTTTTTTTTGTCCATTTAATTGCAGTTAAGCATGTTGTCCCTCAAATTCTCATTACTGTAATGCATTCAAATGTTTCATTTTTAGTTTTCAATTTTTATTTTGTAATTTTTGTTAGTTAATTATGATTGTAATTACTGTAATGCATTATTTTCTTCACTACATTACAGTAAATTAGCATAAATTAAAGGCAGTACAACAAATAAATAATTAAAAAAATATTTTCACATTGCATTAATGCGAATTTTGGGGTATAAAATAATGTCATAATGTAAGTCCCAATATTGTAATTCATCCAGATGTTTTATTTTGTTTTGTTTCCTTAATTCCCGTTATTGTCAATGGTGATTTTAATTACTGTAATATATTATTTTCTTCACTATATTATAATAAAAATATTGCAATACAAATATTTTGAATTAGCATAAATTACAGTTTGAATGAGCTTAAATTAAAGGCAGTACAGTAAATAAATAATAATTCAAATGTTTTCATATTACAGTAATGTGAATTTCGGGGTAAATTTGTTTGTCACTGAAATTATGACACAATGTAAGTCCTGATATGTGAAAAATATTATTTCTCATTTCTGTCTTTTGATTTTATGTGAAATGTGACTCTTCTTGAGAGGTTTCGTGAGATTTTCCTATTTAGACATTGGAAGACAAAAGTAAGTTTGATATTTTTTGTAAATTTACAGTAAAACAACATACTTGAATGACAAGAGTGATGTTTAGCAGAAGAACAGCAGTTTCTACATAAATTCAGCTTATTTATGTTTATCCTAAGTGAAATTAATACTTATTGTTTAATTAAAATATGAAATTTAATATATTTAAAATATTAAATATGAAATTATATGAATGTATAATTGTTATATTAATAAAAATAAGATAGATATATAATTATATATATTTTCTCTTGTATTTAAATACTTTTGTGGGTTTGCATGTTTGCATGGTTTTACTGATTGTTTAATGTCATACATTTTCTATGCTGATAATGACCCTGTTCTGATTCAGTACAGATAGTGCTGACACTCCGCCTGAAATGAGCTTCTAGAATAACAAGGTCATTCTTCCACGAGCTCCAGACTGGAAGTGGTACTTTCCAGGCCCAGGGAGATATTCTGCTGTATGGAGATGTAAATGCCAGGACCGGTTCTGAGTGTGACAGCGCCGGAGCTCTCGGGAATAAACTCTCAGTCAAAACCGCTCTGTACCTGCTCTCCGAACTGAACTGGTAATCAGAACAGGCAAATTCTGCTGTGGAAAACTGGGTCTCTGCTGGATCGGTGCTGGTTTTTAAGAGCCTCTCATGCACTGCACCATTAGAGTGTTCACTGTTAGACCACATATAACGACAGCAGAACGGCTCAAATCCACAGATAAATCATAACCCGTCCTGAATTCACTGACGGAAACCACAGGAGAAGTTTTGTTAACATTGCAAACTATAATTTCACAAAGACTACAGTGTTTTCAGAAAGCCTTTTAGAAACAGTGCAGTGTTTTCAGCTGTCTGTTTGTGATGTAAATGTCTAGCCATTTCATTTTAATGCCATTCCTTTGGCTTGAAGGCTTTCATTTCCCTTTCAGAGCAACACTAATGGTGTAATTACAAGCCCCACAATAAGCTGCCATATTTGAAGAACTTGAGCAAAAACAGTGAAATCCTTTAAATGAAAAAATGTTACAATAAACAGATGTAATCTGGCGAGCAAAAACATCCACCGAAAGTGCAAAGTGCTGAAGTGAGACACGAGTGCAAATCTTCAAACAAGGCAAAATGGCTATTAAAAAAAGGAGACGTTTGGTAAAACTACAAAAAGAAGCCCTATCAAATAATCTTTCATTCCTACGTGTACTCATCCAAAAGATAAAAGTTTTAAAAAACTTGAATTAACCACAGAAAGCAATCAAACCTGTGTAGCCGGGATATTTCATTAAAAGGAAGAGGAAAACACTCTCCGGTGCCTGAGCAACACACACACACATACACACACCTGATATCATCAGAGCTTTTCAAAGTCCCTCACTCAGCCGCCGATGTCTGTGATCTAGAACAGAGCGCTGATCTCTCAAAGTCACAGGAGTGGAGCAGCATTCAGAGACCAATAACCCCGCAGTCGTCAGCCGTATCCTGGGGATGAGCCTCTGGAGGGCTTTTAAACGGGATGTACAAGCCCTCCGCGCTCACTCAGATTAGCTCTCTACTAAAGCATCGCCTAAAGACCTCAAAAAATGACAATTTGTACAGCTTCTTATTTAAACAAATCTATCTGACGTAAAAACTTGCCCTCGTCTGAAAGTGCAATTTCTCGACTATGAGATTAATTGGAGACTTGTGTTGAAGGCTCCTACTTCTCAGATGTTTCTCCTGTGAAAAGGATCCTAGTAATCTTAAGTGTTTCTCACAAGTGTGCTCAGATTAACAACTATGAGTTCTGTATGAATATGAACTGAGCTGAGCTGCCATTCACATTAATTTGGTAACACTTTAAAATAAGTTTCCGTTTGTTAATATCAGTTAACTATATTAATTAACATGAACTAACAATTAAAATTACAAAGTATTTATTAATATTAGTCACTACAAAAGTAATTTTTAATTCAGTATTTTGTCTTTTTTCCAGTACAAATATCTCAACATTTACTTCAGAAGAAAAATGACTTGATATTAATCAAAAAATAAGTGAGTTTAAGCTTAAAATAAGACAAAATACCTGCCAATGGGCTAGGAAAAATAAACTTAATTCAAAGAAATTTTTTATTTTTTTATTTTTTTATTTTGCACTTTTTAAGCATACGCTTTTAATTAACTTGCATATATTTACATATACACTTTTTCTCCAGAAATCAAAACTTCTCAAGAAAATGTTTTCTGATCAGTGAAAAAAATCAGCATTTGCAGTGTTAGCTAACATGAACTAACAATAAAAGTAGTTTTTTCATTCATTTGTACTGTATTTTCACCAATTTTAATGAAGAATAATAAATACTGTAACAAATGTACTATTAATTGTTAGGTAATGTTAGTCCACTAATGAGACCTTATTGTAAAGTGTTAACATAAATTTTATAGTCATATACACTTGCTGTATGACAAATATTGATTCATTTGTGTCTTGTTTTTGTTTCTCTGCATGTAAGGAGAGAAAAAACTGATACTGTTAATAATTTAAAAATATTAATTTAAAATAATTAATGTAATTTCACATTTCATTTAGTTTACATTCTCCACGACTCAACGATATATGGGGAATTATATAAATATCTCGGTTCTAGTACCTGAGGTCCGTACAGTAAAACTGATGTTTTAGAGAAAAGGCAAGGCAATTTTTCCTTTTAATGTCCTGAGCAAACACAAACTTCAGGACTGATCGTTTTGTCTCCAGGGTGAGTCTTTGCTGTTGCTCCATATTTGAGCCATGTTTGGTAGTGAAGAATATTGTTTCTAACCGAAGCTTTATTTCCCGTTATCGTTTCATCTGGTTGCTTGTGAGTTATTGAGTGGGTCATGGTGTTTGTACAGAAAACGTAATAAAGCTGACGATAAAAGGAATCTCCTCCGGGTGTGGGGGCCCTCAAGGTTCAATCCTCGGCCCTTTCCTCTTTTTTTCAGTCAGTGGGTTAGTGGGGTTACAGGAACAATCTGCCGCCCCTGGCGTCTCCCCAAGCAGTTCAGAGATTTTGTTTTTCTCTGCTGTACTAAAGCCAGGCGACTCAGTTAATGCACTGAAGAGCGAAATACTGAGCAGCTGAGTGCAAGACACTGTTTCTCGTTGTAAATCCACTTCCAACACTTCATGTTCACAAATACACTGGCCTTTTCTACACAAATGGAGGAATTTTAAAGAACGTTACAATGATCACAACCTGTCTAAGCTCCAAAAAGGCATGGTGAATATACACTGCTTAGTATTTTTGGCTGATTTTGTATACTGTTTTTATCTTTTCCTGTACAAATAAATAAACACTCTTAAATCAAAGTACATTTACTTGAAAAGCAAAAGGACTTAAGATATTAAGTTTTGTTTTCTGATAGAAATGATAATTATCTGCATCTATTCATAATTCTCTATAATTATTATAGCTTCCTGATAATTATCAAAATTAAATGAATTTAAGGTAGAAAAATAAACTTGTTTTCACTTAAGTAAAAAAAAAAAAAATGACCCCACAGACATTTTTTTTTCTTGATTTAAACAAACTCAATTAATTTCGATACATTTTTTCAAAGAACAAGACTTACAGTATTAAGTCATTTCACTTTTCTTTTCACTTTTTTGTTTCCTTTCATTTTTAATTTAAGTAAACATGTATTAAGTAAACAAAAATACTAATTAACCTTTAAAAAAATCCTTTTCTTAATTTGGTCTTCCCAGTCAAAAATGACTGGCCTTTTAAGAATTGCTTGTAAATCTCTCAATATGCTATATTATCATCTAATCTTGGTTCAATCTTTTTGTCAACTTGTTTTCTTTTAGTTAGCTCAGGTTTTGTATTTCCTTTTGAAACTGTTTCACTGTAAGCCTCACTGATCTGATTTTATGCACTTCTGTTTTTGAGTGAAAAAAGTAGATCATTTTGCCAACGCTGACTCAAAAACTGAAGTGCATAAGTTTATTTTTCTGACCCCATGGACAGATATGTATTTTTTTGTTTCAAGTATAAACTTAATTTTGATGCATTTTTCAGAAAACTAGACTTAATGTCTTAAGTCATTTTACGTTTTTTAAGTGACTGTATCTCAGTTTAAGAATGTTTAGCTATTTCTACTGGAAAAGACAAAAAGAAATGACACAATGAGAAATACTTAAGAAAATTGTTCTTATACAGTGTTTTCCATTCAACTTATGCACTATATTTCAAGTCTTCCTAAGCCAAACTTACAGCAATGCAATGGTCATGTGACACAAAAACCAATGGCGTTCAACACCACTGACATCAAACCCTGTTGGGTTCCTAAAACTCTCATGGGTTGGGTTCCTAAAGCTTTCATTTGACTCAAAATGTATAGTCATTAACATGCTTTTCTTCTCATTTTTTGGTGCTCAACTGCATTATTGCCTTTCACTGTATGGAAGACTGGAGATTCAGCTAAACATCTCTTTTTGTGTTCCACAGGAAAACGAAAGTCATACAGGATTGGAAGAACATGAAGTGGAGTAAATGGCACGTTCCTTTAAACTGTGTTCAGGTACAGTGAACTGAATTGATTTGAGTCAGCGGGGGTCAACATTCATTCATTTCTATATTGAATGCCCGTGATTTATCTTGTCATTATCACCTTTTTTCCAGGTGACATACTAAGTTCAATCCTGCAGTCGAAGCGTCAGCGGCTCTCCGTCCGTCTCTCCCTGTAATGAGGCAGTGGAGGAAATGAGCGAGTGAATGTGTGGAGGTGTAATAGACGGAGGGAGAAATGGAAAGAGATGAATCGCTAGCAGATAGATAATTGGAAAGCGGCTCTCTGGAGAAGCGCATCAGAAGGCTTGTGTAATTAGAACAGAGGAGTGTGTGAGGAATCTAAATGTTTCTGTGTTTGGGTCTCAGGAGGGTCTGCCGTCCTGTAGAGCCACTCAGACACATGAGTCCATCTGTTTCCTGCTGCTTCACCTGCATCCGTACACGCCAGCAGCTGTTCATTTGTATAGTTCTGGAGTGTGTGCTGATGATTTCGAGTGTATTGATCATATCTCATCACACTCCATGTAAACACAAGTGCATCTGGAAATAGAAGTTCTCTTCTTAGCTTTGCCACAAAGGCCGCTATGGTGGCATTAATGTAATCTTCTACTTTCAGTTCATTTGCTGTCATGGCGGAGCAACAGTTTAAAGAGAATCTTACTGAGCAAGTAAGTTAAAGTTGGTTTATAGTTTATATTTCTATTATAAAGTGTATCTATTTATAGTTAGTTACAGGAACATTGTAACGTTGTATTAGGTTTCGATTCTGGATGTAATTTTTATGGTTTGGATTCAGTACAGTTCACCAAAAATCACACTATGAAAAACAAACAAATCAGGTAAAAAAAAATAAATAAATAAATAACTTTTAACATTAATACAGCTCATACATTACAGAAAATAAACATGAGAACATGATTTTTAAAACTGTATGTAACTATTTTTTAAGCATGTTCATTTTCGCACATAATATAACAAACAGTATTGTAACGTTTTAAACAAAAAATAAAAGTGTGGAAAAAAGCTTTTTCTGTCTG
Source organism: Spinibarbus caldwelli (assembly GCA_039654775.1). Taxonomy (NCBI): domain Eukaryota; kingdom Metazoa; phylum Chordata; class Actinopteri; order Cypriniformes; family Cyprinidae; genus Spinibarbus; species Spinibarbus caldwelli. Next base: position 1,571,863 of record CM077229.1, on the reverse strand, counting down.
CTTTCCTGAAGCTCAAATAGAGAGCATAGCGCTTGCAATGCCAAGAATACAGGTAGGTTCGATTCCCATTGAAATTAATATGCATGAACTATTAATAATGTATAGCCTACCTTAAACATAATGTACTGTATGTTTTTTCAAATAAAAGCACCTGCCACATGCATAAATATATACACCCTGAGAGCAGTAAACTGGCATGCATACAACTGAAATACATTAAAAATATGTTTTTATTTTGGGTCTGTGTACCCGCTTTTAACCATGAAATATTTGGGTCAAATTGACCCACAAAGTTCATAATCATAATATAAATTCATCACCTGTTGACCCTGAATGAGAAAAAGTCAGAAAACTTCAATAACATCATAGGTTAACCGGTATTTCCATTTCTATTATGTTGCAATGACCCACAATGTAATATAAAGGTTAAAATAATGTTTTATGACATTACTAGTATTAAATCAACTTTGACCCCGTTTGCCACTGAGCTTTCAATATAGCGGCACCAAAATCAACACAAAAGGTTGTGATTTGGTGTCACACTCTGCTGCATCTTTTTTTAAAGACACAATTCGACATATAATACATCCAAAATATGAAAATATGCTGCACTTTACAGTACTGTGACTAATCTTAAATTCACATGAGCTTACAAATGAATGGAAGTCAGTGGAACAGAAAGTGTAGTGTGACCGGCCCTTTAGATATTCAAATTGATAAATATTAAAATCATCTTTATCTGCTACGTGCCTCGCCTTTCATGCTTTTAATGCCATAGTTTGGAAGATTTCTCTCTATTCCCACAACCAGAGGTTTAGCAAATATTTCAAGAGCGTACATTTGTTGCTGTATATCTGTTTGCAGTGTTTAAGTGTATTACACTGCATCTCCTGTTTGCTTCACTGTCTGTTTTTGGAACAGTCTGTGCTGGCGCTACAGGTCTAAAGATATCTGAATCTCATTTAGTTTGGAAGACGGACAGTAAGCCTGAATATCAAGACTCAAGAATCCTGCCAGAGCCAGAACGATCTACCTATGAGACCGGGAGAGCGAGGTGTGTGTGTGTGTATTGATTGCTGTAAACGCACTGGGAAAACTGGGTTGATGACCTTGTGTTGGGTCGCGTCCAGCGCTGTTAGCCCACTTTATGCACTTTAAATGAAGGATGAACGCCGGCCATGAATACTGATGCTGAGAGCACAGTCTAACCACACACACTTAAAACCTGCACTACACCAACCTTGATCCGGTTCCAACCTAGTCTTAAGCCAGTCTTATTGATCAGTTATAGCTTGACCGATCTCTCACACACCTTTATTGCAACTGTGTGTGCGCTTGATCTTCCAGGCTTATCAATAATCCAATTTAAAAGCAGTTGAAGAAACTTAGTGAGTTAGATAAGCTCAGTATTTTAGTTTCTAGGGGACAAACCTGAAATCCAGACAGATAAAACCTGCATTCTCAACCTTCCTCACGGATATACCGCGGCTGTAAAGATGTAAAACAGGTGTCTCTGAATCTAAACACATTCTTGCTGAATCCTGCCGCTTTCCAAATGTCGCTCCTCTGATGTCGGGTCGGCCGTCAACAAGCGCACTAGTTAGGGATAATGTATCTGGGCCGACGGAGAGCAGAAGTGTGCGGGGTAAATTAAATCACACCGCAGCTTCTGCACATTGTAAAAGCGATCTGTGAATTCAGATTTGATTATAGTTTGGAGAAACTGGAATGACGTTCTCGTATTTCGACTGGCTGTGGAGGCCCGCCGTGTTTACGCTGGGTTATGTATTGGCATTTTACTGAATTACTGTGTTAGTGTGTCCGATTTGTTTAAACAGAGTCATGAGGATGAAAGACAGAAGCTTTATTAAAGTTTTCACTGATATCTTACAGTGTTGCATGTGTGTAAACAGCAGAAACGCAAGAAGATTTCAGATTTGTGTTTAATTTCAGACGTTACTTTTGTATCAGATATCTGGTTGAGTAATATCATACAGATTTATTTATGTTTATTGCAGAAATGTTGAAGCTGTAGCTAGTTACATTCATAATAATATATTCTATACACGTTTGCAATAACAGCAACTTTACTTAATATTTTATGGATTTATGTAGATGTTTATTTTAGAAATGTTAAAACTGTATCTAGTTACATTAATAATACAAATTTATTCTGTAGACATTTGCAATAACAGCGCGAAATATTGAATAATATATGGATTTAATTTGATTTTTATTAAAGAAATGTTAAAACTGCAGCTACTTTCGTTAATAATAATACACATTTATTCTATAGACATTTGCAATAACAGTGAGATTAGTTGATTAATAAATGTATTTTTTGAGATCTTTATTATAGGAATGTTGAAGCTATAGCTACTTACATGGATAATAATCCAAATTTATTCCATAGTCTATTGTTACTGCCACAAAAACAGTTATAGATTTTTTTTTTTTACTGAAATAAAACAAAGTAAATAAAAAAATAAATATTAAAATATATATATATATATATATATATATATATATATATATATATATATATTCATTATTTATTTATTTACTTTATTTAGGTTTTATTTATTTCACTAATAAAAATTCTGGACAATGACAAAAATCTGAGTAAATTCTTCATTCTGATTTGATCAAATTCTAAATAATACAATAAAAATAAAAGTAAATAGTAAATAATAAAAGTTGGTAAGATCATGAGGGAATAATAAATTTGAGTTTGTTGTACAATATATTCAGGTAATTTTTGATTAAATATAAGTCAGAGTTTTTTATACTTTTATAACAGATCCAGTCATGACTGTTTGCCTTTCACCTGTTGTAGAAACTCATACCATTTTGAAACGACATGAGTGTGAGTAAACAATATTGAATTTTCATTTTTCAGTGAACTGTTCTTTTAAATTAATATTAACAGATCGGACAAAAGCGGATGCATATCTGTGTGTATTAAGCCTTACAGTGTAATGTAACGAGCAAGAGCAAGAACGAGAGCTCACCAGGGGTGCTCTGCTATTTCACTGATGCACAATAACCTCCAGGCCCCTCAAACACACACACGCAGAATTTCCTCTGTCTTGTCAGATCAGCTCGTGTCTGACAGCGTTTTGTGCCTCTGGAGTTCTGCACAGAGAATATCAGATGTGAAATGTAGAAAAATCCCTCAAACACGCCGTGTTGCACAAGCAGAGAGATCACCAGAGTGTGTCAACAGACTGACTGCTCACACACACACACTCACTGCCTCAGCGTGTGCCATTTAAGACAGACGCCCATGGGGGAGAGGAGTTAGTGTCACCACTCTGAATGTCATGAAGTGTGTGTGTGTGTTTTGCCCCTGTTGGTTCTGGGGTTGCACTGCTTGTGGGAAAATAACTGCATAATCGTCCTCCTTTACTGTCGGATTGTGAGTATCACGCACTGTAAGCTCTCATAAGAAAACAAAAATTACAAATGAGATCTTTATTATCTCAGTCATTTCTCCAAGACAGCAATGAGATTAAAAGTAGTGCAAATGAAGCCTTTTGCAGCTTTTCAGTGTTTCTTGTGTAAAAAACTCAAACGTCTCCTTTAGAGCAGGGTTATTTTAGATATATATTATACTAATATGAGCTAAAATATGTAATGTAATAAATAATACATATACTAAAATATTAAATAAAATATAAAAAACTTAAATGTACATATTTTATTTCAGCTAGTTTCCAAAGAAACATTTCTCATTTTAGTTTAACTTGATATACTAAAACAACTAAAATAAAAATGAATGGAAATTAAATGAAAAAATATATACATAAAGTAATAAAAATAAAATTACAATTTTAACTAAAATTAAATAAATTAAAAAATTACATTTAAATTTTGAAAATAAAAAAACATTTCTAATACATTTACATACATTATAAAAAATTAATTCAAAATAATAAAAACTATAAAGTATCTCAAAGGCACTAAAATTTGCTTTAGAGATAATATCTCAAACTATTTTGATTTCACTATTCTCTCTAGCCACAGTTTTGGACACCCATTTGAAGGTTAACAAGCTCCATTCATGCTCAGATTAACTCATCATCAGATCTCAATATGAGCTCTAACTTTTCTCAACTGATCCATGTGCTTCTCACTGGTTTTTACTCTTACAACTTATTTGTGTCTGTTTTTATTTCTCCTCAGGAGAAACATCGGAAACACATGAACCGATTGAGAATGGCATTGTGTCTCCAGAGCTGTGCAAGAGCAACATCTGAGCAATAACACTTTCCTCTGGACTGTGCTCTACAGGCTCCAGAAAACAGTAAGTACATTTGCATATCTTTTTCATTTGACTCCCTTCGTGGAACAAATGACGGAGGTTTTGCAAACCTGCTGTGAAGCTGATGAGATGCAGGGAGAGTGTGCAGGATCATTAGAGGAGTAGTTCAGCCCAAAATGAATGTTCTGTCATTACAGTCACTCTCATCTGAAGGAAAAGAGCACCTGGGACCTTCTGTTAAATATCTCAGGTTTGGAATGAAATGAAGACGAGGAAATGATGATGGGATTTTCATTTTTGGGTATAGAGGAGATATGAGATACTAAACGCTGCTGCTCAGCTAACAAAAACATGTCCTAAGAATGTTTTCTTAATGTTTACATTAAGTTATTTCGAAATATCCTTTTGTCTAAAAGTTTTTAAAAGTTCCTTCTTGGTTATTCAAATGGAACATTCCATTTTATTACTTTGGAATGTTATGTGAACGTTACTTTTGAATGTTCTCTGAACGTTCTGAAACAAGTAGTATCATGTAAAAAACGTTAGACATTCAACTGAACTATTTCAGGAAAAACTTTACATTAATGATGAATAAATAATGAATAATGTTTTTGTGCTAATGTTTTGAGAACGTTATTAAAGACCAGATACTTTGAACAAATGTTCCGTTAATGTTACTGGAAGAATGTTTGTTCACAACTTTTAGAGAACATTGGCAGAACCTTCTGAGAATGTTGATGGCATATTTTATATATATATATATATATATATATATATATATATATATATATATATATATATATATATATATATATATATATATATCACATGTCCTCGTTATATTTAGAGCATTCATTTCCACTCTCCATTGCAATCTCTTCTCTGATGATCACAGCAATTAGTAAACAACAACAATCTAATCAATTCAGTCAATTCCCAATGGACAAAATTATGTCCCTTTGTGTGTTTTTTGTCATTGGAGAAGCTGTTTCACTCAGATATACGTCACAATAGAGAAGAAGAGATGGTCACAGCTTCTGTTTCATGCCATTTTTAACAAATTTGTTTCCAAATTATAGTTCAATAAATTCATATGCATGCTATCGCTTTCAAAATACTTCAGACGAGGACCTGCAGAAATCATTACGTAACTTTAACCCACATTGCATGACCTGCTTAGACTAGTCTGACAAATTAGTCATCTAATTTTTTCTTTAGGATTGGTCTTCGATTGGTCTAACGTGAATCCTAAATGTAAGACTAGTTGGTTGGTCTTAAGACAGTCTTAACACAGTGGCTGTTTATGCAACTAAACCCAGATGTTCAGATCAGACGCTCAATGACTTTCTTCCTCTTCACTGTTGTGCATTTAGATTCTGTGACAAACAACTAGTGCTGCAAATAAAGCAGGAGCAATGATTCTTTCTCACACACTCACAGTACCCAAGGCCCTCCATGTTATTGACCCGCCACACTAAGTGTGTGTGTTTGTGTGTGTGTGTGTGTGTGTGAATAACAGATGAGAAGGAGAGTGTGTATGATGGCAGTCCCTGTGAGTGTGTATGTAAACACTGTGTGTGTGTGTGTGTGTGTGTGCCTCTACTGGGAGTTGCTGTCAGTCAATCTGACATGGTCTCTACAGTCCTGTTAGCACTTCTAAATGATTTCAGCTGCAACTCCATAAACATTATTCACCTAGACACCCTCATGCTGCCATTAAACAACACAACAACACCGAAACATCCTCTCACGCTGACATTAAACTCTGAATGGCTGACATTACACACACACACAGGTCAGTGTGAATGAGTGTCCATCGGCGGCTGGAAGTCTTTGACGGGCTGATTTAAACAATGCAAAAACACCATAGAGAAAAAAAACACATGCAGCAGCTGATGTGTATTATTGAGTGTTGATGTGTACACAGCACAGATCCATTGTCTTTTCTTTACCAGCTTAACACCAGCATCAGCCAAACACAGGGGACTCTGAAAATAGACGTAGAAAATGAAAAGGTGTATAATGACGGCCAGGTCAAATGCAGCATTGGGCCTTAAGCAGGACTTTAACAGCATCGACCAACACAATATCTCTGTCTGTTTACATAATATATATTTTAAATAGTACAATATTTTATTATAATGTTCATGATATAAATGAATAGCATTACAATGCTAAAATATTTTTATATAAATTTATTAAAACGTTTAATATAAATGTTATAATAAATATTTTAATAAATATTATATATATATATATATATATATATATATATATATATATATATAGTAACATTTTATGTTTATGATAATATAAACATTGCAAATTTATATATTTATATTTTATGTGTGTTTATATATGTATATGCAATTTAAATGTTATTTATATAATTTTTATTATTGGCATTTAATATTTAATATTCTGTTAGGTTTGCTATGTCATTTGTCTTTCTGTTGCTAATGCACAAATGTTTATTTTCCGTTTTATTATTTGTTTAGTTATGTGAAGAAGCATCTAAGAATTGCCACATCGGACGACCTGAGATGAGCCTTAAACTCATGTTGCTCTAGGAGGACTGAACCTGTGTGAATTAGATCATGTGACATCAGGGGTTGGGACATTCTCATTCTAGAGAGAGTCATCAATATTTTCGTCTTTTTTTCCATTAAGAGAGACTTGTTTGTAGGTTGTAAACGTGTGCATATGCTGGAAAATAAATGTAGTCAAATTTAATGCACATTCTAGCATGTAGATAAGCTCAGAGACACACATATGGACTAAATTTCAATTTCATATGATGTTTAGAGCGTTAGTTGTTGAGAGATGCTACACTGTAATTCTGTTTTGTTAAATTTAAAGTAAATGTGAAAGAATTGGGAATTTCCTTTTGCCATGATTTGTAATGATAGTAATGATAGTTGTAATGATTTTTTGAAAAAAAAAATAAAATGTATATATATATATATATATATATATATATATATATATATATATATATATATATATATATATATAATATATAGGTAGGTAGATAGATATATCGTAAAAGTAATATTGTTAGTACACATTGCATAATTTTACTGTGAAATATTGTATAATATGAAACTACTATATGTTAAATTAAAAAAATATGGACACTTGGCGGTCTTTGCTATAGCATTTTTTTCCTCTAGTGTACCTGTGCGCGTCCATGCGCGCTCTCGTCTGTATGTAACGCGCGCTCTAACGGCGCAGAACGCGCCAAACTAAAAGAGCGAAAAACGTTCAACAGCTTGAAAAACATCTCATGAAACCTCTTCACTGTCAATAAAGCTTCGTTTCAAACGCGCACTCTTTTCAGATCAGCACATTTCACCTGCTCAGCGTTTGGTTCCTCCGCGTCTTTGCGCATTCGGATTTTCTATTTCTCGTTTCCTCATTTCACGCATCTTTTACTGAGAGACTCTTTGAGCAGCGCAACAATCCATCAGTGCCAAATCCACTGATAATCAATATGCTGCTCGCGTCCTGAACGATAATCAATCACTTTATGAGCACAACTGAAATCGATACCTAAATTATGAGCAGTCATGAGTGAATCTCTGTTTTCTTACCTCTGCCCTGTGAAATATTTGCCAAACATAAAGGTTAAAAATAGCAGATCTGACCACCTGCCGCGTGACGCGCTTTGATTATCGATGCGATCTGAATCTGATCGATTCCACGCGCGCGTCCTGATCCATGAACGAAGCAGCAGAGGAAATAAACCAGAGATTTCAGCTGAAGACTTTCAGCACAGGTTCTGCCTGACCGTTTCCTTCTCATTTCTGAACGCTCTGCAAAATCAAACAGAACCTGAACAGCCAAATAATGAAGTGAACTTCATTCGGAGAATAAAACAAAACTATTAAACGCACATTAAGGAAATCCTCCATCCAGCACACAGCGCGTAAAGTCAATTCGCCTTGCGGATTTCCACATTTCTGTCGAGTTGAAGGCATTTATATGAGTTTGATCAGTGTTGTTTCTGTTTAAGGTGTGTAGTAGGAAATTAACGAGGATAGAGACGTGATCGAGAGTAAATCACCATCAGCTGGAGAATCAGCTCACACACACTGGATTGGGACGGTGCCCAATATATCAGTGTCACGGCACATAAAGACACTTTATTTGACAATAGTCGACCCGTGCAGACATTTTTGCTTTATTTAGAGCAGATGCATGACGTGCAACTGACCAACTATAGATTACATAAGTAATCCGTCCAGTGTTTAAATGAAATGTAGCGCTCAAGTTCAGTGCGCAAAATCCTTTTACGCACAACTCGAACGGCAACTGATTCAGCCAAATCAGTTTCTTTTAACCCTCAAATGTTTGATCGGATACCCAAATGTTATTAAAGAGATTGAAGCCAAAATTTTCGAGTTGATTTGTGCGTAAATCCCGTTTGGCCTGAGCCTGCGCGCAAACGGAGCCCGAACGAGCCGTTTTCCAGCTCAGGTCTGCTCCGGTTGCGCGCTCGAATCTACCGAAAATAGTCTAAATGGTCTCTGATGAGTGAAGTCTTAAAGTTGCTTACGTGCTCGAGTGAGTTATGAAGGGTAAAGCGCGGGAAATCGGCGTTGCTTTTGGAGTCTCCATGGAGCGTCAAGCGTCAACGGCTCAATCCAAGAAACAACCACAGTGATCCGCGTCTCCTGCTGCTCTCCATCGATTTCAGGCTCAGCGGAACATTTAAAACATCGTTTTTCTGAGTGAACCTTATGCCTTCCTTGACGCGCGTTCATTTGTTTGCAGTTATTGGTTTATGAAAGCAATGGCTCGTGCGTGATGTAGGCTAACAAATCGGTTGAGATATTTTCTAGATAACACGCAGTTAGTTTGTCCTACCTGCTCTCAGTCGCTCCTGGCGCCCGCGGGGTCGCTGCTGTCCGGTTCCGTTCGGTCGAGCAGCTGGACGTCTGAGGACATGATGCTCTTCTCGTGGGTGAACGCGAAATGAGGAGTGGAAATGAGGAGTAGGAGAGCAGGAGGGAGGGGAGGAGACGCAGGAGGTCCCTTTACAGCATCATTCTCTCGTTATCAACACACTTCAGTTTTACAGGCGTCAAAGCTTCATCAGTATCTCTCAGTTGACAGAGTTTACGCGCAAATGCGTTATGATGCATCAGGCTCGGGCTTTTTATAGTCGGGAAATAGGCAGAGTTGTTCATCTAGGTGCGTGTGACGTTCAGGTGAATGCACGCGTTTTTGCGCGTCGTGTGATTGAGCGCGGCTTTGATGCTGCTGGAGGCGCCGATGGATCGATTCTATCTCTGGACGCCGTGTAGACGCGTGAGGATTAAACGGGATTTGAGCTTTTTGCCCGAACGTCCTCACAGATCCGTGTCACACTAAACCACAAAAACCTTTTTAGCGGAAAATTTACTGCTACGCTCCATGTGTAACGCTCTTGGCAGTACTCTGGTACATTATAAAAAAAACATGGTATCGCGTTGCGTGCGCGTTCAAAAAATGTGTCATTTTTCTAAATTATTCTCCAAACCCCTGGTTATGCTATGGTACGAGTCCAAGAAAGCATAGTATTGTAGTATAACGGTACTTTGATATACGTCGTGGTGATCAATGATGATCATATTCCTATTTCACGATCCATCGCATAAGGTAGTACTATGGTACTGTGTTCAAAAAAACATTGTTTCAATCAACATATTCAACCACCCAGAACACCTGGAGCTAGAAGGGGTATAGCAACACCCTAGCAACCTCTTAGAACATCCTAGCAACCGTGGCACCTTTGTAACATCCCACATAACAAAAATATGTTCTAAGAACGTTTTCCGTTAAGTTATAAAAACGTTTTTTGAACGTTCTCTGTTCCAATTTTTGAAAAACATTTTTATTGGTTATGCGAACCATAAGGAAACGTTCTATTTTATCATTTTGCAAACATTATGGGAACGTTATTTTTGAATGTTCTCTGAACGTTCTGAATAAAGTAGTAACATTTAAAAAAAAACGTTAGATGAATTTCAGGAAAAAACGTTCCATTAATGCTGAAAAATAATATTTTTGTGCTAACATTTTGAGAACATTAAAATAGCAGATAACTTTAAACGGACATTCTATTAACACTACTGCAAGAATGTTTGTTCATAATTTGCAGAGAACCTTGCCACAATTAGCTGTGATGATATGGAGAATATTCATATTCATACAAAATGGTGATATTTCCAGTATAGGTAGTTAAAAATCATGATTAACCTGCTATATGTACATATTAGTGTGTTTGTACACTAGTGACATTCACTGAAGCACAGCACTGAGATGAGATCCCACACTTACATGTTACAGTTTTCCAGTCAATTAACTCAGAAAGATCAAAGCAGCTGATGTTTTGATTGTGTTTACGCAGGCGTTCCTAAATAAACTACCATGGTATTACCATAAGAATGTAACATTTCAGTATAATGGGATGTTTTTGGAAACCACACTGTTCTTTTATAGTCCCATTTAAATACAGTGGTGTATTTCGAAGCACCATACAATTACCGTAGTGCAACCGTGGTACTTTTTTTGTAAGGGGTGTATTTGAGGGTTTTCAAGCATGAATGTGCTCGAGTGTTTGAGGATGTGAAGATTACACTGACATCTACTGGGGAAAAACTCGCTGTCTTTCTGTGTGTTTTTGAGTAACCAGAAGCTCAGATGTCTCTGTTTGTGATTTGAGCTTCGGTTGTTTATTGCCGATATCTGTAGTTGTGCACGTCCCTCACTGTGTGTTAAACATGTTCACACATGACACGCACAGCATGCAGCTGCCCAAGCGATGCACTCACATGATGTTTCTCAGCATTATCAGTCTCTCTTTAACAATGTTGTGTTGTGTTTGTTTAATGAGAGGAGAAAGTAAGTGCTCGAGAGATTGATTATTAGCAGACAGCGCTGTTAGTTTGATCTGTGTGTTTAATTAGCGTCTTCTGCATTAGTTCACATGCCAGTTTAGCCCACGCTGTCAAGCTAATGCCGTCCACATATACGTACCTCTATACCGCCACAATCCGATCAGGGAGGGGGCTTTAATTGACAGCTGCTATTAGAAGAGCCTCCGTTCCTGCAGCCGCGGCTCTCATTTAGCAAAGGAGCAGCACACAATACACGCATCTCCTCTCGCAGCGATAGCTTTGTCTGCCGCCCGAGAAAAGAGCCATATGAAGTGAAGGAATGGGAGACAGGGAGAGAGAAAGACAGCCTGGAGTGATTGTCTCAGTTTAAATGAGCTGTCCATCAGCCGCCTGTCACTCTCACTGGGGGCTAAGGGACCAGCCGGGGATCAGGACAAATACAAATCAATGAGAAGAATTTGGAACCTGTTACTACTGCGTTTTTCTGCCGCTGTGTGACATGTAAGACAGTGTTGCATAACCGTACCGATACAGTTATTTGCATTTTTATGCTATGTCAAGCATCGTTTTTACAAGTGTTAATAGATTTACCATTTTTACCTAATCTACTTGCGTAGAAATCACATAGCCTAGCAACCTTAAAAGCTCCAACCTTAGCAACTACCTAGCAACACCCTGACAATCTCATATTGTACTTTCTATTGCTTATGTAGCATCCCAGCTAAGAACATTTTCCTAACGTTCCTATTAAGTTATGAAAACATTTCTGAATGTTCTCTTGAACATTGAAAACATCCAGTTTTTAAAAAAAAACAAAATGTTAAAGAGATGTTAAGGGAACATTCTGTTGTATCATTTTGCAAATGTTATGGGAACGTTACTTTTGAATGTTCTCTGAACGTTCTGAAAGAGGTAGTAACATTAAAAAAAACATTAGAGAAACATCCAAATAAAATGTTTCAGGGAAAAAAAAATATGACTAATGTTTTTGTGTTGTGTTCATGGAACATTTTTTCTTGAAACATTTCAGTTGCACGTTCGACTAACATTTTTTATACAGTTTATAATGATCTAACAATGTACAGCAAAAGTGATCGGACTTAAAGGGACATTTCACCTAAAAATGGAAAGTCTTTCATCAGTTACTTACCCTCAAGTTGTTCCAAACCTGTTCAAGTTTCTTTTAACTGTTAAACACAAAAGAAGATATTTTGAAAAATGTTGTAACCAAATAGCTGATGTTAGCCATTCACTTCCATAGTATGGAAACAAATACAATAGAAGTCAATGGCTACCATCAACATTCTTCAAAATATCTTCTTTCCTGTGCAGCAGAAGAAAGAAACTCATACAGGTTTGGAACAAGTGGAGGGTGAGTAAATGATGACAGACTTTTCTTTTTGGGTGAACTATTCCTTTAAGACTTTTTTTTTATTTTTTTTTATTTATTTATTTATTTATTTATTTATTTTTACCTAGCAACACCCTTGTATTGTCTTTTGTATTATATGTATTATATTATGTATTATATAACATCACAATGTTCTCTGAACATTCAAAACATGCGGTTTTTTAAATGTTTACAAAGTTATTTCTTGGTTATGCAAACTTTAAAGGAACATTCTGTTTTATCATATTGCAAACATTATGGAAACATTACTTTTGAATGTTCTCTGAACATTCCAAAACAATTAGCAACATTTAAAAAATGTTGGACAAACATCCAACTAAAATGTTTCAATGTACCATAAACAATGTATAAATAATGGTTTATGCTAACGTTTTGAGAGCGTTATTAAAGACCAGATAACTTTAAACGAATGTTCAACTAACATTACTGGACGATTGTTTATTCGTAATGTTGAGAGAACTTTGCCAGAACGTTCTGAGAACATTCCTTGTTAGCTGGATATATATTGAGAATATTCACTGCTGTCTCTCTCTCATCTGTTTCAGGGCCGTTAATGTCTTCCTCACTCACTAATGTCTTTCTCTCAGTGTGAACAGATCCCTGGGGAGGCGACATGCAAGTCTGTGGACAATCCTTGTGGTCCATCAATGGGTCTCTGGGGTCTCTGTGAGTCTCAGACGTGCTCAAGTGCAGGTTAATTCTTGGCTTTTAGTGTCAGTAAACAGTGTGTTGGATTAGAGGACAGCCATCGATCTGACCGCTGCATCAATACACACACATTCACTGAGAGACAGACACTCCCGCTAAATTGCTTTGAAATCCCCATTCAGACATTATAACATTAGCACACCGCTAAATGCCTCCAAATGAATGAGTATTTGTCAGGAAGAATAGAGCTGCGTTGTATCTTATACTGCTGTTCAGACTGAATTATTTTAAAGGGGAAGCGTGGCATTTATGCACTACTAAACATCAAATTTACACACTTCAGATGACAAAATAATAAAATATTGTCTGTTTATACAGTATACATACACACACACACAATCATATATATATATATATATATATATATATGTATGTGTGTGTGTGTGTGTGTGCATAAGATATAAAAGTTTTTTTGTAAGATGTAGATAAGTTTCTTTATTGGTTTTGATAAAAAGACAGTATAAATTGCGAAATATTTTTGCAATTTAAATGAACTGTTTTCTATTTTAATATATTATAAAAAGTAATTTATTCCTGTGATGCAAAGCTGAATTTCTTTATTATAATCAATTATTATCAATGTGCTTATTCGTATGCAAAACATGTTCTAAGAACATTTTGCTAATGTTCCAGTTAAGTTCTGAAAATGTTTTAAAATATTTCAAATGTTTTAAAAACTGTTTTTCTTTTGTGGAATGTTAAGGAAATATTTAATTTTATAATTTTGCAATATATAAAATATACAATGCAATATATAATATTTTTTATGTGATAACAAAATTATATATATATATCACATAGAGTTTCATAAAAAATATATATCTATCACATAAAAGATCTAAAAATGTTTATGCAACTTTCTCCAGGAGCTACGGAGATGTTATTCAGATTCATACTGTAGTCTTGAGTGTGCGTTGCATCATTCTGTGCTGCTGAACTGAATACCCACAATCCTTCAAGGCACAAAATTGGTCCCAAAAAGAAATGAAAGGAAGGTTTGTGAAAGCTGCAGTAGATCTGCTGTTTCAACAAACCACCGTCAGTATTCAATATTCATAAAACTGGCACAAAAAGTTCTACTACTTGGAGAAATCATGTTGAACTTCCTTCACAGAGGAACAGAAGCTCCTGTCCTTCCCCTCATCTGTTCATCTCTACAGGTTATGCATTTATAATAACTGAAGGAGTGTGAGAGAACTGCATGTTGATCTAGTGAATAAACACTCACACACAGAAGTGAATCTGTTGTTCATAACCTCCAGCGATGTGTCTGTTTGTTAGGTGTTGAATAATGTCAGTGTGATAACGTTTGTCTTTTCTCATATTGCAGGCCTCCAGTCGACCCACAGTTCTACTGGATAACATGGGCATGAGGAAAACGCTGGAACATCTGTGAGACAGGAGTTTCAGAATCTTACAGCAACTTCAAGTATTTGTGAGTATCACTTCACTCACACTTATGAATGTCATTGAATTATATACTGTAGCAAAATATTAGATCAAGTGTCTTGATTGTAAATGAAGATGCACAAACTTTACAATCAGAATAACAGCAAGTTTGAACTACTTAAACACTAGATGTAGTGCTAAAGATGTAAACAGTCAGACAGATGAATCAAAATAAATATAATAAATAAAAAAAAGTTTATAATAAGTTTTTTATTTTTTATTTTATTTCAGTTAACGTTTATTTCAAGTAATGATTTTTTTTTTTTGGGGAAGAATAATGTATACAGTATATAGTTTTTTTTATGTTATCATTTATTTAGTTTTAGTTATTTTAATTTAGTAATTCAAGTTAAACTAAATGGAAATGTTGCCAAGCTCAAGTTAGAGGTTTGTAATTGATTTCATATTACTGTAGTTATTACAGTGCTTCAAGGTAAACTAAACAAAAATGAGAAATGTTGCCTTAGCAGCTAGCTGAAATAAAAAAAATATATATATTTATTTTATTTTATTTCAGTTAACATTTATTTCAAGTAACTTTTTTTTTGTCTTTTGTTATTAGGGTTTTCTTTTTAATGTCTATATAGAATTTTTAAAATATATTTATTTAATTTTACTTATTTTAGTACTTCAAGCTAAACTATTAGAAATGTTAGAAATGTTGCCTTGGCAAATAGCTGAAATAAAAATACATTTGTAAAAAATATTTTACTTTATTTCAGTTAACATTTATTTTATTTCAAGTATTTTGTAATGTTTTTGTATGTTTTTAGTTTTAGTTAACTAGTTACCCTAGTGTGTAGGTGTTTATCATGAAGTCAGACAGCTGGAAGGCTTTAGTCACACTTTCGTTTCATAACATTAATCTCTCTCACACACGGCGGCTGGTGTTTGCCCTTCTGCTCATTTTTCATGGACTAAACTCTGGTGTTTAACTGCATTAAGATTTGACAGATGAAACACCCGCAGTGTGTGTGTGTGTGTGTTAATAACTCCAGCCGCTGCTTCAGCAACATCAGCACATACAATACTGAAAGAAATGCTTATCAGCGGAGCACAAACACAGGCGCTGTGCTGTATGTGTGTGTAAAGTGCTCTTTGTTTCAGGCCTCTCATGTTCCATTAGTGTTGCCATTGTTTCTGCTAAATGAAAGCTGCTCGTGCACCAGGGACACACACACTGACTAGTGCTCCCTGGATATCTCATCTCAACATGTTAATTGACCCGAATGTTGATTTCAGAGCCGTACGAGCTTGTTTTTCAGGAGTGACCGTGATAATGAGGGCTGGCCACTGTCATCGTATAAAAACATCCATAGAGACACTGTAAACATGACACACGCTTTAAAATAACCTCACTGGACATCACTAATGAGTTTTATTGAATGCAACAGAGACGTTTGAGCTGTTAAAGGTGAAGTGTGTTGTTCCTGAGCCGCTCGTATGATTGAGACGATATTGTTTTGTCCAGCTGAAGTCTATTTAAGGCAAGTCGGCCCATATTCATAACACCCTCGGGCAGCTGTTTGCATTCATTCATACGAGTACAGCTCAGTGCCTGAATGGGGAAAAGACTGAAATATACATAACTGTTTGTGCAGGTAACATTTCAGTGATTGGTGGGACTCTCATTCATACACTGAAAAAAAAAGAAATGGAGTAGGATTTCATTTTTAAACAATTTTTATTCAGAAATTGCTATTGAATTTCACAAATAATAATTAAAAATAAGAAACCGCAAGTAGCACATTGATTTAAACTTGAAATTTGGAAAGTAGAAAGACTATAAAAATACTAGAAATAGTATTTTTCTTGCTTTATTTACAACTTAAATAATGTATTACAGTGTATGCATTTATCTGTTTATTTATTTTACAGTATATCCTGCATAAATATATGCAAAATGGAACAGAATAGATTTGCTGTGCACAGTAAAAATCAGGTGCAGCAATGTGCAAAGGTATAATCCAAAAATTAAGACAATGTATAAAAAAATGGGGCCTTTTCAAACATACACCTCTCCTTCAAAATAAATGGTAAATATGTTGTATTTTATTTTATTTTATTTTATTTTATTTTATTTTATTTTATTTTATTTTATTTTATTTTATTTTATTTATTTAGTTTCTTAAAGTGCACATTGAAAATCAGGTGCAGCAATGTGCAGAAGTATAATATAAAAATGTAAATAATCTTAAAATTTAAAAAAAAAATGCAATGCCTTTATGTAGACACACAACTCCTTAAAAAATATGTAGAAATAAATGTAATAAAAAAGTAATAAATAAATAAATACATACAGTGCACAGCAAAACTCAGGTGCAGCAGTGAGCAGAAGTATAATGTAAAAATGAAAATAATTTATTAATGAACAAAAAATATGCAAAGCCTTTACATGGACAAAAGAGACTTAAGAAATAGAAATAAGTGGTAAATATTTATCAATTAATTTTAAAAAAAAGTACACAGTAAAAATCAGGTGCAGCAATGCACAAAAATGTAATATAAAAATGAAAGTAATGTGAAAATAAAAAAAATAACAAAAAATAAGGCCTTTACATAGACACACAACTCCTTAAAAATAAATAGAAATAAATGTTAAATAAATGTAAATATTTATATATTTACATTTATACATAGATTTATATATATCAGTATATAGATAAAATTCAATAAATGTATTATAATAAAAAACCCAAGTAATAATTACATTATATAGACAGAAGAGCAGATTTTTGCAGAAATGTTTCAAAAGATGGCTGATATTTAGTGTCAGTGTGGATTTGCGTCTCGTCAGCATTTGTGTCTGAGCTTCCTCCTGTTATTGGTGAGGAAGCGTGACGCTCTTATCGTTCTGTCAAGCAGAAGCGTTTCAAAGATTAAATCATGAGTGCAGCAACAGCTGAAACAGTCTCAGAAACTCACGAGCTGGAATCTGGATAATAATGCTGTGATGTGTTCAGAGTTACCCACAATGCACTGCAGCATGAATTAATAATGTGGATTACCGTGTTACTGTTCGCCGCTGTTATTTATGCTGCTGTTGTTGTTGTGTTTGTCATGTGGGAATTATTATTATGAGCTGATCTCTTACTGTTTTCCAGCTTATTCTGGTTAGCGCTGTCCATGCTTGTTCATTATAATGGGACGGATGGTGTGTTTTCACAGCTCGCTTCCACTGTCGTATGTATATGAAGTATCTTGATGTCAGAAGTGAAATCTGTTTATTAATTCATTATGAGGCGAGTGGAGTGAGTTAATGTCCACTCAGTCCGCCAGGAAGTGTCTCCTCAGGGAGAAGAGCTCCAATCAAGAGGAATTAGACAGCGATGGTGAGAGGAACTAGATGAAGCCATAGAGAAACTAAGTGTGTGTTTATGTATAATGACTTCATAATATTCATCTGTCTGTCAGGCTACTGTTACAAATCTACTGAAATAAAATATAAATGATAGACTTTACTAAACTGTTCAACTAACTGAAGTACATTTAAGTTGATGTACTGCAGTTACTAAAACAAAAACTGAAATTTAAATAAATTCAAGCTAAAAAGAAATATTTGAAAAATACAATACAAAAATACAAAAAAAATACAAAACTAATTAAATAATTAAAATTAAAATTACTAATTAAAATAACAAAAGCACATAAAATTATATTAATAAATACCATAGTAATCATGATTGAAAACACATAATGACTGTTTCTGGCACAAACATTTTAATTAAATTATAAAAACTGTATTTTATAATTTAATTATTTAATAAGTTAACTTATATTTTATATATTAATATATAATATAATAATGATATATAACATAATATATAATATATGTTGATGTTCATTTTAAACACTATATCTAATGTTTTTATTTTAAACAGTTATTTTTAAGAATTGTTTCACTTGAGTGTGTTTGTTTTTTTAAAAAGCAATGCCATATAGTTTTTTGTTTGTTTGTTTATTTAATGTGATTATATTAATTGCATCTCTCTCTCTCTCTCTCTCTCTCTCTCTCTCTCTCTCTCTCTCTCTATATATGATGTGTGTGTGTGTGTGTGTGTGTGTCTCATCAAAATGATCTGAGCTGCTATTCACATTAATTGTGTATTTCTCTATACTGTATTAGCATCCATTTAAGAGGAATGTTAGAGGTCTGTTTCGTCTCTTGAGCAATGAAAGAGCAACATCTGAGCAGCAAAGTCTCCTGCAGAAGTTTGAGCTCAGCACACAGAAACAGAAGCTTCTTTAAACTCTTACTTCAGCTGACAGACCAGAAAGAGAAAGAGAACTTGTTAGTGTGTTGTCTCACTGATAGTTCATTGGTTAATTAAACTGCATTGATAGTAAAGTCTAAAAACACTTCAGTGAGTTGTAGCCCAGCAGGGTCGACTGTCTGCAGACTCTCACACACACACACACACACACACACGCATTTTAAAGCTCAGATTCGCCGTTAGAGCGCAGTGAAGCCGTGAATCTCCAGTTGACCTCATACATGCTGTAATCTTAATTAACTGCACAAACGTCCAGATTTCTGATTCCGCCTTCACTCATTTCATTCTCTGTTGAGCTGACGCAGTCCGTCCGGGTTAAAGGTCTCCCTTCACTTCTGAAGCTCGCGAGCTGCTATATAGACAGCAGTTTAAGGGAACATGTAGGCAAAACGATGCTGCTTTGTGAGATTAATCAGTCTCAACCAATCAGTTGATTCATAAAGCACAATAAGAACAGCATCAAGTACTTCATTTTGGTTGCATTCTAGTAGAATCCCAGAATGCACTGCAACAAGTGACAGGTTTCCATCCAAACTGTGTCAAGAAAAATGTTGGCCTTTAATATCATTTTGGGAAATATTAGATAAAAAAACAAAGTTAAAAAACTTTCCCTTGGCAACTAGCTGAAATAAATTTAAGCTGAATTACTAAAATTGCTAAAAATGAGATGACAAAAGTGCATAACAAAGTTACTATAATTTAAACTAAAAATAAAAGCTGAAAATATAAAAATAAATTGAATTCAAAATATTAAAAACTATAATAGTATATAAAAAATACAAAAAACACAGATGCTTTAGCTGTTCAGTTTTGCACAATAAAATGCATTCATGTCAAGTTGAAAATATATATAAATATATTTAAAATTATTTTTTACCCCAAAAATAAATAAATAAAAATCTATATATTATTATTTTTTCATAATTAATAATTTATTAATTTTAGTTTTAATATTTTAAGTAGAATTTAAAACTATAAATTATTGTTCTGGTAATTCCAATAAAACTGAAATAAAATATAAATATTAGGTGAACAACTTAAAGTAAAAAACTAAATAAACAAATAAATAAAACTTCCTTTGGCAACTAACTGAAATAAGTTTAAGTGGTAAAATTACTCAAATTAAAACTAATATAAAATCAAGCTAAATGGAAATATTTGAAACAAACAAAAAAACAACACTAATAAACAAATGGCAAAAGGGCATGACTAAAATCACTAAAACTAAAATTAAAATGAAAACTGAAAATATAAAAATAAATGTTAACTCAAAATATTAAAAACTATAGTAGTATATGAATAATATAAAAAAAACACTGGTGCTTTATCTGTTTGACAGTTTGCACAGTAAAATGCATTTGCATTCATAATGTGTCTTGAGTTCAAAATAGACTTATTTTAAGTAATAATAAACATTTTCATTATCTAAAAAAAAAAGAAGTGTTGCAGTCTTTGTATTCTGTTCCGTTTTGTTGTGTTTTTGAATGCAAAAACAAGTCTGACACCATCAAAAAGATCTAATCAGGTGACTTTAGGCTAGTTGATGATGTATTTTTATGCTTATGGGAGTATAGGGTCTGCTGGAGAGGAGCTCCAGAGCTTCATCCCTCCTCAACTCTCCTGGAGTTTCAGACGTTTCAGGCATTAGGAAGAAAAATTATTCGTGTCTGAGTGAGACAGACTCATCAGAGAGCAGAGCGGCTCTCAATGGGAGCCAATCACAGCGCAGACGTGTGTGTGTGTGTGTGTGTGTGTGTGTGTGTGTGTGTATGTGTTTTTGTGTGTGTGTGTGTGTGAGAGAGTGTGTTTTAGTGTGTGTGTGTGTGTGTGTGTGTGTGTGTTTTAGTGTGTGTGTGGGTGTGTGAATGGCTCCAGTGCTTCCACTGAGCGTCCAGTGCGTTTGAGACGTGAACTCGTCTGAGGTCACGCAGTAACGAAGCGCTGGTGATTCACGGATCTGTGCACAGCTCTTAATTGCAGCACATATCTGTAATTCAGAGCAGTGACATTAAGCGTCAGGTTTTAGAGCTAAAGGGAAATTAGTGTCTGTTATTAACGCCTGCATGAGACCTGAAGCTAAAGCTACGTCTGCAATCTCTCAGCTTTAATCCAAACTTAACCCCATGTTTACGGGTGCACCTGAAGAGAGTTAGCTGTTAGCATTCCCGCCCATCAACTCCGGATGCACATGTGACCTTCATGTTGTCATCTGTACTCATACACTCAAATCTGGTAAATATACAGTAATATAATCAAATATATGCATTTGTGCATGCATTATTTAATTTATGTGATTTGTTTTTCTCTTGTAAGACAACCTTGAGTTTTTTTATTTTTTAATAAGGCACCATGTGAAAAACAAGTGTGCTTTGTTTTATTGTATGTGCACTTGTAGTGTACTTCAAATCTCAAAAGTATTTTTTTAAAAAAAACTGTACTTGCATATAATATAATGCAATATTAGTTAAATGAAAGGCCATGTGTACTTACAGAGAGACACTCATTCTTCCTAAGTGCACTTTTAAGAATTAAAAATTAAAAGTTTTTATTTAAAGTACATTATAAATCATTGGGCCCTATTTTAATGATCTAAGCGCATGGTCTAAAGCGCACGGCACAGGTGCACTTAGGTCATTTCCGAATCCACTTTTGCTAGTTTAACGACGGGAAAAACGGTCAGCGCTGCCGGCGCATGGTCTAAAAGGGTTGTCCCTATACTCTTAATGAGTAATGGGTGTGTTTTTGGGCATAACGTTCCCATTCCCTTTAAGAGCGAGTTGCACTCGCGCCATGGCGGATTCGCTATTTAAACGCCGGAATTTTAAGGCGCACAGACTGAACGTGTCTCCAGAGAGCAAACAGATCTGCTCATGCGCGAGCAAATAGGTAGGCTAATTCTGATTCACGCACTGACTATCCATTATGACATGTATGACATTTTAATATTTGTGTAGCCTACACAATAATATTATTTTACACTGTAATACTTTAATTTTTAATATTTGGCATGTTTGTGTGCTGCTGCACGTCCCTGTGTGTAATAAGCAAAGTGAACACGCGTTGTGGACCTGCCCAGAGGCATATTTTCTACTAACGCGCTCTTTAAATAACAAAAAAATATTGCGCCATTGACTTTAGACTTTAAACCAGGTTTGAGTTGGTCTGAGTTGGAATTTTCAGTTCCTCAAAATAGCAACGCGCCAACAATGTGCCTGAACACACCTCTTTTTCAGACCAGCACACCGATGGGTGCACAAATGGACCCAAATGCATTTGCTATTTAAAGTCAGTGTAAAGACAATTCTGAGAATTGTTTCTAAACACATTATAAATGTTAGAAATGTATTTTTGAAACACATTACAAAGACTGAATTATGTAGTACTGAATTGTGGCGTTAAACCGTTAAACAGTTTTTCACCAATTCTGTGTTTAGGTTTTTTTGGGCGGGGTTAAAACGGTGGCTCAATGACCCAATGGAGCCACCGAGCGTAGCCCCGCCCCTAACACTATAATAACTACTAAAAGAACATTAAACAACAGAAAGAATACAGGTATGTTGAGAGGTTAATTTCTTAGTTTGTCTTTTTGAATGTCTGTGATGTTAGATATTCTAAGCAGGGACGGTTCTAGGGTGAATGGATATCCAGGTCTTAGCACAGAGACATAAATATATGTGTCAGAATACATACAATTTAAAAACATGGCGCGTTCACAGTTCGCATCTAAAAACGCTTGGAAACGCGAGCTGTACCACTTTCTCTTTTTTCAAAGCGCACCGGAGCTTGGGTTTCATGGTGTCTGCCGTTGCTAAGCAACCATGAGCCGCGCTCGCCTTGAAGACGAGAAGGTTTCAACTCACTGCAGCGCTGACGCACGTTGTTGTCTATTTGAGCGCGCTTGCCGCGCGTCTACAATTAAATAACGAACTTGCACGCTCAAACATGTTTGGCTGTATAAATCCAATTAAGCTACTAGAGGTAGCATCAGTAGCATCGATTCAGGTTGTAGCGACAATTGAGAGAGACGGCAGCTTTCCCGCGAGTGGGCGTGGTTTCAGCACTGACAGAGGACACGCCCCCAGCGTTTGAGAGCAGAGAGTCCTGCTTATTTTTCAAAGATTTTGATAACTTATTTTAGTTACTTGCCATTTTTTTTATCATTCAAATGGCTGGGTTGTGTGACAACCTCAGAACACATATTTTTAATATCGCTTTACACGGACTTTAACAACGCGGCGCAGGATGGGAAAATGAGAACTGCGCCACATTGCGCCGGGTGTATGATAGGGCCCATAATGTTTTAATAATCTTTTGTTCTTTTGACTAATTTGATCAGTTTTATCAATAAAATCTTAATTTGTAAAACTATTAATGGTCATTTCAGTAACTGAAATAAAGCTGAAATAAAAAAAAAATAAAAAAATATGTATATATATATATATATATATATTGGGTGAAAAACAAAGTTTAAAAAAATCCCCTTATTTTAGGTTATAATAAATATTATATTTTATTATGATCTTATAGGTAGTGAAGATAATGGAAAAATGTAAGGTTTCTAATTCTAAATCATTATTTTAATCTTTTTTATGATTACAGACGTAATTTAAACTGTAGTGTTATTCATTATTACATTTAAACTTAATATATTTTAAATGTGTTAAATTGCATCTTCATAAATGTGTAATTACAAACATATTTAAATACATGACTAAGTTTCAATATAAATTACATTAAATTATATTTCAGTTTACCATCAATTATTGTTTGATAATTTAAAAACAGTAAAAGTAATTATGAAATAACATAAATATGTACTAAAGTCCTACTTAGGTGGGTCAAAAATCACTCTAAATCTCCATTAAATATGAATTTAAGCTATAATAAATTTTAATTTAAATGCAATTAGTGTGCAATTAAGTATTCAAAAACATTGCATTCTTTTTTCACTAAAGTATATATTTTAAAGTATTATTTCTGTAATAAGTAATCTTTTTAAAAGTATGCTAAAGTGTGCTTCTTTTTCACAAGGGAAGTAAAACTAGTCTCTTTTTTTATAGTTTCTCTCCATCCCTTTATAGTGAACACATGCTGCATTTTCTGTGTAGTGAGTAGTAAATGTATACAACTTTTATAAACAACTTTATTTCCTGTAAAATCAGTGAGTCAGGTCGAATCTTCCTCAGGAGCTCTTGTTGTTTTCGTGTCTCCATCTATAGGCTCCTGTGGGTGTCTGTCTAAGGCTCAGACTAATTCTGAACATTCCTCCAGTTGCATTCTGGGTAACCGTCAGCTTGTGTCATGTGCAGGTTTTGATGTCAGTCACCTTTAACTCTGAACGGCCCTCAGTGACGACGACACAAGCACTTACTGGATTGAGACACGTTCATCTGTTACCATGGTAACAATTCACATATGATTTTACATTAAAATACACTAGCAGAGAGTAAATGGTATGGGAAGCATAACTTCCAACATATTTTCTGACATATCGCTTGAGACTTACTCATATAAAAATAATAATTAAACTTTATTTGGAGTACTACTTGTGCACAATGCACATTTCTTAATATTAAGTCTAAAATGTGATTTAATGTCACTATTGATGAGGATTGTATGACATTTGAATGCAAGATATTTAAGTGTACTTGAAGTATACTTACAATAGTTCCACTTTCGCACAATCAGATATACTTCAGTATATATTTAGTTGGACTTCAGCACTACTTAAAGCACAATTAAAGTGTGTTAAGTACAAAATTAGTTGTTGTTTTTTTTTTGCAGACTTTAAGTATACCAGTTTAGTATACTAAAAGTACAGTTGCAGGGTATTTTTATTAAGTACATAAATATGTAAATGTATTTGTAGTATACTTAGCATGAAATAAATGTATTTAAAATGCACTTTAGTATATTTATTTTTCATGAACTACCATTCAGAAATGTGGAGTTAGTAAGATTTAAGAAATTAATACTTTTATTCATCAAGGAAGAATTAAATTACTCAAAAGTGGCAGGAAAGACATTTATAATGTTACAGTACATTTTAATTTCAAATAAATGCTGTTCTTTTGAACTTTCTATTCATCTGTGAATTCTGAAAAATAAAATGTATCACAGTTTCCACAAAAATATTCAGCAGCACAACTGTGGTTTTTCATCATTGATAATAATCAGTTCAGTCATGACAACTCTCGCAATAGTTTGTGAAACATTTTATTAATGTAAATGGAAAATGTACATAGGTTTGGTATTGGGGACTAGATCTGCTACGCTGCTGCTGCTGCAGAGCAAGTTGACTTGCTTCTGCAAAAGAACATAATTAAAAACATGCTGCTGCAAGAAGAGAGAGGTAGTCCCCCAACATGGCGGAGATGCATAGAGCTCAAAGCTGAGGGGTATCGGAACGACTTTTATTGAGGATATTGACTGTGGATTCATCGTCACACAAAAATGAAATCTTTTTGCGGCACCATTTGTTTCCCCAAAGCAGACAGGCTATGACAATAGGATAAATATTGAAAAGATCTATAGTTTTAATTTCTGGAGGTAGGTTGATAATTTCGCTGGGCCATGTGTCGGCGAACCAATCATTATTTAATGAACTTCTGAAACCAACAAACGGAGCTGCGCTTTTAAAGAGATTGAGAGAAATGGAGGTTACGAACGGCTCATCATAAAAGAAAGAAACACCGTTCCAGTTGTAGGTGGTTCCAAAAGCGTAGATCGGACTGGCATCCTTCATCTAAATAAATAATTTCTTGAAGGCTAGTGACTGATTTTGACAGCTGTAATAATCTGGAAATGAATGCGCGACCATGGCGAATGATGCGCATAGCGAAATTAAGATGCCATAATAAAGACAAAATATCACGCTTAGAAACAGTTTCTGCTATTTGAAAAGACGACATAATTTGCTGAATGCGGTTAAGCTTAACTTCGGGAAGAGAAGTTTTCATGGCTTAACTATTGAGTGAGATGCTCAAAATTTCAATAGAGGTTGAAGGACCTATTGTTTTCTCTTCTGACAGAAGAACATTGAGGTTTGAGAAGAGAGATCTCAACGTAGAGATACAGCGATCAGAAGGAGAACTAGGGAAGTCGACGACTAGAAAATCATCTAGTAAATGAAGAACAAACTGAAGTTTATATTTATTCAACAGGATCCAGAAGAGCTCTTCTGAGAGAGAATCAAAGATTTTTGGACTACTACGGCAGCCAAAAGTTAGTTGCACGGAAAAATACAATGTTGACCTTCACCTGATGCCAAAAAGATGCCACTGGGAGAGATGAAGCGCGGCATGATTTTGAAAGCATCGGTGATGTCGGCTTTGCCCATCCATGCGCCAATCCCCGCTGATTTAATGAACTGAATAGCGTGGTCAATTGAGGCATAAGCTAAAGAAAACACATCTTCAAGGATTAAACTATTAATGCTAGGAATTTCTCCGTTATGGGGAGAATATAAGTCTATAATTAATCTTTTCTTCCCTGAATTTTCTTCCCTATTTTCTGGTGGCTACCCCTATGGGATTGACACGGTATGTGTTTTAAACGGGGAGGTTTGGAAAGGACCAGTTAAATAACCCTTGTCCAGTTCTTTTTGAATTAAAGAGTCAACTACCTCAGGTTCTCTTATAGCGGACAACAGGTTTTTGCATACCTGAACACCTGGGGGAAGAAAACTTAAACCTGCCAAAAAACCTTGTATAAGCCCAGTAATAAGAAAGTTAACGAAGCATGGGTTAAGATGTAGAGATAAATGCTTTGATAGCTCATGGACGTTGATAGGCGTAGATGGATGTTTATTCATCTTTTTGAAGACTGGGTTGGAGGTGCTTTGAACCTGCTAGGACAAACAGCTCTTGGGTGACACAGCAATGTAAAAATTTACACTTGAGGTAAGGACACACAGACTCATTGAAATTGATACATACAGGAATACCAGAGCCTTCTAGATTTCTTGCTTTGCTTTGAAAGCGTGCAGAGAACTTGCGTCTGGGTTCTGGTTTGAAAGGCCGATCAACTCTCCCTTGAGACGTTTCATAGGCAGTTCATGGGCACAGGTTTGCAGAATGAGAAAAGGAGCATCAAACAGAGCAAGAAATTGATTTGCGACCGGTAAAATGTCTACTGATCAGTTCAAGATCAGCTATGGACCAATCCAGTTTAAGATTGAAACGCTGGATGTACATAGCGGCTTTTGCAGAAAAGGATTTGTGGTATTCGAAAAATAGAGAACCACCATAGTTAATAGCCAAATCTGAAATTATAGCGAGGTAGGTGTCTAACTCAGATCTCCTATTTGGAAAAACCTCGCAAATAATGTCTCTGTAAACCCCAAAAGCGATATTGAATTCTGCAACTGACAGCCTTTTAGAAAGTCACATTCTTTCAAAATAATGGAAATGTCCCCACAGTCAACAATTCTTTTATCAATAACTCCCGAAGAACATAGCAGGATTTTAACGAGATTGATATCATTACCTGCCAAAATCTGGTTTCTTAAGTTCACTGGAATCACGGCTGCCGGAGGAATGAAGGAGGTTCCGCTTGGTGGTGCGGGAATCACTGAAGCCAATGTATGACGTGGGGATACGTCATTCTGGGGAACACCTGGGAATTCTATGGGTGCTCTGAAGAGAGAGTGGCCGAAGAAGACGACTTTTCTAGCAGTGACACTCTGGCGTCCATTTTATTAATCGAAACTTTGATGTCGAGGAGGGCTGCAAGCACTGGGTCTTGAGTATCTTGCTGAGATGCTGCCACGGGAGTCGTGTGCTTTCTCTTAGCTTTAGATTTAGCTGGGGCTGGGTTGGACTGAGAAGGCGGATTCTGATCAGAGTCAGAAGAGGCGAGGAAGAGAGAAAACAGGTCTTGATGAGATAATCCCATTGAAACTGCGATGTTACAATTAAACAACGTTTCCAAGATCCTAGGGATTGGCCAGTCAGATATAGAGGGTTGGCGATGGGCCAAACAGACACTTTTACATTTGGCAGGGACGTTAGAAGGTTCATCGTCAGCGTTTCTAGTGTTAGAAGTATCGTCATCTGGATCTGAACCGGGGTCATTGAGGGACAAGACTTCCTCCATGTCAACGTTAGACATGATCCTTATTATACTGGGGAGCCCCAGCAAGAGAAACAGCACTGAAGAGAGAGATCTCATAGCGCGCAGTAACTGTGCACTAGTTTGTAGGAGGCAAGGTTATATAGAGGACTAGTAATGAATGCGTGAACCCGATTGGTTGGAGACGTTACAATTGAATGAACCAATCGGGGGCAAATAGATTTTATGGCTGAGCTATTTATAAATGTTTCTTGAGCAGCAAATCAGCATATTAGAATGATTTCTGAAGGATCATGTGACACTGAAGACTGGAGTAATGATGCTGAAAATTCAGCTTTGATCACAGAAATAAATTACATTTTAACAATATGTTTACATAGAAAACAGTTATTTAAAATAGTAATAATATTTCACAATCTTTCAAAAAATCTTATCAACCCAAAACTTTTGACTTAGTGTAAATTATACAGTAACTTTCATCAATGAAATTAAATGTGCTGTTACTTTACTAAGTGATCCGACTTTCACCTGCATGATAAAATACTCTCATTTTAATTAGAATATGTAAAATATTCTGCAATCAACTGGTTAGAAAGTTTCTCTGTCATATATTAAATGTTTGTGAATGCTGGTACGAAGGAGATTTTCTTTGGCAGAATCCAGGATCTTCTCATAACATTCATTTGACTTGTGGAGTGAAATGTAGTGATTAGATGCAGATAGTTTGTGCCAAAACATTTCTTAGCTTCAGAGTCCAGCAGAACGATCCAGAAATCTCTCTAAATGCTGAGATGAGGTGGACGCTGACATGAAAACACGAGATCTGAAAGAAACCCTGCTGAAAACACAGGAATCATGTGATAAGTCAGCCTTGAGCTCTTTTGGGTCTCAGTGTTCATTCATCGAGAGCCATGAGAAGACGTTTGTTTGTTTGTTAATACATGCGTCTCTTCTGATCATCTGGTCTTGCTCTCCCTAACAAAGCACAGCTCTGCAGTCTCTCTCTCTCCATCTGCCTGTCTCTCTCTGCTCCTGAGTGCTTTTTAAATAACATCACCTCAATTATCGCACACAGACAGGCCGCTCTAAAAGCCCGAGCCACAGTCAATCGCCTGCTTACCAGAGATACACACACACACACACACACACACACACACACACACATACGAGTCTGAGATTGAAAGAAACACTGTTCCCCTTTCAGTCGGTCACTCCGAGTCACGTCGGATGACCGACGAAATTGGGATCTCGCCAGAGAGACCAATCCACTTCGAGTGTAACTAAACGAGCCAATGGACATTGGCATGCGATTATTGCATCCAGCTGCCGCTGATCACAGTGTGAGCATAAGAGGCAGCTGATGCACCGCATCAATTATCCTTTCGCTTCGGAGCCGAGCGGTAGTGGTTGAAGCTACTGCTCTCCCTTCCAAGAGAGTGTTCTGCGAGCGAGTGCGGGCGTTACGGCGCGGCAGCGGTGGTCACGGTGTCCGGGAGAGAAAGATCGTCTTCCTGCTGACAGCCACACTAGGAGTGTGCGGTGGCCAGCTCCCCTGCGTGCTTCAGCACTAAAAGAGCATTTCTCTGAAAGAGCAATTTCTCTAAGAGAGCAACACGGGTGATCGCGTCTTTTTAAAGATGTCTTTTCACCCGTGCGTTTCTGGGTGCGGTCGTTCCTGGCGCCTCGGGACGGTCACGATCGCTGCCTCACGTGTCTGGGCATTCAGCACGCTGAGGTGGCTTTCGTGGATGGTTCATGTTCTTCTTGCAGGGACATGACCATCTCGGAGTGCGACTCCGCTATGTCAAACATGGCGGAGTCCCTCTGCCTGCCGCGATCCGGCGTGCACACTGGATCCGGTGGAGTCAGAGGTGATTTGAGGATTACGGTGAGGGCTTCCCCAAGTGGAGCTCCTCACCCCTCAAGCACTCCGCAGCCGGTGGAGCTACCAAAGGAGCGCGCTGGCCACGCGTTTCCTTTGGTGCCCCCTCTGACGACCAGATGTCGATCACTGCATCGGAGGGCGGGCCCTCTCTCTCCGGGGATGACGACCCGGCTGCGTTGCCCCCTTCGGGTGTGGTAACGTTGTCCGTGCCAGACCCAGAGATGACGGCTATGCTTTCCCGGGCCGCCGAGAATGTCGGACTCGTGTGGAATCCAAGAGAAATCCACCGCGTCCCGATTCTTCGAGGCTGGACGAGTGGTTTCTCGGTGGGGGTCGCGCTGGTTCTCAGCGCCCCCCTCCGGTGCCATTCTTTCCGGAAGTGCACGAGGAGCTTACAAGGTCGTGGAAGGCACCTTTCACTGCCTGAAACAAATCTTGTGGTTCCTCCGCTCTCACCACCCTCGATGGTGGGGCCGCTTTGGGGTATGCGGGCGTCCCCTCTGTGGAGCGGTCTGTGGCCATGCAACTGTGTCCAACAGCCGCTTCCACCCTGTGGGGTGACCCGTGTCTCCCCTCACAGGCCTCTAGGTATTCGTCAGCTCTAACTGGCAGTGCTTATAGAGCCTGTGGGGAGGCGGCTTCTGCCCTCCACGCCATGGCGTTGCTGCAGGTCCACCAGGCCAAAGCACTGAAAGACCTGCACGAGGGTGGTCACGACCCGGCGGTTCTACATGAGCTGCGTGCTGCGACGGACCTCGCGCTACGAGTGACGAAGGTGACCGCACAGTCTCTGGGTCGTGCGATGTCCACGTTAGTGGTCCAGGAGCGCCATCTCTGGCTGTGTCTTGCTGACATGAGAGCTGGAGAAGGTACAGTTCCTGAATGCTCCCGTGTCACAGACCGGCCTTTTCGGCGACGCTGTCGAGAGCTTTGCCCAGCAGTTCTCGGCAGCCCAGAAGCAGACTGAGGCAAACACATCATGCGCCGGAGGAAACCTGCTGCTTCCATTCCGGCTGCAGCCACTCAGCCTGCTTGTCACCGTGGGCGCCCCCCTGTGGCCGCCCCCCGCTCCCACGCAGCCGCAGCAGCCTTTCACCAGGCAGCGTCGTGGAGCCGGTCGCAGGCAGGACGCCCAGCCCGTCCAGGCCCCCGCCAAACCTGGCGGCAAGCGCAAGTGCAAGAGGCCCTGGGACGGTCGACCCAGAGATGGAGGAGACTGCTCATCAGGAGATGGTGACTGCACCACTCCCTCCCCCGGAAGAGGGCCGGGTGGAGTATCTTTTGTTCATTTTGTTCCGCCGCTGGCCCAGCAGCCAGCGGTACCCAAAACATCAGTAAAGAGCGGTCTCCTCAATCTCTGGGTCTCAAGAGGAGGAGAGTGGTGATCCGTGCATCACAGGATCGCTTCCCTCCTCCTCTCTCGCCAGCAGGCAGCGGGTGGTTGCCCAAGAGCACCCCTCCTGCCCATTCGTGGAACCAGGTAAGGGCAGTAGCACTCCAGTCCCCGCTTCAAGTCGTCAAACGCCGGGCTGTCACAAGCCTCAAGCCGGGTTCCTGTGTCTCCTCCCACGCGAGGAGAAATCAGGTGAGTGCTACACTACACACCCAGACCCCGCCCCCTGCCGTCACAGGCCAGGCCGTCACAGGCCCTGGGGCCGGTCCCTGTGTTCCACCTCGCTGCCCCACCGCGGGCATGTCGGTGGGTCCGTTGGCCCCGCTGGTGCGGTCTCTCGGAGCCTGGTTAGTGCTCCCCAGTCCGTCCCGGTGGCTCCTGCGGACCATCAGACTCGGCTATGCGATTCAGTTCGCCCGGCGTCCCCCCAAGTTCAGGGGCATCCGGTTCACTTCAGTCAAAGCCGTCGATGCCCCTGTCCTGCTCGCGGAGATTGCAGTCCTACTGGCGAAGGATGCAATAGAGCCGGTCCCTCCAGCCGATATGAGGTCGGGGTTTTACAGCCCTTACTTCATTGTGCCCAAGAAAAGCGGTGGGTTATGACCGATCTTGGATCTGCGAGTTTTGAACCGTGCACTTCACAAGATGCCGTTCAAGATGTTGACGCAGAAACGCATTTTTGGATGCGTCCGTCCCCTAGATTGGTTTGCAGCGATCGACCTGAAGGACGCGTACTTTCATGTTTCGATTCTTCCGCGGCACAGGCCATTCCTGCGATTCGCGTTCGAAGGTCGGGCATATCAGTACAAGGTCCTGCCCTTCGGGCTGTCCCTCTCGCCTCGTGTCTTCACCAAAGTCGCAGAGGCGGCCCTTGTTCCCCTGAGAGAACAGGGTGTGCGCATTCTCAACTACCTCGACGACTGGCTCATACTTGCACAGTCTCGAGAGCTGTTGTGCGCACACAGGGACCTGGTGCTCAGGCACCTCAGCCAGTTGGGCCTTCGGGTCAATTGGGAAAAGAGCAAACTCGTGCCAACGCAGAGGATCTCTTTTCTCGGCATGGAGTTGGATTCGGTCAACCAGACAGCACGCCTCACCCAGGAACGTGCTCAGTCGGTGCTGAACTGCCTCAAGACTTTATCAGGCAGGACAGCGGTCCCACTGAAACTCTTTCAGAGGCTCCTGGGGCATATGGCTGCAGCTGCGGCCATAGTTCCGCTCGGTCTGCTCCATATGAGACCGCTTCAGCACTGGCTCCATGGCCGAATCCCGAGGTGGGCGTGGAAACGCGGTACTCACCGGGTTCAGATTACACCGGCCTGCCGCAAGACCTTCAGCCCGTGGTCAGATCCCTCGTTCCTTCGGGCAGGAGTGCCCCTGGAGCAGGTATCCAGGCATGCTGTGGTATTCACGGATGCCTCAGCGACCGGCTGGGGTGCCACGTACAACGGGCACGCAGTATCAGGGGTTTGGACGGGCCCCCCTTTTGCGTTGGCATATCAATTGCCTCGAGTTGCTGGCAGTACGTCTTGCCCTGTGCCGCCTCAGAGGGCGCCTTCGGGGCAGGGACGTTCTGGTCCGTACGGACAACACTGCGACCGTTGCGTATATCAACCGGCAAGGCGGTTGGCGCTCCCGTCGCATGTCGCAACTCGCCCGCCACCTCCTCCTCTGGAGTCAGAAGCATCTGAGGTCCCTTCGTGCCATCCACATCCCAGGAGTGTTCAATCAGGCGGCTGACGAGCTGTCTCGAGCGGCACTTCCTGGGGAGTGGAGACTCCATCCCCAGGCGGTCCAGCTGATTTGGAGTCGGTTCGGAGTTGCTCAGGTAGACCTGTTTGCATCTCCGGAAACCACCCACTGCCAGTGGTTCTACTCCCTGTCCGAGGCAACGCTCGGCACGGATGCACTGGCACACAGCTGGCCCCAGGGCTTGCGCAAGTATGCGTTTCCCCCAGTGAGCCTGCTAGCACAGACATTGTGCAAGATCAGGGAGGACGAGGAGCAGGTCCTGTTAGTGGCTCCATATTGGCCCAACAGGACCTGGTTCCCGGAACTCATGCTCCTCGCGACAGCCCCTCCCTGGCCGATTCCTCTGAGGAAGGATCTGCTTTCTCAGAGACGGGGCACCCTCTGGCACCCGCGTCCAGACTTGTGGAAACTTCATGTGTGGTCCCTGGACGGGACGCGGAGGTTCTAGGTGACCTGCCCCAGGAGGTAGCGCTCACTATCGCTTCAGCACGAGCACCGTCCACAAGACGGGCCTATGCGCTGAAGTGGAACCTGTTCGTCGAATGGTGTTCCTCTTACCAGGAGGACCCCCGGAGATGTTCGATCAGAGCCGTGCTTTCCTTTTTGCAACAAGGGTTGGAGCGTAGGCTGTTCCCCTCCACCCTTAAGGTATATGTTGCTGCTATTTCTGCCCACCACGACCCCATAGAGGGGAGGTCGGTGGGGAAGCACGATCTGGTCGTCAGGTTTCTTAGGGGGGCCAGGAGGTTAAATCCTCCGAGGCCTCCCTCCCTTCCCTCTTGGGATTTGGCTTTGGTGCTAAGAGCCCTACAAACTGCCCCCTTTGAGCCGTTGCAGTCAGTCGAGTTGAAGTTTCTTTCTATGAAAACCCTACTCCTGACTGCATTGGCCTCAATCAAGAGGGTGGGGGACCTGCAGGCATTTTCGGTCGACGAGTCGTGCCTTGAGTTGGGCCGGCCGACTCCAGTGCAACACTGAGTCCCCGGCCCGGCTATGTGCCCAAGGTTCCTACCACGCCCTTCAGGGACCAGGTAGTGAGCCTGCAAGCGCTGCCCCTGGAGGAGGCAGACCCAGCCCTAGCTTTGCTCTGTCCTGTACGCGCACTGCGTCAGTACGTGGATAGAACTCAGAGCTTCAGGACCTCAGAACAGCTCTTTGTCTGTTACGGAGGACAGCAGAAGGGGAAGGCTGTCTCCAAGCAGAGGATGGCCCACTGGATAGTGGATGCCATCACCTTGGCCTACGAAGCACAAGGTGTGCCCTGCCCGCTCAGGTTGCGTGCTCACTCCACTAGGGGTGTCGCATCGTCCTGGGCGCTGGCTCGTGGTGCCTCGCTAGCAGACATCTGTAGAGCTGCGGGTTGGGCGACTCCCAACACGTTCGCTAGGTTTTATAGCCTACGTGTCGAACCGGTTTCCTCCTGTGTTCTCACCTCAAACGGGTAGTGGCACTGAGAGGGCCGGCTCAGAGTCGGCTTGCGGCGTCCTTACGCCTAATTCTCCAGAGAGTTCCTTAACCAGGCAAACCCTGTTGAGTCCTCCAGCACTCCGGCGTCCGGACGCGGCGGGGCGTCCGGCGCCAGGCCTTCAGCCAATGAATTCTTGAAATCTGGTGTGAGGCTAGTGCCTATATGAGAGACCCTGCCGGGATCCCATATGTGTGTTCCACGGTATTCTTATTAGAGCCGTGTTTCCCCTGGCGGACCACGTTCTGCCATCTCTAAAGATGCAGCCTGAGCCATCTCAGAGACTTCCATGTGCAATAGGGCCCTTCGGGGTTACTCCACATGTTTTAATGTCACTTAACCCCCTCTGGGAGGAGGTGACTCCGCAGTGTGCCTCTTCCAAGTGGAAGGGCACGCTTCCCAGTGTTATCCTAGTCCTACTGTTGGGTTGCTCAAGGAACACCAGTAGTTGACCTTCTCTGTGTAGAGCCCGGTCCTATCGTCTGCCTTATAGGAAGGGTCAAGAGGCCTACACAGGGCACTGGAAGGGGCAGCTCCTGTGGCGCTTTGGTAGGGATCCCAATTTCGTCGGTCATCCGACGTGACTCGGAGTGACCGACTGAAAGGGGAACGTCTCGGTTACGTATGTAACCCTCGTTCCCTGAAGGAGGGAACGGAGACGTCACGTCCCGTCGCCACAGTCGCTGTACCACCGCTGAGCTGCCGGGTCGCCGGCTCGGCTCCTCAGCGAAAACATAATTGATGCGGTGCATCAGCTGCCTCGTATGCTCACACTGTGATCAGCGGCAGCTGGATGCAATAATCGCATGCCAATGTCCATTGGCTCGTTTAGTTACACTCGAAGTGGATTGGTCTCTCTGGCGAGATCCCAATTTCGTCGGTCATCCGACGTGACGTCTCCGTTCCCTCCTTCAGGGAACGAGGGTTACATACGTAACCGAGACGTTTACTGTCTACTGTACTATATAGGTAGCTACCTTCTGAGGGCACAGCCAGCGCTTCACTCTACAGGTCCTCATATGAAACATACTTTGGGATTTGCATGTCACTAAATGAAGAATGCATTAACCCTGTAAAGCCTGGCAATGTCAAATAATAGTAATAGAAATAATAACATTTTTTTTAAACAAACAGTTTATTGAACCTTTAGACAAAATGTTTTAATAAATGTCTGCATGCATGCTTTGTTTTGTATTATATTTGATGCATCAGGCTTTTATGGCTAATATAGTGAGAATATGGAGGAAAAAATTGCTCAGTTTTACTCAAACTGAGCAAAAATATGCAATTTGGTGCAGATACTGATATTTATATGATGGAATTCTGCTGCTTGTGATGTAAATCAATGAAATCTTTAAAACACTACAGCAGATACTGACATAAAATGATATAAATATCAGTGGTCACTCTAATATGTCTCAGTAAGATGAGATTGAAATGATCCAAACATATAATGCAATGCAATCCAATGTTGATTGAGAGATGAACAAATAGAGATGTTTTGGAGGCTTGGGAAGATCATTCCTCCACTGAGGAACAGTGAAAGTAAAGCTTCTAGGAAAAAAAAAGTCTGATCAGATTTGAGACACTGATTTTTCTAGAAAATAATTGATGGAGAATCAAATAAAGCCGAGCTGCTTCAGTCCAGTAAGTGTTCATCTGGAAATATGACTAAAGTTATTCTGACATTTACTTGAGAAAAATCAGTAAAGATTTGACTGCAAAAAGACACGTGAAGCACCAGCTGAAGCTGGACGATTGTACAATTATACTAAAAGACCTTTTACTTGCTAAAAAAACTCAAAACTATCAATCAGGTGACAGAAAGAAGCAACAGGTTTTTAAGCAAATATTTGATCATTTAGAAAGTTGTTACCACCAGTGCTGTCCAGGCTTTAGAGGGTTAATAGAAATAATTACATTTTTTTTTTTTTGGTCTGTAATTTCAGACATTTTTCACTGAGCTTGTTGCAGTGCATTCTGGGATTGCATTATACATGAATAATACATGTGATGCCTTTAAATATTGTCTATGTAGGCAGCTCTCACTATAAATGATCTATAGAAGCTTTATCCTTCATTACAGACACTTTTCCACATTAACGAACAAGTAAATATGAGTGAGTGACGCACACAGCTGAAGTGATCAATAACCAATCAGGAGTGATGGTGTAATCAATAACCTGTCCTCTATCATGTGACTCAGTCTCGCGTGGGCTGGTTAAAATCCTGCGTCTTTTTTATTCACGTTTTTCTTTCTTTCCACTGAAATTGATTATCAGTGAGACTTGATAAAACCCATGTGTGTCTTCATCACAGTCATTAACGTGTGGTTTCTGCTGTGATCTTCTCAGATTATCAGCGTGTCTGTAAACGCTGCGGAGGTGAATTATTTTGTCTTTGTTTGACTTGTAGAAACATTAAACTTTCAGCACATCGATCGGCCAAAACGCCATAAAACAATTCAGCTTCAATTTGTGTGCCATGACAGAAACTGTACATATGAATCATCACAGCAAAACAAAACCAGTTAACCCTTGTGAAAATCCGTTACCTAATTTGGCTTTCAAAAATTACTGGCCTTTGAAAAATTGCTTGTAAATCTCTCATTGTCACCAGATATTGAATTGAATCTTTGCATCAACTTGTATTCTTTCAGTTGGCACAGGTTTTGTGTTTCTTTCTGAAACTTATCGATCTTAGGCCTCATTGATCTGAGCTTAAACGACTGAAAAAGCATTATTTGTGGATAACTTTGGCAATAATCACTAAAAAAAACCTGAGGAGCATGAGTTCAGATCAATGAGGCCTATGATCAAACAGTTCTGAAAAGAAAAACTAAATTAAACCTGTGCCAATTGAAAGAAAACAAGTCAATAAAAAAAAAATAATTCAAGATTTGGTGATAATATCTCATAATGAGAGATTTATATCATTTCTGACCAGGAACACCACAAATGGGGAAAATAATTCTCAAAACTTATCAAACTTTTTGGGATGTTATTATACCCTATGTGAGCAAAGTCAGTTCATTTTAGTCCAATTTGGCAACATTAAGTTTCTTTTTGGGAAAAAGAAAATCCTCTCCGGGTAAAAATGACCAGAAAACAACATGAAATAACAGGATTAAGTTAAAATTTGACAAAAAATTAATTATATATATATATATATAAGTAAATTTAAAAAAAGTGTGATTGAGAAGATCTTGATTCATTTGTACACAAACTTATATTTAACTTCTCATTTATACACAGTTATCATATTTATTCACAAGAAAAGATTGCACTAACTCAAATAATTATGCAATTTAATGAGCTTCTGTGATTTTATAACTGTTTGAAATTGTTAATGCCAGTATTTGCTATATTTTCTGGAAAATTTTAAGTCACACCAGGTCAAAATCACATTGTTGAGAGAAAAAAACAAACAAACAAACAAAAAACATAGTTGCATAGGTGTAACCACATTTCATTATTACATTCACAAATAATGTAAAATACCAAATTTAACATTTGCAAACATTATAAACACTATAAACATCTATTTTAATTCTTATGGTAAAAAGTCACTTACATATAACTCACAGCATGTTTCAGATAAAAATGTAAAAATAAAAATAAAGTTGCTTTGGAATGTAAGTTTCAACATGTTTAATATGATAAAAAAAAACACAACTTAAATTACAGAAAATATGGTAAAAAAAAAAAAAAAAATTTAAAATTTAGGTCACTTTGAAATATAAAATATTTCATATGATAAAATCCCAGCTTATATTTCAGAAAATATTGTAAAATTCAATTAAAATAAAATAAAATAAAAAATAGCTTTGGAATATAAGTCACAGCGGTGCTGTGTTTTTAAAATGCTAGTCAGTGTTCAGTGTAGTAAGCAGTATGTATTCCATTGCAGACACACACACAGACAATATTAATATGAGCATAAAATAACAGCAGGTCTTCCCTTGTATCTGAGCATGTCTCTGGTTGACCTCCCAGAATCAATAAACCCTGAACAAAACCACACTGAACCAGACTACAGCTCACAGACAGCAGGAAGAGTTGCAATCCCACAATGCATGAACTCATTCATTTATCTCTCGCTCGCTCTCTCTGCTCTGTGTGTGTGCATTAGTTCTGCTTCAGCTGCTTTATTTTCTCATACACAGACACAACAGCGCACGCATGTGTGTGTGTGTGTGTGTGTGTGTGTGTGTGTGTGTGTGTGTGTGTGTGTGTAGCTGTCATCCTCTCAGCAGATTCACCAGGTCACTGATCTCAGAGCAGTCTGAATTTAAAATGCTTTTGTTACTGTTCAAATCTGAGTCAAATCCCCTCACAGCACACACACACACACACACACACACACACAAGCTATTAAACTTTCAGAAATGTCACTGAGGTTCACACACACACACTGTACAGTGACAGTGGCTGCAGTGTGTGAGATCTCAGAAATGACAGATTTAATGACACGTTAGGAAGAAAACTGAATCCACTGCACTGCGCTTTATATACTCCATAAAGCTGAAACTTTAGGAATATTTGAGGACGTCCTTATTTAGAAAAAAATTATTACATTTTTATCTTAATTTCTGAAAATTCATATGGGTTTATTTTAGGATTTGCATTAGTCTGTACTCATTATGATCAGTTTGTCTGTAGGTTTATATTAGTGTGTGTCTAACTGTTTTTTACATTTACACATGAAACACTTGAGTTTACATGCATAGAGATATACGACCTGAATGTTTAACCTAAATTATTTTCATAAAACATTATTTCCAGATCTCATGTTTCTTAAATTAATTTGACATGAATGAAAATGTTATATTTTTATAGACTTTTATAAATTTATCATAGTGTCTATTTAATGCATTATATTTCAGCTCTTAATGTCAGAGATTTCTCATTTTTACCACTGATGCTGGCCAGATTGTGAGGATTGTTTTGTGCTTTTTTAGTATTACATATGAACTAATATTATAACTTTTAATTTTTTTATTAACTTTTAAAAGTTAAATTAACTTTTATTTTCATTTTTAGTTGCCATTTTAATTGTAGTTTTAGTAATTTTGTAACATGATTTTTTTCATGGTTTCATTACATTCATAGTTTGTAATATTTCTATAAATGTTTTATTTTTATTTTATATTTAGTAATTATTTAAGTTTTTAAACTATTATTTTATATTTTATTTTATTTGAGCTTATTTCAGGCTATTTTAAATAATTTTGGTTTTGTAAGTTTTTAAATTAATATTTATACATATATTATTTAAACTTTGTTAATTAATGAAAACAATTTTGAATATTTTTGTAAGTTTTTCATCTAATATTTGTTTTATTTAATTTCAGCTTTATTTTAGTTAACACAAAACAATTTTAAATTGTTTGCTTGTTAAGTTTTTCATCTAATATATTTTATTTTATTTCAGCTTTATTTCAATAAAAAAGTGTAAGTTTTTATCTAATATATGTTTTATTTCCGTTTTATTTTAATTAACACAAAACAATTTTAAATCATTTTAAACAGTTTTAGTTTTTTTATTAAAGGGGTCATATGATGCGATTTCAAGTTTTCCTTTCTCTTTGGAGT
The DNA here is from genome assembly GCA_039654775.1 of Spinibarbus caldwelli. Classification (NCBI taxonomy): domain Eukaryota; kingdom Metazoa; phylum Chordata; class Actinopteri; order Cypriniformes; family Cyprinidae; genus Spinibarbus; species Spinibarbus caldwelli. The sequence continues at coordinate 1,531,712 of CM077229.1, read as the reverse complement.
GTTACAAGCTGTTTGTGCATAGATAAGATCCCTGAAGTTGCAAAGACTAAAGTCTCAAAACCAAAGAGATATTCTTTATAAAAGTTAAGACTCGACCACGCCCCCCCTAAAACGGTTCATTCAAACACACCCCCACATGTCTACGTCACGGTGTGGGGAGATTTGCAAAACACCGCCCAAACGTATACACAAAGAAAGAAGGCGGAACTATTATTCTCGCTGTAGTGTTGTTGCTGCCGCCGCCATGTCCTGGAGACGCTGTGTTTCGTTGTGAAAGCGAAAGTACTTTGTTTGGGCTTCCAAAAGAGGACACAACTAGAAATCAGTGGTTAAGCTGTATTTACAACACTGTTCCAGAACAGTTCAACCCAAATATTAGATTGTGTGCAGCACATTTTACGGAGGACTGTTTCCTGAACCTGGAAGAGTAGCCGACAATGCCAGCCTGTAAAAAGGCTGTTTCTATAAAATGGGGCAATTCCAACTTTGCAAGGACAGTCAGTATGTTTCTGCCACTGACTATTCAAACGCGAGTTTTGAGCTGTGTAGAGTAGTGCTTGTTTGTCGTTTCTCCGATCACAAATGCAGACATGGTAATGTTTACGTAAAAAGACAGTATAAGTCATTATCAGTAATTATGTCCCTACTGGATGCAACAAATGCCTCGTTTGTAATGGGTTTTATTGCTTTTGTGTCGTCGCGCCGGGACACGCATCACAATGCGGTAAGGGGCGTAACATTTCCGTCTCACGCTTGAGGTATTCGGCCAATCATAAGGCACTGGATATCTGGCCAATCAGAGCACGCCTCGCTTCTCAGAACGATGAGCTTTGTAAAAATCGGCGCGTTTCAGAAAGGTGGGGCATAGAGGAGTAAAAATAATGTACAGTATGTGGAAAATAATGTTTTTTTAACTTTAAACCGCATAAACACATTGCATTACACCAAATACACAAAATAATGTTCTTTTTAGCAACGTCATATGACCCCTTTAAGTTTCTTTTTTTGTATACAATTTTTATTTTATTTTATTTCAACCTTCGAGTAACAAAAACATTGGTCTCACTTTATATTAGATGGCCTTAACTAATATGTACTTATATTTAAATTAATCATTTAATACAATGCACATATTGTGTACATACAAGTTTTTACATTGTACTTATATTTTTAAAAATACATACATGTAAATACATCTGTTACTAATTTCTGTAATTACATTTATAATTACACTGTTGACCCATCCCTTACACCTAAACCCATTCTTAAACCTACCCATACCACCAAACCTGTCTCTAACCTTACCCGTATCCCACCTCAATAGCAGCAAAAGTGTTTTGCAATACAATATGACCACAATAAGTACATTGCACTTATTTTTTTACATACATAGTACATAGTAGTTAAGGCCACCTAATATAAAGTGGGACCAAAACATTTTTAAGTAGTTTTAGTGTTTAGTGTTTTGTTAACAATAACAACACTGGTCTCACGTTACATGATCCATGAATAGTCGACTAGCGGCTGAACTGATGGACTCTATGTATGTGAGCAGAAGTGTGTCGTGTAGAAATGTAAGTGTGTTTATGAGTTTCAGTAGTTTCACTCTAATTGGCCCCCTGTAGGTCGTCTGGTCTCCTCATGTACACTCACTCTCACACACACACACACACACACACACACACACACACACACACACACACACACACACACACACACACACAGGAGACTGTGCTGATGGAACTAAATGACCCCGAGCATCATGTTTTATAGTGCAGAATCAAAGCGCGCGCGTGTGTGTGTGTGTGTGTGGTACTTAGCTCTCTATGTGTTCAGTGAGGAGAGACATGGAGTCCGGAGCTTTTTAATGTCACTCGTTCCCTGCAGGTGAATAAAGAGAGTGCGAGAGAGACTCGTATTTATGTTTATGACACACATCATGCTTCATTCTGATTGGTCAGTCGCCAGTCTTTCTTCTCACGTAATATAATAATTTACACTCGGATCAATATTTCATGTACATTTATTGATTTATTTAGTAAGCAGCCATGTAAAGCGCATAATAACGTACTGTCAGACAGTCATTCTCACAGAATAAATCATCTGTCCTGATCACCCTGACAGGGTGTATTTTGCGATAATGATTGTCTGACTTACATATTCACATGTGCAATTATTTTAATGAATATCTGACACAAATGTCACAGATATGGATGCATTTATGAAACATTTCTGTGTAAGTTCTTATGTAAAATGTCATTCAGTTCAATGCAGTAATTTACATAAAAATGGCTGTAGCCTGTATTTATTATGGAGGACTGGGAGTATCACATGTAAAAAAAAAATTAGTTTATAAATGATTGTTAATTAATGAATAATACATTAATTACATTATTTATTTATTTTTTTTTTTACAAATAAAATTTTTAAATAATTACAATAATAGTAAATGTTATAAATAATATTCTAATTATAAATAAGAATAATAAAATAATATATTAAACCATTGTAAATATTTCTTGAAAAGTTTCAAAACATTTTTTTTTTAAATTCATATCTTGTGTTTATTATCGAGGACTGGGTGGAGCACAAAAATATTAATTTATCAATTATAGTTATAATTTTTTTATTCATTTTATTGTTATTATTATTTACAAAATAACATGCAAAAATAATTCAAATAATTAAAACGTAAAATAGTACATTAAACCACTGTAAATATTTCTTAAAAAGGTTCAAAAATGTATTGTTTTATTTTTTTTATTTTTTTTACTTAGTTCAATGCAACAATTTGTATAAAAATGGATTTAGCTTGTGTTTATTATGGGGGACTGGGTGTATCGCATAAAAATACTGTGAAATTGTAACAGTACAATAATAAAATAGTGTATTAAACCATTGTAAGTATTTCTTGAAAAAGTTTCAAAAAGCTTTTTTCTTTTTTTTTTTTCCTTCGAAGTATATTATGCAGTTGCACTGTTCAGCTTTTGAAGGAAATGTGTTGATATCACTGTATGTAAGCCATAATTTAAATTACTTCAGATATTCCTTCTTTTAAAAAAGATAAAAACCCAGAGATTATTCATCCACACACAGAGACATTTGAGTCATTTATCAGCAGAGTGAGTGTGTTTGCTGGGTGAATTTTTCTTTATCTGTTGAACACAGAGAGTCAGAGATGGGAGCCTTTAACACTCTTCGGAATATATTTCAGCACCATCATATTAGTATTCATAGGTACTGCTATAGAAGTGTAGACAGTACAACACACGCTGATACGGACAAATATTAAATAAACACTTCTTTACCGATCATCAGTTTAGGTTCATAGAATATCACACTCATCTAATTTACAGGTTTATTCATTATATATATTTAACAGGTTTCATTTGACATTATCATAGTCGAAACTGTAAATGAAAAACGTGTTAATGTTTCATCTGTACATCAGTGATGATTCACTTATATTTCATACTTAAATTTCATACATAATTAAATTTCACCATAAACTGCAAATTACTTACTACAAAATGTCCCTTCTGGGTTTTACTGCCATTTAAAGTCTTTCCGAGACTGAATTCTCCTTCATTTTCCTGATGAATGCACCGCTGTGAGATTACCTGTGGAAATAAGCTGGAAAATACAGGCTTTATGTTTTATGAATTGTGCATATGTTAATATTGTACTTATCTGTGTTCACTGAAACATACGAACATGTCAGATGAAATCACGTGTATTTCTGTAGTGCTTTATACAATACAGATTGTTTCAAAGCAGCAAAATAACAGGATTAATGTTGCAAAATTCATCAGTTATGAAACAAATACAGGTATATATGATTTCATTTCAACTCAAAAACAATCCTTTTCTGCCATAAATTTTATGTGTATATTTTCATGTGATTTCCTTTTTATGTCTTTGCAGTAAGACTTTACAGTAAGATTCCAGTAGTAATTAATTAACAAACAATGAGCAATACATCTGTTATAGTATTTAATGATCTTTGTACAAATTAGTGAAAAATACAAATATTAATTGTCATTTTATGTTAGCCCATGAAATATAAGAATTACACTGTGGAAAATTATTTTTCAAAGTTTTTGAAAATTTTTGAAGTATGTTTTACAGGAAAACACTACTTCAGTCTTAAATAACTGAACACTTCTTTATAATATGCTTATGAATTAAAAAAACTTTTAAGACTTATTTTAAGACAATAGTTTACTACTATTATTATTTATTTTATAAATTATTCTATATTATATACTTTTCATATATATTTTATTTTTATATATTTTCTTAATTAAATTATTTTTGGCATGTCATGTTGTAACCAACTAAATAAAAGTAATAAATTATTAATTATTTAATGGATAAATTCATATTTTTTTATGTGGTACAACCAGTCCTCCATAATAAACACAAGCTAAAGATTAATAAATGCTTTAGAATGAAACTGTAAAAAATATATGTTTTTAGACTGTAATTCAAATACATTTGACAAAAGAATACAATACTATTTCAGTCTTAAAGAGCAGTCCAACTTCATAATGTGCTTATGAATTACAAATATATATATATATATATATATTACAATGGTTTATTATACAGTTTTATTATTATAAGTTTTTAAAATTATTTTTGGCATGTCATTTTGTAACTAAATTAATGTAAATTATAAATAATATTTATTAAACATTAATAAATGCTTTAGAAGTATACTGTAAAAAACATTTTTCAAAGTTATACATAGCAATAAATATTTTTTTCCGATTTATAAGAGTTTCTTGTGTACAGTATGTTTTACAAGAAAGATTTCATGTTTAATTCAGTGTGTTACTTGCCATTTCTTTGTAATTAATTGTGAAGCAGCAATTTCTGAGTAAGAATTGTATCTACACCATTTTTTTTTCAGTGTATTTATCTGCTTTAACTAATGCATTTAACTAATGCTAACCTTACTGTAAAGTGTTACCAAATCTGCTTTGAGACGTTCATGCACAGAAAAGCGAAGAATAGAAAGAGCGGGAGTGAAAAGAGAAAGACGGATTCTCCTGCGTGTCTCTGTGAGGGTCAGACGTTCATCTCTTTTACAGATGTGCCTGATCTCCACTGCTGCCCAAACACACACTGTCACATGACCATCACAACTCATCAGCCAATCAGCTTTTGACTTCACTTCAGCCAAGAGTTGCTCTCTTCCACATGTTCTCCAGCACGGTTGACAGTGGAGCTGAGCTGAGCTGAGAGTGTCGAGAAGTTGAGCAGCGCTGAACTTTACGCAAATGAGAGGTGAGAAACGCCATGGCCAGTCTGGCTGAGGAGCGGGACGTGACATCTGTCAAAATCTGCTGATGCTGCAGCCGAAACTGTGATGAATTAGTGCAAATAAGTTTCTATCCGTCTGAAAGTTATAAGCAGAGTTTCTGTTGTAGATTTGAACATGTTTGACGTGAGGAACTGAATCAACTTTAATCTGTAACTACATTCACTCCACAGATTTTCCTTCAGGATGAGTGCAGGAGAAGCAGCGGCGATCGCTCTCATGTTTTGACACGCAGGTCAGCGTTTGAGACGGTGTTTGAGCACACGCGTGTGGAGCTCGTGCCGCTGAAGATGCTGTGTTGTAATCCCAACCGTGTGTTAAACAGCGTTTGAACAGTCAAGGTGAAATGATGTCTCTCAAGACTCCAGATATTTTCACTTTTACTTGCTTTCCATTTCTGGCAGCACATATAAACCTACAACAATATGTACTGTAACTGTATCTACACACCAGTGTTATTTTAATATCTTTGAGACACTGTTATAGTTTTTGTTCATATTTAGAATCACGGTTGTTATTATAGACTATAACTAAAAGTAAAACCATTAAAACATTTCTGTTACTTAAAATAAAATGAAAGTTACCAGAAGTAAAAGATACAAAAACTTATTTTATTTTAGCTAGTGGCCAAGACAACATTTCTTATTTTCATTTAGTTTAACTTGATGTACTACAATAACTAAAACTAAAATGGACTATATAGACTGATTAAATAAATAAATAAATAGTCAAAACAAAAAAAACTTTTACAACAAAATTACTAAAACTTTCAATTTAAGTTTGATTTCATTAAAATGCAACCAGATAAAAAAAATAAAAAATAAAAAAGAACTAATTAAAAATATTAATAAAATCTATAATAGTATTTCAGTGATACTAACATAATATTGTTTTTTAATTTACTTTTTTTAGTTTTTAATTTTGGTTTATTTAATTTAGGTTATTTTAGTACTTCAACTTACAACAACAAACTAAATGAAAATGAGAAATGTTGCCTTAACAAATAGCTGAAATAAGTTTTTTTTACATTTAATTTTATTTTAGTTATGTTTATTTTAAAGTAATTTGAAGTAATGAAAATATTTTTTATGGTTTTAGTAACTATTTTTAGAGACTTTTTTACAGCTGTCAGACTGTTTGCTCATAGCATTTGTCAATGACACAATTTTACACACAACAAATTTTTTTTTGTTTTGTTTTTGTTAAAGAAATTAATACTTTTACTAAGCAAGGATGCATTAAATTGATCAAAAGACATGTATAATGTTACAAATGATTTCTATTACAAATAAATGAACTTTCGAAGAAATCTGAAATAACCGTCTCACGGTTTCCACAAAATAAATTAAACCACAACTGTTTTCAACATTGTTAATAATCAGAAATGTTTCTTGAGCAGCAAATCAGCATATTAGGATGATTTCTGAAGGATCATGTGACACTGAAGACTGGAGTAATGATGCTGAAAATTCAGCTTTGATCACAGAAATAAATTACATTTAAACAGATATTTACATAGAAAACAGATATTTGGAATTGTAATGATTTTACACATTTTTACTGTATTTTGAATGAAATAAAACATCTTTGGTGAGCATAAGAGACCTAAACCTTTGAACAGTAGTGTGCATGAATCAAACCCTTACTAACACCATTTTTAACAGCATTTGCTACACTCTGTTTTCAATCAGGTCCAGTCTCAGGTGCAGGAGAGTTACAGAGACGTTGATAAAAGCTAAAAAACAGGCAAGTCTTATATGTAACATAGTTTGCTAATAGTGCATGTAGAGCGAAACACCGGACACACACACACACACACACACACACACACACACACACACACACACGTCACACTTTGTCAAATGTGTGTCTCTTGTTTCCTACTGTAAGTGCAGCGGAAGTGTCCTTATCAGTGTGCGTGTGAGACACTTGTCTTTCTCTCTGTATGTTTCCATTTAAAGTGCGTCCTCTGTATCACCTCACACTCTCTCAAACACACACACACTCAGAGACTCTTGGGTAAAATAATCGGGATACGTTTCAGATAACAGAACACGCTCTTATCAGACAGAGATGAGTGCTAATGGAGGGAAGGTCAGCAGTGAAGTTATGAGACACACACGTATGCTAAGGTGAGACTCTTTGAAATGCCTGAAGAGTCCTCCTGCAGTGAACACAGACTGAACAGAGACGGCGAGTGATCTTAGATTATCTTTTCTTGCTCTTATAGATCATATTCTGCACACTGGCACTAGAAATGAATACTGTATTCACAAACTGCATACTGCATTTCACATACTGTTCAGTGGATTCTGATATTTTCCCACATACTGTATCAAAAATAGTGTTTATTGATATTTTCTGCTCTTTATTTATGCGTCTGATATTTTCTGCACTTTTACTGTATTCTCACATTTTCTACACTTTATATATTCTGACATTTTTATATACTGAATGTTACTATATTCTTATATTTTCTGCACTTTATTTTATGTTTTTTTATATTTTATGTATTTTACTTATAGTTTTCCCCTTTTTTCTGTGCTTTAATATATTGTAATATTTTCTGCACTTTATTTACTGTATTCTCATTTTCTGCACTTCATTTATGATATTCTCAAATTTTATGCACTTTATTTACTGTATTCTCATATTTTCTGCACTTTATTTACTGTATTCACATATTTTCTACACTTTATTTACTGTATTCTCATATTTTCTGCATGTTATTTAATGTATTTTCATATTTTCTACACTTTATTTACTGTATTCTCATGTTTTCTGCTCTTCATTTATGGTATTCTCATATTTTCTACACTTTATTTACTGTATTCTCATATTTTCTGCACTATATTTACTGTATTCTCATATTTTCTGCATATTATTTAATGTATTCTCATGTTTTCTGCACTATATTTACTGTATTCTCATATTTTCTACACATTATTTACTGTATTCTCGTGTTTTCTGCACTTCATTTACTGTATTCTCATATTTTCTACACTTTATTTACTGTATTCTCATATTTTCTGAATATTATTTAATGTATTCTCATATTTTCTGCATTTTATTTTCTCTTTGATATCTTGGGATGTTCAGCCTCATGATCATATTCTGATTCTCTGTGTTTGCGTCTCAGTTTGTGTCTCATTTGTTTCGGGGGTTTTTTTTCACATCATGATTTATTATCCATCGTCACACGTTGGAGTCCTAGTGCAGCCACACAGATGAATTTCCCTCCATTTTTAAAATGACATAGAATTAAATGAAATTAAATGAGGTATCAGATGTGGAGCGTTTCATAGTCTGTCTCTGCACCCGTCGGCTCATTTCTCTTTCACTCAGTTATACGCAGAGAGAATATCATCATTTCAAAGATGCAGAAGCAGTGTTTTTCTGTCATACTCGTTCTGATGGTGAAATACTATTATAAAAACACATGTGTATGCATGAGGAATGAGCATGTGTGTGAGAGATACTGGGCCTGATATTGTGGGCTTGTGTTTGCAGGAGAAAATGACGACGACAGCAGAAAATAAGCCAGAAGCCCTCAGATCCAGAGCCACAGATAAAGACACGGAGTGACATGAAGAACATCATGGATGCAGGTGAAAACAGGAGCGCAGGAGTGTGAAATGAACCGGTTTTTCAGAGTCACGTTAACACCATATAACACACACACAGCTCAAATACTGAAGTCTAGTGTGTGTCGTGGTGTTCATTATGAAACAGATTGAATTTATGATGGATGTTGATATAGTACAACAGTAAAATATTTGGAGTTTTATGTTTATGAAAGAAGTCTCTTTTGCTCAACAAGGCTGCATTTATTTGATTTAAAAAATACAGTAAATACAGTAATATTGTGAAATATTATTACAATTCAAAATAGCTGTTTTTATGTGAACTTGTAATTTATTCTTGTGATTTCAAAGCTGAATTTTCAGCATCATTACTCCAGTCTTCAGTGTCACGTGATAATTCAGAAATCATTCTAATATGCTGATTTGCTGCTCATTTATTATCAAATATTATTTGTGGTCACAATACTAATAATCAGAAATATTTCCTGAGAGTCAAATCAGCATATTAGAATGATTTCTGAAGGATCATGTGACACTGAAGACTGGGAGTATTTTACAGTATATTAACAGTACATAGAAAACAGCTATTTTGAATTGTAATAATATTTCACAATATTACTGTATTTTTGATTTAAAAAAAGCAGCCCTGGAAAGCAGAAGAGACTTCCTTTCAAAAATAAACAACTTTTGACCACTAGTGTATGTGTATATATATATATATATATATATATTTATTTATTTATGTGTGTGTGTGTGTGTGTGTGTGTGTGTGTGTGTATACATAATGACTGCATTATGGTGGCAAGCTTTACACAACTGAGCACTAAAAATCTATTTGTTTTGTGAGATTTAGAGTTTAATTTTAATCACGAGGGGTCGTTTAATTGTGTTTAATTCAGAGAGAGCGTGCCGCCTAACTGTGTGCTCTTTAGACGCCGGTAATTGATCACCTCTAATCAGGGACCCTGATTAATTACCCATTAGGTAAAGCGTGATTGTTTATATAGTGTGTCATTCAAACAGAGAAGCAGGTAAATATACACATACCGGAAAAACAGATTCTGCAAAGAGAAACAAGTACTGCCAGGCTCCTCACACACAGCCAGCTTCAAAGACAGCATCTTCACTGAAATGAAAGCAAGTTAATGTGTTTGAAATGTGCTACACAGACAGTAACACATGGCACTTCTCAAATGAGTCTTGAATCCGCATAAATTTCAATGGAGTTTGATGTTAGCATGTTGCTACAGTAAGCTAACCATATGCTACTCTAAGCAGTGTAAAACTGCACAGCACACACAAGTATCAGGTAAAATAGCCTATTATTTTTCATTTAGAATGAATTTTTGAGCAATACTTTGCCACAGTGGACAAAATATATTTATAATTTCCAGATGACTCGTCTGTCATCTTGAATGAATCTTTCTTTGAACTCTAAAATAAAGCAGCATTGGCTTCTTGTCTTTAAGAATGTTTTTTTCTTGGTTATATGAACGTTAGAGGGACATTCCATTCTATCCTTTTGAAATGTTATGAGAACGTTACATTTGAATGTTCTCTCAGTCTTTAAAACACCTGTTTTTTTCATTTTTTATATTTCAAGAACATTTCATCTTATTTATGTGAACACTAGAGGAACATTTTTTAATCACTTTTTTTCAACCTTAATGAAATCATTACTTTTGAATTTTTTTCAAATGTTCTAGTTTCCTCTCAACATTCCGAGAACATGTATCAAATATTGATGTCATAAGAACATTCCATAAAAATTATTTGATAGGAATGTTTTGTCCTAACATTTACATAACCTTTAAAAACATTACGGGAACGTTCCCTGTTAGCTGGAGTAAGTCAATAGGTTTTGAAACAATTCTTAAAATTTAAAGGTTATTTATTTGCATTGATGGTTCCATAAAGAACCTTTAACACCCATGGAACCTTTCCATTCCAGAAAAGGTTCTTATAGTGAAAAATGCTCTTCACACTAGAAAAAAATAGTATTTCTATGGCATTGCTGTGAAAACCCCCTTCTGCAACCTTTATATTTAAGAGCTATGAAATAAGACTGATTTCGTTGTCTTGCTATAACCTTTAAATCAGTTGCGTTTTCATTAATTGTGTGCTCAAATCCCTGAGCTGTTAATGGTTTAAGAATGAGGTCAGTGTGCAGAATTGAGGGGGTTTAAACCCGTTTGCTCTTATCTGCTAATGAAGAGATCCTTCAGTTAGTTCAATTACACAGAACAACTTCAGCACACAAACACACACAGAGTTCATGCTCAAGTGTGCAAAAACTCGAGTGTTGCACTCACAAAGTGCACTGTAGCAGGTTTTAGCATTACCTGGCATCAGATTTTCTCTCCAGCTCAACTGGTGTAATGACAGAGCAATAGTTTGAAGAGAATCGTCCTGTGAAAACTACATTCAAACCTAAGCAGCTACTGTAATTGATTAATAACACATCTGATTAATAGAGTGCAGGGATGACATTTTGCACACTTCCGGTTCCATCTTACTGAAGTCAAGGTTTTTTATTTTGGGTTTTTTTTTATGAGTTTTTGTGATTAAATGTCTGAAATAAGCTCAAGATATTTTCAAACTTTATTCTACGACGTTAGAAGTGCTAACACTTTACTTAAAGCCTTTATATATAATGCATTATATAATTAGTTTTAATGCATTAATTATGCCTTGTGATGCAATTTATAATGCACATGAATAATTGTAGCCACAGTGATAATAAATTATAATATTTATCTACTAATTGTTACACCTTTAGAAAGTATAATGCATTAAAACACATGATAAACATACCTTATTATACTGCATTTAAACTTTGCTTACAATTATTTATGAAAAGACATCATGCATTACATTAAAGACCTTTATAATGCATTATACATAAAGGCTTTAAGTGTTACCAAACCCCCTTGTGATTTTTTTTAAAGCTTTTATTTAAAGACATTTAAAGCGTGGCTAAATGGGATACAGCTCTGAAGACTGCGTATGCCAAACATTCAAACCTGTAGATCACATTTCTCTCAGACTCTTACTTCTATCAGTTCAGACACTCTCAGCGATGACGTCTTGTGGTTTGGAGACACTGAAATGTGGCCCGTAAAACATTGCTCATCTCTTGACATGCGCTCAGAGATACTGACTCATATTTAAATCTGTTTCAGTGTTTCATGTCGAGATCTTTGTCTGTGCTGCTCATACTTTCCTCAAGGGGTTGTTCAGTAATCCGAAATGCATCTGCTGCTCAGTGGATTGTGGGCTGATAGTTTAACTTCAGCTGTTTGTCTTTCACGGCACATGTCAGTGCTTTCCTCCTGTTGAATACTAATATAGTCGTGCTCATTCATGTAGCCAGATGTTTAATATCCACACATTGCAGCTTATTCTGGTCAAGAACTCCCAAAAATATGTTCTAATGGGTCAAGGGGCCATTTTCAAAGCAGAAAAGCGAGACGTGGGGAGTGGAATATGGAAAAATGTCGAAAATCTCAAGATGTGTTTTTTTTTTTTTTTTTTCCCAAAGTTCTTCTTTTAACTAGAACACCACATTTTTTGAATGCATGTCATGCATGAGACGCTGCAAAAGACACAAGATGCGAACGCAGCTGTCAAACATGTCCGTCAAGGGAGTTTACTTTGAAAAACAAAAACGGAAAAGTAGTACACTAATTCTATGTGAACGGCCGCTAAGAATGTTTTGCTAACATTCCAATTAAGTTCTGAATGTTTTCTAAGCGTTCAAAATCACCGGGGTATTTTTTATGTTTTGCGAACGTAAAGGAAACATTCCATTTTATTGGTTTGCAAACATTTTCGGAACGTTACATTTGAATGTTCTCTGAACGTTCTAAAATGAGTAGTAACATTTAAAAACCATTAGATGAACATTCAGCGAAAATGTTTCTAGAAAAAATGTTCAGTGAACAATGTATAAATAATGTTTTTGTGCTAACGTTTTGAGAACAATATTAAAGACCAGGTTTGAATGAATGTTCTATTAATGTTACGGGAAGATTGCTTGTTCAGAACTTTGAGAGAACCATGCCAGAATGTTAGCTAAAGTTTTGAGAACATTCCCTGTTAGCTGGGTTCTTAGCTAACAAAAATTGTCCTAAGAACATTTTGCTTATTTGAAACATTATTTCGGAATGTTCTCTGAAAAAAAAAATTCTTTGTTATGTGAACATCAGAGAAAGGAACATTTCATTTTATTGCAAATGTTTTTCAATGTTTGCTGAACCATGTAGAAATGTATAAAAAAAATGTTAGATAAACTTCCAAATTAAAATGTTTCAGAGAAATGTTCCATGGGTGATGTATAAATAATGTTTTTGTGCTAATGTTTTGAGAATGTTATTAAAGACCACATAACTAAACAAATGTTCTATTAACGTTTCTGGAGAGAACCAACTCTGAGAGAACCTTGCCAGAATGTTAGCTAAACTTCTGAGAACGTTCCCTGTTACTCAGGTTTCTACTTTAAACAAGAAGAAAAACTTTATTGCTCACCATTTACTCTTTTTCAATATCTCAAAGCTGATATTTTTATAGACACAAATGGGTCAGCAGTTGTCATCTAGTAAGATCACAGAGCTATAAAATGAATGTGGAGCAGATGATCTTTAAAGACAAATTCAAGTTCATATTTAGTTTCAGAATGAAAAGTGATTGTTGATGATTTCAGGCAGCATCAGCCGCTCAGGGAACGGTCTGTGAGTTCGTCTCGTTCGTTCTCTCATACAGATGGTGATGTTTAAGAGCAGACGGCGGCCGTTCTAAAACACAAGTCTCCTCGTGGCTCGTGTGCTCTCGCGCTGACCCGTAATCTGCTCTCACACCCCACATGCCGGTTTTGTGTTATTCTCAACATGTTGATGCAGCAGATTTGAGCTGCTGGGGGACATAATTAATGATCTCATTAGAGGGACTTGTTAGCGAGGACAGCAGCTTTGAGTCCACATATGCTCGTTAGTAAAACGCTTTCAGAATTGCTGCCATTAAAACAAAAACATTGAGGGTCAGGAGCCTGCTGTTAGACAGCTTTGATTCATCATGAGTCTGATCTTCAGAATCTGATTGTGAATCTGAATCTTTATTATGAGCAGTTTTGCTAGAGAAATAATCAACCAGGTCTGGAAAAAAAACAAGTCCAAAACAAGCACAGAAAGGGATTTTGTCCTAGTTTTCAATATTCTGCCACAAATATAGTTCCTTTTCATTCTTTTCTATTCTGTTCCAATAGAAAGTCATCCAACTACATGACCATCTCATAAGGAAATAAATGCACTGAACTGAATTTTTTTTTATTGTCCTGCAAACTCATAATACACAAACTCCAGACACTCTATTTTCCCTGGCTATCTAAATCAGATATGAATTTTATTGTTGAACCCTCTGGTGATCTTCAGTCATTTTAGAATGAAAAATGTTAAGGTTTTTTTTTTTTTTTTTTGCACATTTTTAACTTAATCAGAATGGTATAAAACTTGGTAACTTTTATGACACTTGCTATATGAAAACACAAAGAAATTGTAGATATGATTAGAAATGTTTTAATTGGAAAATAGTCACACTTGTGACTTTCACTGTCAAAAATGACCGCCATGGGAATTGAATGGCAAGTAGGAAAGTACATAGTAGTTTTTTATGGAACAAATTAGCCACAATGGGTCTTTGACTGTGCATAAATATATATTCAAGTGCAGATCCTAATAAGAGTATTTATGTCTGAAAATACTCTTATATAAACAATTTGTTCTAATATGTATATTATTTTATATAGAAATAAGTGGTGAATATTGTGTACACTCTAAAGAATAAATAAGATTAAAAAGTTAAAAAAATAAATATAAAATAATATAAAAATAAATAAATAAAACGCATGGTTGCAGAGTAAAAATTCGAATTTATTCAATTAATCCTTGAAACCTAAAAGTGCCAGTGAGTTCTGTTAATATTGTGTGTAACAAACTCAAGTTTTTGCATTAATTGATTTTCCTGGAAAATGCAGTTGTAGTAACTTAATAAAATTGTCTTGTTGACTTTGGAAATTGGGTGGTACATTTCTAGTTCCCAACATAGTTTGCATAGAACTGGATAAGGAGAATAAATGCTGAAATTTGTTGAGCCAACACATTATTTGTGTTTGAGTGCATCAAACACATTGAGTGAAATCCTAAATCCCCTCAAAATACTAAAGATTAAATATTAATGAAAAAGAATATAGTACATTCGTTTTATTTTTTTTAAGTTATGCTTATTGTCTTCTGTCTTGACCACTGAGGATTAGTGAGGAATAAAAGGTTAAAGGGAAGAAATGTCTTACTGTTGCATCAAAAGCAGCTTGTAATGGCATAAAGTTGCTGAATCTAATGGCTTCAGATGTCAGAATAGACTGGTAAAGAAATAGATTAGAGATTCTCATGGCACTGACAGACGGAAAAACATCATCACACACCTTAAATAATGATAAACCACTAACAAGCTCAAATACTCAACTTTATTCTGAAAACAAGCCCAAAAAACACAACCTGCGACTGTCTAAATTTGTAAGGATCTTCCAGAAAAACAAAAACAAATGCAAAGTCATTTATAATAAGTAGAATTGGCAGCCCTAAGTCATACTTTCATTCAAAAGTTAACATAGTCTACACTGAAAAAAAAAAAAAAAAAAAAAGGTTTTGTGGTGAAGTAAATATTACATAAAAACAAATGTAATTTCTACATTAAATAATTTAGTTCAGGCAAAAATTAAAAAATAAAGTAAATTCCATATTAGTGCTCAATTTAAGCTTGTAGAAATTAAAGTTTGAACTTATAAGTATATTTTACTTGGAATTGTTTGCTATGTTTACAAGGAATCTTTAAGTAAATATCAAAGTTATGATCCCGTTTTTCCCATCATGCACTGGGGCGTGAATAATTAAAACGGTTAAATTTTTCACTGTTTTCGAGTTGTATTTATTCTGTTTTATGGTTGCTTTTGTTGTTAGGTTTAGTAACTTAGTGTTTTGTGACATCTGGTGTTCATTTTCTACTCAAAATGACCCATTCATACTCAAACACTATTTACTGATTGTTACCGTCATTGTGTATGGTGTACCAAGTATTGAGGTCTATGTGTTAATTTGGGTAATAATTATATTGAGTGCACATATTATCTTAAAAGGTTAATAAACTGTCTATTTGCTTACTTACATGTTTATAAGTGAATCACATGCTTTAATAGCATGTTTTTTTCCCCAGTGCTACACTGCTGGAGTAAATTTTATAAGCCGTGACAGAGTGAAATGTACTTGAATATTGCAGATTTTACTTAAAATATATGTGTGCAAAAACTTGCAAAAGAAAAATTAAGTAAATCTTACATATTGTTTTTTTTTTCAGTGAAATTATTGTTATTTAACAGCACAATTTTTTACAGTGATAAGCATTACTTAAGTAAAATTTACAAACAAAGAGTCTATAACATTTACTGGGAATTCCTAAGTAAACTTAACTTAAAAAAATATCTATTTAATGCTAGTAATAATTATGTTTAGGCTTTTACTTGGCAAATTTTTGTAATTAACTTTTCTGAGTGAGAATTGTTTCCAAACTTTTTTGAAGTAAATCTTACTCCACATTTTTTCAGTGTAGTTAGCTGGTAGATGTTGGAACAGCACCATCCTGACGGCGTTTTTCTGCACTGACGGCTCTTCAGACGCATTATGATGAAATAGTTATTTCTTACAAGCAACATTCATTGTTTTGTTTTTTTTTTCTTGGCAGACAGCTGTAATCTCATGTCAGTTGTGTTTTCTACTTTTTTACGTAGAGTTTTGCACTTTTCCATTAGTGCCAGTGCTTTTGTACAGACGTCTGGAGTTCTAATGAAGAGTTTATCGCTCTTGGACGAATGCTGAATGAATTTTGCTCCTCCTGTCATATAGAGAACAATGGCACTTTAATGCGGCTCATATTTCATGTAGGCTGTGGTGGTGTTTATTTCAGAGGTGCGAGCGGGTCAGAGACGCTCTCCGTGGGCTTGTCTCTCAGTTCCAGCTCAAAGCTCAGTGTTTATGGAGCTCGTACACCATTAATCATTTTTCAGCTAAATAATGGTGTCATGCCATAATCCATCATGCACACAGAGCGCTGGGCATTACAGGATGTAATTACACTTAAGAGTATGTGTGTGTGTGTGTGTGTGTCTGTGTGTGAGAGAGAGAGAGACACTGGTTTCATGTTTGGACTATGAGGATTCATAATGGCAGGCTGTTTAAATACTTAATAAATACTGTAATTTTTCCATTTCTGCTGACAGTGTGACTGGCATTTGTGAGGTTGTTTTGTTGTTTGTTTGTTACTAATATGCTGTTGCTAGGGTGTTCTGTGTGGTTGCTAGGTGTTTTTTTTTTCCTGTCTGAGAGTCTGCGGTCTTCTGGTCTGTAGATCCTTCAGCGTGGGATTTTTTTCACTGGTTTTACTGTCTGACAAACCTCAGAGATTGGTAGTCAAGTCTAATTTATTTGTAAAGCACTTTATCAGAATATCATGATGTTAAAGTATCTAATATCTTAATATCTTTATTCCTTACAGTTGCATTTAGCATTTAAGTTCTATTCACCTTTTCACTGAATGTCTATACAAAAGTGTTAAAATGATAGAAAATAATTATCGTTTACTTACCCTCCGCTTGTGCCAAACCTGTATGAGTTTCTTTCCTCTGTTGAAAACAAAAGAAGATATTTTGAAGAATGCTGATAACCAAACAGTTGATGGTAGCCATGGACTTCCATAATTTTTTTTTTTCCATTCAACGGAAGTCAGTGGCTACCGTCAATAATTTGATTACCAACATTCTTCAAAATATCAGAAAGCTGCAGAAAGAAACGTGAAAACTACACACCTGGAACATCTTGAAAGCAAGTAAATGCATTTTTATTTTAGGATGAACTATCCCTTTAACAGAGAAGAACTGCCTTATGAATGTAGTAGTCAAGTTAAATGCATTTATAGAGCATATATGAAAAGTACACTTGTCTAATACAAATGTATGGGAATTTTATTTGCAATTAAAATACATACATTTAGGCCGAAATGCTGCACCAAGACACCCAAACGCATGATTTTTTTCCCCGCACCAAATCAGTTAAGTGCAAACACCTTGCAACCAGTTTCATTAGTTTAATAACTCTGTTACTTGTCAACAAAAGACTTCAGAAAAATCAAGGATGTATCTGATCACAACTCACAGTAATGCTATCATGAAGCCGGTTTGCATGTAACTGCTTTGGGAAAAGCAGATCACGCTATCCAAACATATTTTACAGTAAATGTTATGAAAAACACTCAAGATAAACAGTGAACCAAAAGCCAAAGAGAAAAGATGAGTTTTGAATATAATCTGAATAATGTTAATTTTAAGGTGGGATCTAAAGTTTGATGAAAACAGAAACAGGTGTGATTACCTTTAAATGTTAATCGTCAGCAGGTGGTAGACAGAAATGAGTCTGCTGGACGTCCAGCAGCACTGATGTGTTCTGAGTGCCGTGTTTGTTCTCAGCCGTACAGTAGTATCGTCCTCTGTGTGTCGGGTCGGTGTTGTTGATGAACAGGTTTGGTCCGGTCTGAACTGGATTCAGGAGTCCTTCAGTGTCTCTGTACCAGGTGTAGTTCACTGCTGGGTTTGCATCACTGCTGCAGCGGAGAGTCACTGAACGGCCCTCCAGAACTAAACCAGCTGGGTTTATCCTCACTGATGTGCTTTTAGGAGCATCTAATGGAAGAGAAAATCGTTGAAGTGATTCTGTTATGATTTACAGCACTAATTATAGATGATCATTCAGCACAGATTGATATAATTCCTGTCTTACACTGAACTCGTAACGTTCGGGACTCTTGTGTTGTGATCGGCTGCTGTAGCTGGTGTGTTGCAGTGCAGGTGAAAGTGACTCTATGATGACGGTGAGAAACAGTGAAGTTCAGATCAGAGATGAGCTCAGTTTGGCTCTGATACTGCCGTCCTGTGATCTTCTCATTAAGAGATGAGCTCCATGTGAGAGATGGTGGATGAGACGGACAGAAGATCTTAGTAGAGCAGCGCAGACTCACTGAACTTCCCTCCATCACCTCCACCATCCCTATCACCTCCTGCTGATCCCTAAAGACGCTCAGTGTGAGTTTGGGTGGAGATCCTGAAACACACATAGAGATATTACAAGATCATATGGATTATTATATCCAATTATGAAGGTACATCACTCTTATGTAGTAGTAGACTTTTTTTTTAAGTTGTCTCGAGTAACACTATAGAAGCAGCATGAACAATATGACACTCACCTAAGATGACAACTTGAACTTGGGAATATGTAGGTTTTCTTAAGTTAAAACGCAATTTACCGCTGGCTTCAAGTCTGAAGTAATATGACCCTTTATGATTGACATTATCAAAGTGTGTGGTGCAGTTTTTCTGTGTAGCAGTGCCAAATATTTCTCCTTTTAACAGTCCAGTGTTGGGGCTGCTGGAGTCAAACACTTTAATTACAGGGTTTCCATCTTTATACCACATTCTCTTTGCACTATCAGTGAATAAATGTTCATATTGTTGATCAATATCAAATGTGCAGGGTATGAAAACACAGGATCCTTTTAGAGTTTCTACTGTCTGTGGCAGACTGATATTAAAACCACAAAAAACACCTAAAACACAAAGAGACAACAGGAAGTAATCATACAAAATCAATATGCAGAACAAACTTCTGCAGTACTTACTACTCTTCAGTCTCAGTAAGTTCACATGAAAATGTTTTCATAATAATAATTCAGCTTTTTAAAAAGAGGAATAATCTGTAAGAATGAGACCTTGTATCAGAGATCCAGTGAGGAAGAATGTCACCAATGTTTCCATCATTTACATTCACCTTACAGCAGAATATACAAACAAATAAAAACAATTAGACCTATATTATAATACAGAATTGACAATCAAGCAAAATTATCATTTTGTAATTTGTGTATGAATTTAGAGCTCTTATGTTGGTGTAAACTCATATTATCTCTACTATTTGTGACCCTGGACCACAAAACCAGTCATAAGGGTCAATTTCTTAAATACATCATCTGAAAGCTGAATAAATAAGCTTTCCATTGATGTATAGTTTCTTAGGATAGGACAATATTTGGCCGAGAGACAACTATTTGAAAATCTAAATATCTTCATGGAACATGATCTTTACTTAATATCCTAATGATTTTTGGAATAAAAGAAAAATCAATCATTTTGACCCATGCAGTGTAGTTTTGGCTATTGCTACAAATATACCTGTGCTACTTATGACTGGTTTTGTCCTCCAGGGTCCCATTTAGCATATAAAATAATAAATGTGAAGAACAAATTACTTAGGACATACTTAAACCTCAAGCATCTAAACTGTTGAAAATCTCAAAACTACGGCAGTAAATGTAAGTTTTACTGTGTTGCATGTAAATGACTTACCAGAGAAGACGACAGAAATCCTCTCATAGGTGTGTATGGAAATAGCACAGTATTAGAGCTTTAACAACTTCCCCTTTTAGTCAAACCAAAGCCTAACAGAGTTCAGTGAAATACTGCAGTGTCTGTAACCTGTGTGAGGCGTCTGTGTCTATAATACAGTATAAGAGCATGAGTTACAGGGGGTTTGAACAGTGGTGTAGTGGAGCTGCGTATACCCACTTCTTTATCAGCCAGCATTCCACATACCCACTTCTAAATCCCCTCTCATGAGCATAATTCAGTAGTGTCCTGCACTAGCCAAATCACGACAGTCTAGCATATGAGTAACTAATCCAATCGCATGTGAATAAATGCAAATATTCCCTAAAAACATCCAGTAAAGACAGTGATGCGGTCAGGAACGAGACGTATATGTTTCAGTTATACTGGAAGCCGGGTGGTGCTCTCACACAGAAAGTCCAAAACGGCCTCATAGAAGTACTGATTTATGAGTCACGACGTGCAAGAATCCAGCTATCACTGTAGCCAAAGCTGTCTCTACTGTAGCCAAGCTGAATAAAAAGAAACGTGAAGACAGTAAACACATGATTGCGACAATATGGTTTATGTGTGTTTTTCCAAGTCATCTCCAGGTAATAAAAAAGCATCTGATTCTGAATAATGCAGTGCTAATTGATAGCATTTATTACACTTGGCAATAGATAGGCTACTAGGCTATAAAATATATCTTCTGCCTTATTCTGTGATAAAAATGGGGGGAAAATGTTGTATATAGCTTCTGACAAAATGTCAGTTGCTGCAGTCTATTTATATATTTATTTATATATTTTAATTATTTATTGCAAAATCTGCACCTCTTCTGTGGATAATATTATTTTCATAATATTCCTTACTCAAGCAGCAGAAGTTAAGTGACAATGTGCAAATATTACTGGCCCATTTTGGAGTGAACTAAATATGCAAGACTAGTTTTAGCATGTCACTGTTTATGACACAAGTCGTTCATCCTTTGCCGGGCCATTTAAAAAAAAAATGGGGGCATAAATTAATGAGTATACCCACTTCTCCAGGCACCACTACACCACTGGGTTTGAATGATGGGAGAATAGGCAGGGCATGCTGCGTATGTATCCACAATACTTCAGAGACAGACCAGCTTTTTTACTTAAAAAATGCAAGAATACCATACAAACAACATATCACATTAAAGAGCAATAAAATTGGACAAGCTTATACACCTTATAAAACATTAAACATGACTAAAGACTGTACAAATTATATAATAGTTATATTGTTTTCATGCACTTACTTTACTTTCCGATAGGCTACAGTCGTCACATATTAGATCAAATTGGAATTGTTCAAATATATTCATATTTTTCATCCCAGAGTTATTCAAAAATAACTGGTTTTACCATCTTAAACGTGACATATCCTCTGGGTTTGAGCGCAGTGGTTGAAGATAAGATTGGAGATGAGTCATAGTAAACACTGCAATAATAAAAACGATAACATTAAAAATAAAATTAAAAGAATCCGAGTATTTCTCCAGGAGTAACGTGAGTAGCCGCGGGCAGGTTCTCCTCAGTTATCTCATGACTGTCGCGACACCGACAACGCTTACAGACGGCTCGCTTACATAATGTTTCACGTTAAAATGGAAGATTACACATATGGTAGGGTATCGTCTAATTTTAAATAGATTCTTTTAACTGAGAATCTGCCCACGGATGCTTACGTTACTGCTGGAGAAATACTCAGAATATACAGTGTTTTCATTTTATTTTTAACGGTTTAATTATTTTGCAATGTACTGTTATCATAATAAACACTTGTTGAACGCCGATTTTATTGCTCTTTAATGTGATATGTTGTTTGTATGGTATTCTTGCATTTTTTAAGTAAAAAGCTGGTCTGTCTCTGAAGTATTGTGGATACATACGCAGCATGCCTTGTGCGCTCATTAAATATGCGTCGGAATATCATGACAACATTTTTCCTCGTTTCGTCCCCATTAATGACTGAAAACTGTGGTTAATGTTTTGATAAAACATCTATGATGAATTGTTCATTAATAAATCACAACAATCCCGTGCTACGGGCATTGCCATTCATACAGGCTACAGCGGAGGTTATTTTATAAATGAAAAATGGAAAAAATATATTCTCAATATGTAGATTACATGGTTTTTCCTGGCTCAGAATAGGCCCCCTTGTGATTTAAAAAATAAAAAATAAAAAATTATAATTTTTTTTTTTATTATTATTAATTTTTCTCCCTTGTTATGAGACTTGATACATTCATTGGCTGAGAACATTGAAACCATTTATGCCATAATCAGCTGAATTTCGATCTCCTCCTAGATTGTTGGTCCAATTTTCACCAGTTTTGGCTCGGATCATCTTCAGACCATGCCAGCAAAAGTTGTGTATTTCGTGTTGATGGATGAATCAGTTTTCGTTTAACACATCAATGAATTTGCTGGAATGATGCCAAACTGCACCTGAGGATGTTTCTCTAACATACTGACACCAAACTTTATGTGTGTTATTGTCACCTCACGACCACACCACATCAATTTGTTTATAGTGCCACCTATTGGTCAAAAGTAATAAACCATTAAATCATGTTACTAGTGATTGTATTTATGATTTTTTTTTCAGCCATTTTGACTAAAATCTTCTTTAAAAGGCTTTAATTATTCATTGCTGCAGTTGGTCTGATGATTTATGTTATGCATACTTCCTCATTTTGCCGCTGTTGTGTATGGCCCCTTAATTGCTGCCTTCAGCAGCTGTATTTAGTGTCATTTTTATAATGTGTTTTTGCAGTCAGTAGTCAGAATTGTGTTATAATATTGTTTTGAACTGCTTGCTATTTATAATGATCACTATTAACTGCTTTCATAGTGGGATTTTTGGTTATTGGTAATTAATTTTAGTAATAGTACATGGAGCCCACAACAATTAAAAAACAAAAATATTCAAAAACGTATTGTCCCCATTTTATTAATTCACAGATAATAACAAATATTTTGACCACTCTAGTAAAAAATGTCCCATTTCCATTTCAGAAATCTGCTCACATTAAACCAGAGGCAGAACATTTCAACCTCCTGTTTTTCATTTTATAAAACCTCTTTATCCACTCCTTGTAGTCCATGCCTCCTCGTAATCATATGTTTATTAGCTTCATGTTTTATGTGCAGAAACGTATTTTATAGTAAAAGTTATGAAAGACACTCAAGATAAACAGAGAACCTAAAGCCAAAGAGAAAAGATGAGTTTAGATATATGATTTTAATAATGTTGATTTTAAGATGGGATCTAAAGCCTCATGAATGTTAATCGTCAGCAGGTCGTAGACAGAAATAACTTTGTGCAGTGATGGAGGCTGAGAAAAAAATTGAAAAACAAATTAAACTCTTTGAATTTGTAAAGATAAAGCATATAGTGTAAATTACTCACACTGGACGTCCAGCAGCACTGATGTGTTCTGAGTGCCATGTTTGTTCTCAGCTGTACAGTAGTATCGTCCTCTGTGTGTCGGGTCAGTGTTGTTGATGGTCAGCACTAACGCAACACACAGAACTAAACCACACAAAACTAAACCATTTGGATTTATCCTCACTGATGTGTTTTTTGGAGCATCTAATGGAGGAGAAAATCATTCAGGCGATTACTTTATGATTTACAGCACTAATTATAGATGATCATTCAGCACAGATTGATATAATTCCTGTCTTACACTCTTAAAAATAAAGGTGCTTCACGATGCCATAGAAGAACCTTTTCGTCTAAATGATTCCATAAAGAACCTTTAACATCTGAAGAACCTTTCTGTTTGACAAAAGGTTCTTTTTGGCGAAAGAAGATTCTTCAGATTATAAAAAGGTAAGCAAGAGATGGTTCTTTAAAGAACCTTTGACTGAATGGTTCTTTGTGGAACCAAAAATGGTTCTTCTGTGGCATCGCTTGAAGAACCGTTTGAAGCACCTTTATTTTTAAGAGTGTACACTGAACTCGTAATGTTCGGGACTCTTGTGTTGTGATCGGCTGCTGTAGCTGGTGTGTTGCAGTGCAGTTGAAAGTGACTCTATGATGACGGTGAGAAACAGTGAAGTTCAGATCAGAGATGAGCTCAGTTTGGCTCTGATACTGCCGTCCTGTGATGTTCTCATTAAGAGATGAGCTCCATGTGAGAGATGGTGGACGAGACGGACAGAAGATCTTAGTAGAGCAGTGCAGACTCACTGAACTTCCCTCCATCACCTCCACCATCCCTATCACCTCCTGCTGATCCCTAAAGATGCTCAGTGTGGGTTTGGGTGGAGATCCTGAAATACACATAGAGATATTACAAGATCATATGGATTATTATATCCAATTATGAAGGTACATCACTCTTATGTAGTAGTAGACTTTTTTTTTAAGTTGTCTCGAGTCACACTATAGAAGCAGCATGAACAATATGACACTCACCTAAGATGACAACTTGAACTTGGGAATATGTAGGTTTTCTTAAGTTAAAACGCAATTTACCGCTGGCTTCAAGTCTGAAGTAATATGACCCTTTATGATTGACATTATTGAAACGTGTGGTGCAGTTTTTCTGTGTAGCAGTGCCAAATATTTCTCCTTTTAACAGTCCATTATTGGGGCTGCTGGAGTCAAACACTTTAATTACAGGGTTTCCATCTTTATACCGCATTCTCTTTGCACTATCAGTGAATAAATGTTCATATTGTTGATTGATATCAAATGTGCAGGGTATGAAAACACAGGATCCTTTTAGAGTTTCTACTGTCTGTGGCAGACTGATATTAAAACCACAAAAAACACCTAAAACACAAAGAGACAATAGGAAGTAATCATACAAAATCAATATGCAGAACAAACTTCTGCAGTACTTACTACTCTTCAGTCTCAGTAAGTTCACATGAAAATGTTTTCATAATAATAATTCAGCTTTTTAAGAAGAGAAATAATCTATAGGAATAAGACCTTGTATCAGAGATCCAGTGAGGAAGAATGTCACCAATGTTTCCATCATTTACATTCACCTTACAGCAGAATATACAAACAAATAAAAACAATTAGGCCTATATTATAATACAGAATTGACAATCAAGCAAAATTATCATTTTGTAATTTGTGTTTGAATTTAGAGCTCTTATGTTGGTGTAAACTCATATTATCTTTACTATTTGTGACCCTGGACCACAAAACCAGTCATAAGGGTCAATTTCTTAAGCTGAATAAATAATCTTTCCATTGATGTATGGTTTGTTAGGATAGGACAATATTTGGCCGAGAGACAGCTATTTGAAAATCTGGAATCTGAGGGTGCAAAGAAATCAAAATATTGAGAAAATCACCTTTAAAGTTGTTTAAATGAAGTTCTTAGCAATACATATTACTAACCAAAAATTAAGTTTTTAAATTTTATGGTAGGAAATTTACTAAATATCTTCATGGAACATGATCTTTACTTAATATCCTAATGATTTTTGGAATAAAAGAAAAATCAATCATTTTGACCCATGCAATGTATTTTTGGCTATTGCTACAAATATACCTGTGCTACTTATGACTGGTTTTGTGCTCCAGGGTCACATTTAGCATATAAAAGCTATATTTCAGTGTACCTTTGTTTTCAAGTCTGAAGAAATATGACCCATTATGACTCTGACATTATCGAAGCGTGTGCTGCAGTTTTTCCGTGTAGCAGTGCCAAATATTTCTCCTAACAGTCCACCTTACAGCAGAACAAACAAACACAAAGAAAACACACAATTAGTCCAATAATATAGAACTGACAATAAAGCAAAACTATATTCTCTCTATAAAATCTCAAAACTACAGAAGTTTACTGTGTTGTGTAAATGACTTACCAGAGAGGAGAGTTTAAGACAACAGAAATCCTCTCAAAGCTCAAGCACTAGATGCTTTTACACTGCATTGAGAGAGAACTATATGTGAAAATAACACAGCTGCTATTTTTTGCCACTTTTCCGCTTCCCCTTTAGTCAGAACTCAGTAACAACAGCCTAACCAAGAAATATGCAAGTATGAAGCTTATTGAACATTTAACACTTTTGATATAGTTACATGAGGACATTCACTGTGTTGTGAGATTCAGTGTTCAGATTGCAAGCTGATGTAGAAACAAATCAAATCTTTAAAAAAAGAACTAGATAGTCAGAAACAAGTGTTGAATCACATTTGAAACACAACCCTAACACAGGAAAAAAGAAACATTTACACACTGACCAAAGCAGAACAGCAGAATACTGCAGTGTGTGTCCTGTGTGAAGCATCTGTGTCTGTAGAGCTGCTCACTTACTTCATATCAGTATGAGCTGATTAACTAGTTCATCAATAAAATTATGAATTATGAACTAACAATACCATATTCTCTTGTTGTTTTGGTGAATATGCATATGTTCCTTATTTAACCTTATTAAACCCAAAATTAACATTAACAACCGCAAAAATATACAGTAGTCTCCATTTACAGGTTATATTTACACACACTCTGGCGTTTCCTCTGAACTACAGAGCGAGTGTCTGTCTGCATTAATTAATTCTTCATGAGCTAGAAGAACACTGAGAACAATAGAGAGAGAGAGCAGCTGAATGTGTGTAAATGACTTGTTCCTGTTTGTGTTTGTGTAATTGCTGTGCTGTTTAGTTCATTTGAGAGGAGTTTGAACACTCATTATACTGGAGCTGCTTCTTTAGCTTAATAAGAATCAACTCATGCAGAAATATTCATGTTTTAATTAGAAGACGAGCGAGTGTGTGTTTGCACAGCCTTTACACAACCTACTCTATCTATCTATCTATCTATCTATCTATCTATCTATCTATCTATCTATCTATCTATCTATCTCGTTTGATCGTTCTATCTATCATTCTATCTGTTGTTCTATCATTTTTATCTATCCTTCTATCTATTTATCGTTCTATCATAGATATAGATATATCAGATCTTGACAGCATTCAGCCCCCATTCATTTCACTGTATTGAAAAGAGCAGCATAAATGTTCATTTTTTGTTTCAGAGAGAGAAAAAAACAGGTTTGGATCAACCTTAGGGTGAGTAAATGATGTTTTGATTATTAAGCTTAATTTCCCTCTGCAAAAAACACCTACTTTTTTTGCTTCCCAAAAATATATCTGAAACAAATGTTTTAAAAATTCCAGAAGCTCCCACAAAGGCAGTAAAATCTGAAATTACCAACAGCTAACCCTCTCCTTGAGGAAAACAGCTTGATGAACAACTAAGAAATGCTTAATGATCATGTGAAAAATGTAAAACTGTTTGTGTGAGAGATTAGAGGATAGAAAATATGGAAGTCAATGGAAAATGACAGAAAAACCAAATGTTTGTGTGTGTATGTTTACAGCTAAAGCAGGACTCGTCTGATTGTTTGTCTGCTGAACGCCATATATCATCTATGTGCGGCATGAACCTCAGAGCCCAGAGGACCCGCGCGATAACAGCCATTAGACCTCTAGACATCT
This sequence comes from Spinibarbus caldwelli, assembly GCA_039654775.1. Classification (NCBI taxonomy): domain Eukaryota; kingdom Metazoa; phylum Chordata; class Actinopteri; order Cypriniformes; family Cyprinidae; genus Spinibarbus; species Spinibarbus caldwelli. Next base: position 1,503,775 of record CM077229.1, on the reverse strand, counting down.
GCCTGAACACGTTATTACGTCGCAAGTGTCTCCCGCTCTAATCTCAGCGGCTCCAGGAAGAAACGTTTTATTTATCGGAATGATTTTATCAGAATCAGTGAGGGACCCTGCTGTCTATTAAGCACACTAGAATACACACACCATGTCTAGTGAGCGAGTGAGATGAGGGTCGTCTGAGGTCGAGCGGTTTGTGTTTGTGTCCCACAGGCAGACGTTCTCCTTTACTTCAGCCTGGAAGGTTGTTCCCCACATAAAACCTGATGGAGAAGTACTCACCCAAGGCAAGTGTGTGTGTGTGTGTGTGGTGTGTCCACTGTCTGTATGTATTTCACAGCATTTTCAATCCATGTTTTCCGCTGTTTCAAGCTCTCCAAATGTCCCTTTTGCTCTCTGAATAACCGCAGTAACACACTAGGTTTGTGTAACTCAGCTGAGTACAATGACTCTAATTAATCCATTATTGAGAATTATAAATTATATAATCAGCAGCAATTCAGAAATCTCATAGGACACTTTTGAGATCATTACATGTAATTGATATAATGTATATAATGACAGTGTAGTGGTGATGATAATGATAAAGGATGTAAACAGGACGTCTGTATATCAGCTGTGTTTCTATTGGTCAGTTAGAATAGAATGAAGCCCTTCCTTCTGCAAAAACACACTTCACATCCCATAATAATCCTCTCAGTATGAACTATAGAGCAAAACATGTGTCCATCCATCCATCCATCCATCCGTCCATCCGTAATGTTTAATCAATCATAAAAGTTGTGAAATATTTACAAAAAAAAAAAATAGGTTTAAAAAATCAAAACTACTGTTTTATTTCCAAAATGACACTGAATGTGTTAAATATTAGTGTGATGAGGTCAATCTGACTGCACTGTACAATTTATCTTTGCATACTGCTACTGAGACTAGTAGTCAAGTCACTTTTATTTTTACAGCGCTTTATACAACACAGATTGTTTCTAAGCAGTTTTGCATTAATAAACAGGAAAATAACAGAATCAGTGATCAAATATGAGGCAAATTCACAGTAGTGTCAGTATGCAGTATTCAGCGTATATTCTGCTCTGTAGTGACCAGTACACTAGCACTAAATTCAGAATAGCATACTAGCATTCTGCTCTTACTCTTTCTGCCATATGTTTATAAAATAGTATGTAATAGTATTCTGAATTCATCCTGCTAGTCTATTGGGCAGTCAGAGGTCAGCGAGAGGAACCCGACTGCGCTGAGAAGCACTAACTGTTTCTGTTTCTGTCAGAACAGGAATGATGAGAAAGCAGTGGGAGAGCTGAATGTCTGCATGTGTTCCAGAACGCTGCCTCCTGCTGGACGCAGACACACACAGACTGTCTGTAGGAGGCGTGAGTGTGGTCTCATTAACCCCGTGTGCTCCTCAGATCCGCGTGGGCGGGAGAGGCCTCTGCAGAGAAACATCAAGAGCATCAGTGTTTTACAACCAGTGTTTTGTCTGATGATGAGAGATCCTCCACACTAATACACACCGGCTGCTGTTTGTCGTCGTTTAGATGGTACGTCCACAGTCCATTCACTGCCTGTCTGATGCATATTGTGCACGAAAATGAAATCACCAGCAGATTTCTCAGTCTAAACCATTTCTAATCATTTGAGTGATTGGGTTTATATCAATAAAAATGTGTTTGCAAGGTTCCATGTTCATACGATGAGCAAAAATGTTGTGATTTGTGAATGAATCGTTCTTTTGAGTCAGATCTTTTTAAGTAGTTCACAAAATGGGACTGAATGAATAATGCAGAAACTTTTCAGCTAAGAAATGTAAATGAATTTTATTTTCGTTTAATGTTAATGCAAATTATATTTAAGTTCTTAAAGTGATATTTCACCCAAAAATTAACATTTGCTGAATGTGCTCCCCCTCAGGCCATCCAAGATGTAAATGAGTTTGTTTCTTCATCAGATTTGGAGAAATGTGTCTCAGCAGTGGATCCTCTGCAGTGAATGGGTGCCGTCAGAATGAGAGTCCAAACAGCTGATAAAAACATCACTCCACAAGTAATCCACACCACACCAGTCCATCAGTTAACATCTTGAGAAGACAAAAGCTGAAACAAATCCATCATTACGTTTTCAACTGTCACTTCCGGCTAAAAAAACGTCTTAATTCATTTAATGAATCAAGTGCTAAAAGTGTGCAAACAAATCAGTGCCTGCAGTTTGTTCTTAGCGAACGCTCCCCTTGTGTGTTCATCTGCACATGACACCTTAAAATTGGCACGTCATGTCAATTAAACTTCAATTAAAGGTTTATGTAGATTTGTGTCATTTGTGTGAACTCGAGGCTTCATATGACAGTTTAAGCTGAGATCAGACGCTGGAGAAGACTGACACGCAACGCTCATGATGAAAGCGGGGGTTTGATTGGCTCGTAATGAAGTTGTCATGCACAATCAGAGCTCACATCTACAAATCCCCTGCGGCCGCCGCGCTGGACATGACAGCAGTGATGGATGATGGGAGAAAACATGGCGCAATGGGAGCCCAGGAGGAGCCTGACAACAGGAGGTCAGCAGCTCCATCTGATCAGGTTTGGTGAGCGGATTGATTAGAATCTGACACACGTGAACTAAACTACAGTAGAAACATCTCACGCACTGAGTCACATTACTGATAACAGCTAACAGGGGAATTTATGAATGTTCTTCCAGTAACATTAATGTTCATTCAAAGTCATCTGGTCATTAATAATGTTCTCAAAAGTTTAGAACAAAAACTTCATTTATAAATCTTTCGTGGAATTGTTCATTTATAAATTGTTCAAAGTTTTTTTTAAATGTTACGACTTGTTTTAGAACATTCAGAAGTAACATCCTTCCAGTGTTTTCAAAATTATGAAATGGTACGTTCGCTTAACATTTGCATAACCAAGAAAGAACGTTTCTGAAAGACATTTTAAATGTTCAGAGAGCATTCAGAAATAATGTTTTCATACCTAATGGGAACGTTAGAAAAACATTCTTGCAACAAATTTTTCTTAGTTGCCCAGGTAACAAATTTAGGTTATAAAAACATTGTGGGAACATTGTTTTAAAATGTTTCTAAAAATGTTAAATGTCCAGTTTTCTTGATGTGATTATAACGTTAAAGGTTACAAAAACGTTTCTTACGATACAATATTTCTTACAATATTATACTAACTTTATTTTCACCTAAGATATAATGTTATTTGAATGTTTATTTTTAATATTCTAAGAATGTTAAAATGTCCAGTTTTCTTGTTTCTTGTTTCTTACAACATTCTACTAACATTGTTTACTCAAAATATAACATTTAAATGTTTTTCTTTTATATTCTGAAATGTTCAAATGTTCTTGTGATTATAGTTATTTAAAGGTTGCAAACAATTTCTTAGAACGTTCAAGTACAAGTAACATCATAAGGACGTATTGAGAATGTTCTAAGAACATTGTCTCGGCATTATGAGAATATATACAGAATATTAATGTTCTAAGAACGTTCCATAAACATTACTTTGTTTCATGTTTTAACATTTATATAACTTTTAAAAGTTTTAGTGAAGGTTGTGAGAATATTTTGTTAGCTCTCCTAGGTGGAGATCTATTAGCGAAACAACATGCAGTGATTATTTCATTACATGTAATTCTGTTTTTACTGTAATTTTGTACCTCAACCCACAATTTAAAATCGTCATAGCAGGGTTTCCTAAATGGAGGCTCATGAGTTGATGAGAAGCTAATAGTAACTTAATGTAATTAAAATAATTTCTAAAATAAAAACAATCAGAATTAAACACTAAAAATATGATTTTATTTATCTGCATGTGATGTGACATTAACTGACGTCAGAGAACCATGGCGTTATTCAAGTGCAAGTGCGTTATACAATCATTGAAATATCTTAAAATCTCTGTAAATATTTTAGGTCAAAGGTCTTTGGCTGACAAAAGAAGTTTATGAATCTCTTTTTCATTACAGTATGTGTGTTTATTACTGCTGATTTTAATTGTTTTCTTCAAATGCAAAATGTTTCTGTTTCTCTTTTCACCAGAAACACGTCTGAAAAGCCTGTGTTCCGCTGCTGTTTGGACATAATTACAGGAAGACATGCCTGCATTTCCTCTGAAGTTTCGCCTTTGATTGTCCTTCTGGATGAAGATAACCATTGTTTTTTCATGCCCTGGTCAAGATTTTTGGCTTTTCATAATGTGTTGTTTCAGAGTAGTGAAAAGAAAATATCCACAGTACACATTCAAGTGTATATTTTATTGCTCTTTATCTATTTGCATTTGTAGATTTCAGTTGTAATACATTTTTAAAGGCTGTGATTTTTTTCTCCACTTCAGCAGCACTTACATACACCAAACTTTATTCCTATCTATATTCTGAAGGCTTTTACTGAGAGGTTTATTCATACATCATTCACACTTATTTATTTAACATTTTATTCCTAAAAACATAGTGACAATCTTTTTTTTCTGGTTGTTGACCGTATTTTTTTTCTGATTTATAGAGTGATAAAAGAAATTCAATATCCCCTCAGTAAAAACCTTTAACTCTGATGTCAACAAAATCAAACAAGAAATCTGAACTTGGCTTCATCCAATGTTTAGATTTTTGTTCTGGAAGTGTATGCAAATTAGTGTATATTTAATTAGATAATGCTTACTTTGTATATGTAAACATAACATTTCAGAAAACTTTTAATACAAAGAAGTTTGCCATTTTTAATGTTATCATTCAACTGGGGGACGTATGGTGATAACTACTATTTATTTTTTTACTCTATTCACTGTGTTGCCTTAAGTAGCCAGCTAACAAAAATATATTCTGAGAAAGTTTTGCAAACGTTACCATTGTTTTGTAAACATTATTTCTGAATGTTTAAAACAGAAATTTTTTAAATATTTTAAAAACGATTTTTTTAGTTATATGAATGTTAAAGGAACATTCCATTTTATAATCTTGCAAACATTATGGGAACATTACTTTTGAATGCTCTCTGAACATTCCGAAACAAGTAGTAACATTTAAAAAAACATCAGACGAATGTCCAACTGAAATATTTCAGAAAAAAGTTCCACAAACAATGCATAAAGAACGTTTTTTTGTGCCAACATTTTGAGAATATATTAAAAATATATTAAAGACCAGATAACTTTGAACTAACATTCTATTAACATCACTTCTTCATAACTTAGAAGATAGAATCTTGCCGGAACGTTCTGAGAACGTTCCCTGCATACATTAGAATATTTTGTGTTTGCATAACAAAAGTTGTTGTTCTTCCTGACACTGCAGCAGGTGAAAGCACACAACTTTTGATATCAGTGCATGTATGAGCTCATGAACACGTGTGAGGAGCCTGTCCTCGTCCCCGGTGTGTTTGCATGAGGCCTGTGGTGGCCACGCGAGACCCTCATGAGCTCAAACCGCTGCATATCATTACAGCCGCGGCTCAGGCTGCTGTAAGGCGGCTAATGGGCGGCGAGCAGCTGCTCTCTTGGGCTTTACCTGCATTCGGGTAGCGCTGAATTTCCTTCAAGTGGCACTTTATAACCCTCCTGACAAACATGCGCTCCTTTATAGATGTTTTTGTCCTCTAGCTGGATTGGTTTTCTTTTGAGAGCTTATTTCATGCAATAATAGTGTCATACGGCGCTGTCATCCTCCATATATCAGCATGAGAGAGGTTAGGTGGGAAGGCGAAGGACTTCTGTGCTGTTTATGGAGGATGGGAGCTTTCCATTCGAAGCTGATAAACAGCGTGATCTCCTCTGATTACTCTTTTCTACATCTGCTTTAATGGTCTGATCCAACTCAAGCTTTCTAAAGACATTCTTCATTATAACTGCAAGCAGGTAAAGAAACAGGACAAAGTGTGTTTAAAAGAGACATTTCTATATATCATTCAGTGAAATGCCACACTAATAAACACTAACACTTTATATTCGAGTATCGCCAGAACTAACTAGTTTAGCACTAACTAGTTTTCTGACTGCAAAAAACAATCTAACAGAAAACGTTCTCAGAGTTTGGCTAACATTTTGGCAATCTTGATCAAACGTTCTTCCAGTAGTATTAATATAACGTTCATTTAACGTTATCTGGTATTTAATAATGTTCTCAAAACGTTAGCACAAAAACGTTTATAGATCATTTGTGGAATGTTTTTCCTGAAAAATTTTAGTTGGATGTTCATCTAATGGTTTTTAAATGTTACTACTTGTTTCAGAACGTTCAAAACTAATGTTTCCATAATGTTTGTGGAATGATACATTGGAATGTTCTCTTATTGTTCGCATAACCAAAACTGGATGTTTTTAATGTTCAGAGAACATTCAGAAATAATGTTTTTATAACAGGTGGGACAGGGACAGGTGGGATATGGGACAGGTGTCAACTGGTCCAAGAAGAAATCCGAGCAGGGGTGGAGGAAAGGTGCATTAGGATGGTGGGGATGTGACAACAAGGAGCGTGGACTCAATGGGAACAAGCCATGGACCGAAAGATCTCGTGGACTGAGTTGTGGAAAGCGGAGCCATACCGGATCCAGTTCCTTATCCAATCAGTCTACGATGTCCTCCCCAGTCCAACCAACCTCTTCTCCTGGGGCCTGAAAGACACCCCTGCATGCCTCCTATGCCAAAAGAGAGGATCCCTGGAGCAGAGGTGTAAAGTACTTGAGTAAATGTAACTAATTACTGTACTTAAGTGTCTTTTCAGATACTTTGTAGTTGTACTGAGTATCAAAGAAATTAGCAACTTTTACTCTCTACTTCACTATATTTTTGAATGAGTATCTGTACTCTTTACTCCACTACATTTGAAATGAGCGTTGCAGTTACACATTACATTTTGCATGGCACCTAGCTTTTCTGCAGCAGTTTATTTATGCTACAAAAGATGTGATATCGCCAACTACAGGGCACTGAAAGTAATATATCTTGTGCATTTTGCCCTTACCCAAACTTGTCAACAAGGTTACTTTACATGAATGAGAGTTCCTTAGCCAGTAGTTGTGAATCACAGGTGTTTTATGAATTCAATGAGGCCAAAACCAGCACATTCAGTGCAAGAAGACTTTGACTTTTTCATTTTACTTAATATTATTTTATTTATCCATTATACTGAAGAGACCTTTTTGAAGGATTTTTTTTTTTTTTTTTTTTTTTGCTATTTTGAGGTGTTCTGTTTTATTTTGGTTTTAGAAAATAAACTTGATTGCTCTCCTCACAAATCAGCTCTTTCTTGTTTTTGCTGCGTTTTCTGTTCCTTGTCTTGGACTTTTATGTCACTTCCTGTCTCCCGTGGTGTTTGTAGTAAGTTTGTATCTTATCTTGTTCAGCTTGTTAGCCTCATGTATATATACAGCCCTAGTGTTTCTTTAGTTCTTTGTGAGTTGTTGAATGTAATGGTTGTCTGTTTGCCCATCATTCTGTTCTTTGTTTCCTGTGGTTTTTGGCTTATTGTTTGTTCTAGCTTTTCCATGAAATATCTGCACATAGATCCTTTCCTCAGCCTGTTTTCCCCAGCTTCTCCACAACATTACAGTTTTTCACTGGCATGTCTCTTTGACTAGTGCATTTTTGAGCCTATATTTAGTATAAGTAAAATACTTAAGTACTGTTAAAATCAGATACTCTTAATACTTTTACTCAAGTTGTTTTGGAATTGGTGACTTGTAACTTGTAGTGGAGTAATTTTCACTGTAAGGTATCTGTACTTTTACTCAAGTATGGTTTTCAGGTACTCTTTACGCCTCTGCCCTGGAGCACATATTAAGCTGCTGCCATAAGGCCCTGGGAGAGGGGCGTTATCGGTGGCGCCACGATCAAGTGCTAAGGGTAATTGCTGGAACCATCAGCACAGGGATCTCTCTCAGCAAGCACCAGTAGCCAGCACAGCACACAATCACATTTATTACGGCCGGAGAGAAACCATCAGGGAGCAGGAACCCAGCAGGTGGACTCCTCGCAACAGCTCAAGACTGGCAGCTAAAGGTTGACCTGGGAAGGCAGCTCAAATTCCCAGAAACCATCGCCGCGGCCACACTTAGGCCTGACATGGTCCTATTTTCAGAATCATTAAGGCAAGTGGTTCTACTGGAATTAACAGTGCCCTGGGAAGACCGGATGGAAGAGGCGTTAGAACGGAAGAGGGCAAAGTACGAGGAGTTGGTACGCTGTAACAGGGGATGGAAAACCCGCTGCCTCCCCATCGAGGTCGGCTGCCGGGGTTTTGCTGGCCAGTCGTTATGCAGGGCCCTCAAGCTCTGAGGAATCAGGAGACTGCACAAGAATAAAGCCATCAGGAACATCATGGATGCCGCTGAGAAGGCATCAAGATGGCTGTGGATCAAAAGGGCCGATCCGTGGCCTACACAAGCTACCCAGACACAAGTCGGGGACTGATCACCCCTGGCTGGGTCACCTGGGCGAGGGTGCATGATGTTGAAAGACCCGAAACACCCAATGACCCCAGGTTACATTTGTGATGATGTGTCTAGGGCGCACCTGTGTGTCAAACCAATGGGAACATTAGCCACGTTCTTGGAACATTTTTCATTTGCTGGGATATATAAAAGTATGTATTTCTGTATTTATTTTATAATTTCATTTATGAAACACCACAGATAATAATAAAGAAAACATTAGCATATGTGAATAAAACATTTAGGTGCCAATATAGATGTAAAGCTGCAATAATACCACTAGTCAGACACAGTATTGTTTATGAAAATTAACAGATTTACTAGTCGATTATATTAACCTTGCAGCAGCTTCGATCATCATATTTGTCTGAATGGCAAATCCTCCTCATCATCAAAACACAAGCTGAGTTTCACTGGTTTGATCCATTTAATCTCTGATTTATGAAGAGCGCCACCGCCACATTAATACTCTTCAAACTGACCTGCTGAAGCTCAAACATTAATAACTCCCATCTGTCCCATCTCTGAAGATAATATATACGTTTTTATTAACGGTTGGATTTTGTCTCTGTCCTATATTTGTATAAATATTTATTTAGCGCAACATTTTATCTATTGCATACACCAAGTGTAGTGATTGATAAGCAGACTCTTATTTTGAAATGAGCAGGCCGAGTTTATGCTATTTGATTTATTCCTGTATTATTTTCTACTATTATTATTATATTTTATGTCGCAATATTATCATCTTAATGTGTTTGTTGCTTGTTTATTCCATTTGCGTTATTGTAATTTTAGCTTACATGTACAGTTGTATCGAGCCAGATCTGAGTCGGTGGGTGTGGACGGAGACTCTTATTCTGAAGTGTCTGCGGGCGCTAGTGTGATAGCGGAAGTTCGTGCCGCTGGTAGCTGCAGTTCAGGCGGATCCCGTCAGTGTCTGATCACAAACTTTCTGTCAAACCCGAAAAACACCCGAAACCCGGTGAGTGATCCGCGGAGCTGCTTCACCCACCCGTTAAACAGTCGAGGGCATGAAATAACACCCGCAGCGCAGGCGCGAGGCAGTTTACGACAGCAGGCCTATAATACAGTATCTCTCTCTCTCTGTCTCTGTGTCTCTGTGTCTCTGTGTCTCTCTCTCTCTCTGTCTCTCTCTCTCTCTCTCTCTCTCTCTGTGTCTCTCTCTCTCTCTCTCTGTTTCAGGTGACATGGGGGATAAGGAGTTGATGTGGGCGCTGAAGAATGGAGATCTGGATGAGGTGAAGGCTCTGCTGGTGAAGGTGAGAAACACACACTCTTCATGTCATCACAATCACATACATTCACAAACGAGTCTAAACTGCTCTGACAGCTCGTGAAGGTTTATAGACTCTTACAATACAGCACTGAGATGATACCGTGCTATTTAATATATATCATGGCTCTTAATGATTCCCATAGTCACATACTGAGGCACTGCATGATATGTCAATGAATTCCATTGTATTACCTTGGTACTGAAACAAAAAGCTTGACATTACCATGGTATGTTCCAGAAACCAGTGTAATGTCATGGTACTTTGTGGTAAAAGTAACAGTTGAATGTTTTCTGTCTGAACCATGTTTGATCCAGTAAAACAACAGGTCGTTTGGTTTTAAAATCAACTTGAAATGCTTCACAATCCATTTTGTTTTAGTTAAGTGATGCATTTATTAAGAAAATAATGGCGTAACTACTAAGTTCTTGACTAGTTTATATATTTTCTATCTATCTATCTGTCTATCTATCTATGTATCACTTGTTTGTTTTTGTAGAATTATTTATTTATTTTTGCAGTTCTTCTGTTTTTAAGCACTAAAGCAGTTAGTTTTCCTTCTGAAGTTTCCAATAGGAAAAGAGGGAATGGTGATGTCAGCTGAAAAGAAAAATAATTTATGAATATTATTAAGACAAATGTGTTTGTCTTTGCGCAGATGATGTGATTGCAATAAGACCAAGATGAGCCACGAGTCAATTTTCCTCCTAAAGCGTTATCCTATAGGAAAAGAGGAACTGATGATGTCATCAGAAATAGAAAGTTGTTTTATGAGGCAGACCACGAATTGACTTTTTCTTTGCAATGATGATTTTGATCACATTATGGTGATTTAAGTTAATTTAGCTGTTCAGAATATGGAACAATGCATCCAAAAACATCAACCATGGGAATTTTTGATAACGTTAAAATCAGCAGGTGGATGTTTTTAAAGGATGTTTATTTTTAAAATGGCATCAGTCTATTGTTCAGTCAGTGTTTTATCTCCTGTTTTTCTGATGATTATATGCTGTTTTTTCTTGGCACTTTTTGCAGTATGAAATAAATACCATAATAATCATGCAGAGCCATGGTATTACCATGATAGGTTTGTTCTGTGCAGCGGTTGTTAACGGTTTAAAGACATTCAGCTAATGTCACACACACACACTCTGGGCTGTAGGTCATCTGTTAATTGTGTATCCTGTGTCACAATATCACCTTGTGTAACTATATACACTCCTCACACACACACACACTGGCTCGCAGACCCCAGACGAGTGTGTGTGTGTGTGCGCGCTGAATAATGGCTTGTGTTCCAGAGTTCCTCCTGCTCCTCTGATATAATGGGAGCGAGTGTGTGTGTGTGTGTGTGTGTGTGTGTGTGTGGTTTGAGGATGTGGGCAGGAAACCGCAGGTGCTTTGAGCTCCAGCATCTGAATGGAGAGGCATGTGGTTCAGCACTTCAGCCTCAGAATATCTCACCTCCATCACTTTAACCCATCCGATGAGATCCGATGAGATCTGGAGTCACTCAATCAGCGTTCAGTGTTTTGTCATTTGTTGTGATATGTTTAGCTCAGCGGTTTACTTCAGTTCACACTCACAGCAGGTTCACATGATGGTTTGCTGTGTGAATGTGCTAATACTGTTTAATGATGAACCTAACCCTGTTAAATGTAATATAATTTAATATTATTATAATAAAAAGGAATAAATCAGTAACTGCTCAAATAATAAATTATTTATATAATGCTATTTAAGAATTATTTAATATTCAAAATTGCTATAATTATTGAAATCATATTTTAAGTTATATAATCATGTTGACTTATTCAATATCAATGTAATTCTATTTAATGATAATCCCTAACCTTTTTAGATAATATAATTTAATATTATTATACCAACAATAAATAAATAATCATAAATTAATAAACTGTCTATATAATTATAATAAATAATATAAGATTATTTTATATTCAATATTATTTATGACTAAAGTATCCTAAATCATATAAAAATAAGAATTTTATATTACAGTTAATAAAATTCAATATAAGTGTTGAATAATAAATATAATTTAGTATTCAGTGTCATTATATTTATTATGACTGAAGTATCTTGAATAATATTAAAATGATGTAAAAATTCTATAATTATATTGATTATTGACTTATTTAATATACAATATATTATTAATAAACAGTACTAGTATTTACAAATCTACTAGTAGTTAATATAATTTAGTATCGTTATAATAATAACAAATAAATATGAAATAATACTCTATTTCTATAATTATGTTGAATAATATAATACGTAATGATAATTTATTATATTTAATATTCAATATTAATATATTTACAATGACCAAAGTATCCTAAATCATATGAAATATTAAAGGGTTACTCCACCCCAAAATGAACATTTTGTCATTAATTACTCGCCCTCATGTCGTTCCAAACCCGTAAGACTTCGGAACACAAAGATATTTCTGATGCATTCTGACAGCTCTCTGACCCTCCATAGACAGCAATGTAATTAACACGATCAACGTCCAGAAACTTGGTAAAATAATTCATGTGACATCAGGGGTTCAACCGTAATTTTACAAAGTTACGAGAATACTTTTTGTACGCAAAGAAAAAAAAAACTACTTTATTCAACAATTCGTCTCCTCCACGTCACTGTAGCGCCATTTTGGAGAGTATCCACTGAACGCAACCACACAGATACGTTTTCTACGTTTATTTACACTTTGATTTGAACGAAAACAGCATGTCCGTGTGGTGCGGCTGACACAGAACGGCGTACGCTGTTTGCGTGTAGTGGATACTCTCCAAAATGGCGCTAGGATGACGCGGAGGAGACTGTTGAATAAAGTAGTTTTTTTTTTTTTTTTTTTTTTTTTTTTTTTCACGTACAAAAAGTATTCTCATAGCTTCGTAAAATTACGGTTGAACCCCTGATGTCACATGAATTATTTTACCAAGTTTCTGGACGTTGATCGTGTTAATTACATTGCTGTCTATGGAGGGTCAGAGAGCTGTCAGAATGCATCAGAAATATCTTAATTTGTGTTCCGAAGATGAACGAAGGTCTTACGGGTTTGGAACGACATGAGGGTGAGTAATTAATGACAGAATTTTCATTTTAGGGTGAAGTAACCCTTTAAAACTTCTCTTAAACAGTATTTGTCGCTGTAATGTAATAGTGTGCTGTGTGTTGTTGTGCAGGCTGAGGATGTGAACAGGACTCTTGAAGGAGGCCGGAAGCCACTTCATTACGCTGCAGACTGCGGTCATGCCGAGATGCTGGAGTTTCTGCTGTCTAAAGGAGCCGATGTGAACGTAACTGTCCTTCTGCTGTTATTCTCCAGCGCTCTGTGTGTGTGTGTGTGTGTGTGTGAGTGTGTTTAGATGAATATCTGCTCCAGTATGTAAATGTTTAACGTGGAGTCACAGGGCAGTTATTAGTCCCGCACACCTGATAGCATCAAACCGTCATCCTGTGATTCACGCTCTCCTCCCATCAGCATGTTGACTTGTGCAAAATTCAAGTAGAAAACAGCTTGAATCTCAAATAGTAATAATATTTCACAATATTGCTGTTTTTACTGTTTTTTTGTTTGAATAAATGCAGCTTTGGTGAGCAGAAGAGAATGAGCTTTCAGAAACATCCTACTGAACTCAAACGTCTTGACCGGCTGCATGTTTATTTTAAACATTCTGTTTTCATTTTAATTTTACTTAAAGTTTTGTCATATTTAATAGTTTTTTAATGGTTCATAAATGGTTTATATATTAAATAACAATGCTATTTTGTGATTTTGTGAAATATGTGAGTTCAAAACAAAAGACTCCTGAATTATAATTAATAATATTATGTAATATCCAATTAGAACTTATTAATCACTATAATTGTGTATCATCAAGACATTTATTGCAGTTTTTAGTACTTTCTATTTTAATTTTATTTAAAGTTTTAGTGATTTAGGCTGTGTGTGTGTGTGTGTGTTTGTCATTCTTAGTTGTTTGTCTTTTTTAAAATGTTTTTTAAATGATTTATAGAATAAATATCAATCTACAGTATCTGTGCTGATTTTGGGATATTCTAGTTAAATTAAATACTACAAAAACAGTGTAATATTATGAAATGAATGAGGTCAAAACAAATCTCCTAAATTATAATTATTAAAATAATATACTATTATATAATTATAATAAATTGTTTGTATTAATTTGTATTAATATTTGTGTTATTAAAATTATATTAAATATGAATATTTAATGGTTATATGAAATTAATATTAAAAATTAATAATATTTAGTAATATTGTTTAAAATTGTAATGTACTAATTTAAAATAATAAACACCAAGTTTGTTCTTCAGTATTTATTTTTATTTCAGTTGTAGTTATTTTAGTACATCAAGTTACAATGAAATTTTGTAAATTTTAGTCTTTTTTTTTTTGTTGTTGTTAATGATTATTTTTTTGTTTATTTATTTTTAGTTAACTATAATAACCCTGATTTGAACTTGTAAGGGTGGTTTCTCAATTTTACAAACTAAACCACCCATAACACCCGACACCACTTGCATTTCCTTCAGAAAGTGCAAATCTCCTTCTCGGTGCTCTCAGCGTCTCTATGGTTTGATCTCTGTCCCATCATGAGCACTCATGTGTCTATCAGCACTCGCTCTCCAGGACTGAAGGAGACAGGTTTTCCTGCCAACAGGGGAAATGCTCCTGAGATAAGAGACTTCTGAAGACGCCTGATAACCCAGTGTGCATCTCTCTCTCCGTCTGATTCATAGAGCGCCTCAGAGATGCTGTGTTTAACGATAATTACACTGATGTGCTCAAGGGTTTGTATGTTCCTCTCTGGTTGCAGCATGTGTGAATTTTACAGTTTTTTTTCTCCACAGGCTCCTGATAAACACGGCATCACCCCGCTGCTGTCTGCCACTTACGAGGGTCACGTGAGCTGCGTGAAGATTCTTCTAGAAAAGGTACCGATGCATTTGCTTTTTCTCGCTCAGTGAGATGCATGTGTGTGTGTGTGTGTGTGTGTGATACAGTTGGGCGACTGAGCAAAGTCTTATATCACAGTGTGATATAATAGATGACAGTAACACTATATACCAGAATTTTTCAATGGAAATTCAACAAAAATGGTTTGTAGATATAAATAACAAACTGTACTTATTGTGGGATAATCCAGTGATTCACATTATGAAACACTTGATTTCAAACCAAAAGACTTGAATATATATGACCCTTGAGCACAAAACCAGTCCTAAAGGCACAATATGTAAGTTTTCGCCGCTAGAGGGTGCGTATAATGTACACATTGTGCAGCCCTGCATGAACCTATGGAGAAGCAGTGCATTTGCGACTGAAAACTACTGTGTGCGACTATGAACAAATATTTAGGCGCACCAGTGCAAATGACCCAGTCAGCATATTTGTGTTTGCGCTGAGAGGAGCTTCAAAGGTTTCTAATGTGCTTACAACATGTTTTTGCAGCGGTGAGAAGACATATCTGTTGATTCCTTGAACACAATGTTAATCAGAATCCACTCACTGCTCAAAACGCCGTTTTGTTCAGTGCTGGTTCTGCAAGCTCACGAATCCTCTCATTATAACAAGCAAAGTGTAGACAGGGTGTAAATAAAAGATTTACTGTGCAGTGTAGAGAGCTGTGTTGATTATAAAGGAACTTTGCGAGATCGCGATGAATGAAGGAGAGTGACAGCTTTTAATGATAGTTTCAAACAAAGTAACAGCTGAGCCGCTGCGCATCTCCATTCAAACACAGCGTTTTTTCGTTTATGTATGAATTGGTGTTTTTAAACTAATCTGATTCAATTATCCATTCATAAAGACAGTCACTTGCTTCGTTCCTGAAAGAATCAGCTGTTCGAACGAATCAATTAATGAATGATTCATTGATAAAATCAATGACTTGCCGCAACCTACTGGCAGTTTTATTTCATTTTAAAGTATCTTTTCTGTTATTTAAATCATTTAATATTTCTATATTCAAAATTTTATATTTAAAACATTAACTTCAACATGAAGTTATGAATTTAATTGCACTCATGGGACCTCTGAGCCTCATTAAACCATCTGAAAATACACTTATAAGCCACTTTTGTGTTCTTCTGTGCCACCTCTTTAGTACAAATTATTTTTTTAATACTGATTTCATTTGATTGGTAACTTATTCTTATTCTACTTGTTATATATATTTTTTAATTTGACAAAAGATGACGTACTTTTAATAAAGTTAGAAAAATGCCATTACAAAGGTAAAAACAAAATTCCCTGTGAATCATTTTAAGGTCAAATATCATCTCGTAATGGGAAGGCTAATATTTGATCAGAATTTTTGATTATTGATTAGAAGGTGCTCCTGAAATATTTACCTGTGCTCCTAAAAAGAAAAGTAAGCGTAGAGCCCTGTTTAACCACTTTTTAATAATTAAAAAATTGAGTAATTCTTTCAAATTTAAATCTTTTACAAGAATTACAGCAAAAACCAGTTTGCAAGAATATATATTTATATCAGTATTTGAGAAATTCAAAATTTCTTTGAACACGACTGCTCAAAATGGTCTAAATTTATGAATCCTACACATTCAAAACCTCATTACTCTGAAATTTTTCATGTAAATGTTAAGTGTAAGTGAAATGTTAAGTACTGTAAGAGGTCTTTCATGACGCTACATATGCTGGCGTGTGAATTTGATAGGTGCTTGATATAAAATAAATGTTGCTTTAAAAAGTCCTTGAATCTGGTGTTCATGAAAGAGTGGGAACCCTGATACTAGATACATTTGAAAGTTCTGTTATAATGCTACTTTGTGTAAATACCGTAAATATATCAAAACTTAGTTTTTGATTAGTAACATGCATTGATAAGAACTTCATTTGGACAACTTTAAAGGTGATTTTCTCAATATTCCAGATTTTCAAATAGTTGTATCTTGGCCAAATAGTGTCCTATCCTAACAAACCATACATCAATGGAAAGCTTATTTATTAATGTATAAATCTCAATTTCAAAAAATTGACCCTTATGACTGGTTTTGTGGTCCAGGATCACATATAATTAAATTGATTAACATAATTCAGTATTATATAAATACATTTTCGATCATTTTTTAATTTGTTAATTATTAAAATATTAGTTATTTATATCAAACAATAAATAAATTACACAATATTTAATAATATTTAACTATATTTTACATATTTAGATATTTTGCCGATATAAACACACCTATGACATGCGTCAGTTGAAATCTATATTAAAGTGAAAGGTTGTTTAATGTTCCGCAACATATGTAAAAAGCTCATCTTAACTTCATATTGTGGCTAATAAACTTTAGGAAACGTCCTGTTCTGAATATCCTCTTCACACCATGTTTGTTGCTGATTTCCACATGTAAATATAAGCGAGAGAATCTCTGCTGGCTGTGCATTTCGGCTGTTGTGTTGTGTATATTGTGGCAGCATCCAGTGCTGCTGTGCGTTCAGAGAAAGAGCTTTTTGTTTTTGGGTTTTAAAGCTGAAAGCGTCTGAACGCGGCTGTAAACAGTGACATCCGCAGGGTCAGCTGGGGTTATATAATGCAGCACAGCGCTGCACATTCTTCACTCAGATCCCCTCTGAGATTACACAACAACACACACACGCTCAGGACGTCCCGCAGGAGCTCTTGAGCTCCTTCATCTCCTCCTGCAGGAGCTGATCAGGAATATTTCAGCTTATTCTCCACTCAAATCCCCATCGGATCACTAGACAAGTGCAGGGCTTTCTGGTTTCATCCTGTACTGAAGATACTGAACATATTGAAGGGTCTAATCCCTTCTTTAAGATGCAACCAGTAACAGGGCCCTATGAAATATGTTCTATTTTTTTCCAAAATTCTGTTGTTTTTTTCTCCCCCTACACCCTTAAGCTTTCTGGACTTTATGGACATTTTAATGGTTTTAGTAATCTAAAAGTATGTCTAATCATGAAATTTCTGCAATTTAACATCAATTTAGTAAAGGTTTATCATTGCAGAAAAATACATTTTAGGCCCCTATGAAATGTTGTTGTTTTTTTTTTTTTCTAAAATTATTTTTTTTTACCAAATTCTGTGTTTTCTGTTTTAATTTGTTCTGGATTTAATGGTTTGATGGTTTGAATTAGGGCTACACGATATTGGAAAAAACTCACATTGCGATATTAAGTTTTTCTGCGATTATATATTGCGATATAGGAAAAAAAAAATCACCAGATGACTTGAATAGCTCTATTTGGAAAAGAAAAATCAATGATTGGGGTGATTTTGTAGGCGAGTAAATAAGCATAGGAAATAAACATTACAAGCACAAATAAATATAACAGAACAACGATACAAATTGAATAAATAGTGCTTTATATTTTTTCAGGTAAGTCTAACAGTATTCAGGTACAGAAATTGATTAATCAAATGTAAAATATCACTGCATAGTCTTCACTGTATAAATTAAATCCAATAAATATGTTTAGCTACAAAAGTGGTTTTGTACAAACAAAAAGTGTTTTATTGTTTGATTAACATTTGACACAGAAAGCAGGAACATTAAACTGCTGTGAACCAATATACTGTTACACACATCCATTTCCTTTCTCAGTTGTTTACCTTCACCTCGTGCATCTGCGTGGCTCTCACTGTGTCTACATCGGACGCAAGCAGCGCAGCTCGACGCGGCAAAATACAATAGAACCGGTTATAATTAGTGATGCTGTCTGACTACACTGGATCCGGTGCGGCGCGTCATGATAAATCCCTGCCAGTAAACTGATATGCCTCGTTCTATTTATGACGTACTGACACAAAGTTCAAATGATTTTCAACGGTCGCTTTTTCGTGTCCAGTGAAGGCTGTTCACATGGCACGCCTAAAAACGTGTGGAAAACGCCAGCTGCACCGCATGAACAGCTGTTGCGTCTGGTGTAGACGCGGTGTCTGTGTGCGAGCAAAGAAAACGATCAGTAGCCTATACTAAACATCGCACATCCTGCTATGTGACTATCGCGGATGCGCACATCGCGATATCGATGCTGAAACGATATATCGTGCAGCCCTAGTTTGAATTGAATTTTAATTAAAACAACTTTTTTTTTAACAATAATAGGGCCCTATGATTTATTTATTTATATTCTTTTTTCGTTTAGCTTAATTTTTCTTGTAATCAATTAAGGCATAAAACATTATTTTAATTTATCTTTTAATCAAATGAAAATCAAACCCTTTCGATGATCCCCCCCTTAAAAATAGTTTTATTACTATTATTTATGTTAGTAGTAGTAGTATTATTACAATGATTTTCATTTTTTTTTGTCAATTACTTGTACATTATTTATATATTTCATATGACAAAGTTCATAATAAAATGAAAAATAATAAAAGCATCAGTAATGATTAAGCTTAGGTATTTTATGTATATTTACTTTAATAATTTGAAAATATTCTCATGGTTAAGTCATTATTGTTCATTTTAGCACTGTTTTACATTAAGTAGAAAGTTTCATGTTATTGATTTTCCAAATGATCTGCGATTAATTATCATCAATCATATTTTCCAGTTTTAATTACTGTTAATGTGTTTGACTGTGGTTTTTTTTTTTTTTTTTTTTTCTGGATTGTCCATTTCTGTTTTCTGTTGAATTGTTCTCTCACAGGATTGTGGGTGTTCAGTTCACAGCATGATGCAATTCACGCCTGAGATCAGCGTGTGAATCTGAAAAAAGCATCTCAGTGGCTCCAGAATAAACCTATAACATATGAACACTTTACCTAAAGAACTCTCTTTTTAGTGGTTTTATTTGTACCAGGGTATTATAGTTAACTAAAACCATATGTTATTATAAAATAAATGTAATTGAATTTAAATTTAATTCATATAAATGAAAAAAGTAAAACTAAAATAAACACAATTAATAAAAAAAATTCTGCTGATACCCTTAAACGTAAAAGTTTTGGAATTATTAGGGAAAAAGTCTGAAATATCTAATTTAGTTTGTATTTTATATTTTAATAATGATTTTCAGCATGAAAATAGCCATTGAAGCTGGAATGGCATTAAAAAAACAAACAAAGAAACAAATCTGGAGACGGTATGGATCAAATCCAATGATCAGTGATTTTTTTCTCACCATCTGTTGATGTGTTTTTGTATTCACCTCCTTTCCTTTCCCACACTGATGCTCATAAATATGGCAGATGAGAGGAAGAGTCACATGGCTGACACAGACAGAAAGAGTGATAGAAAAGCACTTCCTCTTTTTAGTTGCCAGATGCTCTGAATAGGAAGTAACACTTCCATAACACCAACAGAATCATGTCATTCGTTTTATTCTTTAAGAGCTTATTTTCTACTTCTATTTATTTTATTTCCCCCGAAGTCCACTTAAAACATTTGTCAAGTCGTAATTTAATAGTTAATTTAGTTTTTATGATGATTCCTAAAATTTACTGCTATATCTTTAAGATCTCTACCTATAAATGTGATTGGCTAACCTCTTCGCATATAAAATGAGCAACAACCCACCAAGTTCCTGAATACCTGACAGATGTTGATATGCAAATTAAAGTACTTAAATATCTAAAACGAAGATAAACTGAAACTAAGTAATAAACTATGTAGACATCTTTAAAAAAAATGTTTTATTCTGTTAGTAACCTTAAAGAATTCTAAATTTATTTTTGGAATTTTGGTGTAAAACCAGTCACAAATATCTTTTTAATTTTTATTTTCAATTTTAATAACTAAAATAACTAAAACAAAAATAAACTGAAAATAAAAAATGATAAATATATACATATATTATTTTTCTTTTTTAATAAAATAAAAATAAATGTTTTCTGTTGAAGTTTATTTAGCTTTTAGAGAAAATTAGCTTTAAATATCTTAATTTCTATTTTCAATTTTAATAACTCAAGTAGGACATTTTTGTCAAGTCATAATTTAATAGCTAATTTAGTTTTTTATCATCTGTAAGATCTCGACCTGTAAATGAGCTCTGTGATTGGCTAACCTCTTTGCGTATTAAATGAGCAACAGGTGTTGATATGCAAATGATATGCTAATGAGCCCATGGTTGTACTGTCAGCCATTTGAAAATGTTTGCAGTTTCAGTAGATGATTGGTGAGGAGGAAAGTTTGAATTAAGATCCTCACAGTCTACAAACTTTTATTAATGCTGATATGGTTTTGTATGGTGTTTCTTCCCAGCATGCATCAGTGCTGACCACAGTGCAGGGAACAAACACGAGCTAAACAGACATTTATTATGCGGCGAGAGATGTGAAACTAAAGAATGAAGTGGTGTGCGCTTTCTCAGGGAGTGAATGAAGAAATCGATGGCTCTTCAGATGTTTGGGGCGTCTGTGCTCTGAACGCTCGTGGCTGAAGTTAGAGAGTTCAGAGTAAAGCCCTGACTGCAGACTCGCCTCCAGCTCTGACCTGTGTGTAAAGAAGAATAATTCAGTCCGCATCCACACTGACGATCAATAAGCCGCATCGATCTGCCCGGAGGATAATATTTCTGTAAAGGGCGGCGGGCCGCTCGATTACCCTCGTGTTTGAGGGGCCCCGCGGGTCCGGCTTCTGTAGATTATGCATGAGACTCGCTGTTACTCAGTAATGGCGTAATCAGCTCTTATTGGTCAGGTGGAAGGCTAATCTGGTGTAAATTGTTCTTTATTTCTTGAATAATGTTGAGTCGTGTGAAATCTAGCAGAAGTTTGACTAACGGTGTGAAGTCTGATTATTCTGGATGAAACTGCAGAATTAGGGGCCGTTCACACAGAACGTGTTTTCTGACGCGTTTCACTGAGCTGCTTTATTTGTTGAAGGGAGAAGAAGCACAAGAATGTCAATATTTTAGTGCTTGCTTGACTGTAAAATGTATATTTTTGGTCTGCTGAATTTTTATTGCTATGAGAAAGATTTTTGTCAGGAGGAGCTCTGAAGAGCTGTTTCTGTAGGATGGACACAGAACTTTTGCAATTTATCACAAGCAATGCAAAGAAATGCAGCTTTTTCTTTCTCTAAACTGCTCGCTGTAGCAGCCTGGTGCCTTACGAACACTACTTTGCTTCCATGTGGATGAAAAACTCTCTGGTGAACCCTCACGCCTAGAAGCTGAGCTGCACAATTAAACAAAAAAAACAAAGTGATATGACTTGCTGACTTTGAAAGGCTGTGATTTAATTCAGTGAATAATGAATGATTATTAGTAATTTTACAGTTATACTGAAAAATAAAATGATTATTAATATTTTATTTAGTAATAATAACAATAAAAATAATAATATATTTATGTAAATATATAATCACACATTTTTTGGACAAATTGTACAGCTCTATAAACAAGCACATGACACTTGGAGCTTTTTTTCCCCACAATATCACAATTGTTGTAGGAAGAATCACAAAAAAATGCTTTGATTATTAAAGGTTGTAATTTAATTAATGCAAAATAAAATTATGATGATGAATATTAAATATCCTTTTTTATTTTGCTGTTATAATTTATTTTGTGCAAATTTTCACTAGTATTAGTAGTGGTAATAATTATATAGTCATATTGATATATAATCTCAAAGTTTTTGGCGAAATTATGCAGCCCTACAAACAAGCTCAGCAATCAGAAAAATCACTGAAAAATGAAATTTTGCTATGAAAGACTGTGATTTAATTATATTAGTATAATAATTTTGCAGCTGTATTGTAAAATAAAATTAATTAAATGATTATGATGATGATTAAATACTCAATTGTTATTGTTTTATGGTACTTTTACTATGGTTTTTTAGTAGTAGTAACAATAGTAATAATAGTAATAATTAATAATAATAATAATATAATATATATATATATATATACATACATACATACATACAAACTCTACAAACAATCAACCCTGAGGATTTTTTGTCATTGCAATTGTTGTGTTTCCAAAATCATAGAAATATTGCATTTGACGATGGGAGACTGTGATTTAATAATAAATATTAGTATTGAAATTTTTTAATTCTACTGTAAAATAAATTTATTATTATTATTAAATACTCATCTACTTTACAGTTATAATTTGTTTTGTTTATGTATTTATTTAGTAGTAGTAGTAATAGCAATAATAATAATAATAATAATAATAATAGCCATATTAATATATAATTAAAAATTTTTGGCTAAATTGTGCAGCCCAACAAAGATGCGCAGCAAACCTGGTGATTTATTTTTTTTATGTCGCAATTACAACTGTTATAAGAAAAATCACAGAAAAATGATTTTGTAACACTTATTAAGATAATAAAAGGTTATGCTATAGACTATAGCGTTGTGTAATAATGTGGTTGTTGTGTATTAGAGCTGTGTGTGTGAGTGTGTAAGAGTGGTTTGGTCTTGAATCGCCGCAGTGTTGTGTGTGTCTCAGTCTCGTCTCAGCTCTCGGACACGTACACACACACCACATGTGAACCTATGGGTTTATAAGGATGAGTGCAAGTGTGTGTGTGTGTGTGTGTGTGTGTGTGTATGTTTATGTTTCTGCTGAAGGACTTGTGTGTTTAATCATATTGTGTGTGTGTTCCTCCAGGGTGCCGATAAGGATCGGAAAGGTCCGGATGGTCTCAGCGCATTCGAGGCGGCCGAGAACGAGGCCATCAGAGATTTACTGAAGTGAGTCGGATGCTGCCGGCAGCGGAGAGGTTCTGACCGCAACTACTGGATCCAGCAAACACACACACACACACAAACACACACCTCTCTGTCTCTGCCCGCTGGCTGCTGCAGCTCCTCTAGGTTTCCTTTTGTTTTGTTTTCCTCCATGACCTTTTTATTTTATTTGGGGGAGGTGCTTAATTTCCCCTCTAGTTGATCAGAGTCAGCCATTGGCTGATGGACCTGTCACTCATGCCTCCCAGAAGGACCAATGGGAACGCCTGTCTAACACCACTAAACACGGACTTTAGAGTTCAGACTACAGCGAGTGAGCGAGTGTATGATTATGATGATCATGATAACGTGTACATTTATTTTTCAGACTGTTAATTAGGAACGAGTGGTTTGTATTGTTAATAGGGCTCCGAAAACCTTCTAGCTGATGAATTTCCCTGCACTCCGTTTCCCTCCTTCAGCTCAACGACGTTCCTGTCGCATTAGATGCTCAAAGAACAAATATTACAGACGCTTGAATCGTTCTGCTGACGCACACGTTTGCTTTTGTGCCCCTTTGAATTTGTGTTGTTGTGGCAAAAATAAATGAATTGTCAGCTGCTGTGCGCTTATAGAGTGTTAAACAGAGACTCTCTCTCCAGCAGGACGCGTCTCACTCTCTGTCTAGGGGACACGTCTCACTCCTGAGATGTCGACCTCTCCAGATTCTCTCACTCTTTTAGGCCGTATCTCTCTCTCTGTCTCTCTTTCTGCATGATGGTGTTTTAGCTTTTCAATACAGTCTTGAACTGAAATTCACATCGATTAGCAAATGAACGTTTTAAAAATCCATATCTGGCATTGTTGTGAAAAAGTCCGTTTGAAAACAAAAAAACAAATAAAACTATTTCAAATGATCAG
The DNA here is from genome assembly GCA_039654775.1 of Spinibarbus caldwelli. Classification (NCBI taxonomy): domain Eukaryota; kingdom Metazoa; phylum Chordata; class Actinopteri; order Cypriniformes; family Cyprinidae; genus Spinibarbus; species Spinibarbus caldwelli. The sequence goes on along the minus strand of CM077229.1, from coordinate 1,479,422 downwards.
TTTGATTTTGTCACATTTGTAAAGTTTCAAATGATGGAAGGTGTTTTAAATTATATCTATCTATCTATCTATCTATCTATCTATCTCTATCTATCTATCTATCTGTCTATCTATGTATATAATTTTATTTTTAGTAGTAATTTATTTTTATTGTTTGAATATGTATTTATATAATGTTATTTATTACTATTTAATACATTTATATTAATTATGCATTTATAAGTTATTAATTTATGTATGTTTACATTTTGAATACATTTATATTATGTATTATAATATTTTTATTATTTGACGATTTATGTATAGATAGATAGATAGATAGATAGATAGATAGATAGATAGATAGATAGATAGATAGATAGATGGAAAATGTATTAATTAATAATCTATATGTGTGTATTAGCCCTTAAAATAATTGTTCTAAGTTATGACAACACTGTTTTTTATTTATTTTTTATATTTACTTTTTTTCAAGGTTTTTTTTTTTCATTATTTTAATCATTAAAATGATTGGTAACACTTTGCAACAAGTTAATTTGGCTAAATAAGCTACCATTTACTAATGTACTTCATACATATATATATATATATATATATATATATATATATATATATATATATTAATGCTAGTTCACGTTGGCTAATGCCTTATTGTGAAGTGTTAGATTTGGTGATATATCAAAGCCAGTGTAAGTCTATGAGATGTCTTGACTAATAGTGAAACACCCGCGGGCGTGCGTTGGCAGGGATTTTATCATGAACACACTCGTGGTCACGGTGTTTTCTTTCTTTCTTTCTTTTTTTAATTAAGTGCTTTTGTTAATTACTGATCCACCCGGCGAGTCTCAGGCCTTTGTCACTGTCACAACACAAAGAAATCAATTTTTCAGGTGCTGCACAACTTACTGATAAAGTTTAATGCGCCGTCAGCCGCAGCTTTTCACCGACGGCGCGTGAAAATAAAACCGCTCGTTTGGGTTTGTGTTCGTCAAGACGGTGAACGTGCTCGATACGACGAGCGGAAAAATCTGTTTACTGTCTTAATACACGTTCCCGTGAGCGAATAATGCACTGATGATGTCCTGAAGAAACTAAAGTGTTTGTATCTTTCATCAAAATGTAATAACTTGCTGCTGAAACGACTTTCCTCTCCGCTTGACTGCAGTTTAATGTTAACCAGTACGCAAATATTAGCGGTTAGTCTTTCTTTTTAATTCCTCATTCAATATTTTACTTGAAAATGCCTGTTTTGGCAGTAAAATGTGAATTTTTATTTTATTTATTTATTTTTATTTTTTTAGTCATCCTTTCTAAATGAATCCATTAGAGAATGAACTGCTGCAGTACTAGCGCGCGCGCGTGTCTGTGTGTACTATTTTTAGTTCACTTCTTAGTGCACAGGTGGCCGTCTGGCCTTTTCTTTCTTCACAGCGAGACGAACTTCTCCTCCTACACCATGATGTGTTATGTAACACACACACACACACACACACACTCTCTCTCTCTCTCTTGTCCGTTTTATTAGTCAACTTTGCCTTTTCTTTCAAGAGAACTCAAGACTTCAGCCCTGTTTAGAGTTTTTGATCTTTGAGCCGCAGCGCCGCCTGATGGCTGAGAGCCGCACTGCTGCTGCCTGCATACTGCATACTGTCACATTTATCTCACTTTCGAACAAATATCAGCATATACTGGGCAGTACGCTCGTATTCCAGACCGAATTCAGTACAATCACGTAAAACTTTATGGAAATGTTTGATTAATGATTGGCACGTGACCGCAGAGATACCGCGTTACCGATAGAATCGCCAGCTGCGCTATTTAGTTAGTTATTTATTTTTAACTTTATTGTACAATATAAACTTTACAGCCATAAAAGACCTGTTGCAAAATGCAAAATTTCTTAATCAGACAACAGACGACAAGCATCATAACGTAAGATAAAGAAAAGAGGGAGAAATAAAGAAAAAAAACTAGGGGTTTTCAGCAAGTTTAAGATTCTGTATCAAATTACAAAGGTTTAAGACATTCTTTTTCTTCATTAGGTTCAGTGAGAAAAAGTAATGACAGATTCTTGTGAAATATGTAGAAATTTGGAAGAATTTTCAGGAATCTGTTCTATGCAAAAAGAAGGCCAACTGCGCTAATTAGCGTGTTCACATTCACTTCCTGTCTGTCTTATTATTACAGAAGCCACGTGATCAACTACCCCAAAATTGTGCTTAATGAAGTATCAAATCCAAATTACCTTGATAATTGTTATTTGTCTTTGTATTCGCAATTATGACAGACCTTCTTTTCATTATGTACCGCGGTAGAGTGACGGTAATAACATAGTATAGAATGATTACATATTCAAATATCATGGTGCTTCAAATATCCTTGATTGTGAAAAATGATATGATCATATGTTTTTTTTTTGTTTTTTTTCCATTAGGCTACTTTAACTCATCAAAATATTGTAATCCATTTAAGTTTCATATTTTTAAGTTATGTGGGGTTGAACTAAATTTTTTGGTCAGTTTAATATCATTTAAATGAACTAAAAAAATGCAAATTAGTGGAAATAAATTCAGATTTTTCTTAAAAATTTAAGGCAGCAATTGAACTGAACTTAAGTTTTTATGTTGAATTACTTTTTTATGTTCAAAGGATGTAGTATTACCGTGGTAAAAGCAACAGTTGGATGTTTAAGATTTTAAGACACTTAGAAAACATAGTACCAAACATTACCGCAGTACTACCATGTTTTTTTCTACTTGTACCATGGTACTACAATGATCTTCTTATAAGTACCATGTATATACCATGGCATATATGAAAATATTGTTGTATTACTTCAGTCCTTAGTGTGTTTTTTATCTGCTGCTATTCAAAGTATGACACTCACGGAAATTACCATGGTATTATTGTGGCATTTGTTCATAGTACTAAGTTTTTGGACATATACCATGGTAATACCATAGCATTCTTTAAAATAGCTCGAAGTGGCATGTAAATATCAGATATGAATGTGGTAATCATTGAATACCATGGTATTATTACACTGTAAAAAATATATAATTTTTTTTAGTTTATTAAATTATTGTTGAAGTACATTTATACTTTAAAATTTAACATTCAATTCACCCTTTGCGAGGAGTTTGATTGACAGGCGATCTGACCAATCATAACACAGAATCTGCCATTTTGTCGGACAGTCAAACCAGAGCCGTTGCGAGGGTCAGTGTATTGCTGTTTAGTTATTTGCGAAATATACAAATTTTTTGTGTGAAAATAGTTTCAAAGTAAATCCTACACTATTTTTTTTTATTCCAGTAGTGCTTGAAATTGAGATTTTCTTGATTTAAAGTAAACCTGTGTGTTGTTTTGCTTTCCTCTTTAACCAGGATTCATAAAGTCAAGAAAACAGGCCGAGCAAATATGATGTTTGTAGTCATATTAGAGCTTATGGCTTTAGCACAGAGAACTTCCAAAACCTACTTTAATTGCGCTTCAGTCCTGTATGTGTAAGTGTGTGTGTGTGTTAATGTGTGTTTCTAAAGTAGATCTGAAGGAAACGTGCTGTGAAATTTCCCTGTTTCCTCCCGATCACAGAGTCCATCCTCTTGAGCTGGAGGAGCGTTCGCTGGGAAATCGATGGCCGCTGGACTGCTATTAGGAGGAGTTTAATTGCAAATAAAAGAGGATTTATCACTGCTGCCGGTGTGTAAACGAGCACTGCTGCATTCTGGGTAATGAGCTGAGGAGACGAACGGCGCTCTCCGTTTCACACTGATCGACTTGCTCACTAACACACTGATGTGCATCTGCTCCAAAACCTGTGAGCTGCCTAGGTAGCCAGGATTTTAAGGGATCATACTGTAGGTGCACTACAGTGACAAAGGCTGTTCTAAATAGTAGGAAGCATTAAAATAAAAAATATTTCTAAGGCCTCTAAATGATCAACATGATTAAACTTTGCTGGAAAAAACTTGTCACACACAATCTACTCCATGCCTTCTGTCGCCTGATTGATAGTTCAGAGTTTTTTAATCAAGCCAGAAGTCTTTTAGTGTAATTGTATAAACATCCACCTTCAGCTGGTGCTTCACGTGTCTTTCTGCTGTCAAATCTGATTTTATCAAGTAAACATCAGAATAACTGCAGTCATATTTCCAGATGAACACTTACTGGACTGAAGCATCTCAGCTTTACCTGATTCTCCATCAATCTTTTTTTAGAAAAATCAGTGCGTCTCAAATCTGATCATCAGGATCTTCTGAGGAACGTTTGTTTCCAGAAGCTTTACTTTCACTGTTCCTCAGCGGAGGAATGATCTTCACAAGCCTCCTAAACATCTCACATCTTTTGAGGAGCGTTTATTTCTTCATCTCTCAATCAGCATTGGATTGCATTGCATTATATGTTTAGATCATTTCAATCTCTTCTTACTAAGACATATTATTGGAGATATAGAGCAACAACTCATATTTCATTTTATGTCAGTATCTGCTGTACTGTTAGAAAGATCTCATAGATTTACATCACAAGCAGCAGAATTTCATCAAAATCTCAGCATCTGCAGCAAAATATTTTTGCTCAGTTTGAGTCTCTGAATAAAATTGAGCTGTTTTTCCTCCGTATTCTCACTATGTTAGACTATATGAGCCATAAAAGCTGGATGGATCAAATATGATACAAAACATAAAACACAGATGCAGATTATCTTTTATATTTTGCCTGAAGGTTTAATAAACTCTTCCATTTCAGAGGGGAAAATAGATTTTTATACTAGTTTTTCAGGCTTTACAAGGTTAAATATGGTAGTTTAGGCAAGAGACATGATGAACAGACTTATTGGAAGTTCTGTATCAGAAGATAGCAATAAATATAGTTCAAACTAATTTATTCTAATATTATTACTAATTTTATATATATATATATATATATATATATATATATATATATATATATATATATATATTTCTATCTGATTAATCTGATTAGAGCTGATTAATCTGATTAGTGTACTGATTAGTCTCTTCCCAGCTAAAATAAGTTCTAAGAATATTTTTCTAATTTTCCATAAAGTTATAAAAAATGTAATTTCTGAATGTCTGAATGTTTAAAACACCCAGTTATTTAAATGTTTTAAAAACGTTTTTAAAATGTTAAAGAAACATTCCATTTTATCAAATATTATAGGATAGATACTTTTGAATCTTCTTTGAACATTCTGAAACATGAAGTAACATTTAAAAAACGGTAGACAAACATCCAACTAAAACGTTTCAGGAAAAAAATGTTTCATGAGCAATGTATAAATAATGTTTTTGTGCTAATGTTGAGAACCAGATGATGAACATTCTATTAACATAACTGGAAGAATATTTGTCAGTTCTAAGGATGTTTTCTTTTAGCTGGGTTCTATGTCAGTTAGTATGCTGCCTTAGAAAAATGCTGCCTATGTAGACAGTTAACAGCACAGGAGTTCAGTAGGTTTTGGAGCAGAGCTACAGATTGGGAGGACGTTTGGAGCTGTGATTGGAGCAAATCCTGGAAGAGGCCTTGAATGGGAACTGAAGTCTTGGATCTTTGTTTGTTTTCGCTGGAATCGTGAGTCTCTCTAAATAGTTTGGCGGCAGTAGAGGAAGTGGGCCTGCTGAAGCATCGCTAACCTTTATTCTGTTCTCAGAGACGCCGAGTTCTGCTACATCTGCACATCTGAGATGGACATAACAATCAGTCTGCTGTCAGAGCGACAAATGTTCGGGTAAACCTACAAGAATAGGCATATATTGAGTTTGAGACAATTATTGTGAAGGATCCAGAGGTCCAGACAGAAAAGGTCCCTCAGCTGTCAGATAGAGATGCATGCAATATCCTGCCTTTGTTTCAGTCTTATCAGATCTGCTAGACCTACTGTATCAGAGCAAGAGAGAATGATATTACACTCTCAAAAATACTGAGAAGGTACTTTTCGCAGCAATGAAATGGAACCATTTTTGCTTCCCCAAAGAATCAGTTCTTAAAAGAACCATTTTTTTAGTTTTCTTTTTTTCTTTTCCTATGGAAGCCAGTTTCCGCCATGGAAAGAAAAAATAAAATTGCAACAGTTTATTTTACAGTTCTGACTTTTTTACTTGCAATTCTGTGTTTTTATCTTACTATTCAGACTTGCATGCAAAAACTATTGTAGAATATTATTTTGCCTAGTATATTTGATATAAAAAAATGTTCTAAGAACATTTAGCTAAAGTTCCCACTAAGTTATAAAAGCGTTATTTCTTATGTTCTTTGAATGTTCAAAATGTTTAAAAACATCTTTTTCCTTGTTATTTGAACATTAAGGGAACATTCCATTTTATAATTTTGAAGAAAAGTCTGAACTGTGAACTATAAAATCAGAATCATAAGAAGAAAGATAAGATTGTGAGATAAAAAGTCACAGTTACCTTTTCTATTTTTTATTTCATGATGAAAAAAAAACTGAATTGCAAAACGTAAATTCAAAATCATAAAATATAAACACAGAATTATGAGTTTAAAGTCTGAAAAGAAAAGTCTGAATTAGGAGACTTGAACTTGAAATTGCAAGAAAAAGTCAGAATTAAAGTTAACTTAAAAAAAATTAAATAAAATGTGTTTTTATTTTTACTTTTATATCTCATAATTCAGACTTTTTTACTCAAAAAAGTCAAGATTGCAATACTAAAATTCAGAATTGTGAGATATGAACTCAGAACTGCGAGTAAAAAAATAAATAAATAAAAACCTTTATTTTTAAGAATATATAGAAATGAACACGTTATCTTTCTTTCCATGTGTTAACCCAGAATATTCCTCAACACTTCTCTCCAGCAGCCGTTTTCCTCTCTGTAATCACAGTATGGCTGTACAGGCGGGTTTTTATGGCTCCATCTGAAGTTTGAGTGCTGAGAAGTGAAGTTGGAAACAGTGATTGTAATCAGAGAGCTGCCGCTTTAAAAGCTGCCGGGTAAAACATATCTGACAGCCTTGATCGTCGCCCTCACCGGCGGCCCAATGTTACAGAGCCAATGATAAATGAACAGATTTCCAGTGCAGGAGCAAATATTGCCCCTCACAGTCCTGCAGAGGGATGGTAACCGAAAACTGATTATTTTTGGGGTCGAACACGTACAAAAGGAGCTTCTGCATTACAGTATTGATTCCTCCCCGCAGAGCCGCATTTTATTCACCTGGACATTTTTAATGCACTCATCTTTGTTGTGTGCCATAATGGCATCTTATGGCATCTTGTTTACCACTGTGATGAGGAGACGCCACTGAGCTCTTCATCATTTCCCAATTGGGTTCCTTAAAATATAACACAATACCAGGCTGTCTGTGGCGTCCGGATTGCTCTCGGCTAATGAGACCCTGCGGCTACATGAATGGCCTGATGATTAGTGTCTGAACCTTCTGCACCTGTCTGATTCTGAGTGCCGTCCTAAACCCCAGTGAGATGCTGTGAGGCCTAATTGCGCTTGAATTTTAATTTGGTCAAAACAAGGTGTCTTTGTATAAAGGCAGTGGCGATTAGGCCTAAAAATGTTGTTGTCTAAATACGCAGCAGCTCACTGGGGTTTGGATCAGATCTCGTCATATTCACCTCTAGCCTGAGAAGCGAGACTAAAATTAGTCAGATGGAAGCTTATTCATGCCACTTCCATGACTTTTTATCTCATAGTTCATTCTTTCTTTCTCACAATTCTAAAAAAAAAGTCAGTAATTCAAAATAAAACTCAGAATTGTGAAATGAAATGTTGCAATTATCTTTTTTATTCCTTGGCAGAAACAATTCTCACAATTCTGTTTATGTCTTACAATTCAGCGTCTTTTTTTTTTTGCAATTTTAAAAATGTCAGCGATATATAAACTTGCAATTTTGAGAAGAAAAGTCAGAATTGTGAGATATAAACTTGCAATTGTGAAACAAAGGGTCAGAATGTGAGAAATGTTTCTGCCAAGGAATAAAATAAATAAAAAAAGGTAATTGGGTCTTTATGAGATAAAATATCTCACATTTATGAGATAAAAAGTCACAATAACCATTATTGTTTTATTCCATAAATGTTAACTGAAACTTATTTTCAACTAGTTGCTAAAGCAACATTTCTCATTTTTATTTAGTTTAACTTTATGTACTAAAATAAGTAAAACTAAACTGAAATAAAAATTGATAAAACTATACAGGCATATTTTAAAAAATAATAATAAAAATAATGACTGAAACTCAACAAAATTACTGAAACTTTAAAATGTATTATATATATATATATACCTGTATATACAGGTGTATCTTAAAAAATTAGGATATCGAGAAAAAGTTCATTTTTTTTCTGTAACATTTCAAAAAGTGAACCTTTCGTATATATTTTAGATTAATTGCATGTAAAGTAAAACATTTTAAGTTTGATGATTAGAGCTTACAGCTCATGAAAATCAAAAATCCAGTCTCTCAAAATGCTTCATTAAATGACCATCCCTACAGTCTAAATTCCGGGTATCTCTTGTTCTTTGAAACCACAATAATGGGGAAGACTGCTGACTTGGCAGTGGTCCAGAAGACAATCATTGACACCCTCCACAAAGAGGGTAAGTCACAGAAGGTCATTACTGAAAGGAGTGGCTGTTCACAGAGTGCTGTATCAAAGCATATTAAGTGCAAAGTTGACTGGAAGGAAGAAATTGGGTAGGAAAAGGTGCACAAGCAACCTTGGGATGACCACAAGCTTAGGAATACTGTCAAGCAAAGCCGATTCAAACACTTGGGAGAACTTCACAAGGAGTGGACTGAAGCTGGAGTCAGTGCATCAAGAGCCACCACGCTCAGACGTCTTCAGGAAAAGGGCTACCAAGCCACTTCTGAAACAGAAACAATGTCAGAAGCACCTTACCTGGGCTAAAGAGGAAAAGAACTGGACTGCTGCTCAGTGGTCCAAAGTCCTCTTTTCAGATAAAAGTAAATTTTGCATTTCATTTGGAAATCAAGGTCTGGAGTCTGGAGGAAGACTGGAAAGGCACAGAATACAAGCTGCTTGAAGTCCAGTGTGAAGTTTCTGAAGTCAGTGATGATTTGGGGTGCCGTGACTTCTGCTGGAGTTGGTCCATTGTGTTTTATCAAGTCCAAAGTGAATGCAGCCATCTAGCAGGAGATTTTGGAGCACTTTATGCTTCCATCTGCTGACAAGCTTTATGGAGATGCTGATTTCCTTTTCCAGCAGGAATTTAGCACCTGCCTACGGTGCCAAAACCACTTCCAAGTGGTTTGCTGACCATGATATTACTGAGCTTGACTGGCCAGCCAACATGCCTGACATGAACTCCATATGGAATCTATGGGATATTTTCAAGAGAAAGATGTGAAACAATCGATCCAACAATCCAGACGAGCTGAAGG